>CM041542.1:16329008-17004842 GCA_023238725.1 Scortum barcoo
TGGCCCCTGTTGTGGCGGAGAAGCGGCTCCGTGCGTTTACACGCTTCCTCCTTCCTGTTATTGTTTTGATCTTTGCGTTGTTTTTGCGCACTTGGGCCTTCAGTCTTGTTCGAACTTGTTACCAAATCGATTAGGCATCGATACCTAACTCCAAAAACACTTTCTCGAGGCTGGAAAGGCTGACACCTCGTATTAAAGCGCACTCCCTCCTCCCGACACTGACATTTACACTGTTAGAAAAACTTTTTAAAGACACTTGGCTTTAAAACGGAGCAATAAAATACAGAAAGTGAAAGTAAGCTCGAAGAGAAGACCGCACCCTAAATATTATATATCGAGCCCTTATTATTTTTTTAATATTGTTTTTAGTACACACGTCTTTAATAAACCCCAAATGTTGAGTAAATGTTGAGAGAAAAACATTAAACTCACGTGTTTCTCCTCACAGCGAAGAGACCGACCGTCGACCCGCAGAGAGCAGGCGATGTGGTGCGTTCAGGTGCTGCTCGGGGAGGTGACAGTCAGCTTTGGAAAGTCATGATGCATTAATGATGAAACAGTTCCAAAACCTGGTTAACATTGAAATGGCTTTATTATATGACTCAGTATAATAGTTTAGTTTAGTTTTAGTTTTTTATTTGGGATGAAAGCATAAACACAGTACAAAGTTGTACAAAAAATATGTATGAACTCCCACGAACAATGAACATTGTATTAAAGAAAAAATACAATACGTTATATAAATTATGTTAAGTAAGAAAAATACATTTAAAAAGAAAAAAAAGCTAAAATGAAAATAAATAAAGTAGACATTGTTCCATTTTCGAAAAAAATTATTAGAACAGCCTTTCACTCTTAAACTTATGTTCTCTAATTTAAGAAAGAACATGACATCCTTAAGCCACAGAGATATAGATGGTGTTTTGATTCAGATGCATAGCCAGAGGGGAAGAAAAGGCTCATTTGTTCTGACTGAGGGAACTATTTATTGATTTAAGAGCTGATTTATTATAATGTACGGGAGTCTAGAGGGCAAATAGATGCAACTTTTCTGGATATAAACAAATCTGTGATTTTAAACATCGCATCAGAACCAATTCAATATTTGTTGTTGTTCCATTCAAATTAACTTTAAGAAAAAAAAATCCATCTTTTCCTTATTTTTTACATCAATGCAATATACAGAACAATTTACAGGAAGGTGAAAATAGACATACCGTTAGATAAAATAAGGAAGAAATAATATTTGTAGTGTTATGCACATACCCACATAAGTGTGTGTGTGTGTGTGTGTGTGTGTGTGTGTGTGTGTGTGTGTAGATAGAAAGATGCAAAGAAACGGAACTAAAACATAAACATGACCTCACAGTTGTCAGGCGAGCTCCGATTTGAAATCAAAGACGTAAATGCCTCGTTTCCGATTGTTTTTGAAGGCATCAATGACTCTGCGTCTGCATTTAGGCTGCATTGTGGGAATTGTAGGCAAATGTTGACAACTCACTTCTTTCTCTCTTCTGCAGTATGAAATCAAAACAGAAGAGGGAGCCAAACTCCCGTCAGTCTTTGAACTGATTCTGTTTTTGAAACTACTTTGTGACACTTTATTTTTATAATTACTATAAATAATAATACGATTGATAATAATAATAATAATAATAATAATAATATAGCTTGTTCAGTTTAACCCTGAAGTTTCGTCTTTTGTCTGGGCATCCCTCTTCTCTGTTGTACTCAAATTAAATTATTAGCATATTTGAATGTTAAAAAGTAACACAAATTAAATTCAATTGAATGAGTTCAGGAGCAGCTGGAGATTTGCTAATAGACTTGACTCTTATATAGTGATGTTCATGCATCTATACACACAGAAAATACATAACATTTCACATGCTGTGATCAGGGTATGCCCAGAAGGTGAAACGTGCTTAAAAAGATCAGACCATAGATGGGGGATTTGCATAATATTTTAATTTTTTTATTTATTTTTTTCTTACCAACGACAAACGTTCCTTGTAAAACTAATCATATTGATATTAATATTCTAATTTTACTGCAACAAGTATTGTGAGTAAAAGCTGTTTAAGCTTAAGCTGTGTTTGGATGAGTTATATCCAAGGGAAACCAAGTAAATCTAGTGATATAAGTGATTGTATCGTATTGGATATATGATGATTTGACTTACAACATAACACCAACAAAAAGTTTTATTTTGGGATGGAATATTTTTTATGAATGCTACAATAAAACGTCGAACATTATATATCTTGTATATATTTCTTGGCAGGCGTGATCAGATATATTAGACGTAGATATATTTCTTTTTTTAATTTTTTTTTAACCTGGTTATAATAATCTTCATGAACCTCACCTAAGCTGCAAGGTGCACCTGTAGAGCATCGCCGATGAGCCAACAGCCAATCAGGGACGAGCAGCCTCACACATCCTTGCTTGTGATTGGCTAACGGCGGACCGGGGGCCGTTCCATCTGAAAGGCACCGCGCGTGTGTGACTCGAGTTCATTCATGTTTACATTTGTAGGTTTCATCTCCTCCGTGTGTCGAGCCAAGACTACAACAACAACAACAGCAACAACATAGAGAAGAAGGGGCTGCTCGGTTCGTGATACTGCCGGGAATAAGAGGACACTTTGTTCCTGACGGTAATGTCAAATTCACGACGTTTTTAATCGTTTAAAAGTTGATCGTCAAAGCGGCGGTTACAAACCAAGTAGGCATTCCGTTACCATAGCAACAGCCCGGTACATATAGTTAGCATATAGCTTAGCATATAGTTAGCTGTGAGTTTGATTTCATGTTAAAAGCTGGATATACTGCTTATTTCAGAGCATTATGCGTTGATTTGTGAAAATAAAGTTCAGAGACGTTAACTGTGGCTCCTGTATGTGCTACACGAGGAAACGCATTAAGATAACCTGCTGTATTTTCAGTATTAACTACAATATATTCAGTTGTACTCACGAGTAAGAGTGTTCAGAGATTTTACTAATGTACAGTGTTGTACTCGAGTAAATGGAAGAACATTTGCTCGAGTACAGTTCCAAAGTTTTATACTACTTTATACTTCTACTCGCCCACATCTCATAGGGAAATACTGTACTTTTTACTCCACTACATTTACTTGACCCTTAATCTTACTTTTTACATTAAAAAACACATGATGTGATGTAGTGCTATACTACTGATCTTCCCAGTAGTAGACAAAGTATCTAAAGTTGTCTCCATATTGACAAACTACAACGTTAAATACTCCTATTTGATAAAACAGAATATCATCATATTATGTTATTTTACTTTTGATACTTAAAGTACATTTTGCTTATAATATTTCTGTATTTCTACTTAAGTAACATTTTGAATTCAGGACATGTACTTGTTATAGGTATTTGTAGCCCATGGTATTTCTACTTTTACTGAAGTAAAAAGTCTGAATACTTCTTACACTACTGCTCATGTAGAAGTACCAATGCTGCGCTGCAAAAATACAGCAGTACAAGGAGAAGTCCTCCATTCGAAAATGTACTCAACTAAAAGTACAATCAGCTAAGTGTACTTAATGTATTAAAGGTACACATAATGCAGAAACATTGCCCTTTTGTGTATTTGTCCGTTTATTGGAGTGGGGCTCATTTACTCATTTATATAATAAATATATATTTATATAATAATAAACTGATGTTTTCTAATAGTAATAGCTACCTTCCACGCTGTTTACCTGTTTGAACTGAATCTATTGTCAAAGAACCTGAGGAGTGCAACATGTGCAGGTTCCTTACCCAGCCACAGAAAATACATTTTTAGAGACAGAAATAGTAATATATTATTATAAAGTTAATGTTATTTTAGTTCTGCAGCTGCGACTGTAATCAAAACAGTTTACTTCAGTTAGATTAGTTTCAGTTTTCTTCATGATACATTTCATTCAGATGGCACATTGAAGGTATTACTTTTTTTTTTTTTTCGTTTAGCGCGCTGGCAGTTTCTAACATAGCTACACATTCTTCACCTGCTTCCTCTGTCACCAAAAATCCACCTCACATGAGCTGAATTAACTTCTCTACCCCCATCGTTTTAGTCATACACATAAGTCTGCCTAATGTGCTTGTATTCATGAGTGAGTTGCATTCGTATGTTGAGTTTCCTCTGGCACATTAATCAAGATATTTGTAAATGTATCATGCCCTTCTAACAAATTAACAAAACAAAAACAGCAGATGGCATTGGTTGAAAGTTGCATATATAATAGAGGGGTTTATGTTTTTTGCTGTGGGGGAAATCAGTTTCCATACAGCAAAGAGGTGACACAAGCAGCTTTCTTTAGCTTCAACTTACAGTTCAGTACTGAGTCTCAGTTAAATTAAATTAAATTCAATTCAAGATTTTATTATCATATGCACAACAATTACATGGAGTAGTTGCTGTCAGTGAAATTATTGAGTCTCTGGCTCCTTAAACAATTCTCAGAAATGTTTTATAAAGAGAGACCACACGTGCAAAAAGAACAATCGATCAATAGATATAGAACTAAAAGAAATAATAAACTTAGTAATAAAATAAAATAAAGGCCTAAAATAAAAATAATACAACTAAATTAAAAAAGCAAATAAAAATATATACAATAGAATATGGAAATACTGTCGAATTACATAAGGTGCAAGTATTGAATTGTGCAATTAAGTGGAATTTTTGCTTGGGAGATGAAGCTGTCCCTGAGCCTGCTGGTGCGGGCTCGAATGCGACGGTACTGTCGGCCAGGCAGCAGCAGGCAGAACAGTCTGTGGCTGTGGTGACTGGGGTCTGTGATGATCCTGATGGCCTTTTCCTACACCGCTGGGTGTAGAGGTCCTCCAAGGATGGTAGCTCCGTCCCCGGTGGTGATGTGCTGAACAGTCTTCACCGTCCTCTGTTGGGCCTTATGGTTGAGGGCCGTGCAGCTGCCATACCAGGCAGTGATGCGATGATGATATTTGTCTTTAGTCCACATTCTCAGCAAAATTCAAAATTATGATGCCTTTCGTTGAAAAGTGTGAAAGTTGAAAAGTCAAGACAATAAAATCACAGCTGCAGCTGTAATAATACCAGGATCTAATGGTGCTGTTGTATTTATTGTTCTGGTTTCTTGACAAGATTACAGGTTTGGTCTATACCTGAACTGTTACTGAGGACTGAGTTTTTAGCATGTTTGTGAGTCACAAAGAATAACAATATGAAAATCCAGCTGTACTTATTTACAGACAAAATTGTATGACAAAATTGGTTGTTTGTAATTTCATTCTTATTTAATAAGACACCTAGGGTGATGTTTTTTATACCCAAGAGAAAGGAGTGCATGAACTTCTGCTACCCACATTTAATATCTCTCCATAAAAATACACCATTGCCACATTAAATTATAATTGCCTTGCTCTGTAATTGTATAAGAGCTCATGTTGCCCATGTAACACACAAACACACACTCAGGCTGGGAGCTTAGCAGGTGATGTTTAAAGCATCATAAGAATGACAAAAGTGAGATAAGTGAGCGTGGAAGGGTGTAGGATTACATCTAATGATTAATTAATGTTCATTCATCAAGACATAGTTTCATTGCCAGATTGTAGCCAAGGTTAGTTACTTGGTCTTATTCTGCATTATCATCTGGTCTTGTTTTATTTGATTGATGCCTGCTTGGCTGTCATGACAACCTGTCTGTCCTCTCTCTCTGACCAGCGTTTCCCCCTCTGCCCATGCTCCATTTTTAATGTCTTCACTGGAAGGCTAAGCTTCAACTGAAGGTGCTCCATTTCAACTTGGCCATGAAGATGGATGTCCAGCCTGTTCACTTACACCACACACCACCATTGCGCTTTTCAGCACAGATTTAAATTTAACAACTCAAGGCACTGAAAAACACTTCTCCTATTTCAGTGGACAAATATCAGGGATTATCCTTCTCCTCTTGCTCCCTGCTGGGGTCTCCTGCTCATTTTCTCTCCATCATGTCAAGAGGGATCAGGTGTTTGTCCCCACCATTTCTAATTGGTCACCAGATCCACCGCTGGGCCTGTTGCTTAAGTGTGTAAGTCAATCTGAACTGAGCCATCCTTGTGATGATACAAATCTACTCTTTCTTTTTTTATGGGCAGACAGTGCACAAGGTCGAGATGTGGCTTACTGGTTTGTCTACTGAGGAGTGTGACTGCGTCTTAAAGGGCTCTTGAGACAAAGACTCGTATATCAAAGACGTGTGGAGGCAGACGGGCGGTGGCAGCATCTTCCAACACCTTTGTCCTCACAAATGTAGGCTTAACAGTGCAGGTGAGTACAAGCCTTTTAAGTGAAGGTGGTGAAACTCAACTGTAAGAAAGGTTACTCAGGTGCCGATTTTTGATGCACAAAAAGCTAAAACTTCTGTAATATAATACAACAATACTGTAGAGGTGTGTCTAGTATTTTGTTCAGGCAGACTAAAGATTCAATTCAACAGCATCACAAACTGCAGCCTCCAAAGTGACCACACAGTCAAGGCAACACCACTCTCAAACAGTTTCACTGAAAATGGAACATTAAAACCTTCATGAAGGGAGGAATTTTTTTTATGTTTGTTGTATTAGACTGCATTAGTTTTAGTAAGATGTACCTGACAAGCTGGCAACTGAGTGTGTCGCTTCACTGAAACCAAAGTGATTAGTGCTGAAAAATAGGTTGAACAGTCAATTAGTTAGCGGAACAGAAAATTAGCTGATGGTGACTTATGATAAGTCTTTATGTCTTTATTTATGTGTTATTGCCTCTCAGTTGTGCAAAGATCTATTGCCTTTCTCTTTAATATATTTAAAGAGCATAGTAAGGAAAGTAAATACCTTTTGGGTTTTTGGATTGTTGTCTGACAAAATCAGCTGTTTTAAGACTTTAAGGTTTGGTAACTTATAATAAGCAGGAAATGTTTACATGTAAAAGAAAGTGTGTTGTGCAACGTTGCAGCATATTAGTAAAGTAGAATTAGAATTTTTTTAGACAAATAGAGAAGTTGCTTTATATAGAATTTAAAGGTTTTTTCTTCTATTACATTACATACATAAATTCAACAGACACATTTATTCAGTGAGTGAAAATAAGTGCATTTAACCTCTGTATTATAAAAGAAAAACTGTGGACCCCTCTAAGTAAACAACTTATTTTAGGTGTTGCTGCAGTTTGTTTTTCCAAAAGAAATCAAACAATAGAAAGCACTAGCATGCCATGTGAAGGTGTCACCTGAATGTTGAATGTTATTTAGTGACATTAAGCAGTTAACAAAGTCATTCTTACTCCACCTAGTCATTGTTTGCCGTGGACAGATAACACAAAGGTGTTATTCATGTTGTTGTTGCACGCTGAGGGAGGACCTTGGAGAAATCCTTTGCAGGGCTGTAACTGTATCCGGCCTGAGGTCAGTGGGGCGTCTTGGGCCAATGTAAAGCTCACAGTTCAGGGCCAGGATTATCCAGGTCATTGGATCAGAATACTGTTACCTAGCACCGTTACCTCCCACAGTGTACCTGGGATGTCCCTCCTTACTGCCACCACCCCCAAAGTATTCTGTCACGATCATTACCTGGAATTAACTTGACCTCACCTTCACCTGACAAGACACCAGATAGGAGGCAGAGGCAAACAGCTGAGACGCTGCTGGGACGACTGCTGACCACTGTTCTCGGGTCATACTGCAGACGGATGTCAACAGAAGAAGAAGTGGAACTAAACCCTTCTGACTTTACTCCTATTGCTTTAGGTTTTCAGCCGTGCTAACAGCCGGGCTCCATGGACGGTAATGTCGGTCCATTGGTCCACCACTTTGGTCCAGACTGAAATATCACAACAACTATTTAATAGATTGTCTTCGTTCATGTCCCTGTCAGGATGAATTGTAATATCTTTAATGACCCTTTAACTTCTTATCTAGTGCCATTGAATACCTACAAATGTGTTGACATTCCCAGCAACCTCAGCTGTACCTTGGCAAATATTTGCATACCTACATGTGAAACTAATATGGTGAACTTTGTCATTGTGAGCTTGACAATTTGTTTATATTGG
This sequence comes from Scortum barcoo, assembly GCA_023238725.1. Lineage (NCBI taxonomy): Eukaryota > Metazoa > Chordata > Actinopteri > Centrarchiformes > Terapontidae > Scortum > Scortum barcoo. The sequence continues at coordinate 16,337,084 of CM041542.1, forward strand.
CATTTAGCTCAAGTACAGTCTCACAAAGCCACTAGCTAAGTTATGTTCCAAATCCATTCTATATACTAATTCACAACATATTAGTAGGTCCTAATTGTCATTGTTTACTGTTATAGAAAACCCAAAAAACTCATCATACTTGAACAAGTACAATTTGTTAGTTCAACTTTATAAATAACATTCAGAGTTGGCCTCCCCAGCTCAAAGCTTCCGGTGGTCCCATGTGCTTACGATCCCACGCTGAGCACTGTTACTGGCTCCAGGCTACACACCGCCACTCAAAGTACAGGATCTCTGCAGATACACAGCGCCACACACTTCTAGTGGGTCATAGGTGATGATTGAGTGGGGTTATTTTTGTTTGAGTCTATACATAGGTTTTTTTTTTTTTGTTTGTTTGTTTTTAAATCCTACTCACAATAATACTTCATCCTAACAGAAAATAACACAATATGTGAAATATCAGTTATCAATCATACTGGGACTTTGTAGGTCTAAACATGGAAAGACAATGTCTTTCTTAAGAATGAATACTTCATTTTGTTTTATTATTTATTATTTGAATTTTATTTTTTAAATTTGTTTATGTGTCTTTTTAATCACAATCCACAATTTTTCAGCTCTGAGCTCCACTTCCATTTCATCCGTTCATAGCATTGTGTGCAGTTTAATTCCAAATACTAAATCCTGCTTGAAGAGTGTAGTATAGATTTGGTCTATTTTGTTTATCTTTTCAGTTTATTTTATTGACGAATGTGCGCTCATGGTAAAAGGAATCAGTCACTTCACTCTGGTCACAAGTTAAAAATGTTTTTAGTGTAGACAGTGGACACTTTTTAGATTATTCATGGGTAGTGTTAAAAGCCAAAGGTGTGTTTTGTATTTAGCTAACCTGACACAGGAAAATATACAACATGAGGACCAATGTCTTGTTAAATAGTGACAAACAAAGAGAACCTCCTTTCTGTCAAACAGTTTCAAAACATTGTTGAAGAGAGATACAGTATGATATTGAATTTAACTAAAAATGTGGACATTGACCTCATTTCTAACACCATCACATAAAGAATCAGAAGACTGACATATTATCAGTATATCATTTACCTCACTGACTTTATGTTTAGAGTTCCTTTTGTATCAACATCATGAAAAGTAATAAAATATAAGTTTCGATTGGTGTCAGAGTTACTTCCCTCTTGCTACTGTTGCACTAGTACCCACCATTTTGTATCCATCCTGCCACAATAACTCTTGAATGCCAGTGTGTGACAATGCGCTGACAGCCACAGCACTCACCTGATGAGAGAAATGGAAACGGAAACATGATTCCATGCACGCACTTACAGCATGTACTTTGTTCTGTTTGATTGAATTTCATTGTGAGGCTGTGCAGCACATCCCATTAAAAAAGACACCATGTAAACAAGTAAATGAGTGTCAGAAATGGAATTGCATCATTTGTTTCTTTTGTCTACACTATCACATAAGCTTTTTGCATTTGTTCATAGTCCCAATGAGCATTTGTTTTTGTTTGTGTGTACATGCAGGATGGGTCTACCTTGCCTGTGGACAGCCCAGACAGAAATGATGATGCACATAAATATGAGCAGCAGGGAGAGGGGGGCGAAAGCCAAACTTTTTGTTTGTGTAAGTCTGCACCCGCAGCCCACCGCCCATCAACAAGAAGAGGAGAAAAAGCAAGAAGAGGTACTTTACTGCTGGAGAAGGGGCAAAGCCAACTGAAGTCTCCTCCATTTGCAGCCCACCGCCCATACTTCTACAGAAGAGGAGAAAAAGCAAGAAGAGGTACTATTACTGGTGGATCTCCTCCACAGTACTTCTACAGTATGGTATACAGGTATATTACCTCTCAGCACCCTGACGGTTATGGTTTTATAACTCGTCCTGGAGGCTCTTAAGTTTTTGTTTCCTCACTTGTCCTCATCGTTTGGGAAAAGCATAATGAGGCATTTGCAGTCCCTCTTTCTGACCTTGCTTCTCTTTCAGCAAAGCAGATCAAACCTCACCAACTGTATGAAAGTGGATGTTTGATGAGATGATGAAATGATTCTGTCCCTCTTTCTGTCTCTCTTCTCTTTCAGATGACTGTGGATCAACCTCACCCAACTGCAAAATATGAAAGTGGTATGTTTGATGAGATGATGAAGATGATAAATCATAGATGTCTGTTATTTATTGGAGTAAACTGTTCTTTAGTGCAGATATCTATATCACTCTGTACCATCCCAGTTATTTATGTTGACACATTAGATATGTAAAATGAATTATTGGAGTAAACAGAGACTATATTAGAACACGGGATGCGCTAGATATACTACACTACTACACTAGATATGCTTCACTATGTATCTGTGTACTACTGTGTGTTTAAAATTTCTATTTATTGTATCTGCAGCTCTCAGATCAGTCATAGTCATTGTAGCAGAATACTAAACACACACACCTCGCTGTCTGTTTGCCTCAGTGCGGCGTGCTTCTCATCGATATGGCCTCAGGGAGGCGATGGAGGGTGACGACTGGACGCTTTTTTGGACCGACTGCTCAGAGGGTGAGTTTCTTTAGGACGCGTTTTTTGGACCGACTGCTCAGTTTCTTTAGACCGTGTTAAGGACATGAAGCGCTACCAGGTATTTCACTGAATTTGCTCACACCAGCACCCAAATTACTGCCATCATCGTAAAAGACAAATTAAACTGAATTCAACTATATAAATCAAGCTGGAAATGAATCAGGGGTAATTAGTCATTCTGCCTTACATGTCATTTAAATTCATCTGCTCAATATGCCTACCCATGAAATAATAAAAAATGTTGATTTCCATATCACCATTTTCAGGGCACAGTATTCATGGCTCACAATGTTTTTTTCAGCTCAAGCAGTCAATTTGTAATCTAATTGGGTAATTCAGTGCGGGAACTATTCAGCACCAACGTTTCCCCTCCAAATGAGTATGGTGGATTGGTTTATTTAGTCATATCTCACTTAGACTGCGTAGAATCCTACACATAAAAATATTGTCCATAATACCCGTGATGACTGTCCTCATACGGCCCCTGTAAACGCAACTGTGTGTTTCTTGTGTCTTTGCAGAAAATAAACCATTTCCCAGGGATGAGTGAGATCTGCCGCAAAGATTTACTGGCAAGGAACATGAACCGTATGCTCAAGCTTTTTCCCAAAGACTACAATATCTTCCCCAGAACGTGGTGCCTTCCTGCAGAGTCAGTTTGCACTTTTCCCTCTGATTTTGTGCTTTCGTTTTGTTTTTTCCTCAGTGTGGCTTAATGTACTATCTCCTTATCTGATTGTACTTTGCAGCTACAGTGACTTCCAAGCTTACACTAGGGCCAAAAAAAGCAAAACATACATCTGTAAGCCAGATACCGGCTGCCAAGGCAAAGGCATCTTTATCACCAAATCAAGTAAAGACATTCAAGCTGGAGAACACATGATCTGCCAGGTTTACATCTCCAGGGTGAGGGTCTGTTAAACAACACGCACAGCACCTACACAGAAACACACACAGGTCCAAGTTTATACATGTTTTTCATTCCCTCCTCAGCCTTTCATCATCGATGGATTCAAGTTTGACTTGCGTATCTACGTGCTGGTGACGTCATGCGACCCATTCAGCATATTCATGTTCAGGGAGGGCCTGGCTCGCTTCTGCACCACAAAGTACAATGAACCGACACACAGCAACGTGGTAAGAAATCTTAAAAGATGGTGATTTTCTTTATTTTTCTCATTGTTAAAAAAAAATCCTGTGCAAAGAGCAAAACTAACAATGAACTGTGTGCGTATCCAAAGCTTGCTACATCTTATTCCTCTGTGTGCCAAAAACTGTAAAAACACATCAATGAGTCACACTGTTGCACAGGGTGACTCCTGTTTGAATAACATTTCATAAAAAAGATATCTTCAGTGGGAACTAATGGACTTCAAGCAGAGTGCCAAGAAATACTAATAAAGTAGTTGTTTTTTGTCTTTTTTCTGGGATTTGTAAACAATAACTAAAAAGCAGAAAGTCACCAATCTTATCCTTTAAAGCTCAGGAATTAGTTAGTTAGGCAGATATAAAACTGCAATTTAGGATTTTTTTCTTTTGTTTTCCATTTATTGGTAAATCTTTTGGTCTGTAGTTAATCAAATTGAGAAATATATCCATCACAGTTCTCAAAACACACAACGACTTTTGACTCTTTTATTTATTTATCTATCTATCAATTTATCTGGCAATTATTTTCCTGATTAACCGGTTAATCATTCAATCTGTAAAATGTTAGGAATGGTAGAAAAATTGTTAATGCCATTCACAAAGTCTGAGCCCTTGGTGATGTCTTTAATTTTGTCTGACTAACTGTCCAAAACCCAAAGATATTCAGATTTTCAAAAAAAGAAGAAGAAAAGCAGAAAACACATTCACATTAAAGAAGCCTGAAACATGTTAACATTTTCCATTTTTGCAGCTCTAATAACAAACATACAGCTCATTTTGACTAAGCTCATCAGACAAGCTGCTTCAAAACTTGTATATATATGTACAGTATGTGTGTACATTTAAAAACTATATAACTGTATATTTTTTTCTTGTGTGTGATGTGGCTCTCTTCCTTCGTCTTTCTCATGTTAGGATGATGTGTGCATGCATCTCACCAACTACTCCATCAACAAGAACAGTGAGAACTTTGTACGGGATGAAGACACTGGCAGCAAACGGTAAATACACTTGACTAGACAATACGCCTGTTTTTTTTGTATTACTAATACTCAAATTACTGCACATTTACTGCATGTTTTTTTCATGTTTTCATCCCCCAGAAAGCTGTCCACCCTGAACAAGCTGCTGGAGTCCATCAGTTGCAACACAGACAAGATGTGGAGCGACATCGAGGACGTGATCGTAAAGACTCTGATCTCTGCTCACCCCGTCCTCAAGCATAATTACCACACATGCTTCCCCAACCACACCACTGGCAGCGCCTGCTTCGAAATCCTGGGCTTCGATGTGCTGCTGGATCACCGCCTCAGACCCTGGGTGCTAGAGGTGAAAGTCCATGACACCTCTGTTTAATATACTGCACAATATATCACCCATTTACCCATGTATGATGGATACTTTAACACACGGCATAATTGTATGACTAGAAAGTTTATTTGTGTATATTCTTGACTGCTTAGCTGTAGCTTTAAGGTTGGAAAAATGAAAAATCGAATCCCACTCTATCTGACAGCATCATGTATATTTATAGCTTATATGATGTGTGAAATATACAGAGCAGAAACTCCTTTTTTTATTGCAACATCATTCCATCAAATGGAAATATTCTACATGTGTTATAAATCATTTTATACACATTCCCTTAAAATCCAGCCTGCCATATTTGGTATGTTTTGAAAATTTAAATCTCCACTTGCATTTAAAATATGAGTCTGTCCTTTTTGTAGTAGAATGTGGCTGCATAGTATCAGTTGTGTGTGTTTTTGTGTCCAGGTGAATCACTCCCCAAGTTTCACCACCGACTCACAGCTGGACCGCGAGGTGAAGGATGCGTTACTCTACGACACTCTGGTTCTCATCAACTTGGGTGCCTGCGACCGCCGCAAGATCACCAAAGAGGAGAGACGCCGGGTGAAGGACAGGCTGCAGCAAAACAACTCCAGAGAGGCCAGGTAGGGTTCTGTCAGATGCAATTGGTGTGTGAATTTTTTTCCCAAGGTCGTTTTATATGCCTCCTGTAGATGAATGCAGGTGACTGTAACTGTGTGTGTGTGTGTGTGTGTGTGTGCATGTGTGTGTTTTGTGTTTCACCACCAGGTCGGAGGAGCTGCGTCAGTGCCTGGCAGCCACAGTGGAGCAGATGGAGAAGTACGAGTCCAAACACCTGGGAGGCTTCAAGAGGATCTATCCCATAGAGGGAGGAGAGAAATACGACAAGTACTTTAAACACAGCAGCTCGCTCTTCCAGGAGACGGCGGCGTCCAAGGCCAGAGAGGAGTGTGCCAGGTACCCACGGCTTCAACGCGCTTAGTACGAGTCAGTGAAGAGCAGAGGCTGTTAGTGATGCACGTTGATCTCTCTCTGTGTGGACTACATGAGTCTGTCCATACAGAGACAGTGAGAAGGTAAAAAGACAGGAGGTGGGTCATTGCAGAAAAGGGAGAGCATTTTATCTGCTCTTACATTCGGGATTCAATTTAGCCCTGCTGCTGCTGAAACGATTAGGCGATTGATCGAGATGATTAGTTTATCAGCAGAACATGAACTGAGTAGTCAGAAAGTATAAATATGTGTTTGTAAAATATATGATCTAGGTTTTTTATTAACACTGCTGAGCACTTCATCAGGCTCAGGTTTTTTTTTAAATCTTTTTCATTAATCAGCTACAATTTAGATAATCTATTAATGGGTGAAGTCATTTATCAGGAAAAAATACCAAACATTTGCTGCTTCACAGATTATAAACTGAATATACTTGGGTTTTGGACTGTCACTTTGTGCTCTGGGTAACTGTGATGAAAATTTATCATTTTGTTCTCATATTTAATCGACTTAATTATTAATCGATTAATCTGTAAAATCTGAAAAATAGGGGGGGGGATTATTTGATTGAAAGCCACACTGCTTTTTATATTTAGATAAATATCACTGCCCATAAATATTGTTTTTCTTTTATTCACAATAAGAAGTACTGCAGGAAAATTGGTAGTTATAGAAATGTAAGTCCCCTGTCTCTTGCGCTTAATTTTGTTTTGTTTTCACCTGCTGAAGGAGGAATATTTCTGTTGTTTTTCTCATCTTAAATATAAGTTTGACACCTGAATGTGTCAGAAAAAAAATCAAGAATGCAACAAGCACACAAGAGTGATGTGAAAATGGACCTAACAGTGAAGGAAATTTGTGTTCAGGAGTTAAATTGTATTTGTATATTCGTATATTCTGGCTTTATCAATGAGGGAGAAAACCATGTGAGACAATTAATCTGACATGATTTTATTTAATTACTATTCCAAGCAAAGTGTTTTAGTTGTATCAAAATGTGTGTGGAGTACAGCAGAGATGTCATTGTTTAATTTCATTTTTAGTTGAAAAGGCACACTGTGCATTAATGAACATTCAAACAAATGTAAATGCATTATTAAGATCAATTAATTAAAAGATAAAATAATGTAATATAAAAGCAGAATTGGACATGCAGACAATACTTATGGGTGATTGATTTAAAACTTGTTAGCTCAGTGGTGGAGAGCAAACCAAATGACTGATTTAAACCTGCTCACAAACTTCTAGTAACTTAGTAACTAGATGTGAAAACCTAACCTGTTGGAATCGTCTAAAATATACTTGAATGTATTCTTGTGGAAATTTCATGATTATTACATTTATTTTTTAAGATTAAAAGCCATGTTTGTAATAAAGTAATAAATGAAGATATTGTCCTGTGATGACGTTGAATTCTTATATTCACAGGAAAAAAAAATCTGACTTCATATCAACAAAAGATGCTGAAGTTTGTGTGTGTGTCTTCAGGCAACAACTGCAGGAGCTGCGTCTGAAACAGGAGCAGAGGGAGAGAGACCAGAAGGGAGGCCGAAAAAGAGACTTGCAGGGGGAGACGGCGGGGGAGAGAGTCAAACCGCGACGTTCACAAACATTATTCCCCAACGCAAACACTGACTGTGACCCACAGCCGGTGAGGCTGTCCTATTGTGTCATTAAAGACGTAGTGTCCACATGAGACCACAAGAGGGAGTTAAACTGTTTCTGTCCTGTGATGAATGGTTCATATTCTGGCTGACCCCTTTGAGTAAATGTACTCTTACCCAGTTTAAATTAGCTAGAATAATATTCCTGCAGATAATTTTTATTGGATGTTTCTCATTTCAAATTCAAATATCTTTTATTGTCAAGACAGGAAAAACAAACAGTGTTATCAAGATTATTCAGTGACAGTAATTGCTAATATATTGTAAATGCATACTGGTGGCTACATATACAGAAAGGCAATAAAAACAAATTGAATCAAATGTCTCTGTTCCTCTGCAGCCTCTTCTGTCCAGTGTGTCAGATCCTGAAGCTGCAGAAGTCCGAGAGGAGGAGAAGGAGGCAGACATGGAGGAGCGGGAGCGGGTCGACGCGCTGCTCCAAAGGAAAAAACTACTGCAGGACCTGGGGGTTGTGGACCAGATCCACCAGCTGCTGCAGGGCCGGACAGGAGGAGGGGGAGCCCTGCAGGACGCAGACAACCATCAGCCGAGTAAGAAGGCTCACCCGAGACAACAGCAGACCAAGGTGAAACCAAACTACGGCTTCCACGTGTGGTTTGTTGTTTATGTAGTTATTTAGTTAAATGAGAATATTTTTTTCTCACATTTTTCAACAGTCACTGTTTGTTTCTTTGATTTCAGTTGGACTCTCTGACACAGATTTCTCAAAGGACTAAACAACAGACCTGCGCTCAGATGTCACGACAGGTACCAGCACCAGTCCAATTCAAATAATCCAACATTTTCTGATTTATTTTGGGATTAGTGATGTAGAGTGCCTGTTCCTTAAAAATAAATAAATAATAATATTAATTTCAGATTCAGTTACTTTTAAAAACGCCCTGATATGCTGACTTTAATTATCTGTACTTCTTTTCCCCCATAATGTCCAAAGAAAAGTAAAAAGAACATTCTGTTTAGCTGTTTTGCAGTTTCACACTTTCACACCCAGAGCGATGATTATTTTCATAATTAATTCGTCTGCCTATTATTTTCTTTATTTATCTTCTCATCTATAAAATGTTAAAACTAGTGAAAAAAATTCCCGAGTTCAACAGTTCCTGAGATGATATCAGGTCCATAGTGACATCTTGGATTTTTGCTTCTTTTGTCAAACCAAAAGTCAAAAAGTTACATTCCATTTAATGTCACATATGAAAAAGAAAACCAGCAAATTTTTCCATTTAAGAGGCTGAAATCAATATAATATAGAATAAAATAATATACTACTAAACTAAAATAATTAATCACTTACCCAAATAATTTCTAATTTATTGTCTTCCAATGGATTAATCAACAAATCATTGCAGCTCTTATAACAACTAATATTACTTTAGTTTAGTTTTGCAGAAAGTAATGTCTAAGAGAAATGCTTTAAAATAAAACTGTAGTTTCTGCTGTAGTTCAGCCAGATTTATTCAGAAAAAAAATTAACTATGAGAATATAGAAGTTAGCTATGGAAGAAGCTATTTATTTTGTACAGAGGTTTTGAGAGCTGAGCAGCTCTATGAATGAATAAACAGCAGTCAAATCATAATATTAACTAATATTCGTCAGTGAAGAATGGAAACTTATTAACAGCTGATGTCCTGGGTCGTTGTCTGTGATTGTAAAACACTCAGGCTGTTTAAATGAAGGGCACAATGGTGAATATCATTTATAATTTTCAGTACTAATGAAATGAAGTAGAATTAAAATGACATAACACCTCTGCTCTATCGCAGCTCATCCACTCCCACATGACTCAGCAGCGCTTGCTCAAGCTCACGATGGATCAGAAGAGCCTGAACGAGTCCGCCTGCTTGCAGCCGGAGTTGGAGAGCCACAACAGAGCGGCAGAACTACGAAGGACCATCAGCGCCCAGCGGATACCCTGGCCAGGTAAAACACATCTTCATGCTCTGCTGTGATTTGACAGAAATGATCTCAATGTGGCAGCAAACACAGAAAAACTACATCTTTTTTAATGTTCTATCCTGAGCTTAAGAAAAGAGTATTACAAAGTCCATCAGGCTTTTTTCTGAAGTGCACACCAGTATTTTTCCACAGTTTGTTTTCCAGGTATAAAATATATATTACCAAAACCTATATTCTTAACATTAAATTAGCTAGGATTGAAATGAAAAATCTCAAAGTTAAATTAGTGGAAAAAAAAGTGGAAGTGGAAAAACGGATAAAAGGACACTAAACAATTATCAAAATGTATTATTTTAATTGAAAATATTAAAATACTTCCTTACTGTGCTCAACACATCCATTAAAAAAGATTACCTTCAATAATTAGTTTGTATTCTTCATTTATATGTAAATCATTTGTTATGATTGCTCTGTTTTGTGAATTTTATTTAATATTTTCAGTTTCCAGAGAGCTTCATGATTAAAAACAACAGGAAGCACAATTAAACTTCACAGCCTGATTACTGTTTTTTATATTTCCACTGTGATTTTTTTCCCAGAAGCCAGATTTTCTGTTTCCTCCTCAGTGGGTAGCTCCCTGGCTGTCAGACAGGATTGCAGGAGCACCTCCAACACAGACACCCGGTCCCGTCCCAGCATCCCGATCATAAACCACGTCCCTAAAGCGGGGGGCCTGCGCTGCGCCTACACGTCCCACGACCCCGCAGACCTGCAAAGCCTGCTCGTCATCTCCTCTCGTGCCCCCCTGGTCAGGAGGCCTGGCTTCTCTCACGTCGTCCACAACGTCTCCCGCAGAGCCCCCCAGCACGGCAAAGGGCAGTGAGGAGCAGGACTCCTGGATCAAGACGACTGTAGACAAACAGGACTGGAGGAGAACTGGAGGTAGAGAGGCTTTAGACTGTGGAAAAAGCACAAACACGCTGTGCCTGTGAAGAACGTCTCATGTTTGCAGATAGATTTGTAGATTTGGACACCTGCAGTTTACGCTGCTCGCCACTATATGACCTCCAGCACTGCAGAAATAACATTATGGCTTTTTAACTTTTTCTACCCGCTGTGTGCGCTCACAAATGTGTAATATTTTGCTCTGAGGATGAATTATCTCACACACACCTCGCCCATGGTGCCAAAATAAAAGCAGACAAGCCTGATTTAACACCACACAGCATCTGTGATCCAGATCTGCACACAAATATATCAAGATCTAATAAACTCACTGATTATTGAGATTAGGTGTTGATATGAGCTTAATAAAACCAAAAGTAATGCAGTAACATGAATATTAAAGCATTATTCATTCAAATAAAACCCCTAAATGATGATACACAGAGGGATGTGCAAGATAAAGGCCTTCTGCTTCTTTTCTCAAGGAAATTTGTGCAGTCAGGTATTGAATATATATGTATTTTTTGCACTAATGGTCAATAAAATATCTTTTTTAAAAATGTGATTTGTTTTCATCTCCATTATATATATATATATATATATATATATATATATATATATATATATATATATATATATATATATATTGCTTTTAAAATGATAATTAGTTTTAATGGTTAGGCTACATATTTATAATATATGTGTGTGTGTATATGTATATATATGTATATATTCTTTTTAAAATATTTTTCTATGATTCGTTTTGGCTGCAGAGTTATGTCTGACAATGAGTTCTCTCCTGTGTAGTTTCATCTTGAAGCTTTTTCAGCGAGTTAAAGAGGCCATAAAGTTTTACAGCATCTCTGCATCCGGTTTCTTTGTTTTGGCCGCAAACTGAAGACAGAAAGAGACAAAAACCAAAAAACAAAACGCAACCTTTAAAGCATCAACAACACGAGCTGGTGTTTCCTGTGAGAAATGAAGAGAAGAGCTCAGGGAGCAGTCGGACGACCATTTAAAAGTGTTCAGAAATAGAATTAATATTATCTTTTTGTGCCAAGTTGGTATGCTGCAAAAGAAATAACTGGCCCTAAATGACTAATAAAGACTCTAAAACTTAAATGAATCGATTGATTTGAATCGAAAGGGAATTTGAAATGAAATGTGTTACGGCGAGGCCTCCGCCTGCAGACACAGAAGATTTAAGAGACTGAGCTATAAAAACAGATAAACTAAAGGCCTGCTGAGAAAAATGAATCCACTTTTTAGGAATATCCCTGATCAGAGTAATAGGCTTCATTATTCAGTTATTTTACACAATGTTTAATATCGAACATAAAGATTAAAATGGACCTACAGTGCTTTTATTTTGAAAATACAGCTAAAACTTTAATTCTTGCTGTTTTAAACGTTTTGATTTTTTTTTTTAATTCGAGAATTTAAATTTTAAGAACTCGGCGCTCATTTTGTTGGAGTTTGTGTCACTTGGAGGGCAAATACCAAGAAAGCGGAGGGAGAATGTGATGAATTTCAGGAATTTATGGTTTTATTGCGTCTGTAAATGTCGGAAATCCTCTGTGCGGACATGAGCAGCATGCCCATCTGAAACAACCCAAAACGGAAATAAGACACAAGGAACGATGATAATAATAATAAGAAGTAAGTTTTTAAAGGATTCATTTTAGCCTGAACGACTGAGCCTGACTTTAAGACTTTAATTTCACCCTGATGATCTTAATAGAAAAGTTGGCGAAGAATGTGCTGTGTAAAGTTTTTTTTTCCTTTTTTTGTGACTTTAAAAATCCCCCTCAGGACTCCAATCAGAAACTCCATTTCCATCTTAGGCCTGTACGGTCAATGCCAAATAGACCCGCATGACTGACGGAAATCCTCCATCTTGAGAGATCAGAATGGTATTTAATGCAAAATAAAAAAAAATCTTTTAGCCTGAAAGAAAAAGAAAATAAACGTAATCCTTCGCGATTGAGGGTTTGAAGATGAAAGGATTATTTAGGTGTGTGCTGGCAGAAAGAGATCACACCTCGGGATGGTTTAGGATGACTGAAGCCAGATTATTCCAATTAAAGTCGATCAGTAAGAGGAGAAGAGCACGGTGGTGATCGGAGGACAACGAGAAGCAGCACAGACCTTTAAGGCTGGAACAGAACCGAGTCCACGTCCAGCAGCACAGTGTCACCCTCAGACACACTCACGTTTCCTCACACTCACCCCCTTTTTATGTTTTTATCCAAAAGAAAAGAGAGAAAAAAAACCATTTCAGGCCTTGGAGAAAATAAAGATGGCGATAAGAAGGCGCGTTTAAAGCACAAAAACGGCGGCTGTTTATGAAAATTTACAACTTTGCCATGGAAGTTTACGACTCGCCAGGCTCCGGGATTGGTCGCTGGCGGTCATGTGGACAGCAGGAATGGGAACTTATTTCCCATGAGGTTATATTGCAGCTGCTGTTTTCCAGCGCCCGTCCACTTAACACTAGAAACACAAGATTTTCTTGGCTCTTTGTATATGCAATAGGCGTGTGCGGCGGACCTGCTGTCAGGGTGCCCCCGCCGTACGTGCCAATTTTTTTGGTTTTTTTTTTTTTTGTTTTTTTTTTCAAAAGTGGGAGATGGAGCCTCCGCGCGATGCCCTCCCTGTGTGCGCGCGCCATGTTAATGTTAATGGCTGTGTGAAAATGAGGGATCATCACACTCCTGGATGCTGGGATTACTTTCATGAGATCACTTGAACAAAGTGGGGGATTTTTTTTATTATTATTATGTTTTTTTTTTTGTGTGGGGAGGGAAAAGGACTGAGAGGAGGCTGAGGGGAGCTTCTGCGGAGTGGCACCCGCACAGGAAATGATGGATTATCAACAAAGGTAAGGGCACTGTGTTTCTAATATGCCGGCGATTAACTCCGCGCAAGTGCGCCGCTGCAGCACTGTTGTGGCTGGACTGTCAGCGTAGGCCTGCTGTTTATATTACAGGGAATAGGAGGATCAGTCTTTAAGAAATGGCAATTATCCAGTCCAAAACGTCCCTGTGTTTTTTTTCCTCCCTTCCCTCCTTCCTTCTTGCGCTGTGAGAGCTATTCACAACCAGTTGCTGGTGTGTCTGCTTAACCCGTGAGGTGCTGCGGCGCCTTGCAAAGGCGACAACACCTTCGTATATTTGGAGATAAAATGGGTGAAAATAAGCCCACATGCTCCAGGTTGGAGGCCTCTGGGAGACTAATGATGTCCTCTAATCAGGAGGAGTCTGAGCTGCAGGCCACACAGGCTCGACTTTGATGATGATGGTGATGGTGATGATGATGGTCAGACAGGGCCTGTGTTAGCGCTGAGACACGTCTTTCTTAAAAATCAGCCTTATACATCCACATTTGGCTCTTGTGTTTCTGTCACGTTATTTTATACGGTCTGATTTGTTTGTTTTATTCTGAAAATCCTGTCTGAGCTCCTGCATGTTGGTTTTGCGGGGCGCTGTCTCCTGGCCGAGCTGTTTCGCATCTTTTCTTTCGCAAATCTTTCATAATTTTGGGCAAATTTTGGCTCTGGTTGTGTTTTATTTTTGATTTTGTAAAAACTGCGGAGTACATAATCACCGCGCTGAACGTTTTGTTGGATCTGAGGCGCCTCTGCAGCGCTCGTCTGTGTGTTGTTTGATGCTGCAGTTTTATAAGAGCATCATGTGATGTGAAAACACGGACAGTCTCTCTGTCAGTCTCTCGTCTCATCGCGGCTCTGTCTGTCTCCAGATGTGCAGCAGCTGGCGGGCTGCGGCCTGGCTGGAGGCGGCGCCGTTAACTCTCCAAATAGTACAGAGTTTTTTAAATGTGAACTTTTACATCAAAGTGTTTTCCAAAACGGAAATGATCCAAATAGATAAAACCGTCTCACCAGGAGCGAACTGGATCTGAGGCGAAAGCAAAGGCGGAAAAACAAAATTATTCATTTTTATATACGTTAAGATCCTTAAAATGTTTATTTTTCTGGCTGATCTATTAAAAAACACTGTTTTAAAAATTAACATTCACATTATTTTAACAACACAGTGCTTTATTTCATTATTTTTAATTATTTTTAGCTAATAGGGCAACATTTCCCAAAAGCGAGAGCTGATTACGAATGTTTAAATTGTCTGTTTGAAAAAATAAAGATAAAAATGTTTAAATATTATTTAATTATTTAATTTATTTAACACATTCAGAGAAATTTAAGCACGGAAATCCTGTAAGTCGTTTTATTAATTACAAAAATGGCTTTAACCGCAGATCCAATCACTAAATATGGGTCTTATCAATAATATAGGCAACTAATTGATATATAATGAACATAAAAATATCTAAATATATTGACGGAAACGTTAATGAGCACAATAATATTAATAACAACTAGTGAGAGTCAATTATGCCTAAATGCAGGTATTGATCGGTGACTGAATCATGACACTGAGACTTACTTCACTTTTATACTCACACAGTTTTTTTTTTAAGAAATGGGGAGTTAGTTTCAGCTTGATCACGGTGTGTGAAGATGATGATGATGGTGATGATGATGATGATCTGTGTGGAAGCGCGTGTCCTCCCTCCTGCTCTCCGCGCGTCTTCGCGTCTTCATGGACTTCAGCTGGTCTGGAATCAGAAATCAGGACCTTTAAAGAGTGACAAAAAAATCAACATTATTGACGCCTTTTCTTCTCCTACATCGATTTGTTCTTAAGTTAATATTCATTATCAAAGTCTCTGGCGGCTCTATTGAGGATGCAGTGTTTTATTGGTGTTTATTAGTCACAATATTTAGAAGGATTAGCAGGAAGTTAGAGGAGGAGAGGAGAGGAGAGGAGAGGGGGCGTGCGCCAGTTATGTGTGCGTAAATGGAAATAATGCACAAAGTGTTTGGTGTTTCATTACCATGTTTTTTTTTTTTTCTTTTTGCATGTGTGTGTGTGTGCGCGTGAGAGAGAACGAGAGCGCGCGCGCGAGAGAGAGAGAGAGTTTGTGCACGCGTGCTTGTTTATGACGGAGGGGGGGAGAGGTCCGTCTGCTTTACTGGACCATATTTGCATAAAACGAAAAGTTAGCACACAAACACTTGTCCTGCATGTAGCATGTTTTTTTTCAGTCTGTATGTATTTCGACGAGTCGCAGCATCTCTGTGAGAGCGTGCGCGAGCGTGCGTAAAGACCGACAGGCTCGAGCGCTTCATTTCGATTCACCGGGGACCCCTGCGCGCAACAAGAGCCCCCCATGGGTGCAATAGTGCAAGCACAGACGGCGGTGATTGGCCAGAGGTTGATCAGATGGTACACTTCCCCTCTGTATTCAGTGGCACCTCACAACCCCCCCTTTCAGCAAAAACCAAATCTCGGATAAAGTAATGGCAAAACCACTTGGACTATAAAAGACAACAAATCATATTTCCTCCGGAGTATATACACCCCGTTGTCCACCCAATGAGTTCCTATTTTGTTAACTCAACTTTTCCCGTGTCTCTACCGGGAGGACAGGACTCTCTCCTGGGTCAGATACCGCTATATTCCTCGGGATACACCGATCCGTTAAGACACTACTCCAACGCGGCCACATATGGAGCGGCCAACATGCAGGAGAAGGTTTACCCAGCGTCCTACTACCAGCAGACGGGCGCAGCGGCCGCCGCCATCTACGGGCGGGCTGGCAGCGGAGCGCCCTGCGACTACAACCCGGTCGGGACTTTCTACAAGGACGCGGAGGGCTCGTGCGCCTTCTCGAGCCGCGAGGAGCAGCCGCTGTTCGTCACTCAGGAGCACCAGCAGCGCAAAGCGGAGTGCCCCGAGCAGGCTGTCAGCATGGGGGGCAGCCTCGACGACAAGTCCTCCACCCTGATCTACCCGTGGATGCAGAGGATGAACGCCTGCTCCGCCGGTGAGTACACAAACTCTGTTGTTGTCACGCAGCCCGGAGGTGAGGGAGTGACGGAGTGAGCGTCCCGAGCCTCGCGCGGTCACCTGTCGGCCGCGGGGAGCTCCGAGCTCCGCGCTGATGTTTGATCGGTTTAACGTGTGAGGCGCGGGAAGCAGCCCGACAGTCAGGGGACCGCGGAGCCGGAGAGCAGGAGTTTGAGATGGACGTGATTGCGCACGGGATCTCCGCGCGCCTTCAGGGCTCGGGCTGCGACATCATCAGCACATAGACATAGACGCGACCGGCCGCACGTGCGCGCACACACACACACACACACACGCACGCACGCACGCACATACAGACTTGGCCTACATCAGCCGGGCTCCAACTTAAAGCTCTCGGTGTCACATGGCACCTTCAGATTGGGCCCTTTTTTTTCTGACACCAAACACTTTGGGACGCGATTAAATGTCAGAAACACAAACACAAAAATCTTCATTTCACTTTACATCTAAAAAAGAAAAACAACAGAAAAACGAGCTTTCCTCATCCCTGCGCAGCCTGGCTGTGACTGTACAGCCCTGCTGTAACATTACAGAACAAAACACCGAAAATAGACCACGAGGCCACTTTTTACGCACCACGCATTGAACACATCACAGGCTGTGTCTACTGTAAGCTCCATTAATGACACAATTTAGCAGTTTCATTAAATCAAATTTATGCAAAGGTCATTATGAACTCGTTATAAGGCGTGTTGTTGGCATATTTAAGATATATTATGAGAAAATGCAGTGACTTTATAGAATATATTTAAAGAAAAAAGAATATAAGCTATTGAGTTCTACTGTGAGACATTTGCGTACCTATAGGAAGACGCTGTTTTAGCAGAAAATTTTACATTTCTATCTAATAAAGCACAGTTAATTGCTACAGCTTCATTTACCACTTTATATACATGAGCAGATTATATTTGAATGTTATAAGGTTGTGATTTAGAGTTGAAATACACCAAAAATCTAAAATACCACTTTATTGTATTTTTTCAGACACGCGGCTACAGATTTCAAGTGCAATCGCAGGTAGATTCCCCTCCTACACTTTCGAAATCCACTCAAGACGAGCACCTAATTATTAATTGATGAATTCATTATTTTCCTCCAGGTCCATTTGGCAACAGTGGCCGCAGGGGCCGACAGACCTACACCCGCTACCAGACCCTGGAGCTGGAGAAGGAGTTCCACTTTAACCGCTACCTGACCAGGAGGCGCCGGATAGAGATCTCCCACGCCCTGTGTCTGACGGAGAGACAGATCAAAATCTGGTTTCAGAACCGCAGGATGAAGTGGAAAAAGGAGAACAAACTCCTCAATCCCTCAAAGACACCGGAGGAGGAGGAACAGGCGGAGAAAAAGAGCTAAAAGGACACTGAAACACACAAAAAAAGGCATGTGTGTGTGTGTTTGTGTGCACACTCCTAAAATAATAATTAAAAAAAGGATGTATTATTTCTCTGTAGATAAAGTGCTGCAAATCCCATGTTAGAGGCGTGTAGAGTGATAGACTTTATTTCAGCATCTGCACGGTAATAATAATGTCTGCATTAGGTTAAAATCAGGTCCTCCTCTGTTTGTCCTTGTGCTCGTGTCTTTATTTAGGGGACTATGCAAAATCTGCCAAAATGTAAATAATTTCTAGTGTTTTAGTTTTGGACAATGTTGTTACCTCATTATCGTAGACCTACTGAGTTGTATCTCTGTCATTCTCTCTCTCCTCCCCTCCTCCTGACATTAAAAAAGAGGACTTTTTTGTTCTTTCCCTTTCTGTCTTTTACTGTACATCTTGTGGTGTAGTTGTTCTATAATAGTCTGTAGGCTCGTTGTTTACAGCTGTGCCATTGACGGATACATTTGTACAGATGAGAAATGTTACATGTTATTTATTGTTGTTCACCTGTGTTCAATGCACATCTGGATATTGTGTGCAATATTTTTGTTTAGGAAATTGTACATAGAAATAAAGGTTTTTTTGATGTATATTGGAAAATCTTGTGGCGTCTTTCATGCTCCAGAAAGAAAAACGCTTCACTTATTATAACCACCATTATTATTATCATTATTATTATTATTCTTATTCTTATCCATTCCTATAATAATACGTGTTATTAAAGGGGATTTTCCTGCGTCTGGTGCCACAATAAACCTATAAATTCAGATAAAAACAATGTAAAGATTAAAATAATTTCTAGTTTGACACTCTGCGCGTTAAAGCTGCCAACACTGTGGCTGATAAGTCTCCGTTATGTGTTACCTGAGCCTTTTGTGGCCTATATTACGAGCGCGTTACATAAATGATGGATGGCTCCGGGGCCCTGACAGCGCGTCCCGGCGGGGCGCTGCCTCCTCTGTCCGGAAGATGGCGCTCTCTGCCCGCACGGCTCTCGGGGCGCAGCGGGGAGGCACCATTGACTGGAGCCTAACGACCATTATTTCGTCATCATTTGTAACCATGGAGCATGAATTACCTCTTGAAGTCATCAGTGAGGATTTACGACTGGTCAACAAAGGCACGTGATTCCCGAACGCTCTCCCATATTTGGCCGCATACCTGGCAAAGTACAGTAGGGCTTCATTGCTTATAATTCATGATTGCATCCATAAATCGTGCAAGCACACAGGATTATAGCGACAAAGATCTACAAATCGAGGCTTTAAAAATCCAAGCAAATGAGCTCTTACTTTGTAAACTCGTTCTCAGGGCGCTATCCAAATGGCTCCGACTATCAGTTACTAAATTATGGGACTAACGGCGCTGTGAGCGGTTCCTTCAGAGACCCTGGCACCATGCACTCCGGGTCTTTCGGCTACAACTACAATGGCATGGACCTAACCGTGAACCGCACCAACACCGGCGGCCACTTCGGGGCCGTGAGGGAGGATGCCCGGGGATTCGCGCCGGACGCCCGCTACAGACAGACGCCCTAACTGCTCGCTCTCGTCTCCAGATCCGGTGCCGCCGTCGTGCGCCACGGCCAGCCGGGAGCCGCTGGAACTAAAAAGCGCCTCTCCCCCCTCTGACCGGAGCGCGACCTCGGGCGGCAACGGGCTCAGCAAGAGCGGCGGCGGCGGCGGCGGAGGGGCTCATTTCACGGAGATCGAGGACGCCACCGTCGCCTCCGAGACCGAGGAGGGCGCGCACAGCAGCGGCGGCGGCTCCGGCGCGGCACCCCGGGCGCAGCAGCAGCAGGCTCAGCAGCAGCAGCAGCACCAGGACCCCAACGCCACCTCCTCCACTCCCACATCAAACGATTGCCAATCGCCACAGATATTCCCCTGGATGCGGAAACTGCACATAAGCCATGGTATATTTACACATCTACTAATATTTTTGTAGTTTTGAAGGATGTCACGCTGGCGGTGTCATAAATCTGTCAAGTGTTGCATGAGTGAGCAGGTCGGTGTGGATGATTGAGGGAAGGTGGGAGGTGGAAAGAAGAAAAAGAAAGAAAGGCAATATTTGTAAAGTCTTTATGGGGGGACTGTTTGCTTGCGGAGGGGTTGAGGTTAACTGCCCGCTGGAGCCTGGCGGAGGAGAGGGGGGCCGTGAAATGTGGATTATTTTTTTTGAGTGCATTTAAACGAGAGCTTTTGAGATGAGGAGGAGATGAGGACCGTGGAGTGCTGCTGCTGTTGTTGTTGTTGTTGATGATGATGATGTGTGGTGTTGGTTGCATGCTTCTCTCCCTGCATCACCTTGTCCATCACACATCCTCACGGTGAAGCCAGGAAAAAAAAAAAAAAGTCCAGCAGCCAAACACACACTACCCCCCACACACACCACACACACCCCAATACACACACAACATTTTTACACACACACACACACCTCCATCCTCCATCACCATCACTGTTGTTATTGCTGTGCGGTGCAGTTGCTAATTTCTCTGGATTTTCTGTAAAATTGTAGATATGACTGGACCTGATGGGAAAAGGGCCCGAACTGCGTACACCCGCTACCAGACGCTAGAGCTGGAGAAAGAGTTTCACTTCAATAGGTACCTAACCAGACGGCGGAGGATAGAGATAGCCCACGCCCTGTGTCTTTCCGAGAGACAGATCAAAATATGGTTTCAGAACCGCAGGATGAAGTGGAAGAAGGACAATAAACTGAAAAGCATGAGCCTTGTAACAGGAGGCAGCGCCTTCCACAACTGAATAACTTTTCTAGGGGGAAGAGTAAAATAATAATAGTTCCAAAAAAAAAAAAAGAAAAGAAAAGAAATCCATGAGTACTGTAAAGCTATTGAAAGCGCAGCACCTTCCAGCATGCTATTGTGATAGAAAAATAAGTATTCCGTGGCCCTAAAACGCCCATTTTTAGTTCCCTGTTGTTGTACTATGATAGCTTAGATGTCCTATTTGGGGGTGGGGTGGGGAAATAAGTTGTAAATATTATTTGGGGGGGGGTTGTTATTTGTCCATGCTTTTTTGCTCTCTCTTGAAGGTGTTTCAACTTGAGCTCTTTATTGTGATTTCTTGACGGTCTAACAGGAGTAAATCCATTGTACAGTTACAAAAAAAAAAAAAAAAAAAAAAAGTTTCCAAACCATATGCTGCTCTTCATTGAATGTAAACCTAATGTATCCCGGGGCCATTCAAAGCGCTTTAGTGTAAGTTTTACTGCTATTTTTGATGGTTATCTTGTGGCCAGATCCATAAACTTTCATAAACAAGCCAATGTGTAGCTCTAGGATATTTTGTGCATCTATTATTATTATTATTATTATTGTTTAGAACTAATTATGAGCAATGCAAATGTATTCAACCTGTCAATGTGATAAATTTTTAGTGCAAAGGGTTATTCTGTGGATAGGCAGTGATGTAAGCTTTTTTCGCCAATAAGCTTTTTGTATTTGTAAGTGAACTCATAGCGCTTGGAAAAATAAAGTTTCTCCCAATTGCTTTGAACGTGTCTCGACTGTATTGTCAATCAGAAGAAACGCAGAAAAGCAGAGTCAGGTCATGATCAGGGTTTTTTTTTTTTAAGCTGCGTAAGAAGTTCTGTGCGCTTTTGACCCGCTTTGTACACCGGCTAATGATTAACATGTAAGAATTAATAGAATAAGAGAAGTGTCACACCGACAGCGACGTTTCGGGCTCCACTTTTGGCTCAGACGCGACGTGACAGAGAAAGAGAGAAATATCCAACTTTGTCAAACTTACCTCCTCTGACCTCTCTGCGAGCGACATGCGGGGGTTTTGCCATGTGGAAAATGGGATGCTGCTAAAATCCAAAGAAACAAAAAGGAAAAAAAAAGAGTGGCTTTGGCTTACAGGTATATAGGCAAGGCTGAAGTTGGTAAAAATCCTCCCTTGCCAAAGATTGTATAGGCCTATATTACTTACAGACTGTGAAAAGTCACGTGAGGTCCATAAAGTTGGTTTTATGGTTTTGGGGAGTAGACAATGTACTATATAATTCACAACCTTGAATGAAAGTGACGGCTTAACTGCATAGATGGGACTGGAAAGGCTGGACTGGGGAAGCAAGTGATGTCCACTCATATTTAGTCCGTTTAAACTGCTGGGAAAACTTGGAAAAAGTGTTTTCAGAGAAATATATTGTGGCTGTTAGAATTTATATTTAAAATTTCAGATTAATATATTTTAATTTTTTTTATATTGTGGCACATTTGGAAAAAATTTCACACTCCTGCAATTTAACACACATTTCTTCCACATTTTTACGCGCAGAAGGAGACCAATTATTTGACATTCGTAATGTTTTGTTAATATAAAAAAGTCCAAACTTTTACTGTTTGGCTTTAAATAACTTAATTTCTCCAGCAGAGGCAAATATCTACTAAACATTTTCTCTTATTATAAAAAGCAAGAAACACACAAAGTGTTTAAATTTTGCAAACGCTAAATGTTTTGTAGGGAAAAATCTAATAGTTCGACTTTAAGTCTAATTCAGAGCTTTACGGGGCTGACATGACACGAACTTGAGCGAGGTCCCGGAGTGATTTATGCCGGTGAGTCGAGTCACCGAGCGGCCAAAGGTGAAGTCTCGGACAGCCCCGAGCTGGACACAGGCTCCACTGGCTCCGCATAAAGAAAGCTGGGGCTCTGCGGGCTGCACGCTTTGTCTACCGGCCGCTAATAAAACATAATGATATTATCTCCAGGAAACTGAAGGCTGCATCAGACCTGTGCAATATTTTCAAAGTCTTTCCAAACTCATTTCAGGTACCAAAAAAAAGAAAGGAAAAGAAAAAAAGTTAAAACCAGTGGTGGGCTATATGGGTCCCAGACATTTTCCACATATTCATAACTATTAAGTGGCAATTTAAGCAGCGTAATGAGTATTGCATATTGATAGGGGTAATCTGTACCCGGATCTCATGCATTATTCATGGCGCCGGGGATCATCTCTGGGTCAGGAGACGATGGAGACTGCAGCCGCAGATGCGTCAGGGAGGAAACGCGCTGCTGCCAGACTTTGCACCGTCACGATCCACAGTCCGACCTGAGAGATTCACAACAACAAAAAGACCGTGTTTGTGCACAGGAGAGGATTTAATGCTTTTATTTCTAATATATAGATTCTAAATGATATTTATAGTTTTGATTTAAAAAAAAATCACTGCAAACATGCTGCGTTCATCAATTCAGTTCCTATTTTTTCTACTCTGCTTTGCAATGAGTCGTTTTAGAGTTTAAAAAAAAATATGCACACAGAGAGTAAGTTATATATTAAATAATAAGATCACAATAGATATTTTTAACCGTAAGTGGATTTTATTTTTATCATTAAATCTGTTTAAACACTCTTTCCTCGTGCAGCTTCAGTTTCAACGTAGTATTTAGGTGATAAATAGCCAATTCTGTCCTAAAAATACACATAAATTAGAAAAGTGTATTTATTTAACAGTAAAATAAGTCAAAGGAGACAAACTTCGCGTCAATAATGATTTTAAATCCGCCTCCTCCCGCGTGGAATTGAATGCAGCCTCATCATTTAATCCTGATGATGAAACACATGAAACAAATGTCACCTTGGCCGGTTTTTTTGGCAGGCCGGTGTCTGGGTCTCGTGGATGTTCAACATCTGGCAGCTCGTGTGTGAGTTGAGCTCCCAGCTGCAGCTGCTGCTCTGAGGTGGTGTGATGCAGATGTTCTGTCAGCAGAGGGCGCCTCAGACCGGCCCCGGGGATGATGGATGGCTTTTTCTTTCCTTCTTATCGTCAGGGGCATGTAGGTTACACAGGAACACCAGCGTCACTCCGAGCCTGTTTATTACTTATCTCTTTAGCTTTGTCCGGCCTGAGTGGAGAGAATAAACCTTTAATCCCACAGAGCTGAGGGGGGAACTATCTTTGGTTGTTGAGCTGATTATCAGACTGAGCTGATATTTCTTTTCTTCACAAAGCATATTTGCTCAGGTACTTATTTCCAGCTTATGCTACTTTATTCTCCACCACATCTCAGAGGCAAATATTGTACCTTTAACTCCACTGCATTTATCTGACAGCTGTAATCAGCGGTTAGTGTTCACGTTCAGACACATAAAAAAGTGTATCCAGCTCGTACACTGTTAGAGGTTAAACTAACAGATTACAAACCTGCTTTCCTTGTGACTTGTTAAAAATGTTTTCAGTCCAACCAAAGAGACATTTTGTGTCTCAACTTCTAAATTTGTTTGCTTAAACTGTTTGAGGCCCAAAGAGGTCAAATTCTTCCTTATGTCACAAAACCAGCAAAGATTAGAAGATTAGAGAAATATTTTTAGAAAAAACAAGTTTGTGTAGCAAAAGTTTGTTTTTTTCTTCTTTCTCCCATTAATCATTTCACAACCCCTCAGATTTTATCTTGTGACCCTTCAGAGTGCTCAACCCCTTTGGCTGGGAACTACTGGACTAAAATAACTCCATCTGGAGCAGCTTTAACAGTAAAATACTGCTCATGCAGTGTTGCATAATAAAAACAGTCAATATATAACAATATTTCATTTACAGGGGAATTTTACTGCTGACCAAGTGCTTCTACTTGTGATACTTGTAAATTGTTTACTTGTAATGGATTATTTTTACATGGCGGTATTAAGTAAAGGATCAGAGTACTTCTTCCACCGCTGTGAGCCTGAAGGGAGGTGAAACATGAGAATACTTCCTGTATATATACACTGTATCTGAAGCCTGACACGGTCGCTCCTTTAAGTGATAATAATGTGCATAAATACTGACTTTAGTGACTTCAATATGTTTCTGATTCCTTTCACAGTGACTACAGAATAAAACCCAAAGGATAGCCATAATATTAACATTGTTTTAAGATCATAAAGTTGTAAAATATCTGTCAAAACCTGTGTTGACATACTGTTGAACAACTTTTGGGTCGGCAGGTTGTGGACACTCCCTTTGACTAGAAACAAGCCACGGACAATCTGGGCCAAAATCCATTTCCTAATAACTTATTAACATTTATAGTTGAGGACTTGGTGAATTAAAACCTTTTATGACTTATTAACATTTATAACTTTATACTTGGTGGATTAAAGCTTTTGTTAATGACTTATTAACATTAATAACTGCAGACTTGGTGGACTAAAACTTTTATTAATGACTTAACATTTATAACTGCACTGGTCTGAGTTTTTATAAATGGATTACCAACATTTATTACTGCATAATTACCTAATAAAAAGGGACAAGCACCAGCCGATTGGATTTTTCACAACCTGCCAACCCAGAATTAGTTGTTTGTGTGCTTTTAAAGGATTAAATGATTTATTAATCATTAATAAAGAAATTCATAGTAAGTTATAAGCCTTTTATAAATGGTGCCCCGTTAGAAAGAGGTACAGTGTGAGACGAAATCACATTTAAAAAGTAAATCTCTGCATTCCTCAATCTGAATGTTTTTTTTTTTTTAAATATATTTGGGCATGATTATTAATTAAGAAGGCTGCAGCTTCTATCCACATGCAAGCAGATACTGACGACCTGTCACCTATATATACCCTGTAGATCCGAATTTGTGTAAATATAGCAGCAGTCACAAATTCGCGTCTAGGGGAGTATGTAGGTGATGACACTTCACCTCCAAGGGGAGAAAAACATTCATCTAAATGTCATAAAATACATTGCTGTCTGTTTGTCTTTTAATATAATTTCTGACAAATAATATGGACCCTGCTACAGATCTGATTCTTTCTGGGCCTGTTAATGTGTGTTAAAAATGTTTTTGTGACAGAGGGTCTGTGGGGAGGCTCAGAGCTGGAGGCCTGCACCAGAGTACATTCGCTGCCTTGAATGTTTTTCTTTTTTCTTCCTCTTCTAGCCGCACATTGTTGGAGAATATGACATCTGTGAAAGTTGCAGGACAGGCCTTCAATGTGGGCATTGTTCAGCACGTCATTTATCTTCTTTTCACTGCACTGCCTGTAGTCGAGGAGGAGTTTTAGTTTGCAGGGAGGACCTGAACAAACAGCTCCAACAGACTTCTAACAGACTGGACCGAGAATCAGTGCCGACGAGGAGATGAGATCCAAAGGAAAAAGTAAGTTTACCCAAAGTTTCTTTTACTGTTGACAGCAGACGTGTGGAGGCGGAGTCAGTGTGAGAGTCTGGATTTGATTTGAGAGAATAATCGTGTAGCAGGCGGATATAAGTAACACTTTACTTTAATTATTGTTTTAAGCAGCAGACAAACAGTTAATAAATAGATTATAACATATTATAATGTGCAAGCAATAGGTAATGGATATTACTGTCAGCAGTTATAACTCCTCCTATGAAGATACATCCTGTATTATTACAGCTGTGTTTCACTGTTAGAATTAAAATCTGTTTATATACCAGCCTTCTCTTAGTGGTGAAAGTACTCAGATTATTTTACCAAGTAAAAGTAAGTAAAAATAGCATTAAGCCAGTATAAATATACTCTACAACAAGTCCTGCATTCTAAATCTTACTTAACTAAACACACAAAAGCATTACAATTAAAATATAGGCTACTTAAAGTACCAAAAGTAAAAGGACATACTGTGCAGAATGACCCATTTCAGCATAATATATGATATTATTGGATTATAATTATTGATGCATTAATGTGTTCATCACTTTAATGTTACAGTTGGATATCATTTTAATTAATTCATATTCTGCTGGCAACTTTACTTATAATAATATCATTATTACTTGTTATCATTTATTAGATTATTTATATTTTATATTAATAATCTGAATTTGCAAAGTAACTGAACTTGTCACATAAAAGTAGTGGAGTGGACTGGAACTAAATTAAAGTACCTCAAAAGTGTACAGTACAGTACTTGAGTAAATGTACTTTGTTTGTACTTTGTACTTTGTAATTTTGGATAGTTATGGTTGTTGACAGATGTATTAATAAACATTTAAATCTAGTGTGTCACAATAATTTGGTATTATAAAGATATTTGAAGCTCCTATTTAAATGTTTCTTTATGACTTCAACTTTTTTTAATTCTAACTGTATTCTAATTCTATTTATTTGCGTATTTATTAGTTGACTCATTTATTTGCTCTGCTGCTCATGTTGTCTGTGTGAAGTGAAATGACTGCTGCTGTTGATCTGAACGAAGTCAGAGCCATCAATCTCCTCCTGGTGGACACGTGGTTCCTGCAGCTAACTGACAAGAGGGGCTGCAGCTCGTTGCATTTGTCAGCAGGCCTGCAGACCGAGCGGAGGGGTGGAGGTGATGGTGGAGGGTGTGTGGGCTGAGGAAGAGAGGGTGCTTGTGTGTGTGTGCACATGTCCATCACAGATCAGACGGGCGGCATGAAGAGTGTGGAGCTCGCCGTGGTGATGAAGATGGGATGTAAAGTGCAGCTCAGGGATGTTGTCATATCTGAATGATAACCGCGCGTCAGGCACTATACAGGGATCAACGTGAATTGATATTTATACAGCACGTCTTCATTCAGTGCAGATGTCCATATGCTGCTGCCCCCCCCTCCTCTCTCTGGCTCGTATATCACAGCACATTTTAAAGACAGTGTACTTATTGCTGATTTTCTTTGTATTTGTATGACACTTTTTATGGCTTTTTAGAGGCTCTCGGTGGGATTTATGGCAGACATAAGTTAGGTTGCCAGATTATTAGGTAAACCTATGTATCCTTATTGATATGCAGTAATAGGTGAGGACAAAATATTAGAAACAGCTCTAAACACATTTCAGCAGCACCACAAACCATATCGCCTCCATAAAGTTACATTTCCAGTGCTTTGAGCCCCATCTCATGGCCTTCATGAGGGTACAGAGTCAGCTCAGTTGTCATTTGAAGCTGACAGCTACTGGAGATTTTCAATAAGTGGGCCTTTGTGTTGAGCGTTTCTTCAGAAGCCAGAGTTAAACAGTTGAGAAATTTCTGAGCTACATTATTATTATTTTCTTTTTTAAACAAGAGAGCGCACATTCATCCCTGTTTCTGATCTTTAATGTGAAGCTGCAGAGACGTTTTACTCAACCAGCCTATTTAAAATCAAACTAAACAGCATCACTTTTATTGTCGCGTATCAAATCTGATCACTTTGTTTGCACTCACGGCTCAGAGATCAAAGGTGTTCATTTGCATTAATTAACGCTGCTCGGTTAAATATTACCTCTCGTTTCCAATCAAAGCCATCGAGCAAAACGTGAAGATGAGTGATCAAAGCGCCGCCAATCGATCCCCCTGCAGCAGTCTGATGGTCAGCATGTAAACCGAACCAGCTCCGGTCCGGGCCTCCGCGCAGCACTGACTTTCTAATGGACACCGCTGCTGACCACTGCCTGTCTCCCCTTTTTAAAATGACTCCATCGGATCACTTATTTAAATTAAAAAAAAAAAAAACTCATTACATAAACAGGACGTAATGCACTTGGTATGTGAGGAAAAAAACAAACAAAAAAGAAACAGACTAAATCCTGATTCTATGGTCTGGTAATTTATTGCGTCTCTGGCATCGCTCCTAAATGGGATGTCTGAATTTATTATTACAGCGCTGGAAACGTTCCCAGGGCTGTTTAAACAACATGGAGATGTAGCTGCCCGGGTGCCAGTGTGAGTGTGATGTCTGGGCTTTAAATGCAGCTTGAATGCATCAGAATAAAATTAAAAAATAGCCCCTTTTTTAATTTCTTTTTTTTTTTGGAGGAGGTCATTTTGGTGATTGTGGTGGGGAGGGGTGGGGGGTTGTCTTCTTAACAGACCCAACCTAAATCCACTTAAAATGGGATTCACTGCCAAAATATTCCCAGCCTCTCCCGGCCTCTCTCTTGAGCCACCCTTAAATGTTTCTGGATTTCCAACTGCTCCCGCTCTAATTGTCATAAAGACGGTGAGGTGCAGTCAATTTGCCATATAGCAATGCGTAAAAGCACAGTCTTGTCTTTATCGCGGGGCTATTACCATATATGAGCTTGCATGATCAGCGCTTTCTTTTTTTTTTCCACACACACACACACACACACACGCTGACATTGTGTGCAGAAATGCTATGCAGGGCGGTGTGAGCTGCAGAAACACTGTCCACTCCGCTTCGCCCCGCCGGCGCGTAAAGGCACCATCACACCGGCGCGTCGGGAGCCGCTCTCTCTGCAGGGATTATTCTAATCTGGGAGGGTTTTATTATTTTTTTTTTCCAGAAAAAAAACAGGTGAGAGGACGCCGGTGTGTTTGTTTCAGTGCTGGATGAATGTAGGTTGTGACGGTGAGGCAGCCGGGCTGTTGTGCCGCGGACTGGGTTATGTGTCTTTATGATTTACGAGCCTGACTCCAGCCGCGGTTCAACCAGAGTTCATAAAGCTGCATGCCTCCAGACTTATTCTCCCTCTCTCTCTCTCTCTCTCTCTCTCTCTGTCTTTCTCCTTCTCTCCTCCTTAAATCCCGCCGCTTAATAATCCTGTTCTGTTTAATATCAGAGGAATTTACTTCAGATATTAGGGGTGAAAAGATGTGTGTGTGTGTGTGTGTTTTTCCTCTTAAATCGCGTTTTTGTCGCAGTTCAGAGCATAAAAACAGCTGCGGCGCACAAAAGACTTTTGTATTATTTTGCTTTTGATGGATGAGTTGTTCTGCTTATTGTGATATAACATTTAATTTTTCCTCCTCCAAACTGTGGCAGACAGGACTCTCCATTATGTGAAATAAAGGCTGCTATTAATTAACAGTCACAAGGCAAATTTAATTTCAGGAAACAAACCACTAAAACAAAAAAGAATAAATAGAATACATTATTTTCTATTTATGCTAAATGAAATTTTCTTTTAATAGGCCTGTGTGTGTTTGGGTGTCTCTGTGTAGACAATTAGTATTACTGTCTGTCATTTGTTCTTGTTGCTATTATTATTATTATTATTATGTTTTTCATTTTTTATCATATCCTAAGAAATAACCTAATTTCCTGAAATTATTACATATGCTTTCTTTTATTCCAGCAAAGAAGAAAAACATCCTCCTTGTTGGCCGGTGAGGTGCAGACTAATTGTTGAGGCTAAACAAAAGCAACATAATCTAGTTTCTGCTCAGCTTTTACAAGATTATCCTCGAATTTGTGTTGTTTTTACGTGGTCTGTTTCCACCAAGCTCTTAATTTTCCGTTGGCTCTGCGGTCAGGAGAGGCTCGCCATTCATGTCAGCAAACTATTGAGGTGATAAGATGGATCATGTAGTCTCCTCCCTGATTCTGTCTCCCTCTTTTTTTTTTCTCCCTGGATCCTCTCAGGCCAGAAAACCCGGGGCTCTCTGGAAACCTGCCATGTGACATTTGGCTGCCAGTGCTCCGTCAAAAGGTCAAAGAGGGAGGAGGGAGGGGGGGCATCGGTGCACATTTCATGGAAAAATGCAGAAAAGCAGAGCGACACAAAACGTCGAGCACCGCGACTTCTTGTGCGGCTCTCTGGAGGATGTCGGCGGGTTTGGCTGCGTCCGTCAGGAGGACGCGCAGGCGGAGGCGTTTGAGCGCAGCTTCCCCCGGAGGTCAAAGCAGCAGAGCCCCAAGTTCCCCATGAGCAAAAAGATCTTCCCCTGGATGAAAGAGTCCAGACACTCAAATCAGAAACACGGCAGGAGAGTCGCAGGTCTGTACCGCATAAAGAAGGGACTATTTTCTGAGCGAGGCCTTCTCATTTGTGTCCCATTTAACGAGCTCTTCTACAGTTTACAGAGGAAATGAGCTGATATTTTCTCATTTTTCAGGCTCAAAAAGCTCAGGATGCGATTAGTGAAGGCACAGTCAGGGATGAAACACACCTGGGATCAGTTTTTAGGCTCACATAATTTTTTTTAGGATGTCATTTATGGAGATAATAAAGTTAGAAAGTGCCTAACAGAAAATAAATAAATAAATAAATAAATAAATAGATTGGAACAATAAAAAAGGACAAAGACAGATTTTAAACTTGATGCAAGTTTATAAAGGTGTTTTTAGTTAAGAAAACATGCATTTAAAATATTGTCTACCTTTTATAAATCATTTTAATAATCTTTTATAAGATGTATTTTATCACCAAATCTCAGGTTTGTCTCAGAAGCCTTTAGTTTAGTCAGATAAGACCTCATAACCTTTGAGTCTTGGTTTTTCTAAAAATGTCTGATATTCACCACTTATTGGCCTAATTCCACTCCACTTTTTAGAGGCTATGCTGAAAAGTAGACTCTTGGTCACCATTTTTGAATGATCTCATTCTGTGTCAAATACTATCAGCCTGCAAACAACCAAAACTTTAACCATGTTGTTGATTTATAGAGTCTATTTTTCATTTTTAATTATTTAAACTATATCTACTCTGCTCTCTTTAACAGACTCTGGTAAGGGGAAATCAGTTGATATATTTTTTCTTTTCAGGTTCAAAAGGTCAGGAAGATTAATGAAGCAGGTAGCAGGAGGACAAACGCCTTGAATCGGTTTTTAGGCTTTAGGGTGTCACAGAGAACCATAATGAATCATAATGACATAATAACATGTATTTGTAGAGCACTTGACAAAGGTTATTTATTCAAGCTTTAGTTACAAAAGCTGGCTTGGCTGAGCTTGTGTGTTACAGCAACACCTTGTTAAAAAAAAAAAATAAGATCATTTAATTGACAGAACAAAAACTGATGCTGAAAATAAGCTTCTTTTTGCAGCTTTTGCATGTTTATGTGAACTGAGATTATTAATTTTTTTTAATTGTCTGAACAGCTTTAATGAGGAGTTCTGATGCAATTTTACAGCTGGATTCAATATTAATGGTGTTTATTGTTTCCTGTATGGAGTGCAGACTCAAACATTGTTGAACAGATGTGTCATAACTGAATACTGACCCCAGGAAGAAAAGGTGTATTCAAGGCAACAACTAATGGGGATCCAAAAACAACAAAAAAGATAGGAAATAAATAAATAAATACCCATAAACAAAATGGAGAAACCTTCCGTATACCTGATAACAACCTGTTCACCTTCAGTCTTTCCTGTTTGTCTCCACAGACCCCGTCAGTGACAAGTGTCCGGGCGCGTCCCCGGCCTCCAAGAGGACGCGCACCGCGTACACGAGCGCGCAGCTGGTGGAGCTGGAGAAGGAGTTTCACTTCAGCCGCTACCTGTGCAGGCCGCGGCGGGTGGAGATGGCCAGTCTGCTCAACCTCCAGGAGAGGCAGATCAAGATCTGGTTCCAGAACCGGAGGATGAAGCAGAAGAAGGACGAGAGGGTGCAGGGCCTCCCAACCACCAACACCAACACCACCCACCTCCTCCTCCCCCCGGTCCTCCCCCTCCGCCCCGGGCAGCCCCACTCTGTCGAGCCTGGGTTATGTCCATCTGGGCGGGGATTACCAGCCGGCCTCTCCTCCGCTCGGGTCCCAGCAGCAGCAGCAGTCCCAGGCTGCGTACGCGGCGCAGTACTCCAAATATCCAGAGCCAGGCTTCGCGCACGGCCCGCGGTTTAACACTCAGCACAACACAGCAGAGCCGCAGGGGGACCTAAACGAGCCGTACTTCCCCCAGAGCTGCAGTCAGGACAGAATCATGCAAGCTCCGAAACTGACTCATCTGTAGCACACAAGAGCGTCCAGCAGAAAACCTTCACACACCCATCTGTCTCGATGCTTTATTTATTTATTTATTTATCTATTTATTGGACTGATGGATCTAAAAATAGCCTCAAGTCTTATTTATTAGTATTTATTCATCTTGTGCGTTTTATATCTGCGGCTGTGTTACCTTTGGGCCTCGTCTGCTCATGTTTTCAGACTTTAAGGAGAAGCTGTAATCTGTGTGGCTCAAATGAAAATGTTCTCTGCTGTTATTTCAAGCACATAAATAAACGCAGTTTGTTGAGACACCCCCCCCACCACCACCAAAGTCTTCAGAGTAAATACTCCTCCAAGAGCCACAACAAGACGACTATAGTGCGGCCAAATTGTTGGGGAAAAACGGCAAATTTCCATTTTTAAATGTTAAAGCTTAATTAGCACTTGAGGTCTATAACATCACATTAACTGTTACTTAATTACGGATGAGTGTGGACGTGATAGGTTTTGGGAGATATTACATTATAGTCTTTGTGTCGTTAACTCTCAAGCACGAAAAAATGAGGAGCAAGGGGGGAAAAAAAGCCTATATGGTCCTTAAATGTGTCTTTGTTCCTTTATGGGCAAAGTGGGCCACACAGGCTGTCAATCTTTAAAAAGAGCTCATGATGGATCACTGAAGTCTCCGCGCTGCCTTTGACTCTGAGTCCGTCTGCAGGAGTCAGGCTGTGGAGAGGCCGAGGAAATGGTTTTGGTAACAAGCCAATGCACCTTTTGACCGAAACTTATATTCAGATACATCTAGACTTTTCACTGTCGACACTTTTTTTTTTTTTTTTTTACCGAGAGTGCAGCTAAATGAATGAACAGCAGAAAAATAATATCACTGATAAATCTACAGGCTATACATTTAAAAGAGGTATACATGAAAAAAATTAACAGCTCGACTTTATAATTTTGTATTATTACTCGTGTTTGCCTTGAGTTGTATTCCGCTTTGGTCGAAAGTAAAAATTTGAAGTTTCTGTATCAACTTTTGAAATCCTTTGAATTATAATAACATATGATGGGCCCTATTTTTATAACAGACCCGTTATCATAACATTTATCATCTTAAAATAATAATACATTTTAGTGGTCACGTTATTAATTATCATTAATGTAATTATTCAGTTACATTTTTTAAAACGTATCATTCATTTGTCGTTTGGAGCTCCTCCGGCTCTGCAGCCTGAAGACGTGTCCTGATGTTTGTGTTCTTATCAGATGGATGAGCGCCTTTGATTGAAGCATTTGTCATGGAAATGCGAGCCGTTTGATGGACGAGCCTGCAGACCTGACAGAGTGCTGTAGGTCCTTCGCCATTGGCGTTTGGCGGGTCACATGGTGTGTCAGGAAGGTGATATGAGGGTGGAAGGCACTTTTACAGCTTTGACATACTACCTAGAAGGTTAGGGCAAAAGGGAGCACCGATTAATGACTCCTCGTTCTTGATCAGTCCTGTGCAAACACCAGGCCCGGCTCCAGGATGAACTCCTACTTAGACTACCCCGTGTGCAACCGGGGAGCAAACATTTTCAGCGCCAAGGCCGGATACCACAGCCTGAACCATGGATACATGTCGTCCAACTCGTGTGCAACAAGTGAGAGTTACGCACCGGACGGCCGCTTGGTTGCTGCCACTTCTGGGCCGCACCAGACCCCGAGCCTGCCCCTGCACCACCAGACACACGTCAACCTGGACCTGCAGTTCTCGGCGCCGGGGGGCTCCATGTACGGGTCACCTCTGGAGTACGGACATCACCAGTACGGCCTCGCGCCCGAGCAGGACCGGAGCTACGTCCAGGCGCAGGTCTCGCCCCTCCGGACGAACGTGGCTCCGTACGCCGGGGACAGCTGCGGGCCCGGAGCGGCCACGGGAGGCCAGTATCTGCATTTTAGCAACGGGGAGCAGAGGATTCAAGAGTATTCAGAGAGCGTGTACGCGAGGTTACCGCCCCAAAGCAAGGAGAAGGATTTGGACCATGTGGAGGAGACTTCTAGAACTTTCGACTGGATGAAAGTGAAGAGGAACCCCCCTAAAACAGGTTCGTTAATCCTCAGGCAGACCGGAGAGTTAGAGCTGGGAGCAGGACCGTGAGATCTGTGGGTAGTGTTGACAGCGCGTAAAAACCAGAGTTTATTGTGTTTTAAAATATTCTATAAATTTCTATTTCAAAACTAATGTTTTGTTACATTTTCTATTCATTCACACGTTTTCCATTTACCTCTAAACGCCATGCTTCAGCTCCATGACTTATTTCCCCTCCATCATCCATTCATCCATTCATCCATTCATCTCTCCACAGCCGTCCTGTCGGAGTTCGGGGTTCCCGGCCAGCACAGCGTGATCCGCACCAACTTCACCACCAAGCAGCTGACCGAGCTGGAGAAGGAGTTCCACTTCAACAAGTACCTGACGCGGGCGCGCAGGGTGGAGGTGGCCGCCAGCCTGGAGCTCAACGAGACGCAGGTGAAAATCTGGTTTCAGAACCGCAGGATGAAGCAGAAGAAACGCGAGAAACTGGGCTGCGTTTTGGTCAAAAGTGCGGCACCCGGGGAGAAACTCTCCGGGCCTGACACCCCTCCAAAGGCAGAGGGGAAAGACTGAACCATGATGTGACTTTAAAAAAAAAGACTGGAGGCATGAACAGTTTCCAGCTTTTTTTCCTTCAGTCGCACCATTCCAGAAAAACTGTGAAAAATGCATGTGGACTTGTGAAGTATACAGGGTATGTCTGTCTGCTTCTGGTGCGATGAGTTCTGATTTGGCTGCTGAGACACTTTTAAAAACGTTTTTTTTTCATCCGTTCTTGTATTTGCAACCTTCTTTTCTTAAGTCCATGCAATGTTTTGAGTTGGAGCACTGAAGTTATCAGTGTTGTTGTTTGCACTATTTATTTACAGGGTATTTTCCAACAACTGTTGAGATGATTTAGCTTAATAAAGTCCATAAAATGGAAAAAACATGTTGTATGTACTGCTCATGGGAAAAAAAGGGTTAGGCTGTAACAAATGCTGAAAATCTTGTTTAAATCCAATCAAACTTGCTTTTGATACAGAATTTGCTCCAAATTACATCTTTTTCTTGTGTTTTTTTAAAATATATGTATATAATAAATCATTCTAAATATAAAATGTTTCTGAATCACATTCCACACTTTTTCTATATTTATTCCCATTAATAATCTCACCAAAGTCCCCTTGCATAATGTGACATGAGGAATCTTTCACAACACATGGGGTGGTTCCCAGTGACCTTTTCACCTCAAAATACCTCCAGGGGCTCTAAACATGACAACAAACTCCAGGGAGCCAGGTCTCACCCTTGATTTGTTACCCAAATTCTGCTTGGATACAGCTGACACAGGTTGCAATGACATCCACTTGTGTTTTCCGTAATTTGAGTTCACAACTTTTCATTTAACAGTCACATTCCCCTTTTTAAAAACCAAGTTGATCTTTTCACATTTCAGTTCACATTTTGGCTTCACCTCAGGACAAACGTTTGCCGGACCTGACCACCTAGTTTCATCTGATGCTAAAGTGGCAGTAGTTTCAATATTTGCACTGGGTGTTGGGTTTACTCACACAGTTCCTGCCCCGGCAGCATTGGCCTGTTGGTGCCCTTTTTCCTAAAGCTGAGGTTCACACAGAGTTCAGGCTCAAATGAATGCAGAGTCAATCTGTCATGACACCAGAGTGGCTCAGAGAAGTCAACTCTGGGCCTCTCATACTTTGGATTTTTGCAGGTATCGCTTTTAATATTTAGACTAAAGAGATTATAAGCCATTCAGTCAGTGTTCTAGTTTGTGCAAAATGAACAATGTTACAAATTCAGGGCTCCTGAAAAAGATGTTTTTAGGAAATGGAAATCAGCAATTGTGAAATATATCCATATGAGTATGCAGTTCTTTCACAACTATATTAAAAATTAATACAGTTCCACTAATAGAAGTTACAGTTGAAATACCATACAGCCCATTACTGTAAATTAGAAAAAGGCTGAGAGGTTTGTTGTCATGCATTTCTTTATAAGCTTCCTCTTCAGATGAGTCACAAGGCCAAGGACTGTGGAGGTGACAATCGATATGGGGAATAGTGACAGATTCAACAACAAAAAAAGGGGATGGTGCAGAAAACAAGTGTGGGACTTCATTCCAGAGGTGTGATCCCTGCCATCTCTGCAGGTAATACTTCAGCGCTCCCAGCGGGCTCTCCATCTGGAGGTGTCAGCGTCGGTGCTGCAGCCAACACCGCGGAGACAGATGTTCAGTTGGGGGAGAGGAGGAGGATGTTTTTCACCTTCGGATCAGCGCAGCGCTCTCTGCCTTCTGCCGGAGAATGTAGGGCAAGGAGAGGAGAGGAGGAAAAAAAATGGTTAATGAACACTGAGGGACAAGAAGGAAGAGCCTATATGGTCACAAAAATAATCACAAACTCCGGAGCGCCAACACCTGACTGCACAAACATGCAGTCTATTGATAGATACGGCAGCCAACCTCTCTCTCCTCAGATATCTTACACATCTTTAGCTGGCTCGCCCCCCTCTGCACTTTGTTTGAGGTCAACTCAGTGCTGTTTGTACCCCATGCTGCTTGCAGTTGTTGCAGGCTCTTTTACAAGTCTATTGCCAGGCTCACTTCCTTGGTTTTCTACCAGTTCCTCTGTCGCATGTCACTCTGCAGGGTCCCGGGGCTTCAAAGGGAAACTAGATACAGTATTCATAGGATAACGGGGGGTTGGCCATCTAAGAGATACCACAGAGGAGTCATTTTTATTGCCAGATATCAAACACAACTATTTAGGTTAACGCCATTTATCTGTCATGAACAGTACTCTTGTACGCAGACAGGACACAGAGATAAATGGAGGTGTGAAAGAGCATCTGTGTGTGAGAGAAATTTCCACCAAACGGAGCAATATTCACAATATTATAATATATTTATAAAATAAAACATCAGACCGTTGATTAAGTCATATTTCAATCATTGTTCTTGGTGTGCTTAGAGGCATTTCATGGCTGACCAAAGAAATACTGCAAAGTAAGAATTGGGGATGTGCCTAATGATCTTTTTCATTATCTGTTAAATTGCATATTATTTTCTTGATTAATCATTTGGTCTGAAAAACAACAGAAAATGATTAAAAAGGTCCCTCACATTTTTCTTAGAGTCGAAGGGACATCATCAGATGTTTTGGTTTGTCTGGCCAACAGTTCAAAATAAAAGAATATTAAATTTACTATAATGTGAGACAATTAAAAGCAGCAAATTGTCATATTTGGGAGTTTGGGAACCATCAAACGTTTGCCTTTTTTTTTTACAACTTAAGTGAAAATGAATGAAAGAAGTAACTGTTTAGAAGATTAATTGTAGCTGCTTTAGTGAAAACTGACAAAGGGTAAAATATGACAAAGCACTGAGATAATCATATATTTTATATTAGTAATAATTTTTTATGAAAACAATAGTTTCAGCAGTTTTTAAAGGAGGTGACAAGGTGTTTGACACGAAAAACAACAAAAAAAAATCATATGTGATTAATATTGTGCATTTTTTTCCTAATTTTGATTTAAGTTCTATGTTTCTTTCCACTGTTCACTGAAGCTTTGTGGAGAAATGCTGCCTAGTTATGAATGGCACACTCTCTCCTTCCTTTGTTATGGCACTGAGGCTCTTTTTAGCCCAGGCTGGGAGATTCTTGACAACCATCCCCCATCTGACTCAGGCTCTATTGGATCTGGAAGCGCCAGCCGACCTGAAGCCCCAGCCTCTTGGGTCCCCCTGCGACTGCATCCTTTCCCCACTCCATCAGCATAGTAACTGAGAGAGACAAGTGACTTGGCCAGGGTTAACGTCTTAATACTCCCTGGGATTGCCTCCAGGATCCAAATGGCTACCCCTAATAGTTTTCCTCCTCCGTGTGCCTGTCAGACCGCCATGACTATATGCCGTAAGAAAAACAAGACTAGCTGAAAGGCAGAGTAACGAAGCAGCACAATGAAATAATGAGGGGTGGTGAGGAAGAATAGAGTGCTCATGAAACGTTTGCAGTAAAGATACAGGGTGGAAGCGCCGCTCGCTGCCCAGACTCTGGCGTGCCCCTGCCTGGATACTTTGCATGGAGAGCCTGTGCACTTGAAATTAAACTGGCTTCTTCCTTTGGAGCCCAGGAGGGGAAAACCAGAACTCAATCAGTGTCACGTCACATGGTTCAAAGCGGCCAATTCGATGCTGCCAGGAGGCTGAGAAATGCAAGGTGACAGTTCATTTTACCAGTGACAGTGTGTCGGTCTCGCTTGCTGGTTCCCCAGTCAATTCCCAGCGAGCAGTGAAGGTTGAGAGTTGCTAGAGACAGACAGCAGCTCCCTCCTCCTCCTCTTCACCACCACTCTCTCATCGACCCCGCTCTGCTTTGTATTCCAATTAACTGGACAGAGGGAGAGGCGGCGGTGTGCAGGATCACAAGCGCAGGCAGACACATTCTTTTGGCGTCCTTCCAGTCTTTCAATCCCACCACTATCAATAGTGCTGCGCTTTCCTTCCCTTTCCCTTCCCTTTCCCTTCCCTTTCCTCTCCTCTCTCCTCGGCTCATGACAAGGGCCAGTTGTTCCAGGGGGATAATTCATATATTCTTCTTTAACAACTGCCTCTAGGGACAATGTCTTGGTAATGAAAAATAGGTTCCTCTCATACATTCATATATCAGGTGTAATAGAGGTGTGTAATCACTCAGTCGAGTCAACGCACTGCGAGCTGTAACTGCTATCCTTAACAGACACCTCAAATAATGCTGAATTAATATTTTGAAATGGCTCATATATCCTAACATAATACAATTTGAATGATTTTATATTCAGTGCTCACAGGGCTAACATTGATTTGAGTACAAGCTGAGGTAACCCCCCCCCCCCCTCCACAGAGTCAGTCAATATGTGGCTGACTGAAGGTTGGAGATTTAGCGCAACACATTTGCTCTTCTGTCTTTTGTGTCCTCAATCTATCATCACTTTTTACCTCGCCTCCACCAAAGCCCCCCTACGCTGACATATGTTTGAGCAATGGGTGGGTTGGGAATACAATGATTCGGAGGAAATCAGAAAGGTAAACTACCTCTTTTTATCTCCTCGAGCAGCACAAACATTTACAGACCCTTAACAATCAGGCCAAACACCTTTTTTTATTATTATCAAGGGTTTGAATATGCCGTGACGTGTTTAAATTAGGGTGACATTTGAGCACTAACTTGAAATATTTGCTATTGGAAAAAGGTGACACCTATTCTTACAGGATTTATGCAAAACTTTTCAAACAAATAGTGACAGTACAATCTGCAAATTGAGTCTTCTGTTTTTTTTTAACATTTTCAAAGTTGATTACAGACTTTTCAAATATAAATTCCTGATTTCTATCAAAACATGCCCCTAAAACACAGCACTTCCTAAAATAAAGATAAAGACAGACAAACAGAGCCTGAAAGACAGGCATGGGTGCTTCACTATTTGTCCATCTGGAAGGCAAAGGAGTTTCTGCCTATCTTGG
This sequence comes from Scortum barcoo, assembly GCA_023238725.1. NCBI lineage: Eukaryota > Metazoa > Chordata > Actinopteri > Centrarchiformes > Terapontidae > Scortum > Scortum barcoo. Next base: position 16,377,179 of record CM041542.1, read on the forward strand.
GAATGCAGTGTGGTGTGTGTGTTCGCAGGACAGGATACACACACACAACCAAACACACACCCTTCATGCCCTGAGGATCCTCCTGACTCTCTCTCCTGGCTCTATCAGATCAGAGAGACCCGCTGTCCCTCCCCGCACCGCAATGCAAATGAAAAGGAATGCGCTGATAAAAGGCCAGATCCTAAAGATGAGAGGGCAGAAGGAGGACAGAGGCAGCGAATGCTAAAGGGGGGAAGAGCCTCTTGGGGAGATGAGAGGTGGCGGAGGAGTCAGTGTTGGTAGTAGCGGGAGATCATAGCCTTGCTCCCCCTCAGCTGCGTTTGATACAGGGCTTTTGTCGCTCTTTCAGCGGTGCATTGTTGGGTGGTGTAATCCCCATCGGATTACAAAGGGCTTCCCTTTTCATATGGGACTGACCCAGCAGGCAGGTGGCTGGGGCTCTGTGGAGCTGTCAAGGGGAGGGAACCTCTTTTCCAGGGGAGGGGACCCCAGTTCCTCTTACCTTCACAGGGGCTTTTTGCTGGGAGGCCAGTCAGGCGCAGGTCAACGTGGGGACAACTCTGACATAGGACTCAACTCGCCGTGACCCCGTGGCTTCCTGTAGAGAAGTGACAGGGAGGGAGACAATCATGAAATGGCATTCAACGTGAAATGGTGAAAAAGACAGAAAATGATTAAAATATGACTGCAGGAAACTGCTGCTGTTTTTTTTTGCTGTGTGGGAAACAGTTGTATTTTATGGTAAAAATGCAAAAATATGGTTATTGCAACACCTAGAAAACATTTTAAACCTCCTATTTTCTGTGCTACATGTCTTTAGAAATGAAAAACGTAAAAAAAAAAACAATGCACAATTTATGCAACTTTTATTTGATCACAATTTAGATGATTCAAAATGTTAACACCTTCTGTGAAAATCAGCCCTGTGTCTGTGAAATAGCAATTAATGTTGTGTATGTTCCTGTTTGACCTTGCCTATTATATGAAATAATTATCTTGTGAGCTTGAATAAAACAAATATCACATTATTCCAACACAGCCTTGATTGATATCCGGTGTATTCAGTCGATGTGAGCAGTGTCTGATTGAGCTTAGTTTCTTGATGACTTCCCTTGTAGTGTTTCAGTAATACAGGATCAATAAGACGATAGTCAGGCCAACCACTATTTCTATTACTACCAATACCTCCTCTCACTAATGTCAACTGTGTAAAAGCCCAGTCCAGGCCATCCCCTTGCTGTTCACCCTTTACTGGTAATACACCATTCATCCATGCTCCAGTCAGATACAGTGACAGACCAATATAGTGAAGCTGCATTCATGTGTCGTCAGAAACAACCCAATTACTTTTAAAGCTTAAATCAAAAACCAATCAACATGGTGAATAGTGTAATTTAAGAAATGAAACCGAGAATTTCTGATACCCAATTTCTGATCAGCCATTTGGGAATCTGATTTAGTAAGTAAACCTCTGCTTGTATGGCCCTGTTAAAACATCAGTTTAATCGATGTGTAAAGGTATTTTCTTATCTTTAAGCACAATGCAGTTGTATTCCACTGGGAATCTATTACACAACAGAATTACAGATCCCAACAATGTCACAATTTCCAGGGAAACATCATTTGGGTGATTTTAAGATGGTCCATGAAGGCAGCACCTCCACTAAATGTGTACAGTTATATAAAAACACTAAATATATGTATATATATATATATATATATATTTTATAGGGACAAGATTTAAATGTATTTAAATTACACATTTAAAAAGAAATATTAATACCTAGGTTGAAAAATCATCACCTGAATGTAGCATCACTCGGATTGACGATTTTAGAACTTCATAAACCTAAAGGGAGGATTTGAGCACTTGAACGCAGCACTGCTGGAAAAAAGTCGTGTAGCTTAGCTTACCTAATATACTTTAAAGTAACCTTTAAAAAACTAATGTCCACCTTTACTGTAACACGAGGTGGTGAATATATGAAGTTACTGAAAAATAATGTTGTTTGAAGAGGGAGGTCGGTTGTTTTCAGAGGCCAGGTAACATTAAACAAGCTAAAGCTAACAGTTCATTAGCTGTAATTTAGCCTAAAGTCAATGTAAAACCATCGCCTTTGTCCGGTTAGTAAAGAGACTCAGGTGAGCGCAGCACCTGTTTTCGGGAAGCAAACATTAGCAAGTAAGAAAAATGGTGCTAAAGTATTACTTCCGGGCTAATGTTAATTAGCATGTTAGCTGCCACCTGTGTGAGTCTCCCTCACAGGTTGATTTCACCTGGTTGGTCTGATGACAGGTGATGTGGGAATAACAAACTAAAAGGTAAGTAATATAACACCTCAGCCGCTCATCACACAAAGAACAGTATTATATTACATTTAGATATTTTCTGATAACTTAAAATAAGGTTAAATTGGCTTGGACAGCTGTGAGAAATGTGACAAGTTTTAGCAAAGTAAATAGCAGAGCTGGGAGAAATACTCATATATAAGTAGCAGGGCCAAAATTTAAAAATACTCTTACAAGAAAAACCTCTGCAACCAAAATCTTTTAAAGTAAAAGTTAGTAATTGTTATCAAGAAACTGTAAAGTTTGAAAGTAGAAGTACTCACCGTGCAGCCACTATTACAGTATCATATATTATTGCATTTGATATTATCCAAGGTGGACAAAGTACTTAAATTTCTCCAAAAGTACTAACACTGCAGTGTAGAAATACACTGTTACTAATAATAGTTGTACATTCAAATGTTACCTCAGAACAAGTACAAAAGTATTAGTATCAAAATATACTTTAAGTACCAATAGTAAAAGTCCTCATCATGCAGAATGTCTCCTTTCAGAATAATAAATGTTACATTATTGAATTATAAATATTGATGCAGTAATATTACAGTTCATTTTAACTACTTTATCTGATGGATAGTTTGTGAATTTGGCTTCCATTTATCAATAAAGTTTGCCTCCAATAAATGTAGTGGAGTAAAAAAGTAAAATATTTGCCTCTCAAATGTCAGAAATATAAAGTAGCAGAGAAGAGAAATACTCAAGTAAAGTAAATGTACCTCAGAATTGTACTTAATTACAGTACTTGAGTAAATGTACTTTGCATTACGGGATTTAAGTAGGTTAGTCCGATGAACAGCGATGCAGAAATAGGTTGGTAAAGTATGACCTCCAGTCAGAGATCATACAAAGAACTAAACTTTTCATTTCAAGGTCACATTTAGGCATTTTATAACGGGTTGAATCGGCTTAATTTGTTAGGACAATGTTCCGTCTGCTATGACATGAATGTGAAATTGAGCGGGTATGTGTCTTTGGGCTAGGGTGCTGTAAAATGCGAATTTGACCACTTTTATTAGAATAAACAGGCTGCATTTATGACTGTATGAAAAATAATTAAATGCTTGCAATCATCTATCCAAAATACCAATTATTACTACTATTTTTATTTCACCACAACACTGGAACAAACCATGTTAACCAGTCACTGCTGTTTTAAGATATGCACACTCATTCTGGAGGATTAAGTTGGCACAGACTGAACAATACTGCTGCAGGCTTTTAGACTAAAATAAACTAGAGAACAATGCTGAATCATTTCTCCAGTGCACCAGTGCCTGGTATGCTGACCTGCTGTTTGCCTCTCTCAGTAGTCCCCCTGCTGCTGGGTGCCATGTTTGATTTCAGAGCAATATTTAGAAATTATTTCAACGCTTTGTTGTTTGGGCAAAGGTCCCCATTTGCACTTCAGGGGCCCCGAACTTTAGGTTTGAATAGCTTTGTTTTTCAATTGGAGAAACTCCTAAGGGGAATCCAATTTTGCTGACAAGTATTTCTTTTAATAATGTGGTACTTTATTGATCCCTGTGGGGAAATTGTGTGTTTGCGCTCACAGCTTTGCAGGGTGGTCGGGCTGCAAAAGATCAGCGACAGAGCAACATATCTGGAGCTGGCAGGGATTCACTGTGTTGCTCAAGGACACTTTAGCAGTTCAGATGCTCGTCAACCTCGACGTGAGATCAGGCCATTTGCTTGAAGGTATGATCAAGGGCATTTTAAGCATTATTTACAGCACTTCTTAATGTATATGGATTTGGGAAAATGTTGACACAGGGATACAGTTTGTGGGCAAGTTTGTCAAAATCCTTTGATCCCTTTTATTTTTTTTGTAGGTACTCTACAGAATAATGGGCACTACTCAGGCTCTGCTCTGCAACACTGTTACACTGTCATTGTTTAAGTCAGACAAGAGGGGTTTTCTTACCGCCAGTCAAAATCTTGTCATCAGCCTTAACCGAGAAACCAGAGTACAGAGGAAGTTGTCATCTGTGCACCTGCTCCACCCCACTTTGTGCAAATCTAGATGCATGCACGGAAGTTATGCCCTCAGAGCTAGAGGACACAGGTGGTTGTGGGCTCTGCCAGTTGATCTTTGTATGTGTGTGCCAGGCTCTTGTTCTTTTCATGGAGCTGTAACAGCATGGCCGAGGCTGGGTGTACATAGGCTGCCGTGTGGAATAAAAAGGAAAGTGTGAAGGAGCAGAGAAATACTGAAAAGTCAGCAAACCAGAGTGTCTCAAGTTGGACAGGTGACAGCCAGGGATGGGGACAGTCCCGCACGACATTAGGAGGCTTTTGGATGGTAATGTCTTAACTTTTTTACCTTACCGTTAATAACAGATGTTGTAAACAGTACAGTTTTATCTTTAAAACCTGTTTTAAAGAAGAGCCTATTGATGTTAATATAAGTATAAGTAGGCATCAGAACAAAGTTATATTTTAAAGTACTTGTGAATACACAAACAGTTATGAGAGCTTGAAGTGACAATATAAATATGCACAAAAACGATCACATCTTTCTTTTTATTCTCTATTTTATTGTTCAGAAAGGTCTTCCACTTGCTCTTACTTCTAGTTCTACAAAGAAATGCGAACACTCGATCATAAAAACAAAATATTTATCCACGCTTGTGATACAACTGTAAACTGTTTCCAACATGGTGACACCATGTACCACATTTGCATGGACTGCCAGGCCAGCAAACAGTGCTTTTGGAGGACCATTTGCATGTGTGTTTGTGTAACATGAGGACATAAAGAAATTAAGTCAGATAAGATGTGGGCCAACCTGTTTCACAAGCATGGGTCTTACTTTACAGGATAAAATTAATGTTACTTCATATCAAGTTTGCAGTTCAGTTCAATACCATGGTGAAAGAAAATATTAATCATAACTTCCTCCTTCCTACTAACCTTTGAACGTGTTTTACCTTTATGTCTTTGCATTTCATTTTCACAGGTCAAGCCTCACAAAGCGTAGTTTTATGTTTTTAGGGCGTGAAGAAGCAGTGTGTAAACACCATAAAAATATAAATATTTCAGTCGCCAGTCATCATTAGAGAAGCAGCCAGCAATTTATAAAAATGCTATAAAATTTAAAGACTATTTACATTCATTTGCGTCAGTGAGACTATTCATGTCTTTTTATGAATTGTATAGTACAGGCAACTGACACCAACACAGAAAGCAATGCTCTTTGTAAAAGTGAAGCACTGACCTGAGACCTGTGACTGAGAATCCAGGATCAAATCTAAAAACATGTGAATTAGACGACCAGATACTGTGTAGAGAAACAATTTGCAAGGTTGTTGTGTTGGAGTGTGTTATGTTGTACAGGTGTTTGTGTTCCTCACTGTCTAAGTATAAAGATCTGCAACAGTTATTTATGGAATTTTATCATAATTATTATCATAATTTGAACCAATGATCAGGCTTCTAACACTCACAGACAGTACGGGTTTCATCATCATAATCATGATTCATAGTGTACCTCAGAATACCTCGGAAAACCACATGATGAATGCCTTACAGTATTTTCTGGTTCTTTTCAGACTGTCAGCTGTTTGTAACAGAGATCCTTCAAGACGAGGACCTCAGTGAAAGTGCCCAAGAGGCACGGAGGGTCTTACTGAATAACTTCAGGGTCGTCCATGTGAGGTGGGATTTCACCTTCAGATGCATCATTAAATCATTGTTAGGGACACAGAAAGCCAGTTTACTAGTGTCACAGTGTAATTTCATGACACGATTATCCAAACTTTAGCTGTTAATACCACAGGAGAACTTTAATTGTTGTAATTGCCTTAAACACAGTTTACAGAATTACATTTGAAGGAACTCATTTAGTCTAATGGTGTCACCTTCAAGACTTCATTCTTGCTCTTATTTATTGTTATTGAAAGTTTTTGAAGATCTCATAGAGCAATCTGTTTTGATCAGTATAATTAAATCTTAATGTGACATAATTTTCCAGCATGAAGAACCTTATAAAACTGAAACTCTTGTGTGAGGTGCAGCAGGTTACACCGGAAACGACTCCCCTGATGTTGCCTGCAGTGCACCATAAGAGACGAATGCTCTGTTACAGAAAACGTGTGGTTTTGTGGTCTGCTGTGCAGGAAACAATTACTGAGTTTAAGAAAGTGTGCTGGAGCTGACACGACTTAAAATGAGAGCACAGAAAACTTTGCAATTGAGTGCAAAAGATTTTGATGTATGCTTATTTTGATTTTACAGAAACCCTCAAGAATTCCCCTTCCCGGGTAAGTAAAATCACCCCTCTATTTTGACAGTATTACACACTACTGTATCTACACGTTATTTAAGCCATGTGTGTATATCTGTGTCTCTCGCATTTCCTTCATCTCTCTTCATTTCACACATTTTCATGAACACATACACACCCTCAGCGGATTATAGGGACGATGACGGTTCTGATGACAACCGCAGCTCCAGTCTGGGTCGCTCTGCCCAATCAGACGACGCCTCATTAGCGTCTGACAACCAGGATGATGGAGCCCTTGAGTGTAAGTTAACAATAATCCTGTTTCTGATTCCCTCTGTGTGTGTGTGTGTGTGTGATCTTAGGCTATTTGCGCAGTACAGAGATCGGAGCTCAAAAAGGCCAAATTCAGCAGACACTAGCCCAGATATTATGTAGCTTATATGTAGCTTTAAGCCCGTACCATCTAGTTTAACCAAGGACAATGGGGTGAAATTTTAACCCTAATAACAAAACATACACGTCCATATTATCTGTGTGAACATGTGTTTCTACTGAAAGGCTACACCGTGCAAGGAACTCTGTACTGACAAAGGAAATAGGTAAAAAAAGGAGGACTCGGTGTCACAGGGGACAATGCGGTATTCCTCTGAGAAAACTAAACAAATGTACTTTTGTCACAATGCTGTTGGCAGCCTCACTGACACACCTACACCTCGCCACAGGAAGCTGTATATTGTTGCTTGCCCTCTTAATCTGAAAAAAACAGAACCTACGTGAAATTCTTCACCCCCCCACCCCCTCCTTCGCCTCCTACCTCGCTGCCTGGCTCCGGTGACATCAGTGACTCCTCCTCTCCCTCATGGCCAGTGTGCAGGTAGGCTGTCCTGATGCTGGAGAAAAAAGGGGGCTGGCGGCTCACAAAGACCTGATAGGGAACCTAGAGCTCCCTCCAGTGGCCAATCCTCCACTGCTGAGCTGTCCCCCCCAAGCTGCATGCGTGTACTGTGGGAGGCATGGAGTCGGCCCACACAGAGAGGAGGCTTTGTAGCTGTGGGCTAATGCAGTGATTGATTGACCCCGAGCCCCTCTATTCTTTCACAACCGGGTTTGAAATACAACACTGTACCTGAGGGGCCATGTGTGTTCCATCCCTCTCTCCCTTTATCAATCTTTCTCTCTATCTTCCTTTTCTCAGACTTGCCCTCCTCCCGTTCAGAGTTTTTTGTATTTCTGACTCTATGCTCCAGCTAATAGCCCTTGACGTGACATGCCGCAGGTGGGCATTATTGACTCGGCTGCCTCAGGTGCCCATCTCTACCCTGCGTTTTTCTTTTCAGCTGCTCTCATGAGGTAAAACTGGAGTCATGTGGAATTTCCCAATAAGAAAAAAAAAAAGAATATGCTGTCACCGTTTTAACACCAGCTGGATGTCGTCAAAAACAATCTCCTTATTTGGAAATGGCAAAATGAACTCTTCCGTCCTCTGCCCACAGAAGAGAAACTGCCGCCTTTCTCTGCAACTTTGGAAAAATAGAGTAAACAAATCACGGCAGATGGTTTGGAAGATAGACCACGAGACAATGATAATTCATTTTTTTGAATTGTTCATTTCAGAATAAACAAGGCGAGATTTCCTCGGGGAAACAAACAAAATCAAACTATAAAATGCTTAAAAAATTTCCCCTTAAGGCTATGATAGTAACACGCCCAACTACAAACTACGCCGTCTGTTGCTGTGGATGCAGTAGCTATTAAAGCTCGAACACTGTGTCACGCCATTGTTGGTGTTAAATGTGAGAAATAGCCAATTATGCAGCACTACCAGAATCTCCTTTTTCCTTTCATTTGCATTTTTGCTTTTATTATTGACAGCTAATGTCCCTCGACACTAAGCAACTACGCTAAAAAAAACACACACATTGTGTTGTTGGATCAATAATCATAACGTTTGATTCTGTAAGAAAAATCTGTTTCTTTTTATTGCTGTGGGACTGCGACCATGTTGGCGTAGTGAATGGCCTGTGTCCTCACTAAAAGGGCATGTGGAGTTCATAGTTCATTCTCTGTTCACTGCCAGTTGAAAGCAATGGCTCACACTTTTCTGTTTCAATGGAAGAGGGAGTTTTTGTGGAAAATAAAGGCACAACCACTTAATGAAATCAGTGACATTTTTGGAGGCACAATCATCCATGGTGACGATTTGGGTTTGTTTAAATTTTCTTTCATTCCTTTTAATGCAAAAATCAGCAGAATACCTTTTGTTGCACAAATGATAATTTAGTGATTTAGTGAATAGCGTTTGGCTGTGAGGAGAAGGTAGAAAATGTAGTTTTTTTTCTCTTGAGTTTAATTGTATCATTTTATTTGAGCCTACTGTACACAATAGAGACTTTGTGACTTGGAGAATGTATTATCCGCGGTAATCGACTGCCTGCCTTCGCTGCTCTCTGTTCCCTAACCAGAGAGTGAGTGAGTGTGAAGTCGATGGCTGCTTTTACACGCAGGAGGAGCCTGTGCCGTTTGATTAGATGCGGTGGCCTGTTGTCTTCAGCGGACTGGGTGACACCAGATTTGTAATGGCTGACAGGAACAGATGGAGCCTCCATTGTTAGCCCGGGTGTCTGCATGGTAATGTGAACTGAGTTTCACCCGCCGACCGCACCGGTGACCTGACCGCGCCTGCAGCCTCACCCCAGCTTCGTCTGCCCCCTCTAGCGCCCTCCACCCCTCTTTCTTTCTGTGCTATTTGGGGCGCATTTTCACACATTTGTGCCACACACACTCTCCTGCCATTCCAGTACATTTTTGCATACATAAACAAATACATGTCCATAATTTCCCCCTCTGGCGTATATATTATCTTTTTACACACACAAACAGACCCCAGGAGACAGTCAAAGATGTGGGGCTTTTAGCCCTGTCATGCTGTTTGCAGGTCAAGTTTACGAAGTTGAAATGGCCTGTTTGTTTTTCTTTGATTGGGGAGCACCGCTGGGCGCTCAGGGATGTTTGCTGGGAAGCTGCTGCGATGACAGACTACTACAGGAAGAGCTTTGTTTCAAGAGGCGTGCAGAAAAGACGACGCCTTCGATACGTCTCCCTCGTCCTCTTTGTGGTCGTAACGATTCTATTACGATGAACCATATAGCCTGCATTTACTCAGATGTTGATGTTGGCCAGAAAGAATTTATTAATAACACCTAGATTGCATGTGCATGTTGTTTTATGCCACTTTATCTGTTTGTGATTGGTGTTGCTTTATTGAGCCTTTTGAATTATATGATCTTACATACAGACGTGTATAATATGGCATATGTTATCTGCTCCTTGAGATTTATGAGAAAAGTGTTGGAGAAAATTTGATATATTGGAAGGTAAGACGGTAACTAATAATTATTTTGATTTTTCTGATGATTATTTTCTTTTCTATTTTCTCTTGTTTATCAAATGTAAATACAAAATGTCACAATTTCCTGAAGCCCAAGGTAAATTCTTGTTTGTTTTTAAGAGGAAAAGCTGTTTACAATTGAGAAGTTGGATTTAGGGATTGTTTGGCATTTTTGTTTGAAAAATGACTTAAATGATTAATCATTTCTAAGTTTTAGCTCCAAGGGCAGGTGTGTTTTGTTGTAAAGGCCTATTTAAAGAATGCAGGAATGTGACTCCGGTCAGTGATTACTCTGCCAGCCCAATTTCCTAAACCAATTACTTGCAATAGAATGCAGTAGGTGACCAATATGAAGTTATGTCTCGCTGTTGCCTATTTCTCATTTAAATATGAGGAGCCAATGCACAGTAACAACATTATGACGCGCTGGTGGTAAATAGAATATTAAATCTAAATTCTGTCATTTTGGCTGAAGCTTGAAAAAGCTATATAAAGTGAAGTGCTTTTGAGGGTGCGTGCCCGGGTCTCTTGGCTGGCAAAACGGGGAAAAAAGCGTTGCCAGCTGATGGATTGATGCTCCATTAGCGGGTTAATCAGCAGTGTTTAAGGTGCCAACTGGCCCTTGTCAGATTAAGTTGCAGATTTCTGTGTGCTTCACAGAGGAAGAATTTACATTAAACGAACGAGAGACGCAGACAGAAATGTTAAAACATTACTAAATAAACTCATCGTTTATCACAGTTTGTCTCACTTACATGCAGCACTTGGACGGTATTTTGGGTCTGCTCACAGGTTTGTTGGCCTGTGGCCACGCTGTCTGCCCACATACTGAACTCTTGACCTTTTCGCCTCTTGCTTGGCCAACCTGTGACCTGTCTGCACTCAGTCCAGAGTTGTGAGAATCATCGGCCTAGTTGTCACAGTCAGCGCCCATCAGTCAAGAAGTTTCTTTGGACTCGGCGATAGCCATCTACTGTATCTATCCCTCAGAATATCTGCCTGGAGATTAATTTTTCACGGCATTCATCGGTGTATGGATTTCGTGACATTTGGATAGCGGCTGCTCGTTTGCAAGGAAGCGAGGGATATGTTAATGACCTCCACTCTTCCTCATTCCCCTTCACTCTCCCTTCCTTTCCTCTCTCAGTTGCTGCCTGTGTGCTTTGCTAGAATGAACGACACACACACACACACACACACACACACACACATTACGAGGCAAGAGCAGGCTCTGTGCATCGCTGCGACTGCTTGCCACCAGGGTTCAAAAGTTCACACTATTCTCCTAGGGCTACTGTGCTGCTGCAGATGCTGATAGTCTTTTCTCTCTCTCTCTCTCTCTCTCTCTCTCTCTCTCTCTCTCTCTCTCTCTCTCTCTCTCTCTCCCGGCTGCCTTTCTCTCCCTCTCTCCCTCGCTGTTTCTCTGCTGTTTACACTATTAATCTTGTACACTCTCTCTCACACACTCACTCACGCTGCCTGGCAAGAAGAGAGCGGCTTGAAGGGGGGATTTGGACGTATTTAACCGAAGGGCATCCATCACTCTCATCTCCGGCTTCACCCCCACCTAAAGCCACACCGTGTAGTTTTTGCGTCCTCCTGGTTTGTAAGCCCTCTGATGCAGCTCTCCCCTCATTTGCTTTGTTTTATTGTTGCATTGCATATAATTACATCCCTCCGTTGCCTCTGGTGTAGCGCCGTGCTGAAACCTAGGGAAAACAGGCGAAGGTAAATGTGCAGCAGTCCATCTGTAAAGAGGCACATAGGCAGAATGCAAAGTGGGAAGCTGGGGCAGGGTGGCTCCTAATCTCCCCCAGAGCTGTCAATGTCACAGACAAATAGCAAAACTATCAGATGCGGCGGGTTCACCCAGAGGTTAGCGTTCCCAGGTACCTCCTGCGTTCACTCCCTCTCTTTCTCCCCCTGCCTTGCAAATGAGAATTTGATTTTGCCCTCCACTGGAATCCATTTCTGGAGATAAATGAAGTTTCAATGCTAAGCCCAGGTGGCCCCGTTGATTTCTTAGGGAAATAAATGGAGATGGGAGAGATGTGTTGGCCTGTACACAGACAGTGACACGACAGTTCCCAATGCCTCTGGGATGCCTCTGTTTAATTGTTGCTGTAATGTAGCACTTTAAGGTCATTAACATGCCCTTGTGGAGTTATTTGAGGATGTTTAGGATGCATTCCTCTTTACGCTGGGATCTCCGCACGGCTGGAAGAAGTCAGCTCTGTGCATGTGTGCCAAGTGGGACAGGGCTGCCGTGGGCTTGCATGCTGTTGGAAGGTTGCTTATCAACAAAGAAAATTTCTACCTTTCATTCATAGTGATTCAAGCTGTGAGTCAGGTTATCTGAAAGAAATGGAATCAGAAGACAGCCGACCGGGAAAACATTTAATAGTAAAGAAACTTGTCCTGTTTGGCTGTATGAAAACTGTAATTAGTTATATTTAAACAAAACAATGATGCATTGAGATAATTAACTTCCCTGATCACAGTTGTCTGTGATCACAGAGTGACAACATTTTATAAAATGCCAGGCTTCAATAAACAGTTAAATAGATTTTAAAATTTAGTAGATCTGAGTATTTAACCTAATGTGTTCAGTAATTATACTTTTATAAAAAATGTGTGCAAACATAAAAAAACCCTTTACATATATTGAGGAAACAAAAAACATAAATAATGATAATTCGTCTGTTTTATATTCTGTTATGTTTTTCGATGTGTTCATTTATATATTTTCACAAACACAGTTTGAAATGACTTCTGCAGCAGTTACTGTCACAGAGGTTGATTTACTGTTTTGCTCTGAAGGAACAACTGTAAAATCATTTTGTTAAATTCTTTTCTGCTTTATCTAATTATTCATTTTTAAAGAAATAAAAAAAGATAAAAATATGATATGTTGAAAAAGAAATGATCAAAAACTTGAATATTAGAAAAAAAATTTACAAGACAATTATCAATTCATTATTATTTTACTTGCCTGTATATGGTTATCGATCATATAAAAAAAATGTATATTCTGGCACACTACTAATATGATTTATGTTTAATTATTTATTTAGTTATTTTGAAAGCATTTTAAAAAATTTCCCTAGCAAACTAGGGAAAAAGCAAAAAAAGAGACATGCAACATATTTTAGTTTAAAAGCAAAAAGGCCAAATTCAGCCTTTTTTCAGCCATCACTCATATTTGCTTATGAGAGACTGATTTAAAACCTGCAAAAAAAAAACAAAAATCAATTTTAGTAGTAATTATTTACAGCTCTCCTGCAACTAAAGAAAAAAAACATGGATGATTTAATGAAGAAAACTTAATTTAGCCCAAATAAATAATCATCTGTAAATTTAACCCAAGTAAATAATCATCCTTTTCAATGTGTTAATAGAAACTGTTATTTTGATTTAAATTAGTCCTAATAAGTGATAATAAATATTCTTATTTTAAGCGACACCACCAGACTCAGATTTAAGCACGACGCTGATTTTGAAGAGCATTTGGCCTTATTTTCCTTGACAGAATACATTTTCTGTAACACCTGTTGCCCATGGACATGTTGGTGATTCATGAAAGGAGTCAAAGAACGATGGCATCATATAATTGTTTATTGGCATAATATGTAACAGCAGTGACTATAAAATAAGAGCAATTATATAAAAAGGTAATGGGCATGAAATATTGCTCTGAAGGTATGGTGCAATAACGCGGTCCGCACTTACATATTTACTTACCATTATTGCTAAAATTATATTTAAATCATTTTAGTGGAAATAACAGAAGCATTTTAAACTTGCAATAACTGTACATTCAGAGAAAATCAACACACTCGCCCTCTGAGTGTTTTTCCCTCCAGGCTCCATCGTTGGCTGTGTTATATCCCGTTTTTATCACAGATATGCAGGCTCTCCTGTGGGCCCGAACTCCTCCATTGTTGGTATTTATATTCTTACCACTGTTTTCTTTTTTTTTTTTCCATCTGTGTCAGTGAAGCAGCTGAGAACCATCCCCAGCGATTAGAGGATCATTGTATCTGCAGTTAAGCATTTGAATAGTGGTAGTAAATCTAGAAAAGGGAAATTCAGGGTCGCTGTATACGCTGCTTATGGCTGCCCAGGGGGAAGCCGATGTCACATAGTAAATTTAGCCCCTTAGTGTCTTTAGAGTGGCCAGTCTGAGATGTTTGAATGTAGGAATAGAGCAAAACGGAGCCTAGAATGACTTGACATCTATTCCCGTGTAGAGGCACAGAAATGTGTTTTTTTTTTTTTTTTTCCAAATTGAATCAAGCGTAACAGACTTAGTTGGGCAATAAAAGGGAAAAAACACCAGACACCAGAATTTCAAGAATCCAAACCAAAACTGATATAAAATATTTTCCTGATCATTCGTGTGTACTTTAAAGTTTTTATTCTTCTCTGTGAAGGACTTCACTCAGTTGTAAAGCTTTTATCTCAAGTCAGGGGTTTGTTATTTAACCTGATCGACATCTCTAATCCAAAAAAAAAAAAAAAAATCCTTAATCACTCCTGCATAAATTCCCGGTCCCATTAAACATTATTAGACAATGATACAGGCATCATGCAGCCTGATATAATGCACTGCATGTTTTCTTTGGTTCAAACACATGCATTAGGAGGTTCTAAACACGGTTTATGTATCGATGACTGAAGTCCTAATCAAATCAGTGGGAGGAGAGGAGGGCAGGGAAGACATTCTGCCCTTAACCTCAGTGCCTCTCAGTCTCTCTCCTCCTTTTTGACGGCCGCCTCGCTGGGGGAACGCACAGCAGAGGCCTTCTACTGTAATGAGGAAAAATGTATCAATTTAGCTTGGCCTGCGCGCAGATTGAGCGCCGGGTGGGTGAAGGTGCACCGAGTGAATCCTTTTTCCTAATCAAGGACAGTATCGAAGAGGATTGCGGTCTCGCTCGCTCCGTCTGTAGAGTCAGCAGCATTCCTCCCTGCAGCCCCCTCAGGGCTGGGGAGCCTCTCTCTGCCTTCTGTTTCACCTCATCAGCAGAGTTCACATGGGGGTCAGGTCCTGCCCCCTGATGCTGCATTCAATGCAATACCTCTTGCATCGAAAGGCAGCGTGAAAGCCCCCGCGCTCAAGGACTAAGCGTAGGAGAAAGAAAACATATGATAACTTTCTGATTTTGATTCCTACCTCTGCTAAAAGGCGAGTAGGGGGGTCACCTCTTCTACACGCTCCTAAACACAGATGATGTTTTAATTCCATAAAGTGGCCAGCTTTAACTGATGTACTTCCCCGTAGTTTAGTTTCGTGAGTTTGCTGGCTGTAGTTTTTTTTTTCTGTACCACTGGGTTAAAAAAAATAAGATTCTCACTTTACTTTATTTATTTATTGATTTATTTAGCCATGAGGGACACCACGCATTAAATATCATTAGTGCGATGATGATTAGCCAGATAGCTAAAAGGATCATTTTCATCTTCAGTCCTTGGGCAGGTTGATGGTTAGATTTAAAAGACACACACAAACAAGCACGACAAAAAGCACGCTAGAGCTGAAATGAGAAAATGAATAAGCAGCAGGTTTGATGATTATTTTACAGCATTTATAATACAGATATGATGCAGATATACCAACACTGGTCTCAGCTTCTCAAATCTAAGCATTTGTTTATTACAAGGGTGAAATTTTATACCTTTGGGTTTTTGACTGTAGGTCAGACCAAAACAAGCTGTTTGAACTTAAGCTTAAGGAACTAGTGTTGGACATTTTTAGACCAATCTATTAATGGAGAATAAAATTGCCTGAATTATGGATGAGGAAATTATCATTAGTTGCAGCCCTACAGCCGACATCGAGCACATATAGCAGAATGCAACATTAATGAAAAGAAGCCCAATAAAAGCTGGTATAGTACACATACAGCACCCATAACAATCATAACTAGAGTAGATGAGACTGAACACGACAAATGACAATATACATCATAATCTTACAAACACAAAGGACTACAGAAATGTAGACTTTCAAGTAAATACTAGGGACGCATGACACACACACATACACAAAACCCAGTAGAGCAGGCATATATGAAATGCAATATTAGACATCACAGACATGCAGACATCAACAGACAGAGCACAATAAAAATAATCACTTAATTTAGATTTCCATGTCTTTCCAAACATCTCACCCAACCCACACGGCTTCTATGTCAAACATCATAAATACCACAAGACATCTTCCACGACACAGTATATTACATCATATGCAGCACACGTGTGCGTGATTTTTAGGTAATATATGTTTGTGTACAAACATTCAAAACATAAAGAGCTGCACAGATTAATAAAAAAAAAGAAACAAGAACCTTCCTCTTTCTCACAGCCTTTTCTCCTTGTAGCTGCCTAACTTAAATGTTTCTGTAGCTGGGGATTCAATAGTGGTTCAGACCCCTGCCTCTAGAAGTACATGTTTCCCTGCTGAGCCTGAACCCTGATGCTCCTCTCTGCCTTCCGACTCTGAAGGAAAAGATGCCAATGCGACGGCTCGCTCTCCATCTTCTGTGGCACCGTCAACATCTTCAGTGCGTTTTTGTGTTTTCATAACATCTTTGTTGCATTATGACCACCGTTAGATCTAATGTAACATATTAGTCCTCCCACCCAACCATTTCCCTTCATTTTGATTCACTCTCTATCCAGCCTTTGATTGACTTTCAGCCTAAGTAAAGTGGATTTTAATGAGAGAATACATTAACTCCCTCTGGTCATGCTAACATAAATCAGCCTTTTCTTGCAGGATCAACTGCTGAGCTCATAACACCATGCTGAGAGAGTGTGAATAACCAAATGAGAGATTGTGGCTGTGGCAAACTGCTGGCAGCTCAGATGCATTGTTGTGTATCCCCCCCTCGAGTTTAAAACAAGTTCAGGAAGGCACCAGAACGGAGCACTTATCAGCACACAGGTCAGCTTTCTTATTGAAATGTTCCTTTGTCAGGATCAATTAAACACATATCTCTGGTCAATTTCTATTGATTATTTCCTTCCATTTGGAAATGGAGTGACTTATATCTTCTCTCGCGGATGACCACTGAGAGCAGTTAGATTCAGTTAGCGCGGCCCATAGCAACTCCTCACCTTGATTTACAAAACACGTGATGCGGCTCTAACATCACATCTATCTGCTTCTCTTTGTTGGTAATTGCACTCAGCTAAATAGGTTATGCTGAAATATCAATAAATTGCCATCAAATTAATGTCAATACCAAAGCTGTGGATGGTGCTAATTAAAACGCAAAAGGGATGAAAATGAAGTCATGGCATTGCCCTGAATAATTGATAACGCAATTTATGATTTTTATGAAAGAGTGCCGTCTGTCTGCGATTTTGATGAGGCCTTAATTAGATGCATTAATGTGTCTCTCTCTGCCTGTAGTCAAGCTCAAAACTCAAACACCATGATGGTTGTTGGGGTTTTTTAACACCTTAAATTACACATTTTCAAATAACATTACCTCTGAATACCCACTTAAAATTGCATGGGTCCCAAAGAGGTGTTAGTGTGTAATTTTCATTAAAGGAGGCATTGTTAACGCGGAACCAATCAGACTCTGCTTTTTTTTTAGGGTGGGATCAGGCGGCATTAAGCAGTGGGGTGCTTTTAGGTTGTGCTGCTACCCCGTGGAAGAATTTATTAGAACAATTGTTTACGCATTTCCTTTTTCACTAAAGTCTAAAGTACACATGTTTAAGATTCATACAAACAAGGACAGTCAAGTGAGGTCAGGTCACCCGGCGGTAAAGCGTTGAACACGCATGAATGTGTAATGTTTATTGACTCAAGCAGATCAGAGTGATCCCGTGTTGATTTTGCACCTCCTCATCTATTAGCCGGACTCGACCTTTGAGATAAATGAAGAGCGAGGGAAGCAGACGGATGAAGGGATTAGAAGTGGGCCGCAACAGGGAAGCAGGCCCAGGAAAAAAATGGACGGACTGCTGGCGGATAGATGAGGTGGGGGAGCATAATGACCGGTGTTTGTTATGATGTACTGAATCAGGTTCTCTTTGACAAAACAGTCCTTAGCACCTCTGTATTTATAGTGTCACCGGTCAGTCCATCCACAAAGGCAGGCTGATGATATGTGAGTGTGTTAGTGCTGTGAGGTGTCTGGGGCTCTGCTCTGGAATGACCCGCTCATCCGTCAGGCCCACGAGCTGAAGCAGTGCGGGGTTATCGGATCACAGCCTGGATTGTTGTGAACTTAAATCTCTGGAATGTTAGCCAAGCAAAAAGTCAGTATCAGCTTTATTTTACTCTCTAGATCAAAGTTATTCCGACCAAACTCGCTGAGAAGTGACTCAAAACCAACAATGTTCAGAGAGCATCACATATTTGGAGTGGGCTTTCAGCTGGGGAGCTTCCTCAAGTTGCTGATTTTTATGAATGAGGAAGAAGTTCCTGTTTGTCTGATGTCTTTGTTTAAACCAGAGGACCCAGTTGTGGGATGACATGTTTGGTTTTTCCCAGCAGTTAAACAGGTCCTTTCTGAGGGGGATGGACTCCAGGCATTCCCCTTGTCATCAGCAGTCTGAATGGGGTGTCACACTGACTAGTTTAAATGGTCTTTAAATTGTCCCTGTGTTTCAGACTAAAAAGGCGGTTCCTGCTCTCCCTTTGCTTTTTTCCCTGCAAGGCTAATGCCTGTTGACTAATGAATTCAGAGGAAGCTGGGCTTTGTTTTTGACACATGGAAAAGCCAGGTACTCCTCTTGAAGCATAGGGCGGAAGACGGCCCTTGAGGCCAAGCGGGGGTCAATTTTTTAAGTTCCCCTCTGATGGCAAAAGGCTAGAAGAAAGGTCAAATAAGCAGATTTCTTGGTAGAACTTCAAAACTAACTTAAACATGGAACATCTGGTCAAAATTGCTGCTTTTTAGGCAAGGTCGAGTGAATATCATATTACTTTTAACATTTCCGGTTAGATTCCAACTGTCATATAAAGGTGAAAATGCCAAACAAAGTTATCTTAAAGGGTAATTGAAAAATAGGACTGGGGGAGCAACAGCAACATCGTGGGAGGACTGACAGTGTAGCATGGACAGCAACGTAGAGCTGGTAGTCAGAGCTAACCAGCCATGAGAAGCTGCTGTGAGACTCTCCGTCTGCAGAGACAGGGAGTGTGTTGGAGCTTTGACAGTCACTGGAGGCACATTCGTGCCTTTTTGAGAGTGTTACTGTGGGGGCACCTGTGTTGCAGCTTGGCGAGCAGCGCTACTACAGCAGGCTCTCCAGGTGTGTGCGGGGCAGTGTCAGCACATAACCACAGCCCTGCTCACACTGTTCGACAGCTCTCAATATCTTGTTAAGCGCTGAATAAAGCACAGTTATCAGACCGTCCATGTGTTGCATTTACTGCCACAAATGTTCATGCTTGACGTTGGTTTTCCACTGGCTTGGTGATGCCAATGCCACCAGCTGCAAAGTGTGACAGACACAGATTGGGGCCATGGTTGGCAAATCTTCTGCTATTTATACTCGGCAGCTGACATACAAAATAGACTAAGATGCTAAACAGAACTAGGGGTCTTGGCCATTTTGTCACAGTTCTAGAGGGCACGTACACAAACTAATCTGAGCATTAAGAGTATTCACACACAATATATGTACAATGACCTGTATTTACTTCATGTACCAACCTCATATAAGAACAAGAATGCAGTTATGTGGACAGGTAAAAACTCATAATTTAGTGTGGATTTCTTTGTTTTAAAACAGCTGAACAAATTGCAGAGCAGGCTAAATACTATGTGAAGTGCACTGTGCAGAGCTTGCCGAACAACTGCACTAATTAACCAAAGCCTCTTAAGTTGTGCTATTGACCTATCATGTTTAAAATTTGACTTTGCAAATTGAAGAGAGTTGTTTGAATTTCCGCAGGAAGGCTGGTCCCATTAAAAGTGCAATGTGAGCAGATGAATGGACTGCAGTGCTCAGCAGCACTGTAAATGTATTGATCCCAGTTTCCTAAAGCCTAGCAGGGATGTATTTGATCCACAGTGTCAGAGACTTTATATTCATGGTGTGTTTGTGTGTGCGTGTGTTGCCTTGGGAATGAGGAACATTGAGTGCAGTTTATTAGGAGTTAATGTTGAAACAATCAGTTGATTAATTGATTAGTTGTTTGACAGAAACTATTTCAAAACCAAATTTATCGTTTCAACTCATTTATCAAAATGAGAAGAAGTCACCTTGGGCTCTGGGAAATTGTGAAGGGCATTTTTCACAGTTTCTTTACCTTTTTCTAGACAAATGAACTGCTTCTGTTTACAGACTTTGATGACATCCCCCTTGTCGCAGTCCAGGATCTCAGTAACATCTTGAAGCAAGGCTACTTGGAGAAGAAACGAAGAGGTATGGCAGCATATAGATACCAGCCTAGTGTCAAGTAGTTTTATCAAGTAATGCTGACACTTTGTTTTAGTTTCTTGGAGTGCTAGATGGGTGGTGTTGACTAGACACAGAGAACCACAACAATCTGGCAAAGAGCTGGATAAAAGGACCCATAAAAAGTGTTAAAATACATATAGTCATTTTCCATTTGATGTGTTTTCATTGATCATTGTGCATTTCTGTCTCTAGATCACAGCTTCTTTGGCTCAGAGTGGCAAAAGAGGTGGTGTGTTCTGAACAATTCAATATTCTACTACTTTGGGAGTGAAAAAGGTTTGTCTGAAATGCCTAACATACAGAATCACTTGCTCATGAACCAAATCTGAATACATCACATGCTGTGTACTCCTCCTACAGACAAACAGCAGAAGGGTTCCTTTTATATCAATGACTACAATGTGAAGCTGGTGCCCAACCTGAGAAAAGATTCCAAAAAAAATGCCTGTTTTGAGCTCTCTGCACCTGGACTGCGGGCTTTCCAGGTCTGTATTACCATGATGAGCCTGTACAGAAGTGAGTGTCAGGGAATTCAAGTAAAGGACTATAGTTTAACAGTTTTAAAATATACATCAGTCAATTTGAAATTAAAAATAGATATTTTGGGTTGTATATGTATTTCTGTGTGTATATGTTGTCTAATAGGTAACTAGAAATTGCAGCACATAAATGCCAAAGATATGTTTGTAGTAATTTGAAATGGTGTCTCATTACATAGTTGATCCACTAGAGAGCACTGATAAGTTTATGTATAATTACTTTAAAATGCTCAGTACATACCATGGTCACAATTCTTTGAGAGAATTAATTGAATGGTTCCTTATCAGATATGTATATGTTTTGTGATTAGATTGGAAATTAAAGTCACTGGTTCACAGCTTTTAAATGTTTTTTTGTTTGGTTAGGCATGACATGAAATGTGTGGATGTTCACTTGGGTTTTGGGAAATTGTGATTGTTCAGTTTTTTGACACTTTATAGACTGATTAAATAATCATCTGATTAAATGATAATTGAAATAATCGTTAGTTAGAGATCTCCATGTGATTATGTTTAAATAAATAAATATTTAATAAATATCTAACTGAAGGATTTATTGGCTTCAAAAATCCAGTGTCAGTCAGGCTTTTATTCACATATGGCACATTAGCAGTCATACTGTATAATGTATGAGTATAACTCTGTTTTCCAAGTCACTGAGAATTTATATGTCTTGATTAAATATTTTAGAAACAGATTATTTTAGATCTGATCATTTCATAGCTATTTTCTTCCTAATTAGACAGCTAGGAAGAGAGTTGGTGTATGCCTGAAAGATTAAAAATCAGGACTTTTATTTCTGCATCTTTTTAGATGTGATGATAATTGCAGGATTATTGCCACTCTCTCCCACCAGTTTACTGCCAGCAGCCCTCAAGAGGCCAGAGAATGGGTGAAGCAAATCAGTTTTGTACTTACAGGTAAGCCAGCATGTGTTTTTTTATGAATGTTTTTTTTGAGGAGTGTTCCCTGCTTTGTGGCGTCTTCTTACATTTGTCCCTTTTTTGTGTGTCTGTATTCAAATCAATGGTCTAAAGAGAGAAGATGTCATATGTTCAGATTGTGAAACCCTCTCAGACACATCCATTTTGGGCAATATAAATAAAATTGACTTGAGCTGACTTTTTAAAAGCCACATAGGTTAATTGGAAAATACAGTTAAAGCAGTATAAACCATCCAACCTCCTTTTTTCTCCATTTTCTACCAAAGCTTGCTTGTGCCTCCGAGGGGCAGAAAGGTCAGAAATGAAAGGCAGCCCTTTATCATCTCTGACTCAGATGAAAACCACCCGATCCATCATTAACTGCACAGACCAATGCACGAGTCCTGCATCTCCTCATTCAACATGTCACCCAGCATGTCATGTGCACGATCATGTAGCTCTAGTTCTCCTTCACCCCCCCAACCACTCCTCCCCTAACCCTCCTACCAAATTCCAACTTACAGGAAATTGATTGGTAGATGTTCTGGTTATCCTCCAGTGACATTGATTTCTGCTTGGCCGCTGGTGTACGGCAGAGGACCTGATACCCTGTGTTGCAGTGGCCAGTCGCCTGCAATGAGACGGCTCCTCCATCTGAGCGAGCGGCCGTGCCTAGTCTACTCTAAAATGGGCTCGGGCCGGGCCACTGATTTGCGGGAAGTAACAGACACTCTGCAGTTTGTCTTACTTCCTTCCAGCACAGCTTTACTACAAAGTGCAGTCTGATTCGGAACATGTAGGCGATTATTTTCCCTCTTCACTCCCTGAATTAACCTAAGAACAAGACTGTCTTTTCTTTTTAACATATACTTTAATTGTTTTGGTCACTTTTTTAAAAACTTAATGGAAATTCTGGTTTTGTAAAATTTCTTATTATTAAAGATTGTTTTTGGCATTTTACCTTTGTATTTGATAGAAATACAGTGATACAGATATGATTACAAAGCAAGAGAAAATGTGTGAAAACTGAAAGAAGAGGGACCAGCTAATTGATTGTTTATTTAAAAAAAATGTCCAAACATCTCCTTATTCTGACCTCTCAAATGTGAGGATTTGCTGCTTTTGTTTGTTTCATACATTAACTGGGATTAAACAAACTAAATACGCACTTGAAGATCAAAAATGAATTGCTTAATATAAAAAGATTGTAACCACATAAATAGGTAATGAAATAATTGATATTTGCAGCCAGAATTTGAGCCTCCATTGCTTGTCACTGCTGCTATATGGCACATGTCCCGGCCTGTTGTGCAGTCAGGAACCTTCGAGCATTCCTCTTACTTTACCCTTTAATGCATGTGTGTGTCTTTTGTGCCATGCTGCGCTCCATCTCAACGCTAACGCTGACCATCCTGTTGTCTCTGCTTCCCCTATAGATCTCCGGTCTGCTAGCATCCCTTGCGATGATGACGAGGATGTGGAAGAGGAGGACGAAGAGACCTATGATGACATTGAGGGGCTAAGCGGCCCTCCCCCGCCGTGGCCTGGCGCTGCCGTGGCTTCTCAGAGCGGCAAACAGGGAGGAAGGCAGGACACAGGGGAGGTCGACGAGGAGGATGAGGATATCTACGAGGTGCTGCCAGGTATGAGGATGGTTGTTACCTCGCATACAGAGACACACAAGCACCCCACACACACACATAGATAAATAGACAGGAAGGCTGCACGCACAAAGTCTCATGATACTCAGTCAGACAAATAGACACAGTCACTCTGCCTCACACACACTCAAGCCCTAAGGGATTTTTGTAACAAGAAATATCTGTGATGATCTCTTTTGGCTGCGAAGCTTGTGTTGCCAGGTGCCTCCCTCTCACCACAACAGCCAGACTGATCACTCATTTTAAATCAAGCAACACTAATAAGCTTGTCAGGACTGAGGTGGCTGCTGCAGAGGCACACAGGACAGGAAGGAAAGACTCTCCTCACTCTAGAAATGACTGACTAGAAATCAGCTTCCCCTGGTCTCCCTCCTTATATCACTGAGAAACAGTTATGTTGTTGAAATCAGCGAGAGCCTCGTACTCCCGAATGCTCTGTCATAGAACGTCCAATTAGCTAATGTTGCCAGGCAACAAATAGCCCACAATTCAATCCACTAAGCCGAGTTTTGGCTAAAATTGCCTAGCAACAGCAATTTAGTTGAAAGGAAGTAAAAACCGCATCTCTCAGGGCTTAAAATAGTTCTGGAGCTCTTAATGTCACATCTTTAATAGAAATTAGAGTTTGATTGAGAATGTTATGAGACCCCAGAAGAGTGTGTGTGAGTCCCTGCTGAGGGGGAGACAGTCCCATGTGTCAGGGTGGCTACAAGATCCCGAGAAGGACAAAAGGGGTGATCTGATCTTCTCAGGGCCGTCGTCCATCACCCCTTCTATTAAATAAGATACATCAAGATTCTGTTTCACTCAGTGAGTACATTACCTTTGCCAAAATCACTGGTGAGAGGCAGATCAGTCTTCAGACTGTCACGTCCCGTTCAAAGCCATCTGGGAAGAGGTACAGACCCTGACCACAGATGGCATATCGAATGACGAGCTCTTTCGTTCACTTTCTCACCCCTTCACTTATCAATCATTCTGCACTTCTGTTTGCTCACTTACAGCTTTTACACAGTGATTAGATACTGTTAAGTTATTAGATATTTAAGGTTATTTGCATTGATCATGAGTGCAGAAGACGAGGAAAGAATCCTCCTTTTTCAACAAAATATTATAACGAAATATTTCTGGATTTTGCGTTTTTGCAGTATTTACTTGTTAAACTTCATTCATTGCTCATTAACATTACTTTGCTGTAATTCGAGTTTAAGATGTTTTTTCCCTCAAAAGTTGTTAACATTAATTGTTGGAATTTTTTAAGAACTTGTAAAACTGCATGCACAGTCGCCAAAGTGGCGAAGAAATGACGAATGGGAGTGAAGCATCGTTTTCTCTGTGATGAGCTCCCTCAGTTTTGTCGGAGCAAAACTCAGAACATGGCTTGGTTGCAGGCAGATTGCAGAGCGATGGTGGTATTGGCTCTGGTGCTGATGACTGATTTTATTGACTGGAAAATTAAATCACTTTGATATAGAAACCGTTGGCCCATAGCGATGGCCTCTCGACTGAAGGATGCTCTTCTGTACAGCAGTTGAAGAGTGCTGAACAAATGTTTGAACCCTTTGCAAACTTCTCCTCTCTCTTTTAAAAATGTACAATCTTTTTATATTTATCTACAATACCCAGATTTATAATAATCTGTTGCATTTTAAAATTTTTTTTTCAAGAAATGTGCAACAACCTGAAAATAGTTATTTAATTTGTGTGTGTGAGAAAGAAAAAGGAGGAGATAACGATCCACATGAGAAACAAACTGTGCACATGATCATAAATATGCATGTGTGTGTGTGTGTGTGTGTGTGTCTGTGTGCGTGTGTGTCGTCCTCCCTGGTCTTCCTGGAAGCAGAGGCGCAGGTTGTGCTGGAAGGTGGATAGTGTTGCTGGGTTGTGGCCGTGCTGTCATCCTGCTGCTGTTAAGGATGAATGTGGGAGACAGAGGGCAGGCATATCACTGTGTCACCTCTCAGACCACCGGGTGCCACGCCCCGCAGTCAATGACACGTCCGCCTCCGCGTGCTTTAAAGACAGCCTCTTTTTCTTTAACTTTCCCTGCACGGGTGTCTGATAAATCTGAGCAAACCAATCCTCATCGAGGATTCCAGTCTGTTTAAAGAAAAATAGACATCTTGTGTCATGTGGAGCTGCATCAGGTTTTTTATTTTTTGTTTGTTTCATTCATTATCAGTCATTATACTTGTACTTTATTCGTCTTTAATGTGTGAGTCAAAAAATAAACCTTAGATTTCTTATTAGTTCTACTTGAGTCAGTTTCCTAATCTTAAATTAAGATATTTGGGACCTGATGTCTAATTAAAAAAATCTTTCGTCTCATAAGTCAGACAAGGATAAATGTTCTGCCATAAACATAATGTTGTGTTTGCTGTGTTTTATTTCTTTAGAGGAGGATTTTCCAGATCCAGCAGATGAGAGCAGTGAGAAGAGCAACAAACAAGGTCGGAGCCTCATTACAGGCTTCAACTAATAATGAGAAAATTTCCATCTCAGGCGTGAGAAAGGAACATTGTGTTTCATTTAAATCTGCGCTCTGTGTTTCCTCTCAGCATGGTCATCAGATTACGCTAACTACTACCAGGGTTTATGGGACTGCCAGGCCGACGAGCCAGATGAGCTGGATTTCAGGAGAGGAGACCTCATCTACATCATTAGCAAGGTCAGCGTCGCCATCAGAGAAAATAATCTGCGAAAGATTATTTAAACTTCTCCCTGAATTCTGTGGTTTCTGGACACACTTCTCCCAGTCAGATTACCGTTCTGCCGTTCATCTCTAATAGGAACCATAGCTGATTGCACCCTTGACTCATAGACCCAATTACAGGAGCAATTACCGTAGTTTAAAATGAGTAAAATGTGATGTAAACGTGTAAAATGTGCAATTATTTAAGGGTTAAACAACATCAACTCCAGTAATCACTTTTTCCTCATTTACTTTCTGAACATGCTGATATCCCCAACGTCTAAATTCCTCTGTTAGCGAGCGTTTGTATCTCGGTGCAGCAGTGAAGCACCAACAGTGGCATTGTCTTTTCCCGGGCCACTAGGGTGAAGTACCATTCGGGCGCTGCGTAATGGTGCTGTTGTTCATTATGGAGCCTCTATCACAGGGGTTAATTGAGTAGGCAGCCATGCGAAGCTCTTCCTTTCTGTTTGACATAAACTGCAGGTGAAGCCATCCTGCATCTCAGCTCTTTTCTTTCAATCTATTTCCCCGTGTTTTATGGCCATCGTGTAGTTACATGCAGAGTATCTACCAGTGAAAAGCCACCCTACTGGAAATCAATGGCTTGTAATTTGGGCACTTTTACTCTGCTGCGTACAGGGACTTGTTTCCAGACTGTTGCTATTGGTCGGTTTGAAATGGAATCATCATGTTCTGTGTGTAGGCTAAATTATCTGAAGAGCAGAGGGAGAAAGAAATTACAGTATATTCAGCTTTTTTGTTTGTAATTATGCAGTAGAAATTGAGAAATCATATATTCAACCTCATGATTTCTTGCATCTTCAATCAGCAGTTGGGGCTTCTGAATTTTAATTATTTGTGATGTTTTCAGTTTGGGTGCTTTCAGGACAGAAACAAAAATGTTCTCACTTTTATAGCAAATGAAAGGAGTCAAGGTTTTAGGTTTAGATCGATAAGCAAAGTATCAAAACAGAGGCTTTTGTGTATAAGAGCAGATGTGGCACAGGTGAAATATGCTCTTCGCAGAAGATGGACTTTTAATTGAGGTTCTCTTGGCAGTGGCAGATTAATGAGATGCCAGCCTTCTCTGTCTGTGTGCGCTGGTTGATAGGGGAAAATGTCAAAACAGCCATGTCCATTTTTCACGCAAGAATGACAAAGGCTGCGTACTTGGGGAAACAAAGGCGACCTGGCTCTGTGCTGCGGATCCGCCTCAAACAGCCTCAGCCCTGCCTGCCGTATTACTTTCCACCTTATGGATCGGATTACTACCTCACTGAAGACCTTAAAAGCAAACTAAGTCCAGGTTGGAAGCAAGACTTGATTGTAGTATCTCACCATCTTAATGACACAGATTACTCTTGTTTTGTCAAGCTGTACGCTGAAGTCATAACATCAGTTATGACAACAGTCATGACAGACTACGGGAGAGTATTCTAACTATTCTCTAATGGATTCAAAGCGAGGGTCTGGTTGTAAATTATTTAGAGGTGATCTCCGGACAGCTTCCGAATGTTTGGTTTCGTGTGACGACGCGACTCCACCCGTGTCCCATTTTGCGTCCTAAAGGCATCACATTTCCCTCATGAATAGCATTATTTGGATTATAGCCTGTAATCGCCTATTTATTTTAATGAGCCCTTGGGGAGGGCTTCCCTGCGTCTTCCCTGTGTACACGCAGGCCCTGACGGCGTTCAGTTTTACGGGGAGATTCCTGAGAACCCTGACCTCGATGAGTGAAATACGGGCCCTTGGCTAGAACTCAAGTCTGTCGCTTTACTGGGGACCCAGACACACGAAATGGCCGTAATAAAACCAGGGCCCATAAATTCTCTTAGAGGGTGGGAGGCCTGGTTGTCTGTGCTGTTATGTCAACACTGACCATAATTACAAGGTAATAAGGACACGCTCTAAGTGCTAAATCAATGGTGCTAACAAACTGTTATTTTTAAAGCTGGGATGTGATTGACTGCTGAAGTGCAGAATGGGATAGCCACAGGCGTGGTGTCATATGGCTGTGAACTGAGGAGAACATGCCGATTGTATAAAAGGCCCTCATCCATCATTATTGATCTCTCACTTACTGTAAAGTGGGGGCATTTTTACTGTATTTGTGTTTTTTTTTCCCTCTTGTGTGTTGCTGTATGTGTGCACGCGCATATCTGTGTATCACTGACAAAGTAAATAAATTAGAAACCTCACAACTCATACGAATCCCATTAGTTCAAGAGAATTAATCTCGTAGTGTGCCTCTGCCGCCAGTTTCAGCGATGCCTAACTTGCTTTCCGCAGAGCTCGATGGCAATGCTCAGCGCGCTGATACATGAGGTAGAAACACACCGTGAAATCTGTCTTGTGAGTTTTGCTCTGGCATTTCATTTCTGAGAGCTTGCATTTTTCTAATGCGCATTATGGCTCTACACTGACATTTTAGTGTGTGATGACAAATACTGGTGAGCTCTGTCTTTTTTTTTTCTTTTTTGCAATATCACACTCTTGGATTTTTAACTCGAATTAAACTGAGATGTTTCACACACACTTCCACTGAAACATGCAGAGAGATATTTGTCATTGGATTTACAGCGTGTCGTTACTACATCGGATTAATTTATCACAGTGGCTAAAAGCGATTGTTTCACTTCTCCTTGATGTGTGTAATGCCTGTGTACTTTGTCGGCCATGTCCCACACTAAACCATAAGGCTGTCCTGCATTCTTGCCCTCTAATTTATGTATCCAGAATCAAAAGACATGG
Organism: Scortum barcoo; assembly: GCA_023238725.1. Lineage (NCBI taxonomy): Eukaryota > Metazoa > Chordata > Actinopteri > Centrarchiformes > Terapontidae > Scortum > Scortum barcoo. The sequence continues at coordinate 16,406,150 of CM041542.1, forward strand.
GCTCTACAGGTCAGCCGTCACATTCCTGTATTCCCACAGGCACTCATGGAGAACGCCGGGATGGAGTGGGAAGAGATTTATGGCACAAAGCCGTCCAGGGTCCTTAAAACTCTGGCAAGCGCTGCTGCCACCTCTTCCTCTTTCTCTCCATCGCCCTGCTCACCTCTCCTTCTCCATCCGCCATCCAACCAAAACCCAGAGAGAGGGGAGACGGGCTAGCCAATCAGGCACGTCTCCCAAAGCAGAGCGTCACATCACATTTGGCCAAAGTGCTTAGCCGCAGCTGCTGTTGGAGACAATAAGAACATGGACACCACTGACACCTTGTGGCTGTTTCTGACACAGTAACGGCATTGGTTTTATTAAATGACAACTTATACAAACACCAAAAGCTGATTTACGGCCTTATAGATTTACTTGCTGTCATTTATAGCTTCTATGAATACGAGTGATGATAATAAAAATTGCAATAATAAATCCTAAACATCATTTTATGTTTAAATGACCACTTGTATTCTGTCCAACCTACCTGTGACAGTCTTTTTTTTTTTTTTTTTAAAGGGTCATAACAGGCTTCTTCTATGTTTAACAAGCCGGTTTGGCCCACTGCCCACAGGTCACACCGTCTGAATGCAGCTGAAGAAAAGGAAAAGTGGGCAAACAATCAGATGGGAAAAGTCGAGCAAGAAAGACAAAGAGAGTGGATCCCTTTATCCTTTTGTGCAAACCCTGTCCCCCCTCTCCTTTCTCCTTTTCTCTGTCACACACCCCATTTAAAGACCCCTAGCTGCATTTTGTGGCCATAGACACCAAGACGCTATAGACAGGCAAGACATCCTATTTACCACCCGAAGTAGCAGGGGGTGAGTCTGGGGTTTGGGGTCATGCAGGAGGCAGCGGTCATCCCCCGGTCAACTACAGTAGGTCATTATTCAGCCCAAGCCAATAGCCCAGAACCGCGTCCGAGCAACCCACCCCCAATCCATTCTGCTTAATTATTATAAATGAGGGGCGGCGTAAACAGCCATCATTACAGACACTCAGTGGCATACACAAATCCACTTTAAATTGCTATTAAGTTAAGGAGCTATCTGTAATCCCAGGCGTGCATTAGAAAGGAGCGAGTAGGTTTTCTTTTTATTAAATCTCATCGTCCCTGAGATATTTTCAAATGTTCTCATGCTCTGTCATGTTTCCAATTTGAAGCCAATTCACTGATTTAATTAAAAGCCCACTTGGAAAAAATGGACACTAAGTAGCCATTTCGATCTCTGGTTGTGCAGAATTATCATCCATATTTCTGGATGGATTTCGACAAGATTTCTTTTGGCGCTAAATCCTTTCGTAACCTGCTCAAAATAAGCATCCCCCCCTCACCACCACCACCACCACAGTTTCAGGTATCATCAGATCATTTGTGAGGTGTGGGGAGAGCTCGCTAACCTGATAGCGGGTTACAGAGGTATCCGTGTTTCTTTGTTAGGGTGACCCGTGATAGAAGAACTGCAGAGAGCTGCAGTGTATCCGATGAGTCTATGTAGAGGAGAAAGAAACGCAGAAAGGAAAAAAAAAAAACGCAGAGGATGCAAGCGGAAAGGCTGCTTCAGGAGAGATGGAAAGAGAGGAATAGGAGAAATGGAGGGGAGGGGGTCGGAGATGGGGAAGGAGGAGGGAGGGAGGGAGAGATTGTAACACCCAGGCGGCGGGTTCAGCGACAGGGCAATGAGAGACTTCCTGCGCTCAATCACGCCCAAGGCCTGCCTCAGTCAGCTGGTGGCCGAGGAAAGATGCCTCATGTGTCAGGCTTATTAGCACTCCCCCTAGTTTGTATGCATTTGGGATTGTGTGTGAGTGTGTGTGCGTTTCATCTGGCAGCATCTGTGTGTGAGCGTGTGTGTGTGTCTGTGTGTTTGGGAACAAGATGAGAAAGGAAAAAAGGAACATGCAGTCAGTATCTACAGAATTTTACCCTTTTCCTCCAAAAATATGGTGCATTTTTTTTCTGAAAGAGAGAGATATTAAAACTGTGTTTTGTTTAGGTGCACGATGGTGGCGTGACGCACATCACCCGTTGTCTTTACCCCGCATCCAACCAACCTCGACTCACCTTCTCCCCGCTTCAGGCTCGGGTAGCTGTCAATCCGTCCTCCGGCCGGGAACATGAGCAATGGGCCTATCAGAATGCCACCATTAGCCAGCCCCCTGAGTGGTAAATAAACGATCGCGCCGGTACACTGCAGGTGTTGTCATGGCAACCCACTCTCAGTGCCAGCCCCGCCCACACTCATTCCCCGCTCTCTCGGCTGAGGAGTCACCGGGAGGTCAACGAGTCAACGCGCCGCAGCCGCCACGACAGGGCGCTGTTTGGCCCCCCTTCCTCCCTCTGAGTCGATGTGATCTGCATCCAGGTTGCAGCAAACACAGGCTCTGATACGTGTCACCTCAGACAACACACTGTGTGCCCTGCTGTGTCTTGTTAAGGAGATAAAACCAGACATTTCCCAGAACTCAGCCGCTCAGGGACGCTTTTTTTTTCACCTCAGAGCGTTTTCCATTTCAGAGGAATACTAAACGACTTGTCCAATCATTGAGCCACAATGAGCCGAAATGCGCCTGTTCTTTGCCCCAGCCATAGCATTGCAGCGCTCGGGATGCTAAATCACACAAAAACAAATCAACGTAAAAGACAAAAGGAGGAAAACAAACAGAGGGAAGAGGACATTGAGGAGTTAGCATAGTTTTTGTCATTTGGATAATTTACTCTCCACGCCTCCTGGAATGTCCCTATTACAGCAGGTGTACTCTGGATGAACCCATTTCAAGTATGAGGAAGATGGACTCTGCACGCCTGACAGACTTCCACTGCCATTGGCACCCACTCTGTGATGTAGCAGTTGTATTAAAATGGCGGCGCTGATAATCCAAAAGACCTTTCTCAGGGAGAATTTGAGACCGACTGCACAGATGGGCCGCGGAGATAAATAAAACTCTCTGTCACTACGGTTGGTGGAATAGTGCTGCGACGCCCCCAAGGGAGAGAAAAACTGTTTCGCTCCCTCTCTCCGATGCCTCCCCCCGTCCGTCTGTCTCCCCTCTCCTCCTCCCCTGTTCGCGTTATCACGAATGGGAACCCGAGCCAGCTTTCCGCAACCGGGCTTTTCCCTCTACGGTCTTATGGGGAGCATAAAAAGGCCATTTCAAACTTAACTTTCCCCTGCGTTACGAGCTCAAACACACACTGAATTGCCAGTCAGAGTTTGTCAGAGAGCCAAGCATACTGGAACTTCCCAGTCAGAGCTGTCAGCGAGGTTCGTAGAGGAAAACGATGAGGCCTGGATGGCCAATCAGCTTATTGTGGGTACCTGTTTGTGCTTTAAGAACACTTGAGTCTTGCGGTTTATCACTTTCTAAGCGATCCATTCATCCTCGCTGTCCCAACACCTCTCATTAGCTGCAGGCCTCATCCCTCTGGCTCGAGAGAGGTGTCAGATCCGGATGATAGGCTGAACCTTTGACAAAATGCCCTCTATCATGTCAGACTGTGTTTTCACACAACTAGGACCTGTGAGCACAAGAAGTCTGATTCTAATCTAAGACATGCAAGTACTCAAAGGAAAAAACACCACCTTATAATCATTTGTTTCCGCTTGCATGTTCTTGCACGTACGTAGTGTGTTTGAGCGTTTCATCTTCTCCTCAGTGCCGAGATGAACCATTCACGCAGCCATTCTCAATCTACAGGAGAACAGAGGAGAAATGAGTGGCCGGGCTCTCCGCTCCATCAGGGCAGGAAAATGACGGCCGGCTGGTGCCTCCTCTGCTCCTCTGCTGGGCTCTAACGCCCCTCTGGTCTCTGGCCAAATATTGATCTACTACAGATCTAGTTAGAGGCCAACTGCTGTGATCAGATGATCGTATGGTTGTTGATGTGAAGTTCCTAAAATGCTCAAAGCACTAAATGAAAGAAATATTTTCTTTCAGTCTTCTGTGAGACGGCTGAAATATGCAAAATTGAGGCAAAAGAGACAAAAGAAAATGTGTTGTACATGTAATATACCTGCATGTTTTCTTTTCTTTATGAGCTTTAACTATAGAATATTTTTACTTATTATTTAATCGAGTATTTGTGTATTAGGAGTGTATAAAGTGGATCTAATATTGATTTGAATGTGGTGATGATGCAGTCCAACACAAAATCACAATTCAGTTCATGTAATTTTTAACCTCCCATAGGTATAACACAAATGTCAATTGTAAAAAAGCAATTTATCTGATGTGATTAGAACTTACATTAAGCCTCCATTTAAGAGTGATATTAGTTTATTTTCTAGCCGCAAACAACAGCAGCTCAGTGTGTCTGAATTATATTCTCTTCTTGTAGAATATATAGTTCTCCTATTTAACTAATCATTTATTCATATTTATTATATATTCAGTCAAAACACTTTTATTATATATATTAACAGGCATCAGGTGGAAGTGTTTCTCTTTTTTAGTCATAAGAAATACCTTAATTGTAATATTTATTTAAGCGTTTAATTGATTAAAACTTTTCAAATAGATACAAAGTAATTTAATGTTTTTTTCTTTCTTTTAGTCTATAAAATGTCCAGAAATCCAAAAATCCCAAATTATTTCACAAAGCTTCTTCTATTTTTCCTTTTTTTGTCAGTTGTTAAAAATGCCTCAAGCTATCTTAGTTTTGGTGATATAAAACTGAGAAACTTGTTCTTTCAGTATATTTTATTAATGTAATCAGTGAGCCACAGTTATTATATTTTATGTATAAAAACTCCTGTTTCTTTTTACTCACAGTACAGAAATGAAGTCTTGTTATAATTAGTCTGTGAAAACAGGCCAGCTGTTGTTGTGGCTGTCGAGCAGTTAAAAGAACAGTTTTATTTTAGACACTCACTGTCTCAATCGTCCTGTTTACCATTTTTTTTCCTACTTTCGGATTGAAACCCTTAGGCTAAAGCACACCAACGTCTATTAGAATATTTTACGTGGCTGTTTTATGGGTCTAGACTCTCCTGGATTTCCTTTGCTAAAGCCAAGTTAAACAGTACAGGAATATTTTTAACCGTATTATTTTAGTAGCCACTGTACGGGATCAGGGCCACATGTAATTGCAGTTCAAATCATTCGAATGGTTGTTCTAATGTTAATAATGTGAGACAAACAGCACACTCAAATCAAATAAAAATGTGAGATTGGTGCTTAATCCTGCTTCGTTTACTTGTCCTTGGACCCCTCGGAGACTTACGGTTGTTTATTTGTTCATTTTGGGTCCAGGAGTACAACATTCACGGCTGGTGGGTCGGCGAGCTGAATGGCACTGTGGGTATCGTCCCCAAGGACTTCCTGCACCCTGCCTACATCCTCTGAGCTCCAACAGGTACCGAGGCACTCTCTTATCATCAGCATTATGGACCATTACTGTGGCCTAATACACAGAAACGGTCCCCCTGGTACTCATCCAGATTGCCATTGAGGTATATTCAGTCGTTGACCTGCCATTTATGGCATCTGCTGGCTGGAAGAAGTACTGCATAAAGCAATCGGAGCGGTGCAATGGGCACTGGGTGAGAATAAATATGAGCAACAAAAGCATGATTACATCGTCAGTTGTCCTATTTAAGAAAATGATTCCCTAATACTGTTAGATAGGCACAACTTAAAATGAATACTGAATTATTAATGTGTTTCTCTGATGGTGTGTTTTCTTTTTTTTCTTCTACAGCTGCTGACACATCCGGCTGTGAATTTTACAGATGGCCCTGTCAGATAATCTTTTGCCATTTGAAAATTATTTTCTGTGTAAATTATTTCATATAAATCTGCAGCAGACGTAGTTACTCCTGTACACTATAAAACATTGGGAAACTACAGCTGAAAAAATGAAACAATTTTGATAATTTTTTAATTGTCATTTTTAAAGTAAAGGAATTCTTCTCAAATGTGATGATTTGCTGTTTTTTTCCATTTATAAATTGAAAATATTTGCATTTTTCACTGACAAAGCTTGAGCTTTTCACAGACAATATAGTTTATTGATTAAGCAGAAAAATAACCTACAGAATAAATAGTAATTAAAAAATCATTAGTTACTGATCAAACATTGTGGATTTAAATGGCTAAAAAAAGAGTAATATGTAGACTGTCATTTATTTTCTCATTTCTCTCTGGCATGTATGTAAAATAAATCAGAATTGTTGTTATTATGTACCATATGTAAAATATTTTAAACTATTTTGTATTTGGAGTAGAACACAAAATAGCAACAGCCTCAACTGGTTGTATCTGATTTTTCTGTTGAAATTCAGTGAGTTATTAAACTGATTGTTCCATTTTCAGCCACTAGATGGCAGGATTGCCCAGGTAGCTTGTCTCAAAGTGTTTGTAAATCATGCATAACGACATCAGAGAAATAAACAATCACATGTAACACAGTAAAGAAGAAAAACTATTTATTTGAAATAATATATTGTGTTTACATGGACGCTGTCACCCCTGTAGATCCATGTTAGAAATCAGAGGTTTCCTTAGAAAGGGGGGCTTTGCCTCTGAATATCATTAAAAAAAACTAACTTTTTAAAAGCCAAAAACAACTACTCATTTACAGTGTAGTAAGAAAACAAAACCCAGTACTCTGCGATCCACTTGTTAGATCCCATGGCTGTGACGTGGGATGAGTGACGGGGCTCATTGCTGTGTGCAATATCGCAATAAACTCTGAGTCCCTTTTTTAAAATGCAACAAGCTGAATGAGAATCACAAGCAGCAGCAGTAGTGTGTGTGAAAACAACATGAAGCCACTTCACAAGTGTCAGACTGACTAGGGATGAAAAAGCTTAGAGATCTTGACAACTACAAATAGACATTTCAATATAGGCTGTGAACAACAACATTATGTTCACTGTAACTGTAGTTAGTTATACATGAGGCAGTACTGTAGTCTCTACTAACATGAAATAAATAACCTGGAAACAGCCTTCCTGATACAACACCCACACTGATGGTGACAGAGCTGTATATAAACCATGGTGTTGCCTAAAGATGTGATTCATCCATTTCCTCTTCAGGGAGTTTTGATCCAGTTAAAGAGCAGAACATGTTAGAGAAATGACAAGAATTCACATTATTATCACCATCAGAAGACTGACAAGGTGTCATTTTCTATTGCACAGGGTTTGTTTCAAAGCGAATTAATGTTTTAACCTCAATCACATCAATTTTTAGGACCAGCTGCTTTTTTAACTTTCCAGGATTCAGTAGGGCACAGTTGTTAACTTCAATAATATAGTGATGTTTTTATAGATTTCACATTGAGTGAGGCTGTAAATGAGAGGTAAAATAACTGTGTGATTCTCCAGCTACTTTAAGGATAGAGTCACTTTTCAAGTGTGTCTTAAAACAATTGTCACATGCCCATATGTACATTGAAAGTTAATATAAGTTAGACACATGAAGTGGATATCTACTAAAGTCTTCCTGTCCCTTCACTGCAGCTCTGCAAGGAAACAAAGACTGATGTGCAGATTGAAAGAGGTTTTGGTGTGAGTGTTAATACAGAGTCACACACGGTGACACAAGGTGAATCTATCCTTAAAGTTAATCCATCCATTTTCTATTCCCACTTTATCCTAACACACAGGGTCACAGGGTGGTGCTGGAGCCTATCTCAGCTGTCATTGGGCGAGAGGCGGGGTACACAGGTTACAGGGCTGACATAGAAAGACAGACAAACCACTCACACTCACATTCACACTTAGGGGCAATTTAGAGTCACCAATTAACCTAACCTGCATGTCTTTGGATTGTGGGAGGAAGCTGGACTAGAAGAGAGAACCCACGCAGGCACAGGGAGAACATGCAAACTCCACACAGAAGGGCCCCCCATCAGAACCCAGAACCCTCTATCAAAGCGTCCTTGAAAAATAACAACTACATTTCAGGGCAATGACATTAAGCTTAAAATGTGTTTTCTAAAATCTCAATTTTATCTGTTTACACAACAATAAAACCTTTTAACTCTTTATATGTGTCGATAAATACACCCGAAGTAGCACTTCTCCTTTTGTGAACTTGAGCACCCTCTGCTGTTCAGTAAGCCAATCATCAGCCATGGCAGATGAGCCAGTTAGAGCAGAAAATGGTGTCAATATTTAGTGTACATGAGGATATGGATTTTAAAACTAAACAATTACTTCTTTTTTTTTAAGTTAGATGTACAACATGTGTGATGATGCAGGTTTTAAATTACATGACATCTTAAAGCATAATTAGCTTCTGATGTTGGCTAACAGAACGGATCATCCACATTGTGAAGACGGTACTTAATGAGCAGCACACAACCCCTCCCAATGTGTATCATGTTTATGTGCGTGTGATTTAATGTATCTTTGACAGACGTCAACTCCCAGCATCCATTGTTCTGACTCGGTGAACGTGCAGCCGCCCCCTCCACATTTGGCTTCATGGAGTGTGGGTGGCATTCAGCTGTTTAACTAATGCACCTCCACCTCATGAGACTCCTCAGAGGCATCCAGAGACAGCGAGGGCAGTGCATCCTGCTCTGGACATTTACTATCAGCTAACCCGGGCCCGCGGCTCGTCTCTAAGATGCTGAAGTCACTGTTTTCAGTCAAATCTCGGTCACCGCTTACAGCTGAGTTAAAGTCCAGAGATCTACCAAACTCACTGATGTTGGTCGTGTACCGCAGGTCCTCGGCCTCCACGACAGAGATGTACTCTCTTTCCACCGGGCATCCATTCATGTGGAGGTCCAAAATGTTGTGAGTGACTTCCTCATTCTTCATGAAGCCGTTCGCAGCCTGAATCGAGTCTTCTGTGTCATCACAGAAGCTTTCTTCATCACTCACCTGGACGATGCTCCCATTTGAAGATGGCAATGAGTGGCTGTCCTCGTCACTCTCATCTTTGGTCCCCACCAACTCGCTTTCCTGTTCACCTTGCTTTTGGTCCAATTTGTTGAACAGGGTCACTGTGAGTCTCTTCTGACTCGAGTGGCTTCTCCTCTGTGCTCTCCAATTCGTCACCTTTTCCATTGTCTGGCTCTCCCTGAGCGGTCAGAGTTCTCCGGACAGCTGACCTCCTCACGGTGACCCTCGGTGCTACAGACTTCTTCGAGACCATTAACTCCATTTCCTAAAACCTGCTTCTCAGAGCAGACGTTTTCCAGAACATCCTTCTGAAGTCCGGACTCTTTAAGATCTAAAATTGCTACAGAGTTCACGCATGTTTCTGTCTCAGAGTTGACCTTTTCTATAGTCACCTCCTCAAAACTTTCCAACTGATCATCCTTTTCTTCTGGATCTACCGTCATAACGCTCTCATTCTCCAGCACTTTATAGACCGGCCTCGAGTTCTCCTCGAGGCCGGTCCCCACAGGTGAGTGCACCTCCACCGGTGTCTGGATCTGACAGCTCGTCTGCTGCGTCTGCCCTGCAGGGCTGAGACTGTCTGGGTCATCTTGGCCGTCACCCAGGAAAAAGGTTGCCTCTGCTGGGCCACGGTCCTCCACAACAGCCTCTAGTTGATTGTTTCTCTGGAGGATCCTCAGAGAGGATTTATCTTTGTGCTGTAATCCAACCGTGTCTTTATCGCAGAGCTGCAGTAAACTGTCCAGAGGGTCAGAGTTGCTGCATGCCACAAGCTCAGGGCTGAAGCTCTCTTTAGCTTGTAGGTAAGGCTGATGAGGAGCTGGGCTGTGGGGAGAAAATGTACTTTATTTACAATTTACAGAGCAGTAACTTTAAGGTATAGCACAGTAATACAGGTATAGCACAGTAATACACTTGCGTTGCCTTGAAATAGGTGATAAGGTAAGAAGCAACAGGCAGCAGCCTCGCATAGCACCAACTAAGCTGTGCTTTTTACAGGTGGTTCTGTGTCAGATGATTTTTTGGCTGCTTCCTGTACCTTCATATTCACCGTCCAGATACTGAAGTGCTGCCAATCATCTGTCCTTGGCAGGAAAGTGACTGAGCGTTTAAGCATTTCTTTAATTCAGTACATTAAAAAATGACACCCTATTTGCATCCAGTTTGCATCCAAAGTACCTGAGCCTTCCCATAAACCCACATCAGTAATCTTTTCATATTAACATTAAATTAATATGTAATGAAAATGGTAGTAGAACTGAAGCCTCGAGAATCACTACCTGACTATGCAACACACTTTAGATCTTTTACTGCAGTGGCAGCATGACAGGTAGTGGATGAATAATCTTAAATGAACCTACAGGTGAGCAGAAGGGATAACTCAAACGTAACAGGTCATTTCCACCTCATTAGATCTTCATTTATAGTTTGAAGCCCTCCTACCTCTCCATGGACTCATAAGAAATGGTCAAACTTGGCTCCTTGATGGGATCGTCCTCCTGAGCCTGAGCCAAACCCCGGTTGGATGAGGCATAGGTGAGGATGGCGTCCGTCACCGTGTAGGGGGTGTGGCCCTGCACGCAGTCCTGGATATGACCGACTGGCAGCTGGGTCTGCAGGAAGAGGTGGAGCTGGCTGTCTGACAGACATACTGTCATGTGCACCACTCTGCCAGGACAGAGGTACAAAAACTTAAAAGTAATACCAACACATATTTTACAGGAGATAAAATGCATTTTTTAGAAGAAAAAGATTGAAGCAGAAGAAGAACTGACTTGTCCAAGAAGGCCTGAAGTCCTTTCCTTCTCCCCTCCAGGAAGTCGTCATTATTGAAGGAGAAGAAGGACTTTCCAGGGAGGTCTGGGACTGGGCTAACAGGATAAAAACAAGCAAAAAGGTGTCATTTTCCATGTTTGTAGATTATAACATATTTTCTTCTATAAATATAATGCAGGAGAGCCGTGTAGGTGGAGGAAAACAGACATGTCTCATGTCTCATTAGGAAGGCACATCAGCATCTCTACTTCCTCAGGAGGCTGAGGCGCGCCGGGATGGGGAGCTCAGTCCTGACCTCCTTCTACAGATGTGTGGTGGAGAGCGTCCTGTCCTCCTGCATCATCGTGTGGCACGGCAGCTGCTCGGCGGCAGAGAAGAAGGCTCTGCAGAGGGTGGTGAAGGCTGCACAGAGGACTGTGGGATGCAGTCTACCCACCACCACGGACATCTACACCTCCAGATGCAGGAAACGGGCCTCCTGCATCATGAAGGACCCCACTCACACTGCACATGCACTGTTTGTCCCCCTCCCCTCAGGCAGGAGGCTGCGGAGCATTAAGAGCAGGACCACCAGACTGAGGAACAGCTTCTTCCCGGAAGCTGTGAGACTGTTGAACTCTGGAGGACCCCTGTAGCCCCCTGCTGCCCCACCACCATCACCCCCCCCCCTCCACTTCCCTCCCTCTTCTGACAGCCACCCAAAGACAATACACTGCAACACCTGCACAGAATGCAGTTGCTTTTTTGCACTACAGTTAATCCTATTTATTCTATTTATTCTGTTATTTTGCACTACCTCATTTTTGCTTTTCTATCTTGTTTATTTTATTTTGTAATATTATACTTTTTTTATTTTTTTTTTATTTTATTTTTTTTTTATACTTATTCTATTTGGGCTTGCACCAGGACCAGGGTAGCTAATCTCGTTCCTTCCCATGTTTGACTTGTGTTGGAATGACAATAAACAAAATCCTTGAATCCTTGAATCCTTGAAATTTATGTTTAAAAGACATTCTCATATTCACTGAGTGTCAAGAGGGACCAGGAGGAGGCTCCAGCAGGACAGTTCAGATTCAAAGTTTGTGACTTGACTGTGACACTGATATGAAGAAATCATACAAAAAAAAATACTAGAGGACGAGTCATAACAACTTACACCAAACCAGAGTTCTTCTGCAGCTTCTTTTTGAGCCAGACAAACTCGCTGTAGCGCCGACGCACACAGGACGTCTTGGCTGTGAAGGCTTTACTGTTGGTCTGGAAATAAAAAAAAAAAAGTATCACAGTCAAAAATACTAGATTTGCAGAGTCTACTTCTTCCTCTGTGTCACAGAGCTCCATAGCTGTAACCTATAAAAACACACGAGAGAGCCACACTGTTGCACTGGGTGACATGTTAATTTATTACCATCACCAAACACACTGTAGTTTATTTTGACTCAATCCCACACAGAAATACTCACTAGAGCACTAAATGTGGATTCAACCGCAGCTGTTTTAGGAAATTATTGGGACTTTTTAAAAAGCAAAACTAAGTATCTGTTTTTAAAGATGTACATCGGTTTACTTCAGTAGGAACCAATGGGCTCAGAGATGAGTGTCGCAGACAGGGCGGAGAGGTCAAATGACTGAGAGATACACAGTTGGTTTTGGTCTTTCCATAGGATTTGTTAATAATAAGAGAAATATACAGTGACACCAGCCTTAACATTTAATTCTGAAATGTGTAACAATTTACTCAAAATGAATCTTGTCAATTTTGAGGACTAATGTCGTTGTATCTGAAAAGATTTCAACTGTTGAGCTGCTGCCAAGATTGTGGCAGAACTAAAGTGTTATCACATGTCAGATTTGTTCCAGTAACGTGTGACACAGTCCGCTAATGTTTGCATAACACGCTACCTTCTCACAGGCCATAATCAAGTACAAGCTGTGTTGGTAAGGTTAATATCATTAAAGTTCTTCAGAAGCATCACTTCTCCACCATACACCACAAAGCCCTCCGAGGCAAACAATGTTTGTGATTTTGGGCTCTAAATGAATAAATTTGAAATTTGAATTTGATACATTCAAATACCCTCACTGCACTGGATGCCTTACTTCACACATACGATCAAACTAAAAGAAGTTAGGTGATTAACTGTTTTAGTCAATTTCTGTTTTCACAGCTTTATGAAATTTTATAGATTCATCGGTTCACTAAGAAATTAAACTGCAGAATGATAATGAATGTAATTGTTAGTTGCAGCCACATGTTGTTAAGAGTCCTGTTTACATGTGTTTTTGTGGAGCTTTAGAAATTCTGTACAAATATTGATATAGGACTTTCAAGTTGATTGAAAATCTAACAGTTAAATAAATATAAATATAAATGAACTGTTGAAATATCTTGGATTTCTAAATCTAACACTGCACATTCGGGGGCTCACATTTACAGAGACACCGCAGGAGACAGACAACAAACAAAATGATGTAAGATCATGTGACCTCACATGATCTCAGCCAATTTCATGAGTCAACACAGCGCATATCCGTCTAGGCATGGAGCCTTGCTGCTGACACAGCGTTTCTCAACACAACAACAACGCCGACTCCTGTCCAAACAAAATGTAAAGAATCCATCTGCTGGACACTCAGTGGTTTCCACAGACTGGGGTTGGGTTGAGCTGAAACTGAAAAGGCTCTTTTTATGCTACGGTGGTGGTGTGTGAAGCTCCAGGCTACTGAATCATCCTCAAAGTGCCCTGCAGTAAGAGACAGGCTTACTGGAAGGGTTTGTAGATTAGCTTAAAAACGAATGTGCTGCTGTAAGATGCTTAGGTAATTCTTATCCGGTAAGATCTCTTTCTATGTAACAAACTGTCGAATTTTAAGGTGAGGCTAGTTTATTTGTGTGGGACTTTACAACCACAAAGTCTGGTCAATGTGCAATAGTCATCTGATTTCTATCACATCATGCTTAGGTGGCACAAATTAGAAGCAAGCCATTATGTTGGGATATTCTTAAGAAAGTTTGACATTTCTGCTTGAAAATGTACTTAAACGATGAATTGTTTCAGCTGTAAAGCAAATGACTCCCAGGCAGCGTTAAAAACAGGTCTACCGTAATTTAAGTGGTAATACTCACATGTAGGAATATTTTATAATCCACATACGAATTCCACGAGCCTTCGTTCTGAACGCGGGGATCTTGGACCCGCACGGCAACAAACTCCTGACACACAGAAACAGAGTCAATGTTTCACACGTTTAGAGTTGAGAACTGCTGTGTGTGTGTGTGTGTGTGTGTGTGTGTTTCGTGGTTTAACTAACAGATTAAGCTCTGCTGTAGATTTGTGTGCGAGCATGCTACTTCTTCAAAGAGACAAACTTCCGCATATGCTTTCAAAGGCATCAATGGACATATTGTTTTTTGGAATTTATGAAGTGGAAGTTTAAAGGAGTAGTAGTAGTAGAGGTTTTTGGTTTCATCAACAAGACAAGTCACATTGATATTCTGATTGAAGGTTACTTACATCTTCTTCTTGGTTGCTGATCATCCTACCGAGTGCTGCACTGCAAAGGAAAGAGAAATCAATGAGATAATTCAACAAACCTTGTCAAAAGCTCAAACTGTGTACATCTCCTATAGTGTTGTCATGAGTGGATGACTCATCCTCTAAGAGAGAAGCTTGTCAGCGAAAATCAACTGAGTCACTCTCGCAGGCTTTTCTTTTTACCACTCAGAGGGGCAAAGAATTCAGACTCTTGAGAGCCTTTTTCAAAGAATTACAAGCAGTCGCCTCTTGTGGACTTAGTAATAGTTTGTAAAATTCTCCATTAGTGACCCACATACTGCAGAGTCCTTTAAGCCAATGTCACATCGTAAATCAGGTGAAACACATACCCGGGGCAGTAAACATGTATATAGGAGGGCTGTAACTCTTTCATTATTGGTTATTCTGCTAATCTTGATCTCTGTTCTCTGAAGCCTGTGTCTTGTTTTGACCACAACTCAAAGACATTCAGGTCACTGTCACAGAGGATTGAAGAAACCAGAAATATTCACATTTGAGAGGCCAAAATCAGAGAATTTGGACATTTTTATTAAAAAATGACTAAAATCAAAATAGTTTTGTTTTTAGTTAAGTTAATTATTGCAGCTCTCATATACAGTAGTAAATGTGGACTGGCATTAGACAATTAAGGCTGCAACTACTATACTAACAGGTTTTTCAATTTAATTGTGAGGGGACGATTTAAAGTGATATAAAAAGATAGAATTCTCACATTTTAGAAACTAGGACTAAATGAGACATTTTGTTCTTAATAAATAATTTCATACAATGAATAAACAACATATTCAACTGATCTTCTAATAATAAACAGGTGATTACTAATGATTTCAGCACTGAAGCCAAAGACATTTCAGACAGGAAGCAGTTGATCATCAACAACAGAGACGCGAACCTCCATCATGTTCTCTCTCTGTCAGTCTCTTTTAACTTTAACTTTTTTATCTCTGAACTAACTAACTAACTAACTGAACTAGCTCACAGGTTTTAGCTTTAGCTTACACAGTGACAACAGGACTTTAAAGGACAGTTGGTTGTCTGGCCTCAATTATTATTATTTCACTTGCTGTCTGACAGGAAACATCCCTTAAACTCAACAAACAGACTCACTTTCAGGAGGTGACCGTCCTCTGCTGAGCTCTCCGGGCTGCCGCTCGCCGCTCTTTGTCTTTTATTCGAGTAGAAAACCTTAAAATTCAGAGGCGTGTTGTTCTCGTCGCCTCCTTTCTCCATTTCGCAAGTCACAAGCAGCGCGGTTACGTCACGCGTCTCAGCTTCCGGGAGAGAGCGCGCACGGGCGTGAGTAAGAGGCGGAAGGGGAGCGTGGCTGTTTTCAAATTAAAATGCAGTGAATATTTTTCATTCATCAATTTGTATTCGCTTAACATTTACTGATTTTTTTAAAATAGTATTCCATATAAAGCCAAATAAAATAAAGGTTTAACACAAATAGAAATAGTTTAGATAAATAATTTAAAGCAAGATTATTTATCTTAGTTTGCTCAACATTTATTGTTTTTGTTTTTGTTTAAATTTTTAAATCTCAGGATCCCTCCGGCAATGCTCAATAATGTGTGTAAAGAAAATCACACAAGCAAAAGGAGAACCTAAGACAGCATATCAAGCAAAACTTAAAAACACAGTAATGTGGTATATATGAAGTAAGATTTAACACAATAAAATAAAATATAAATGGAGTACTGTGAAGGGCAGGTGTGTTGAAGTGAAAAAGTGAGTTGCTTAATGTCGGAGGCTGAAAGCTCCTGATAATTTACAGTACGTGTAACAGACAAGCCTGTTCAAGACATTAAGCTAAACTTTTTAGTTAATAAGATAAAATGATGTGATATTATGCCAATATTATACATACTAATTCAAAGTTGTGAGATATTAAGTCCTAAATCTTTGATACATGCTCAGGAAGCCAGAGAACACATGAGTTTATGAGGTGGATTAAAATCCTGATATAATAAGTCAACCCATGACTAACTGCTTACAGTTAAGCCTCTTCATCCCTCATTATTACAGTCTTCAAATAAACATCATCTGTTTATTAATACTGTAGTATTATGACACTTATATATACACTTGTGAGTGTGTTTTAATGTTGGCTGTGTGTGTGTGTGTGTGTGTAGTGATGTTGTTGGTTTGTGAATGTGTTGATGTCAGGGATGTGTGTGAGTGTGTTTGACCGTGCGTGTGTTATTGCTGCTGTTGGTGGTGTGTGTATGAGTGTTAATGCTGTTGGTGTGTGTACGTTGATGTTGATCGTGTGTGTGTTAATATTATTGTTGGTGTATGTGTGTGTATGTTGATGTTATTGTTGGCGTGTGTGAGTCTGAGTGTGTGTGTATCAGTACCTGGGTGGTTGTGTATTTACCTCCTGCATCATCCCCACCATCAGTTTCAGTCGGTCAAAGAGCGAGCGATAATTCACATTTATATTTATTCGATATATGATGTATTCATATTCATATCACTTATAATAACAATTCAATTAGTCAGATGTGAATTAACTATGTACAGTACAGACTTGCTAAACGGGTTGACTGAGGCACACAATAAATGACTCAATTATTTTTAAAAAAAATCAAACTTTCTATAAACATGTCTGTATCATGCAGTGGGGGCCGCTCCGGTGATCCAGTCCGCTGTTTGCTCACCTTTCCTCGGCCGCAGATCTCCAGCTCACCGCAGCAGCAGCTCCGCTGTGCGGTGCCGCGCGGAGTCCATCCACATGCTGTGAGCATCCGCGGAGCTGCGGCGGCGCGGCGGCGCGGCTCCGGCCCGCTCACAGCAGACGGAGGGGCGGAAACGACACATCTCGCTGTCGGCGGGCTAGTGGCTCCGTGTCTCCACAACAAATCAAGACCTGCGGCGACGCATTACTGAAAAACGCCACTCAGAGCCTGTCGGGCGGTTTTTCTTTTGGTTCGGGTGGAACTTAAAAAAAACCCCTCAAATTAAACAGTAAGTCGTCGGTGAGTTGATTTTTTGTCTCCTCTCCTCCCTCCTGACGTGCTGTGTCGGTAGCGTTTGATTGTGCACGAGTCCAACAGGAGCTAGCCGTCAATGTGCATCTTTCCAGCGGGGGCGAAAATTAGCGCCGCCGTGTAAGCTAGCAAAAAACAATCATATTTTGACCGCAAACAATCATCTCCATCGACAGACATCCCCACGGTAGGTTACATTAGTTGCTAACGCGAGAGGCAACATGGAGGAGGCAGCAGCTAGCTGTAAAAACTCAGGGTCCCTCCGAGGCTTTGTCGTGTTTTCCTCTGTTTGCTCGCTGACATTAGCGACACAGCCCCCCTCTCCTTTAAACCGAGCTGTATTTTACAGCACGACGACGCTCGTTTAAAGCAGCTCGGTGTGTTTTATCGCCGGTGCTGTCTCCACACTGTCGTTACAGTCCTGCTAAGCTGCCGCCAGGTGTTGCAGAGCTGCTGCTGATGCTGCGCGGCCGCCCGCTTTGTTATTAGTTAGTGAAGTGATCGATACCGAGGGAGCTACCTGCTGCAGCCGTGTAGGTGAAGCTGATCAATAACACACAGGGCACCCCACCTAAAAGCCCCCTGTAACACTGCCCCTCCGTTAAACAGTGCAGAAATGTAACTAAACACATGTACTCCTGTGCTGTACTGCTTTGATTTATCTGTACTTTACTTGAGTATTTCCATTGAGCGCTGCTTTATACTTCTACTTCATCACATTTCAGAGGGAAATATTGTAGAGCTGCAACCATCGGTCGATTAATTGATTAGTTGTCAAATATCAAATTAATTGCAAGCTATTTTTTTTTTAAAGAAAGTGTTCAAATTCTTTAATTCAGTCTCGATGAGATGTGAGTATTTTATTGTTGTTTTGTCTTTTGTGACAATAAATTGAATATCTTTTGGGTTGTAGATAAAACAGCATCACTGGGCTTTGGGAAATACTGATCAAGATTTTATGGACCAAACAACTAATCAATTAATGGGGAAAATGACACAGTCAATGATGACATAAATCATTAGTTGCAGCCCTAAAATATCTTACCTTTTACTTCTCTATTTTTATTTGAATTAAGGTTACTTTTTGCATAAAAAATATAATATGCTTATATGTGATGCAGCACTCTACCCAGTAGCATATAAGGAATCAAATGTATTCACATTGACATTAAAATGCTTACATGTAATTATTAGTGATAAAAACAACAATCTAAATGCTTTTACTTTTAAATACATGTTGCTGATAATACTTCTACTTCTACTTTTCCTTAAGTAGCATTTTGTAAACAGGACTTTTACTTGTAATGTAGTATATTAAAAGTGATATTTCAGCTTTTACTTAAGTACCTGAGTACTTCTTCCACCTCTGCCCTTAAGAGGTCCAGTGAGTTTACACCATGTCAAAAGGTAATGGGTAACTGTGGGCAATGCAGATTAGGCAGTCTTGTTCAAATAGAAATCCATAACTGGAACAAAATCAATACAATGTGTGACACATTGATCACTGGTAATCTGCATTGCCTGTCATGCATACCCACGTATCTTTTCAATAAATCCCATTCTCCAATGCTGTTTTCTCCTCTTGACGCTGACCAGGAACCTGCTGGTCCCCAGGTCTACCTGATGAGTATGAGCCTGACTACAGAACCCCCTAACGATGGTCCCACTGTTACAGAAGGTTTAATATACTATTATTATTTTCTAACATAAATTTCTCTGTATCACTTGTCCTTGTGCGGTAAGGTGTGTGTCAAGAGTCGAGGAATGAATAAAGTGATGTATGTTAACAAAGTGGCACTGTAAATGTTTGTAACTCATCTGAAAGTGCACTCACCAGAAAGATTTACCATCCATTTGTGAAAAAGACAAAGTAGCACATGTCCCGAACAAACGACTGAGTTTTCAGTTTCAAGGCTCAGCAGCCGCTGCAGGGTGGGTGTCTTCAGGATCGGTAACTGTCTGCTCATCACTCCTGTTTCTGACCCATCAGAGAGCAAAATGAGCACCACTGAGAAGAAGGAAAAGAAGCCAGATGATGTGCCAGAGGAAGAGGAGGAGGAGGAGGAATACGTGGTGGAAAAGGTCCTGAACCGGCGGGTGGTGAAGGGGAGAGTAGAGTATCTCCTCAAGTGGAAAGGCTTCTCTGAGTGAGTGTTTTTCGGGGGATGAGAGGCTGCATTAAAATTATTACCAGAGAACGAGAGCCCTGCATATTTAACAGGCGACTAAGTCCTGAATGAAAATGCATAAATGCTGTGTTTTTATGTGCTTGTGTCTGCAGCGAAGATAACACATGGGAGCCAGAAGACAACCTGGACTGTCCAGATTTGATTGCAGAGTTCCTGCAGTCCCAGAAGTCGGCACACGATGGAAAGAGGAAGGCAGCCGGAGAGCCAGAAGGAGAGGACAGTAAAACGAAGAAGAAAAAAGATGACGTAAGTCCCAGTTCTACGTTTTGTTTTAAACGGTTAAGAATTTAAGGTGGTTCTTCTCATCTACAGAGTGACATGAGTGTCCTTCACCACCTCCACCCACATTAATATCGTGGTAATAATAATAATCCACGGGTTAAAAACAAATGTTATAGACATGCAAAGTTAGTGATGTGATAAGTTGTATTATTTCTGTGGGATCAGGTGTTAGTAGCTCTATAAAGAAATGAATGCATAGGAAAACAAGACTTGTTTTGATGTGGCAATGATTGTAACAAACATTTTAGATAATCTGAAGCTGCACAGATACAGAGCACTGGGCTCAGTGTGCAGAATTTCCAGATTCCCTGTTGCACACAGAGTCCTGACATCCCAAGATAACCTCAGAGAAGTAGCATAGCCAAGGACAGACTTTGTCTTTGTGCAATAACTTCTGTTGAAAGTTGCAACTGAACTCACTGCAAAGACTCCGGCCAGCTGACCACCAAAGTACATGTATGTTTAAACCCTGCAAAAAGTAGTCAGTGGTCTGTTAACCAGCTGTGGAAAGACAAACACGACAAAGTGTGTTGTGAAATACACTGAATACTATCCTGATAATACGTGTAATGTGTAATGTATTCTGTCTAATAAAAAGTTGCAACTGTTAAGCTTTGTTTATTTTTTCTTTGCTTTACTGTGGTGTTGTCAGCAAGTCGGTTTCTTGGTACTGGAAGAAGAAAAAGAAAGGCAGCCACACAAAAAAAATCTCTTGATCTACACAGCACGAGAATGACATTCTTCTACATTTTCTTGTGGGTGAAGACATTTCAAATATTGCAAGCAAACAATGGTAAACCCCAAACCAGCCACCGTACGTTGGTTAGATGAAGGGTTTGCAGGTGTTTATTGTAGTTCAGGAAAACCTTAAACCCCATCAAGTGACTTTTTGTCATGGAGAACCACATCAGAGGCTCAGGGGGAGGCAGGGGGACTGGTTTCTGAACCACACAGAGATTCATGTGTCCCCTTCAACAACCTTGGGATCAGTCGACCAATTAGAGCTCACACACTGACCATACAGGCAACAAATGTCAGTCTCAAATGTTCGGACTCCAAATATACAAGTCCTCCAGTTTACGTGGACTTTGTGCAGGCACCTAGAGAATCTGCTTGGGGTGCAGTATTCACCAGACTTTGCTAATTTCAATGAATCAACCACAGTTCATTGCAATACAGATGTGACACTTCAATTTAAGAAAAATAAAATTGTCAACACAAGACAATATTTAACTTTAAAATATTGTACAACTATGTAGAACTAAAAATATAATTGATCAGCTGATAGAAAGAAAATCAAGCTGCAACTATTCTATTATTTAATAATGTTTTATTATTTAGTTATTGAGCAAAGATGCAAAACGTTTGGTGATACCGACTTCTTAAATGAGAGGATTTCCTTGTCATCCGTGATGGTAAACTGAGTTTCTTTTGGGATTTGGACTGTGGTCGAACAAAGCAAGACATTTAAACAAACATTTTTCAACAAAAAGATGAATTGAGAAAATAATAAGTGGATTGACTGACAGTGAAAACAATTATTAGCAGCCCTATAAATATGCAGTAGAGAACACACAGATGCTTTAAAAGAATGTTTTTAAATTAAATTATATGTATGAAGTATGAGTATGAAGTCTGATTTTTGGATTCAGCTCCATTCCTTCTTTGCAGATCATCTGGATCTTAAGATTTCTGCAGCTACAAACATAAACATGAAATTAAAAACAAAAACTTTTTTTTTCTTCCGATAATTTCAGATACGAACCGTGACATATTGTGGGTTGTTAGTATGTATGCATAAATTTAGTTGTGTACTCAATTGAAGTTGTATTTTGTTGTTTGGTCCTCAGACAGAGAAGCTAAGGGGTTTTGCTCGAGGTCTGGATCCAGAAAGGATTATTGGTGCCACAGATTCCACAGGAGAGCTCATGTTCCTCATGAAATGGTTTGTATGCTCCGTATAGCATAGTAGCTGCAGGGCAGCTGTTGAAACTGGAGAATCAGTCAATGATTAGCCGCCTCAGTTGTTAGGGAATTAAAATGAAATATTTGTCTGGGTGTGCCAAATGAAAGTCTAATTTGCTTTTGTGTGGTTTTCTATTTGTACAGGAAAAATTCAGATGAAGCTGACCTGGTGCCGGCGAAGGAGGCCAATGTGAAATGTCCGCAGGTGGTCATCTCTTTCTATGAGGAGAGACTTACTTGGCACTCGTATCCCACCGAAGATGAGAAAAAAGATGACAAAAACTAACACAGGGCAAAGGGGCAGGGGTAAAGAAGGAAACTGTAGTTTTGAACGCCATTGTACTTTCGACAGGGGATCTGGGGGGGTCGGGAGGGGGGATGGAGACAAGCAAGACACCGCTGGACTCATTCGTCTTTTGGTGTAGTATCACTCATTTGATTCAACTAACTGTATATATGCTTCAGGTTTGCTTGACAAAACCCAACTGAATTGTACAACGCAGTGTTAATTTTCAGTATCCACTCCAGTTTTAAGACTCGCTCAGCTACTTCAGCATCATTTCCGCACGTTTGGTCCAGTGTCATTTTGCAAATTGTATCAGTGAGGTGATGTTTTTATTTCATTGTGTGCCTTTTTTTTTTTATTTTTTATTTGATTCATTGGTGCTTTTGAGGACAAAACTGTGTTCATCTTAGCAGTTTCCTTAGGACTTGATTGGTGTATTATTACGAACCCTTCTCAGTGATTAATTTGGTCATTGGTAATCTTTGTAGTGTTTTTCATTACCATGTCTTGCTTGTCGGTTTTGGAGAATAAACCACTTTTTGTTACAGTGCTGTTTCATGCTGGTGTCACTTTTAATATAAAAGGTTTATTACCTAGTAGGGCTACAACCAAGGATTATTTTCATTAGAGATTCATATTCAAATCATTTTCTCCATTAATGGATTACTTGTTTGGTCTCTAAAACATCCGAAAATTCAAAAATGGCCATCAGAAAAGAAATCATGACGGTGGCAACAACACAGCCAACCATGAGAAATGCAGAAAAATCTCATATATGAACTTTAATCCATTAAATTATTTTTTCCCGTCACTCAGCTCCTGGAGCTTTCTTTGATAACTTTGTTAATTAAAACCTGAAGCCCTCAAAAATCTGAAACATGTTATCCAGGTGACTTATGAAAACCTGCTTTGTGCACAGAGCAGTTGATGTACAATGTAACATCAACCATTTATGACAACTAGAACACAAGAGTCACAGGTGAAAATAAAAACACTTTATTAATCAATAAAAACAATTCTTGATTGCCAGCAAATATCTCAAAACAGGGAACTACATCCAAACTCAAAGCAGAGGGTGAGACTGTTATGGAGACATTTGACAAACTACAGAAATCATGACGAACACAAACATGAAAATATTTACAGAACAAGACAGACAAAAAAAGTGCACTAAGTAGTAGCAGTACTAAATAGTTGGTGTTGCACCGGGTTACACTGAAGTGAATGTTAACCAGAGTTTCATGCCTGAATATTTAGAGAGGACATTTCTCCTTTCAAAACTATTTTTTGGACATCATCTTAATGTTGCGGGTTCTGTTCAGCCTCTTGTAAATATTCTAGCCTAACTGCTATCTCAGCTGCAACAACTGACCTATTTTTTTCTTTTAAAGAGGGTGATGGAACATGTACTGACAAACTTCATTCAAATAGACAAGTAATAGCACTTCTACTTTGAGAACATCTTTTCTTCCGTTCTCAAAACATTTAAAGTGGAGATAATGCGATTGTGAAATAAAGGCATTCAAATCAAAGTGGCCACAACAACGCACGCCGCCATTTCACGCATTCAAATAACTTTTATTTCGTGTAACAACTTGGCTCACTTTGTTTTCAACACAAAGAAAACTGAAAAACATAATATTTAAGCCGACACTTTGGCTTTACAGCAGTTACAAAATTGCCTCCAGTGGCTTTCAGTTGGGTAAAGTTGGCAAATAAATAACTCAAAAGGGGTGCTGCGATGCCACAGCGACAACCGAGCCTGTTTGAATTTACCTTTAAAATGAGGCACCCAAGAGGAAAAAAGAAAACAACAAATAACCCACAACTTTGAACTGTGACAGCCTGGAGTTTGTAATCATACAGTGCTCTCTGGAGCTCCTGGCCCATCACAGGATCTTTAGTTCTCCTTCTGATAACAGGCTCCACGTGAAGTTTCCAAATAAACAAAAGAGGGTGTAGACTTTTACAGAAAAGCTGATGTGGCTAGACCTATAACCTTGCTTATACTACAGATTATGAACAGTTAATAAGAGCCTTCCTAAACGCAGCTCCCATATTTAAACCTGCAGCGAAGGAATAGCGACAGACACGGCAAAATGCATATAGCCAAGCCTTTTAAAGACAAATTACAGTGCTATGTATAATTTATAAGGAAGTTGATACATTTAGCAATGCAGTGTGCCTCCTCCCTAAAACATCCATCTGCTCCTCTTGCAGGACCTCACCGTCCTGGCCTCTTTTTCATGGTGGCCAGCCTGGGAACACTCAGCCTCAGACACTCTCGTCTCAACATCCTCCTTCCACACATCAAACCCAATCTTGTTAGGGCCTTCGAAACTTAGATACAACCAACGCACTGACTCAAAAACTGGAATTTGTGAGACAAACTTTCAGAATTAGAGTGCAGTGTTTGAGCATTTGGGGTGTATTCAGATCAAGTGATGTGCACCATACAACCTTTCGTTAGTATAGGTGTTAATGGCATCCTAAAATGACGGACTTTCTTTAGCCTTTGGTATCTAAACTTACACAACCATAGATGCTCTCCTTTGCCTGAAGATTTACAACTTAAAAGCCTCAGTGACTATGAAAATCACTAAAAGTCTCCAGGGTGGGATGTGATCTGATAGTCCTTTAAAACCTTCCGTGCATAGGTACTCCAACCATCCTCGTTGACAGTGTTCTTCTACTCCCACTTTCTCGATACCAGTCCCTTGTTTTACCTTACAACTTCTTCTCCGTCCTCAGTGGTTTGTTGCAAAAAGGATCAAGAGCAGCTAAAATTTTTCTAATAGCTCATTTTGTCCTTTTTTTTTTATCCCTCTTCTCTCACTTATTGTTTTCCCCTGTCTAAATAATGAAATATCAGTCCTCAAATGAAGAGCTACTTCTGCTTCAAAGTTGTTTCCAGGAAAAAAAATGTAGGAACAGAATGAAAAGGGAGAAACTAATGCAGGAAGAGTAGTCAACAATGCCATTTTTCTACTCACCAGAATCTTCTTAAAGGAAAAAACGACATCTCTCTTGCATCTGCAGAAATCTTTCTTATTGATTTAGCAAAGTTATAGAATAAAGAGCAGTTTGCCGCCCTCACTTCTTTTTGTCTTTTTGTTTTTTCTCTGGCTTTCGGTTCTGCTCAGCAGTTGTCACACAGCGGGGCATGATCAGCACGCTGCCATCGGCGCTGTACTGCAGCGAGTACTCACTGGGAGGATAGGGCCGGCCCTCCTCATCCCGTAGCTGAGTGAACACCTCCTGGTACAGACTTTGCATCTTCTGCTTCATCTGCCGGATGGACCGAATGAACTCCATCTTCTCCTTCAGCAGACGGGCCTTGTCCCGCCTCAGGTCTTGGACGCCCTGCTCCAGGTTTATGATGGTGTCTAGTTTGCGCTTGCGGCAGTTTTGGGCCGCCATCTTGTTCTTTCCACGCCTGCGGATGTCACGGATGAGGGCTAGCTGGGCTTCACTCAGGTGGTGCTTGGCGAGAAGCTCGTTGAATTCTTCGACAGGCAGGTTGATGATCTTTTCGTTGGAGAAGGGGATTTTCATGGCCCGGGCGCGGCGTTCATCGCGACTTGCATGCTTGTCAAGCAAGTCCTGATGTGGCTGAAGCTTTGAGTTGTGTTTGTCACGGACAGTCTTCTTCCCAGTTGAAATGGGGAGCTCTGGGTGCTCAGTGAACGCAGAGGAAAGTGGCAGGTTGTAAGTATGATTGTGGCTGATGCCATCGAGCTGAGGGAGACCGTGGAACTGGGAGGGGTCCTGATAGCTCATACGGCAGAGCTTGCTGTACCCGGGCTGATAACCCCCAACAGCACCTTCCTCTGTCTCCACTGTGGCAACCTCAGAGTCAGTGCTGTACCCAACAGCTCCTTCCTCTGAGAAGGTGGCAGACGTCGAAGAGGAAGATGCTGCAGAGGAGCAGGAAGTCTCAGAGCTGCTTGGAGAGGCTGGGCTGTGGCTGGAGTCCAAGGAAAGACCGGAATCTGAGTCAAGCTCGTCCTCCAGCTGGGAGGCTTGAGCCTGGCTGAAGCCCTCCTCCATGGCCAGGTCCAGCAAGCTGATCTCATCGAGCATGGACTCTTCCAGCAGGGTGCTGAATGGGTCAGGTAGGATTGGTGTGGACGTAATGTTGTTACTTGAACTATTAATGTGTGGTGGGAGAAAGATCCCGGTCAGGTTAGTTGCTCCAAACGTGGAGTTGATGTTGCTTGAGTTGCTGGAAGAAAGTCTGGGCATAGTGGTTCTTGGGGTGATGCCAATAGAGTCCAACTGTGGATTGAAAATCTGGGGGAAGTCTTGGCTGCAGCTGGGGAGGGAGGCCTGGTGAAGGCTGACATCCTGGTTTACTGGTGTTGAGCCAGTAGAAAGTTCAAAGTTTCCCACTGTGTTTGACTCAGCTGTCCCACTTGTGCCATTGACACTGCTAGAGTTGGAGTGCAGCGAAGTGTTGTTCACTTCCATTGCCTTTAAACAAAAAGATTTGATGAAGATTTATAATTCAGATTTTAAAGCATTTTTTGTGCTAAATAATTATGAAACTAAATTTGCAGTTTTCTCTAGTTGTAATGGTCAAATTGTTTCACACCGTAAAGAGGATTTTTTTTCATACTTCTAAATATATTTGTGTGCTACAATGATGAAACATTTTTAATAGAGTTTTTTTTAAACCAATTTCTCATCACTTTTATGATGATCGTCATATTAATGGTTCCAAGACAAACACGTACATCTTATGAGCTAAAAAGTGATTAATTTTAAAAAGGGGACATACTTGTAGCTCCATGATGGCCATGATATCTTGCCACTGCTGCTCCAGGTCTAACTGTGGCTCTGCTGGGGGCAGCTGTGGTGCCAGAGGAAGGCCTTGAGATGTAGAGGGAGCGTCTTCATTGGAAACTATTTCCCTGGGGACAGCTGGGGCTGGAAACTAATCAAAAATTACATGGACATTAAGTAAAAACTTTGGAACAACTTTACTTTAGCTTTTTCACATCAAGTGCCCTATTAATAACTAGCTTTACAATACACGTTAAACAACAAATTTTAGGTTTTTACCTCAGATTCCTCTCCAAAAGGGAAAGTGGCCTCCAACAGCCTCAAGCATTCTTGTAGAGACAGTGAAGTCTGTGAGCCAATACCTGGGAGCTGGGTCACAACAAACAAAGAGACACCAATACAGTCAAAATTACTGATTCTTTTGGGGCGCTTTTACACCCGCAGTTTAGTTCATTGGGCCAGACCAGTGAAGAAAATGTTGCCCTTTTAGCTCTAGTTTTTACTCTGTTTACACTGACATTTTACAAACAAAGAGTGGTAAACACGAAGTAATGTTGAATGACTGGTAACTCTTTGACTGGACAAATCTGCAGACTGCCCTGCCATGCTATTAGTTTGAAGTGCAACCAGACTTCATATATCATAAATAGTGAAGAGCAAACAAAAAAAGAGCCACTCTGGCGCATAACACAGTGTTACGATGGGGTCTCTAAATTTCATTCACTTTTTAATGGGGAGCTGCTAAAACACACCGAGTAGGACACGTCACCTCTGTTTTTACTCTTTTTCAGTTGGTGATATGCATATTGTTACCATGGTTACAAAATTATCTTGCATCACTATACACTACACATAACTTTAACAGATTGGGAGATAGCTCTCTTAACAGTTCTCCCCATCAGCAGGTGGATTTTTTCATAGATCTATCTACTGTCACACAGTCCTGTGGTTTGTCTGCTTTTCTTTCCTGCCACAACAGCACCCAAGTCCTTTTCGAAGCAGACCAACCTGAGAAGGAAGGTCTTGGACCACTGTGATTGGAGCTGATGTTTAGACCGAAAGAGCCTGAGGGACAGCTTTCACACCAACTGAAACAAACTGTATAAAATGCAGTTTGTTTATCCAAACAGGTTCAGTTGGACAGTCCTGCTGAATCCAACTACTGAGTCCTTTCTGCTGCTTTGTGTCTTGAATAAAGGCTACTTTTTTGAGTGTCCTAAGCAGAAACATTATCAAAGTCTCACATTAGTTGCTTTCATTCTTAATCTCTTGTACTGCTGATGAATGCCTGCAGTCCAAGTCAGATAAATTTGTCTAACACTATGTAAAAAAAGACAGCTTCAATTTTTGTGTGCTCGTTTTCTTTAACGGTTTCTCACAGATGACACAGATACCAGCACTTGATGTGCCGCGTGTGTGCAGCTGTGGTCCTATGAGGATTATATCTATACGTCACTGGAACGCGCGATTCCGAATGGCCAATGGACGTAAATGTGATTCTATAGTATTTCAACTTCTTAAGATGAGCATGACCACAGCTCATTAGCTCACTATAGCTTAAAAGCACACCTACATCAAATAGCAACAGCAACTGACTGGTTTAGCTCACCAAAGAGATGAAACATTTACATTTAAACCGGTTTCACAGATGAACACAATGTGTCACTATGTTTTATTTGAGAAATATGAACTGGAAATGTCTTTGCATGAACAAAAACTCATATCTAGTGGACAAAATTATCTTTAATCAGCAGCATGCAGCTCCCAAGCTTCCATTTTCTTTTTATGTGCTATAAAACAGTTAAATGTACCACCTCCCACTGGATGAAACACTTGCATATTGAGATCCATTTAGTCTACAAACCTGCTCTGGAATACTCTCTCCGGTCTCCCCGTCCACTGGCTGCGCCCCTTGTAAATTCACTCCATTTCTCCAGGTCTCTTGTTCCTTATTCCCGTCTTTGTTTTCATGTGGGTTGGGCTTATCCTCCTCCTCCTCACTCTCCTTCTGACGGTTGCTGTAGTTGAACACTTCTCTTCCTGCACCGAGGTCGATGTCCTGTCGCCATAGGATGTCAATCAAGTCAATGTCCTGGAAAAACATATAGCAACCATTGAAAAATGGCCCTGTACAAAGAAAAGTTACTTTATTTAACCAGGTATTTAAAGAGGTGTTCGATGCACTGAAATCTAACTCATATTATGGATACATACAAATAATAGCCAACATATCTGGGCTTGTCGTATTTATGGTAATAAAGTATTGCTCACACTGTTTCTTTTAAAAAGGGGTAATTTTGGCAGGAGAGTGTGGCGGATCATGTAACAGAAATGTAGTCAGATGATGCAACCATGACATAAACACTCTGACATGGTGGTTATCATATGATCAGAAAGATGTCTTGGTTCATTACAGTCCAACAATGACTTTGTGTCACCCCAACTCCAATGCCTCAATGTAGCCACTGCTTACACGTTTTCTCGAAAAAACTAAAATGATAAATTACACCGAATAGTGACAACAACAGTAAACTATCAGAGAGAGAAATGTTGTTAAAATGTTAATAAAAAATAAAAATATTATTTTTTCTTTTGTGCTGTTTTCAGAGAGTGAATTAAAAATAAATAAATAAAAAATGACTATTTCCTGTGGATTTCAAAGTTGCACTGTCATGAACAACAGAATATATAACCAGCTGGAATGTACAGCTGTAACAGCTGTAATCAATGTGACACAACTGGTTTGACTAAAAATATCTGACACTGAAAAACCATACATTATACTGGTAAACCCGTCTACACTCATCTCATCTACACACATGTGCAATTAAGCTGTATTAAGGTATTTTAAGTGTAAAAATGGATAATAAATGCTCTCATAATTTTTTTTTTGTTAATATCTAAGTTGTATGGTATTTGTTACTTAAAGGCCACTTATTAGGCCACTCAAAAAATCCAAATTTAATCTATCTTAATCTTAATTTCTAAACTGCTGGGTTTATTGTCACATAAATAAATCCTAATTAAATCCTGTCAGACGCTCCCCAGGTGTCAGCAGAGTGAAGGCAGAAACACGCCGTAGTACCTCTTTGGTGAGGTCGTCATTGCCCTCCCTGTTGACCTGCTCCTGGTTGTCCTCTGGGGCCACAGCTCCCAGGCTGCTGTCCGCTGCGTTCAGGTTGTACGTGGATTCAGGTGCTCCACTTCCTCCCCTCATGGCCGGGGTAGCGTCAGGGTTGTTAACGTCCTCTAGGCCGGCCCCATTGTCCAGGGTGATGCTGGGGCTGGACTGGCTGCTGCTGGACACCACAGTCTCAGAGTCACGGTGCACTAGCCAGGTGTTGAGCTCGGTACTGGGCACGGAGAGGCGATCCAGCTGGCGCACCTGGTTCAGCAGCCGTCGAGTGGTGAAGAACTGGTCCAGGTCCACACTCTTTGGGTGGATGCCATAGCCGTCCAGTGTGTTGCGCAGGTTGTGAAACTGTGTCTGGGTGTAGGCTGAGCTAGGGCCCAGGATGATCTCTCTCAGTGGGGGCAGCTGATTGCTTAGATAGGTGTCAACGTCCACCCGCACCCCAATGAGACTCAGAAGGATGGTGAACTGAATCAGGCCCTCTGTGAAGTACTTTTTCAGGTAAAGCATTTCTTTACAAAGGAACAAAAGGTGAACGTAAAAAATAAAAACAAAAACGGGGCCGACTACCTTGGATCAATATTTCTGTACTTGTATACATGAACACAAAAAGTGGTTTAAGACACTGAGGGGAAAGGATCTTCAACAGGAATCTGTGTGTTTAAAAGGCATGTAAGATCCAAGATGGGGTTTCCACTCTGAGAGAGTCCAATTTGTGCTCAAATCTTTGTTCTTCATAAGGTTTCCATTCCTGACAAGAGTAAGAAATGACATTTTATTGCTCTGCTGCACACATCACATTACTATCACGCTGCTTTCAGCCCTAAGACACGCGAGGCTCACCTACCTACATTTACATTAAGCACATGTTAATGGGGAAAAAAAAAAATCAGGACCACTGCAACCACTCCATCCTCCCAAGACTAGAGAAGTGATGTCGGCTCGCACCTCCTGCTCGTTGTTGTAAGATTCAGCAGCCCGGAGATGGTGAGCACACACACAGAGCTTTGAGGCATCACCCCACCCTTGACAGGACAACTACTTCTGTGGATGCTGCTGAAGGTGAAAGTCGAGAAAGCTCGCTGGGCTGACGAGCACACGCACCAAAGACAGCGTTAGGTGGCGGGCAGGGTCCCTCCCTCTCCGAGCACAGCTGCGCCTGTCCTCATGACGTTAGCTGTTAGCCACCTTTCGTTTTTAAACTGCAGCTCTCACACTTCCCTTCTTACTCAATATAAACACAAAATAGCCACATTAGCTGGTTAGCTGTTTATGCTAAAAAAAAAGTGACAGGTATCTCTACTGGTATTTTAGGACTACCTACTTCCGCTGTGGCTAGCATCAAACAATCTCCCTAGCAACAAGTGGTGAAAATGTGGTTGACAGATTGTGCAGCCACTCACAGACCTCAAGGGCGGTGACGACATATGACTCCAGCTACTCCCGGCCAATAGTATTAAAGCAGGGGCGGGGTTTCTAAAGAAAACGCTAAACAACTATTGGAACTCGATGCCTGCACCGTGTTAGCCTTGTAAGCTAACGATCTTAAGCATTCAACTACTTTAAAAAGTAATTTAAACACGACACACGGACGTATCCTGCAATTCATACATAAATACTGCTTATACACATATGTGTCTGCTAACGTTATCTCGTGCCGTGAATCGCTGCAATCACCATATCGGCTTACGCATTACTTAATTGAAAAAGTCTTTGATTTAATACTCACGCATAAAGATTTGGCAGCTTTGCCTTCATGCCCAAATGTCCGGCACCACCTGACAATAGTAATTGAGTCCTGCTTCATTAAAAGTACCCCAGTGTTGCACTGTATGTCTTTCTCCAGCCTTTCCTCATTGAATGGCCCACCATGACTTGCAGAATCGCTAGCTGGCCCGGCTAGCCTAGCAGCGCCGCTTGACACCAAAACACGCTGCCCCACGGCGCATGCGCAGAACATTCTAGTAAGTGGCAAGCTTTCATCAGCCGACTAAAAATTCCCCCACAGGTTTTAATACAGATTGTCCCAGGAAAGTCCTAGTTTTATATATATATATATATATATATATATATATATATATATATATATATATATACATATATACTTCAATCAATGTGTATTCTTAAATCTCTGAATTGTCTTGATGTACAGACTGATTGACAGCAATCTGGATTAAATTGTGGGACTACTGTCAAACATGACCAAGACCTCTGTTATAAATTACAGTTCTGGATTCAAAAGTACAAAAGTATTACTATTAAAATATACCTGAGAGTGCAATAAGTAAAATAACTTATTGTGCAGAATGGCCCATGTAGAAAAATGTATAATTAATAATGCGTGTGTATCACCATTTATGTTGCAGCCAGTAAAGATGGAGTAAATTAACTACTTTATCAGCTGGGTGGCCTGTGAATGTTTCCTCCAATTATCAATTAATTTATATTAATCTATAATATTACATCATAATTTTTTTGTTGATTGTATAATGTATTATCAATGTGATAAAGTAATTGTAGTGGAGCAAAGAGTACAATAATTTCCCCAGAGATATGAAGTGAAAGTATAAAATAACAAAAAAGATAAATATTCATGTAAAGTACAGGTACATCAAACCTGTACTTGGATATAGTACTTGAGTAATGTA
This sequence comes from Scortum barcoo, assembly GCA_023238725.1. Classification (NCBI taxonomy): domain Eukaryota; kingdom Metazoa; phylum Chordata; class Actinopteri; order Centrarchiformes; family Terapontidae; genus Scortum; species Scortum barcoo. Next base: position 16,438,667 of record CM041542.1, read on the forward strand.
CAGTCACTTTCCACTACTGACTATTTACTTTGAAATGACTTTGTCTCTGAAAATATCTGATCTGAGCTGGTCCTGCGATTATTATTTAAGAGGATAAGCAAGCATTTCATGCATTTGATATTTATCACCCCTAAAAAGTTTGGTACTTCAAATTTTACTTTATTTAATATATAATAACATAGTATTACTAATAAGTACTTTATTTGTTTTATACATAATAACAATAGTCCAGTTTAGAACACACACACACACACACGGAGCAGTCTAAAAATGGCAAATGGAATAGCCAACCATCATGTGAGTGAGACACATATTTTTTTAAATGTTTCTTACTTAGGATTAAAATGTAAAGAAAATGTAAAGAACACATGACACCTAAAATTAAACACAACTTTTATTTCTCCGAGTATATCATGACAAAATATTCTGAGTGACCGTCTTTTTAAGGTCACTATATATTAACCCCCATTAGGTTGACAGGCCGTTTGTGGTATTTCTTTGAAATGTCAGCTTCAATCTGCAAAAAACAAAAAACAATTTACTGATAACAACAACACAATACTCACTATTACTGAGATCTTTCAAGGAGTAACTTATATTAATCATGAGCCCTCTGTACAATACATATTCCTTTCAATTTATCTCCAACTGTATCATTCTCAGGATATATATACATGGATATAATTATGTTTAGATTTTTAGAAGTTGAAGTTGATCTGCTTCCGATGTAAACTACATTTACTATATAAGGAGTGAGAAAAATCCCACACAACTGTAGCTTTCTAGTGAGCCAAAAATCTGCCAACCCTGTGAACATAAATAAACTGAAATAGTAATCTAATACCAGTTTCTGGAGTTCCCGGGTGCATCCTGCCAGCAGGTCAACACGAGGTTCCAGTCTGGACTGCTCCTCTAGAGCTTCCTGCCTTTTCTCAACCATTGTGGCAGCCTTCAGTACCAGAATATCTGCCTGCTTCAGCTTCTGTCTCAGCACCTCTGACACACGTTCAACATACCTAAAAAAATGTATACAAAAATGAATGAGAAAATTCTGATTTTGAGGTAAAGCTAAGGGTTTAAATGCTAATTCACATTACTGGATGGTAGCAGAACTTACATCAGGTTCTGTGTATTTACAAATATGTGAAAAAAAAGAAGACACAATTTAAGATGACTGAAGTTGATGCTATGAGGATCAATTATGGCAGCATACCGTGGCGAGGCCTGGATCATAAACAGGTGCTGCATTCGGAGAGAGGTGAGTCGGACCAGAAGGTCTTGCACCTCTGACAGCATCTCTCGAATATGTTCACGGGTTTGGCCTTGGATGACAGAGGGGGCCAGCTGGAACTGGCTCATGGCTACCACGTCTCCCTCCTCTCCCATCTCAGTTATGCGCTGGGTTAGGAACGCTTCCAGCTGTACAAACACATGAAGCCAGTGTCCAAATCCAAATCCAAATAATATCCAATAAACAAAATACCACAGTAAAAGGAGGTGGTTCAAACAAACTTGTACCGCACAATTATTCATTACCATTTAGTCTACTTTTCTGACTAAGAGAAATAGTATGAATTCCTTTTACTGATATTTATGAAACACACATGTAGTGCTTATTATTTGCATTAAGTGGTAGTAAAAACAATACTGACATATCACTTTATAAAGTGGAAAGTTGAACCTGTTAGCAACACTTGCTTATTTACTCTTCCAGAGAAACACTAGCATTCATTTAGACTCTTGTTTCTGGCCACAAATGTAAGTCCAATATTCACTCTCCTTTTAGCTCTAAGGAAAATGTCTGCCTCTTAATGTTTACCAGCTAGTCACTAAATTAATCTGCCATTTGCTGCAGGCAGGTTGTGCACAGGGGGTTTTAAAGCTTTGATGCTGAAAATAGCTGCCCACTGTGGCTGAAGATGGAGCAGTGAGAGTGAACAAAAACAGTTAAGTTTTGAGGCATAAAAAAGGCAAACAAACAAACAAACAAAAAAAACATCCCAACAAGCTGAGAGATGCTAAAGCTGCAGATTCAGCTGATAATTCTCTTCTTATCCATCATATGATCTGTCATTCACATAAAAATGTTGATTATAGTAGGTTTAAACATGCATACTGTGCATTATAATCTGTAAACACACCAACTAAGAATAATCATTTTACATTAATTCATAAAATGAAATCATTAGAAATGATTAGTCAGCAATTTATCAGGAACCAAGTGCCAGACATGAATTGGTTCTCGCTTGGCAAATGTAAGGATGTGCCGTTTTCTGTGCTCTGTATCACTGTAAACTGAATATCTTTAGGCTTTGCTCAGACAAAAACAATTTGAAGGCATCACCTTAGACTCACTACTTTCTATTTTTTCATAAATGAATAATCAAAAGAAAATCCTGAGTAGATAAATAAAAAATCCCTAGCTGCAACCATGTTTATATACATCGATCAAGTGGATTCATGTCTTTCAAGGGTAACTTGACACCAGATGACCATTGTCTTTACCTCCATTAGCTCATCAATGAACTGGCTGCGTGACTGAGAGTTCTCCAGTATGCTTAAAGCATCCTCACCCCTCGCCACACCCTCAGGACCTACGAGATCACATCTTCAGCAATCACACATTTCAACAGCTGATCATGTGATAAGTTATAGTTAGCCATAGGAGTGATTTAAAAAAAGAACAGTAGTTACAGTTTGTGCCTGCATCCACAATCTCAATTTCTATAGGAGCTGCTTCGCTGTCACCCCAGTCAATACCACCAGCGTCCTGTTGAGGGGGACATTTGTATGAGAGCAGTGATTTTATCTGTCTGACATACCCACACAGCCCCCTACAGATGAACTCAAGTGTATGTTCATTTTCATTGGATCTTGCTTAACACAGTTAGTTATATAAACATGCATTCTGCTGCTGAATTGTCAGTCATCAGGTCAGTTTAATAAAGTCTGCATCTGGAGCAAAATCTGTACATTTCAACCATTTTCACATTAGCTTTAGTTAACTGTTTATTCATTACTTTTAGCAATTTCAACATTTCTGAATTAATCTTAACAATTTATTTTGGCTGTTTATCCATTATTTGATTATTTTAGCTGTTGTCTATTATTTTAAGCAAACAGTTCCTAATTCTCTTCAACCCCTGTTGGGAATCACACTGTATACGAAGAAAGGATGTGATGCTGAATATCCACGAGTGGTTAAATATTAAGTTGAACACACACACACACACAAATGTCATTATATATATCTATACATCTACATTATAGATATATCATTATATTATATATATATATATATATAATAGAAAATGTAAATATATTCTGGTGACTTACCTCTGAGCCTGGCTCTAGACTGATCCCCCAATCTATTCCATCCTCTACTGTGATACCAGAAGTAACAACCTGAGTATCTGCACCACTGCCAAAGTCACCCCAGTCAATCTAAAGCCAGTGTATAAAACAATACAGAAACACAAAGTCATGATGCGAAAAATCAGTTGTTACCTGATACCTATTCTGGTATTTGTCACGTATCTCACAGTAACACAAAGCTGCCACTTGAGTCTTGGAGCTCCGTTAAAGCAATTTTCCAACTCTTAAATCTGTTTGATAACCAAGGTGATTTGAATCGTTACCTGATTTAGTAAAAACATAATAATTGATATAATGACCGTGATTGTTAGACAATACGGAGACAGTGAAACAAACCGTATCCTCTGTGACTGTATCAGGAGGTGCTTCCTCCACAACTGGCCTCTCAGTCACCGTGGGGACAATCCCAGTTCTCCACTCGTAAAATGTTGTGTTTCCTCTCTTCTGGGCAAAAGTAAGCATTGGCAGGACTGGTTCAGACCTACAAATAACGACATGATAGCTCACGTTATAAAATGTGAACACTTCCCACGGTTTTTGAGGCTGAAATTGACAGAATGAGTTTGATTATTGCTACATAGCTGTTAGTGTACATATGTCAAGAACAGATTTATTTTATATCATGTTGAGATTCACTGTATAAGTCAGTAACAGGCAGTAAGGAAGACGTTAGTACAGAGCAAAAAGTAGACTGTATTTTTATGACATACTCACCACTCACATACAAAGTTTGTGAAAGCAGAATAAAATAGGATTTGCTCTTCTAACTTTGCTGTATCCTTCCCGACTTCATCCAGAACGACTGGTAAGTCTTTGACCAGAGCCTGAAGCTCACGGGCCACATTGTCTCCCTGTCAGTGGATCAATAGGATGAAGTACACAGAGAGAGTCAGGATAAGCCTCATGACATGTCACCTGTCCTGTAATAATTCTGAAAAAGTAATTTTAATTTTAAAGTTTTCCTGCAGGTGTCCATGTTCTTGAACTTACTCTGATGCCGTACTGTTTGCAGGCAGCGTAGTAGCGTTCCCTCAGGTCTGCGGCTGAGCTCTGGCACTCCACTTCCCGCCGGCTCAGCTCCTGCTGCAGCTGCTGAGCTTTGGCCAGCTGCTTCCTCAGAGCTGGACCTTCATAACTCACGTTGCGACTCAGCAAGCTTGCCACCTCCGCTGGGACACAAAAACACATTGTTTTCCTGAATAATTCTATATGTGTAATTATTCAGTTTTATAGCTGGGTAATGTTTCCCCATATCCAAACAAAATGATGGAATAATAATCTAAAGAGCAACAAAACCTACAATTTTCAGTGTTTAGGAAAAGAGAGCTTTAGATTTTATAACTGTCTAACAGCATATACAGGTGTCATAATACTATGAGAAAAATATGTCTTTTTTCTTGCTTTTATAGTGCACTTACCCAAATAGACATTATCTGCCTCATAAAGGGAGACAATCTCTTGCCAATCCTGTAGAGAAATAGAAATCACAATTCAAATCCAAATCTTAGGATAGTTTGAGACCAGAACACAACACACTTGCTTTGTGATGTTAATTATAAACTCAACAAAACCAGCAAACTGGCAGACCAGGCTGTGGTCTACCTATTTGAATGTTCTCACCTTCATTCTCTGAGATGAATATCTGCCAAAGATGTTCTTGGAGGAAGCTTCAGTTCCCTTCAGTATCTCCACAATCCTCAAGCAGTGAAAGTAGTGAATGTCTAGCAATAAATATAAACAGACAAAACAAAGAGTGCCAGTTTATAAGCAGTGATTCAGAGGATGAAGACAGATATCTGATGTCAAAATATAAAGCTAACAGACAACAGTTAATACACAAAAATATACTACATTAAACAAAAATACACAGTGTATTGTGTATGTGTTTATAATGCGACAAATGCTAGCTTGAATAATACTAAAATGATTTTTTCATATGGCATTTGTTTTTCTGAAAGATAAATCCCAATTATCTATAAAAATCCTCAAGATCATTTAATAACACGCATGGCCATTTTTAAGATATTTATAATCCTCTAGATGAAAAAATATATTTTGTCTGCTGTGCAGAAGATTTGTAAGCAACAGCTGTGACTCTATTTTCTAAACCAAACAAAGAAGTTTGTTTTTTCTAAATGAGTGCAAACAGCAGACAGACAAGCACAGCACAGCACACAACAAAATTAAACCCAAGATAGTAAGATAATATAGCAAAGAAAAACAACATTTCCCCTTGCTTGTTACAAAACAAGAAAAATTAAGTCTTATTTTAAATTAAAATGTAAAATTGTGGAAAGTAATATATAGTATAAGTATGGTTGATATTACAACATGGGATAAGCAGACATATTTAACCATGTTTGTATGAGGACTCCCTCAGGATCCTGGAAATACCTTCAAAACTGTGTTAAGTGTTCATGTTGCAGAAAATTGGATGCTTATCTCTGTAACTGGAATATAATGACAGCAGATGAGAGGCACAGGCAATGGGGCCGATGAGGGACCTACAGGAGCCAGAGAGAAGCTGCTTGATCTCCTCGTTCTCTGGCATGTCCTGGATGGCAGCATTGATCTTCTCTCTGATAACTTTTACTGCGCTTTGCCATTTCAGGTTACAGTGACGTCGATCCAGCAGCCAGTCTGTGGACACAGAATGATTAATGTGAACATTAATATCTGTGGATTTGTCTTCATTTGATTCCTCTGTTGCAGCTACAGTTATAGTTTTGCTGGAGAGGAAGCCCCTAATTTACACATAAGCGGTGATGGAAAGTAACATTTGCTCAAGTTTTACTGAAGAGTTACTGAACTTGAGTGTTTTAATATTATGTTACTTTACACTTCTACTCATCAACATTTTAGAGTCAATTATTTTACTTTTTACTCATGAAGATGTAAATTAATAAAACCCTAACCCCTGACCCAATCTGCATTATAAGTACTTTTACTTGAAGTACTCTTAGTATATTTAGATGCTTATCCTTTTGTTCTTTTACTTAAGAAAGATTTTGAACTCACAAATATCACTGGTAACAGAGTGTTTCTACACTGTGGCATTACTACTTTTTGAGAGATCTGAGTACTTCTTCCACCTCTGATAATAATTAAACCTATACTATATAATAATCTAACAATGTTTGCCAAGTGAGTACTTTTACTTTGAAACTTTACCGTTCCTTACTATCGGTTACATAATTTGACTTTATTTTTATACACACGTTTTACATTTTACATAAAGACTACATTTAAATGGTGGGATTTCTACTTCTACTTGAATAAAACACCTTAATACTCTTTTCATACACTAACATGAGGAGTAAGCACCCCGGTTAGTATTGATGTCTTTGGTCTTACCCAGAAGTTTGCTGGTCTGTATGTCGATGGGAAGGTTTTGAATGTTCTGCTGAAGTGAGAAAACGTGATCAAATCATATTAATAAATACACATTTTCACCAGTTTTTGTTGCAGTATATTACACGGGGAGAACATATGGCACTTTAACGCGACTGGCAACATTAAACAGCTGCACAGAGAACAGAAAAAGGTCTCAAATACGACAACAAACCCTTTTCTTCACTCTATGCAGCTTTGAGAAATGTTCATTTTTAGCTAACTGGACTTTGACTGTATGACAGATAGATACGTTAGCTTAGCTTACTCAAACCACTTCAGAGAGAGACTTCATAATTTCAGTTTACCTCCATTTTCGCTTCACTTTTTCAAAACAAAGACACTTCCAAGATGTTATGGCTTCATTATGAGTTCATTTAAAAAGCTTTATATCCTGGATTATTGTCACCATCCGCATTTCACTGTTTATGACACGTTACGAGAAACACAGCCAATAGGAGAAGGAGATCTTACATCCGCTAGACCGACTGACCAATCATATTTCAATATGCTGACAGCGGCATCTGATTTGTGAATGGTTTGAGATGCAGTGTTAAAATTTATCAGTAGAGGGCAATGTCGTCCTTCAACTGTCTGCATCACACACTTTGCACACACACACACACACAGTCTATGGTCTGCATGCTCTGAAGGGTGATTTACAGCATGTAGTCAGTGGTGGAGGAAGTACTCACATAGTTTAAGTATAAGTACAAGAGTGTAATCAGAAAAATATGCATTATAATGCATCATCATAATCCCCTTTTCTGCAGAGAAATGCAGTGACTGATATGTTGTTATTACATATTAGATAATTAATTCTGATGTATTGATGTGTAAGTTGTATTTTGCTTAAGGCGGAGCTAAGATTAACTACATACTCAGATCTTGTAGTAAAAAAAAATCTGGTACTAGTAAAAGTCCTGCATTCAAAATGTAAAGCAGAAGTAACAGTAAAAAAAAAAAAGATCAACATCTAAATATACTTAAAGAACCAAATTCATGCATTCATCACTTTAATGTTTTAGCTGATAAAGATGTAGCTCATTTCAACTTTATCTTCTGGGTAGCTTGTATATTTGTCCCCCAAGGATAAATAAAGATTTATCTCAATTTGAAATATTACATCATACTGTAATATAATTAAAAAGGCAGTAATAACTAAAGTTATCAAATAAATGGAGAACAGTAAAATGCGCAGCATTCAATGATTTGACCTCTTTGGGCCTCAAACAGGTGTTTTAATGAAGCCATCTGAAATCTGGAGTCATAATTTAAAATGTTGCTTTTTTTTTAAACCTTGTCATGTGCTTTTTATGTAAAAAGTGACCACTGTTGACAGATAAATGCAGCAGTGTATAAAGTATAATATTTTTCTCTAATATGTATAGCAGCAGATGTATAAAGTGGCATTAAATGGAAATAGTCAAGTCAAGTCAGAACTTCTAAGATTGTCCTTAGGGAAACATTCTACATGTCTTGTGCATCATTTTATACACATTTCCCGAAATTCAACCTGACATATTTGATGTCTTTGAAAACTTTGGGATCCCCACTAGTAATATATGGTTCTTAGAGTTTGATTAATGACTGACCTAACACCAGGTTTCTACTTTTCTGTGGCTCAAACATGACCATTGAGTCCCTGCATGTCCAGCGCAGTAGTGCTTCTGAAGTGGCCTAATTTCAGGTCATTTGAATGTAAGCCAAACTTGCAAAATAAGCATCCATTGACTGTCTGCCATTTTACGCAACCCATGCAAAGCATCAGGGGCACTCACCTCATCCAGATGATCTTTTAGATGTCTCTCTCTCCCTCTCCTCCTCTCCCTATCTCTCTCTCTCTCTCTCTCTCTCTCAGCTTAAAGTAATTACTTAGAGTTGTGTAACAGGAATGAGAAAACTCAAATACAAAGATGACTTTATTCTGCGTCCAAATTCCACATTAAAACAAGACTGGGTTTTACAGTGAGACTGATAAAGGGAATTTATTTGCAGTTTGGAAAGCTGCACCTCTCAAGTTCACATTAACTCTGTTAGTAATCTTGATGTGGACTGGGCTGGCCTGAAGAAGGGACTCACTAAATCACATGGTTGCAACATTTGCTCACTCATGCACTTAGCTGGGCAGGCTGTGTAGGTGTGTGTGTGTTTGAGGAGGGTGTGTGCTACAGAGGGGAGCGTACAGAGGGACACGGTGAGAGAGGCAGAGGGAGAGAGATGCTGCACCTGTGCATGATCACCTGAGAAGAAGAATAAAACAGAGAGGAGGTGAAAAATTTGTAAGCATGGCGGGACAGTTTGCCATCTAAGAGAATCTCCTGCATTCAGCTCGTCATCAACAAAGTAAGAACATATATTTTAAAGCTCTTTTCTTTAATTCACTGCTGCAGAAACACTTCTTGTCTTGTAGATTTTGTGTTAAAATACACATTTGCATGGGAAGCTCCAATAAAACCAAACCATCTGCTTGAATTTATTGGTTTTGTTTATAGACAATTTACTAATACATTCATTGTGTTTGTAAAATGCAACATATCCGACTTTGTTAGGCAAAGGACAATAAAGTCTGGAACTCAGTTCCATTGCTGTCCCTGGTGTTTTCACAGTCCGACAATCTTTATCAAGATAACTCTCTGTTTTGATAATCAAAAAACATTGAGATACATTTTAAAAAGCAAAAAGATCAAACATTTGAATTTCATATTTTTATGTGTTTTGAACTGCCAGTAGTATAAAAAAAGATATTTTGTCACCTTCAAGTAATTGTGGTAGAAATATTTATACTGTTCCCTGATGTTTAATAGAACAAATGATCAATTTATTTATCAGTTGGAGCCCAACATGACAGACAGACATCCAGTGTCTGACATAAATACATTAGAAAATAAGAAATTAAATTTGATTTGAATCATATGAGCAACCCATATGCTATAAGTTTAGATATATTCAAACATGACTGATTAACCTCAGGTTATTTATCTGGGTGTGCGATGTATGAGTGAGAATAATATACCTTTCTTAACTCAAGTCATGAATTTAACAACATTTTTGGACATGACAGCCTTATCAGAATTGTTGAGCTGCTATAAGCACACATGACGTTTCAAAGACAAAACAGCCTTCGGCTCTCTGTGCCTGCTATGTTCACAAAGCAAGCAATAGAAAACAATTATGGACGTTAAAATTGATGCAAATTATCAACCACACGCAATGGCTCCTCATCAACTCATTCAACTTGGCTGATACGGGTCAACAGTGGCGCTGGCACAGGGGGCGAAACCTGAGAGTCTAATGAACCTTCAGCTCAATTATGGGCAGCGCAGTCCCTGGTGCCCTTGGAGCCTCCTCTCTCTGCCCAGCTCAAACATTGTGCTATTGAAAGGCTTTGCAGCTGGTTAGTGATTTCCAAATGTGGCCACGGTGTTCTCTTCCTGCTGTGATCTGTGAGGCTTTGCCGAGCAGCTCACCCACACATAACAGAATACACGGTAACTTATTAAAGAGAACTATGGAGGGCCTCCTTTATGTCAACAGGGTTTTTGTCTCAAAGGTCACATCTAAGTCAAACATGGAATACTAAAAGAAATATGTGTGCATATTGTACTGCCATGTTCTTTTACTTAACACGGTGTGAAAGTGCTGCTCTCAGTTACTTTGCTCTGCAGAAACTGCTTGATGAAAAGTCAACAATACTATGTAAATGCTCTGCAAACACTTGTTACAAAGGAACCCGTCTTTAGTTAAAGACTGAGCACATCCATGTTGCTAAATTCAGTTATAGAAGACACAGACAGATCTAAAGTCGAGGAAAAAATAAGATTACAGAAGCAAAGTAACAGAAGTAAACACTTAGGTGTGATGGTTGCAGCGCTGGGGGAACTCATAAAAGCTCCTCTCAGTCAGAAACATGATCTGTTACCTGAGTGTCTGCACACAACCAGGTCAGAAATAAGTATAGGCTAATTACTGACCAAGAAGTAAGATTAGGTTGAGACTTATAAAGCAAAGGTCATCTTAATGCCTCAGGTGCCTTTATATTACAGCTTTAAAGTTAAGATTTAAACCCTATCACAATATTAAATCAGAAATCTCGTCAATTGTTTCCTGCACTGTGTCTCTCCTGAACCTTGGCACCGCTCGTGCGTGCCAGGTGCATCACATGCTTCAGATAAGAGTGAGATGAGTGTCTCTGCAGGGCTGTGTATTTGCATAGGTACTACACCATAAAATGACCACACCAAAAGAGGATTTGTGTGGTTCTTTGCTTCCTGTCAGCCCTCATAAAGTAGAAATCATGGCGCCCATGAAAGTAATAAAACGTGGTTTATTGCTTTTATTTCTTCAAATACTGTCAATATTTCATTTGCAGTTCAAAGCTTTAAGTTTCTCATGGTTTCAAATATGTTTTTAAAAAGAATTAAACAATTAAAAGAAATATTTGAATATTGGAAGAATTAAATGAGAATTGAAAGCAGTGTTAGATCTGTAACAGCATTTAACATCACAGTTTTAATGATAAACAGACATATTGGTGTTAATGGTTACTTTTATAATTAGAAAGCGACTTCCATTACTTTCCATTAAAAATTGACATTTTGGCACAACTTTTGTCTGTTGTTAGAGTAGGCTGGAGATACAGACAGGAAACACAAGTTTTGCTGCCATGATCAAATATGTTGATTTTATTGTCATCAGTGAATCTGGTGTTATTTTCCCAATTAACTGATGAGTCTCTTATATATAAAAGATTAGTAAACTGAGAAAAATGCCCATCACAATAACCTTGAACCCAAGGTGACTTCAGTCTATCATAATGTAAACTGAAGAAAAGCAGCAACTTCTGACTATTTCTTTCTGTAAAAATGGCTGGCATGATTAAGTAATTATAGAAATAGTTGCTGTTTAATTACTCTCAATGCTGCAGAAAAAGTCATTGTTGACCTTGGAAACAGTAGCTCGACAAAAAACCCAAATAATATAAAATAATGAGATAAGTTATGTTAACTTGATGTCTACCTCCTGGCTTGTTCTGAAGCTTGTTTTCTGAAGACAATAGGATGTGGTCAAAAGGAAAAAAGATCTTGAGTTAAACCTTTTGTTAAAACCCTTTTTTTATGTACACATCAAAATAAGTTTCTCTATTTTGTGCATATTGCTGGGCCTGTTTGCAAATGATATTCTATATCCAATACCATATAAACCTGTTTATGGTCCACTTGACATGATCCAAAGACTCGTTATCAAAGTCAGTATTCATATCATGAGGAGGTTATTTTAATATTATGGTTGCCTGGAGATTCGGAATCACAACAGCTGGTGGGGAAATAACTCTGCCTATAAGTGTCCATAAATCTGAATGACTGCATCTGAAATCACACAAACACTTGACTCAGAGGCCCACTGTTATTTTACAGTGCTGACAATGGAGTCTTCTTCACTCTGCTGTTATATAATGGCACTCCTGGTTCAGCATTAAGACAACAGCTGCCTTCTTCATCAGGGAAAGACCTGTTTCTCCTTCCTGACTTCATATCAGATCACATGGGAAGGACAGAGGATACTCTTCAGATGCTCATTAATTTATTAGCTGAGAGTGTTGGGTGTCCTGCCCCCGTCAGGTTACCTGCTCACGGATGAAAAGAAGCCCTCCATAGTTACTGTCTGCTACTTGAGGATGGCAATACATGTGAGCTGTACAGGAGAATACAGACAATATCATTTGCGTGTTGCCTGATCAATAATGAGGAAGTCATGTCATATTAAAAACATTATGTCAAATATATAATTATTATGAATGTGTAGCACAAATCATGAATGTGTAAAAGCCTAAATTACACTTGAATTAGAAATTACAATAGAGGATAATGGTCAAAGTACAAAGTATACTTACTCAAGTACTGTACTTAAGTACAATGCTAAGGTGCTTTATTTGAGTATTTCTATTTGAGGATTTGAGATTCTTCTACTCCACTATATTTTAGAGTAAAGTATTGCACTTTTTACTTAAAAAATATAACACTGGCAGGGACCATTCTGTCTCCATAATGAGTACTTTTAGTTTGAATACTAAGTACACGTTAGTGATAATAATATGGTTACTTTAACATTTTGAATGCAGTGCTTTTCCTGGAATGGAGTTTAGTCTAAGACTGTGTTTTTATTTCACTATAGATCTGGATACAGAGTTTGCCTCATCAAATGACATTGACTATCTGACTATCCACCACAAAATGTTTGCAAAAGTGTAACATTATTAAGTCATTGTCTCATTTTATTTATTAATTTAGTTTTTAATCATTGTTGATAGTTTTAATAGCTTAATTAAAGTTGAGGGTTTATTATTGACAAAGGGTCCACTTAATGGAAAGTTGGTCATGCTTTTTACATCATGAGCATTTTGCATGAGTTGGCTCAGTTGTAATAGTAAAATTGGGAGCTTTCCTGGTGTATTTATTTACAAAAGGGAGAATGAAAGTAATCCATAAATTACTAAATTATACTAATATAAATATAAATTTAGTCAATCCAGGCACCTCTTTCCTGGCCAACATGTGCTGTTTTTTTTTAAAACGGACAATGTTTGATAAAGTTTAAAACTTGAAGGACATGAATGACCTCACTGATCTTTCTCTGGCCATCCATTTTTATTGTGTCTTACATTTGTCATTTTTTATCTCCCAACAGAATAATTCTGCTTTAGAAATACCAGATACCCCTGTTAAAATGTTTATATATTATACATATTTATATTATATGATACTAATATTAAGACATCACATTGGTGTCCTTAATTGTTGCAAAAAGGTGTGTTCAAGATGGTAATACATTTTATTGTCCATACATGTTACAAAGAGATGGTTATCAGTCAGCACAATAAAAAAAAACAATGAGGAGGAAACTTCTCAAACTACTGCTGCATTTGATTGATCTTTTACACTCAGTAAAGTGTGTGAATGCGTTCTGTGCCCTTCAGGTCAGTGGTCCAGTCTGTGTTGGTGCCATGGCTGATCAAAGCTGGTGGAAGCTGACCTTCTCACGCAAGAAGAAATCTGAGTCTAAGGTCCTGTATGAGATCCCAGCTGAGTATGGCAGTAACACCGGAAACAAGGAGCACTCGAGCAGTAATAATCCCCCTCCAGACCATATGGACAGCCAGTTCAATGCCAGGCTGGAGAAGATCGTAGATAAATCTGCCACCAAGGGCCGCCATGTCAAGGTGTCCCACTCCGGACGCTTCAAGGAAAAGAAGAAGGTTCGCGCCACGCTGGCCGAGAACCCAAATCTGTTTGCAGAGCACAACCTCAGCAGTGAGAACCATAAAAAAAAGACTGACAAATAGCTCCCAAAAACAAACACCAAAATGCACATACTTGAACACAAATGTGTCATATGTCAGTGTCACAGTTATAAAAGCTTATGGGTGGTTAAAATATACACAAAAACAACCATGGCTCAACATGTGCATGGTGGATAAACACTTGTTTCCAGGTGCCGCGCCCAGGCAGATACTGTAACCAAGTGGACTCACACCTATACAAACAACTGCTATCAGCAGACAACCATTACACAGCCACCATTAAACAAAGTCCTGGAGGCATTTTCCCGTTTTCTTCTTTCTTTTTGTGCTCACACTGTTGTTATTTATCTTCAAAAATGATCAGTGAAGAAAAAGTCAAAACACTCTGCCTAACCTTTGAAAACATCCTCATGGATGAACAGTAAGATTATTGTAAATTAAGTTTTTATTTTTATTATTGTGAATGTAAAGTTTTGGAACGAAACCTCATTTTTTATTTCTTACACAATCAATATGCAAGTGAAGAAATGTCTGTAAAGCACGGTAAATTTCTATTATGTTTTTATGACCAAAGTTAAAAGAAACTTGATTTTGATGAATGTGTCTGTAATATTGTGGATTCTCCACAGATATGGTAAATTAAAAAAATGCTGTTTATATAATCTTTTCTGGAATCCTAAAGCAAATAATTGTATTTTGTTTTTAATAAATGTTGCAAGATGAGTTAATATAAAAGAGTACTTTGTGTTTGTGCAGTGGTCTGCAGACGGGACCACTGTCATAAGTATATCACAATTATTCCAACATGTAGATCAATGATTTAAGTTACTTAATGCCTTAATCTTGGTTTCAGGTTACAGAGACAAGTTTGTTTTGTTGACATGGTGACAGTAAGCAGACACTGACATCTGATACGGTGTCATGCTTCTACATTTTGTAATAAGGCATACCTTACATGAGTTCAGAGACGCAGCGCAGAAACACTCTAATCATTGAAAATAATCCACTAGTCATCTGGTGGTGCCTAAGCAGTGATGGAGAAAGTATTCAAATCCTTTACTTCAGTATGAATAACACACTGTAAAAACACAACAGATACATTTTTGAACATTTTACTTAAGTAAAAGTATGTATAATCAGGAAAAAGTATTAACAGTTAAAGTACTCAAAGAGCTAAAGTACTCCACAGTAAAATTTCCCCTGTTGTAGTGTTCTCTAATGTCTCATTAGATTATTATTCCTCATGCATTAATGTAAAAGCAGCATTTTACTGTTGGAGTCAGTTGAGGTGGAGCTCATTTTGACTTATTTTGTATCGGACTGCAACTAATTTTGTTGTCATTCTGGATTAATTTGACTATTTTCTTCATTAATCAATTGATTGTTTGGTTTTTTAAAAATGTGAAAATAATGAGAAATGTCATCACAATTACCAAGCGCCCAGAGTGACACGTTCACAATGATATTTATGTCAAACCAACAGTCCAAACAATCAGAAGTACTTAAAGTACATTCAAATTATTAAAATAATTTGAGGGAAAAAGGTGCATTTTTTTATATTTTTAATATGGAACCAAGAAATGTTTTAAAAAATGATCATGAATGATGCAAAATAGCTGCAAACTGATTTTCTGACAGCAGACTAATTGATGTATCGCCTAATTGTTTCAGCCACTTGTATAAACTGTTTAACAAAACATTGCATATAAACATATATAAAATAAAAAGCGGCATGAAAAGACTAAAGTAAAGTACAAGTACCTCAAATTTGTACTTAGTGCTGAGGTAAATGTACTGTACCTAAATATACTTCATGAGGTACTCTGTTTTGTTGATCTTTGGCATTAGAGTGCTGGGCTGCTGACATCTGCTGGACAAACATGCACTGAGTCCTGAGTTACAAATTAAACTTTATTATTGGCTCTAAGTCACTCTTATTCTTCAGTAAACAATAAACAATCAAAGAGTACAAGACATACATTATACACAAGATAGTTGGCACAATTCAATAATAATCAGCTCTTTTAACCTCATTATTAAAAGGCAGGTAGACCGTTAGTCTTGATTAAAGACTGCTGTACTCGTGTCATAATGAATTTAAGTCAGACAGCTGTCATCGAAACAACTTTGTAACACTGCATTTTATGGGTCATATAGTTCTCCATGTTTATCTACAAAGACACTGATTGGTGACAATAAATTCACAAGAAGGTACCTGGTATGTAATCCAATACATGCATCACATACATGTAATCCATAAATGGAGACCTTTGGTCGGTTGTTAAGAACACTTCAAATTATTTTATTAAAATAGTGCTTAGGAGGCCATGAGAATCTGCAAAAATGTGACTTTTGCGGGCTGTCAAACATACAATTTCTCCAAAAATGGAGAACAAAGCTTCCAATAAGAAATAATAAACAATACACCCAGTGGCCACTTTATTAGGTACACCTATATAATCAATTGCAAATCAATACAACCACTAAATTCTACTTTTACGAAACATGTGGTAGTTTTTTGGTGACATGGTTGGAAATTTGTAAAATGAATTCAACATTTATTTTTGAGGTCACAGTGAAAAGTAGTTTTATTTTTGTCCTCCCTGTTTACATACATGACAGAGGAGGAACTTCAAAAACACCTCTAAAAGTCGAGTTTACCTAATGAAGTGAACCAAGTGGTGTATTTATTTGTGTTTAAATGTACCTTCAAATTCCCCTGGTAATCATTAATTGCTCAGAAACACAACACAACCAACCGTCTCAGAATTTGTCTCCATTTTCTCTGTAATTGGTAGCAAATCACAAGCTGTAATTTTAGTTCACTTTATTTGAACTTTTTAGAAAGTGACACACAAAATTAAATGTTACCAGATATTTCAACATTAAAAATGGAGCACATGAAGCTGCTTCAATCAGCTCTGACTCTGCTATAAGCTGAGTTATTGATGGCAAGTGGAAGTCAGTGGGACAGATTGTGCTTTTCAAGAAGTAAGACACAGTTTGAAGTTTCCTAAAGGTTAACAAAAACAACACTGCTGAATAACCAGCTTTCCTGACAATCATTACTTGACAGGACACAGTGGTTTGGAGTTTGCTCTGTCTTGTTGGTCCGTACTTTCTGTGCACCACTGAGCTTCTGCTTTTCATTTCACAACACATGGACAGTTGTACAGAACAGTCTGGTTGCATCACACATCCCCCCACTGGAAAACTGTGTGAAAATGTGCACTGATATGACGGACTTTTCATGGCTGGGTTACACAACAATGTTTGGCTTGTTGATAAATCCTACACACAGTATTACCTACTAAATAGACAACTAATGGTTTCCACCAGCACGCACAGATGGGCAGTTACTTCAAGTGAGGTAAAGTTATCAATGATGAGATCAACATGAAATTTCCTTCCCTGCACATGACAGTCTGCTGGGCTGCTTCTCATGGGGAAAGTCGCTGGTACACCCAGCCTCCCTCTGCAGCGTGCTGGAACTCTCCCAGCTCAGACTCTCCGTCCTTCGGCTTAGTGAAGACGATGCGGTCGTGAAGTCTGTTGGTCTGACCCTGCCAGAACTCGATCAGAAAAGGCTTGACGATGTAGCCGCCCCTGTTTTAAAGAGAAAGACTTGATGTTAAACCTTTTTCGACTTCTTGCTAAAGGTTAGCCACGAACATTGACACCATCATATCTTTATGTGAGTGAATACATGGCTGCAGTCAGCTGCTGGTTAACATAAAGCCTGGAAATGACTAGTGAGGCTCTGCCCAACAGCAATGAAACCTTCCCACCTTTACCTCTGAAGTTCAAATAATAGTTAAAAAAATAATCCATTTTTTTCTGGTGCTGTAACCAAGGTGCTGGTAGGCTAATTTAGTTTTGTTTACTTTATTAATATTATCTTAAAATGATGACGTGCATATGTATATATTAGCTATATATCTATAGCTTGATTTAAATTGAAAGACTAAATGTAACTCTCACCAGTAGTCCGGCATAGGAACCTCTGTGTCCTTGTACTTTTCCTCCAGCTCAGCATTTTTCTGCCTCAGATACTAAAAGGAAAGACACAGTGAACACCGAGCCTTTAACACTGAAGTGTAAGCTACATAACACAGCATATGTTTGGTTCTTACATCTCTGTTAGGAACCGGAGTGCTCTGTCGGCTCACGACAGCACCGATCTGGCTGCTCTTTGGTCGGGAGTGGAAGTAGTCGCAGGAGCTCTGGAAGGGGATTCGCTCCACTTTGCCCTCAATGCGAATCTGCACATCAATATTCAAATTAAAAAACATTTATTGCAGGAAGATCAACCAAAATATTATCTGGAATTGGATGAACACAGGAACGATGCTGACCTGTCTGTTCAGGGGTTCCCAGTAGAAAACCAGACATGCATATGGGTTACTCTCCTGTGGACAAAAAACAGACCACATCAATATTCAATTCTACCTAAGAAGGTAGTACACTCACTGTCAGAACCAAGTGTACTGAAAAAGCCATGCTTCTGTCACTGACCTTCATCAGGTTGATGAATCTACTCCTTATTTTTCATTATTTAGCATTATAAACTTGTGAAAATGGTTGAAATATTTTCCCAGAGGCGAAGTCATTTCTTGAAATTGCTTGTTTGTAACAAAAACCCTAAATATTTAGTATACAAGTACAATAACACTACATTTGCAGTTGGAGTCAGAGAATATGTGGCTAATGGTTTCAACACATCCACCATGAATATTGAGACTTTGCTCCCAGTAACATTACATCATTTTATGATATTTACAACTGATGTCCTAGCAATTCAGGCAGTGGCGACTGTAAAATCACATTTACAAAGCAGCGCCAGAAGTGTGTCATTGTGAAGGGAATATAAATGAACTGTGTCAGCTTTAAAATGGTTTGACAGTCAGTTTTTTAACAAAGCCAGAGAAAGAGTTGCTCACCAGCTCAGAAGCTTTTCGGCTCTCGTAGTTGGTGAAGAATCGGAAACCTTCATTACTGTAACCTTTCAGGAGGACCATGCGAGCAGACGGATGCCCGTCTCTGTGCAGACAGAAATAAAGTTGACATTAGAAAGTGAAAAAACTTAAACTAAAACTTTCAAAAAGGTGGTGTCACCTACTCTGTGGCAGTGGCGATGCACATAGCATTTGCCTCTCCGATTTCAGGGCACTTAGTGGCTTGATCGAACCAGTTTCCAAACTGCTTGATTGGGTCCAGAGATACGAGCTGACTCTCCTCAAAACACTGTGAAAAAGAAGAAGCAGTTACAAATGAATGAACCTGATCTACATGCAAAACTTGAATGACTGAGTGATTCCTCTGAATAACAGTGAACATGTGAGACAACCGGTGTCTGGTTTTCATTACTCGTTTAGGGACTATAGATATAGATAGATTTCACAGGCCAAAAATAAAAGTCAGGGTCTGAAATGATGCTGAAGTCAGCTTCCGATTCACAGCTCTGATATGGAAATGAAGGGGAAAGTTAAGGGTGCATCACACAGTGGCTGCAGTGTGATGCTGTGCACCTCTATTTGTTGTGAAAGCAGGTCAGACATTTAAGAAGAAGCCTTTTGCTTTCAATTTTCAGAGACCTTTAATGTATTTGGGAAAAATGCAAAAAAAGGAAGATTTCACTTTTTCCCCCACATCTACACCACACTGAACCTGGTCCAGATCAAAAACCAATACCAATACACAGACTGATCAAATCTGGAAGAGACGAGATTATCCCAGAGAAGCCAGAGACACTTTAAAACACCGTTTAGATTTGTGAAACCTTAGTTATATTTGTAAAAATGCAAAAAGGGGAAGATTTTTACAGCTTTTTCAACCTACATACAGACCACACTGGTCCAGTTCTCGTTCAAACCAACCATACTTTGACAGGTCACATCTGGACTAGACTGCTTTCTCCAGGTGGAGATAACAAGGTTTAAAACAGCATACCTTGCAGTATTTGTACACGTCACAGTGGAGGAGTATCATCATAACCTTGAAGTCACACATCGGTCATTAAGTTAAATGACTCAGTATGTTTCAGCTCTTTTGGGCCACTCACCTCCTCATCGCCTTTGTATTTCTTCCTCATGTCACTCAGGTCCATGCTCGTACGGTCTGTCGTTGATTTCCGGCAGAAATTCTGTGCAAAAACGCCTTTTCGAGCTGCTGTCAGTGAAGCATTAGACGGAGGATTTCTAACAAATACACCGATACTCCTTAATAAAGTCGTACTGAGTGTGCGCCTCATGATTTATGAACTGCCACTGACGTAACCGCACACACCCCCTTACGTAAAATATTATGCAAACAGTGTTTTGCAACAGATATGTTGAAGGTTTTTAAAATAACATTTTTTTTACTTTCACTTCAGTTTGCACTAAATACTGGACTGTGTGAAACGAGGATGTCATTTAAATAATTCAAAATCCGGAAAGCGATGACGTCATTACGTTATGCTGCATTTAAGTTCCATCTGTTATTACGACAGATAAACTGGTTGTCATCATGGACACTTTATCTCCCAATCAAAAAGATAATAAAATTATCTACATAAAAAAATACGCAAATAATGTGTTTCTTAAATTAGACATATATTACACATGATAATACATTAGGCGCTAAAAACATATTTCAGTGTATCATATTGAAAAGTGATTATTTTACACAGGAGATAGCATTATAATCCATGACAAATGAAGAAAACGTAAAACAAAGTTTACATATTATTTTTAGTTTTATAACAAAGTGTACGAGGGAGGTGTAAACGTAAACATATATTATACATTACAATGTTGATTTTCTTTCTTCCGAATTGTCCCTGAATGCAGCATTTGCACATCGTCACTTCCTCAATCACATTTTTCCTGTCAAAGATGGCGGCGACCTTGTGTTTGAAACTACTACCAAAACAGGGTAATGTGGAGTCAATACTGCGTTTTTGTCCGCATTTATATGTCTACAGCGAGGTGAAACTGTGCTGTCTGCTCTTTAGGACCAGCTAAAGCTACTAGTGTTTGCCTTGCTTCAGAATTAGCCCGTGTTAGCACAGCCAGTGTTTCACAGACTTGCTGTCTTTCAGGATGGCTCCCGCTGACACAGACGGTCCGGCATGGCTCCAGGTCCGTGACCCGCCACAAGCGACCGATGCACATCCTCAAACAGAAGCTGGTGGCGGTCACAAAGTACATTCCTCCCACACGGGACGCTCCTCCAGGCGCCTATCCGTCCCAGACCAAGAGGATCCAGGAGGTAACACGGACCCCCTTTAGCCTACAGGGTCTCTCTGGGTCAGGAGACGAGGCATGCTGTTATTAGTGAGCTGCATATCGTGTACACTACGTGGCCAGAAGTTTTTAGACACCAAATTTTTTATCACATTACACCAGTTTACAGGTCAGAGTGACAAATTAAAGGAAAGTGGAGAAACAAAATAAATGCACCTGGAATGGAAACTGTGGTCAACAGCACATACTTGATGAGGGGGATGATTGTGTCAGAAAGTTCTCATTGTGTCAGGGAAAAACAGAAGAGCCGCCCTCCTCAGGTGACTGAGAATGTCAGTGCAGGATGTGTTCAGACTGTCAGCGAGAATACTCTGTCCACAGTCATCCAGAGAGAGATATTATAGTGGGGTTGCAGTGCATAAACCCTCAATACAAAGGTGATTGCCATGGTGCAAAAACCAACCAAGCACTGGTCTACAGAGATGTGGAAAAGTGTGATCTGGTCAGAGATAGATTGGTACAGGCCTGAATGCTTGATGCTTACAGTGAGGTATGGGTGTCTGCATCCTTTGGTCATATAGTGTATGTGTGCATTTTAGTACCTTGATATTGAAAATATGCTGTAAATGTACTGATCTTACTCTCTTAATACACCTTGATATTAATAACGAAACATTTTAAACAGATAAAAAAGCTGGCATTATCCTCAAATCTCAAGTTCTCGTTGGAACATTACACACACAATGGATGATGACCACTTCTTCTTTCATTTCTTTTTAAGAGTTAGCAGCTCTATTGAAATAGACTTTTGTTCCACTTCATTGTGAGACAAACTCTTCTCTTTTACTCTTTCAGGATAGTCCTTTCACTTTAATCATGAAGAGGAATTTGAAGGAGGTGTTCCAGGACTATAAGATGGTCGCTGTGGCTCAGAACTGCGCCAGCAATGCAGAAGATATGATGATTCTCAAGCACAGACTTCATAAATATGGCATTGCTGTCAAGTTCTTCTCCAACCAGGTGAGGCTGAAATGATTTGTTTTTGTGGCTATTCATCCCTTTTAAAAAGGAACAAGAGTACAAAACTCGTTTCTTTAGACGATGAGTTCACCTTGCCCCTCTGTTTTCCACTTGTGCCTTGCTCAGATGAATTTCTGTAGTTTTTTAATGCCTTTTACTAGATAGCAGACAGTAAAGAGATGTTTGTAAAATTGAGGGGGAAAATCTGAGGAAAGAAATGCAACAAAGGTGCCAGACTGTTTCATGGATGTTGTCTTCACCCCTAGGCCACAAGGGCACTCTAGTTTTGCATTTTTATTGGCATTTTAAAACTGTAAAATGTATTCCTATACCTACCACAGATCTCACAGTCTCTGCCACAAGAAAGGACTGTAATGTTTAACCTGTTTCTGGTTTTTCATGAGATATTACACATGATTTAGGTTTAAACAGCTGAATTTCAATCTTTTGGCGAACCCTCTCACCAATTCTATCTCAGAAATGAACTGCAGTCTCTACAGCTAATGTATATTAGTAAAATGCATGAGCAAATGAGATCAACAGCAAGAATATTTTTAGTTTAGTTTAGAATATTTTTCCTAGTTTCTAGTAGTTATTAATGCCTGCTACCAGGTTGTTTTTTTTTCCGTGACATCAGATTAAATGGTTCTGGGGTTTGTTCTAACTTATTTTAAGTTGTTTCTGCTGCGAACTGATGGTCAGGGACCACCAAAATCATCACTAAATTAGAAGTTCCAGTGAGCCGCTTTAATAAGAGGGTGGCTGAAATCTCCTCTGTTTCTTTTATTCAAAAAACACCACAAAACTTTGACCGTTTTAAAAATTTAATTTCACCTTAAGGATCATTGAAAGTTATTCTAATCTTTAATCATGCTCTTTTGCAGGTGATGCGGTCATTCCTAAAAGATAGCATTTACTGCAACCTAGCTCCTCTGTTCATCGGTCCTACAGTTCTGTTTGTTAGCAAAGAGCCGAAGGCGAAGGAGTTGCTGTCAACTCTGAGGTCCAGCCCACAGATCACACTCCTGGGTATGTTAATCTTCTGTTTCTGTGTGCAAGGAGGAACTCTGTAATGCAGAATGATAATTTTTGAATGTTTGCTACAGATAAAAATCGCACATGCTGAGCCTGATTTGGCATTTTTGACCAAAGACAATTTATTAACAATGTAGTGACAAAAAGCAGAACAGAAATGGGAACTTTATTTCATAATCTCAAGGTGTTTTTGCAATCAGTTTACGTTACTGTTTAATGCTGCACTATAAACCTTTGTCATCGTAACAAACACTTCCATACCACAGTAGGACTGATGTTTACTGATGTTTCATCATTGCACTGATGTTTACTGATGTTTACTGATGTCCTAGCCATGCACTTTATGGTCTTTTTTGCATTCCACTCATTTACTCTACTGTTCAGTCATATCTGCTACATATCCATATTCACCTGTGCAATAACACCTCACCACAGCACATCTAACTGGGTGAGGCTGTGTATATAAATACTGTTTCTGTTTCTGTTTCTTTCTTTTTTTCTGTTATTATTATTACTATTGTCACTATTTATTGTAAATACTGTTTTTTATGTCTTGTGTGTTTTTTCATCTACTATTTAATGTCTCTTTTACTTGTTTTTGATGAGCTGCTGTGACAGTGGAATTTCCCCACTGTGGGATCAATAAAAGATCTTATCTTATCTTATCTTATCTTACAGAACAAACTGCAATTTGAAGAATTGATTATCATGTTTTTGAAATGAGTTTTTTAATGTAATGCAGTAATCCCACCGATGAACCAGGTACATAAATTAGGAAACTGGCCAAATTAATTCCACCGCTGAGCCACCATTACTATTAAAAACTGCAACTTTTTTGCTCAGAAGAACATTTTCATCATAGCTGTGACTGTGAAACTTGTAAAAGTCGGACAGTTGGGCTGCAAGTATCTAATGTTTTCATAACTGATTAATGAACTTATGATTATGATGATTTTTAAAATTAAAATGGTCTTTTTATAGATTCAAATCACTGGAGTCAAGCATTTTTTTTTATTTCATAGATCTAATATCACAATTTCACAAATCAGATTGCCTCATGGGGCTTTACAATCCTTACAACAACATCTGTACAATAACAAATTGTGAAGCCCCTTGGAGATGATATTTATGTAGTGAGAAAATCCCCAAAATACTTAATTTAGAATGACTGACATTTTTCACTTTTTAGAATTTGTAGCTGAAAAAATGTTTGTTAATGAATCTAGTCTTTAAGAATTCAGAAAAATAATTTAAAACAGTTAACTAATTTCTTCAGTCCCTTTGTGAGATAAAAACAGATTTACTATCAAAGGTAGGATAAATCATACTGGACACCTGTCTGTGATATGATGGCATATCGAAATGTAGAAGGGAGATCTTAACTTCACTGAAAAGCATATTTAATACTTTGTGATGATTTAACTGCAGCTCACACACCACTCTGTCGCTCATCTCTCAACAGGAGCCTGTATAGAGAACACATTGCTGAGTGCGCAGGGAGTGGTGAGCTACTCTAAACTGCCGACAGTGACCGTTGTCCAGGGCGAACTGGTCAGCGGACTGACGATGCTGACCTCACGCACGGCCTCCATGCTGCAGCGCCACCCGGCTCACCTGTCTGCGCTTCTCCAGCAGTACGTCAAACAGCAGAGCTCGGGCGACAGCACAGAAGGAGCTCCTAAAGCAGAGGAGGCCACGTAGAGCCTCAGAGAGAATTACTGGGACTGTTGCTTTGGAGATATTCAGCTGCTTGGAATGACTGTGGGGATGGACACATACTTCAGAATTAATTTTAATTTAGTACCAAAGTTACAGGCACATTTTAAAGATGTTTAAAGTGTGGGGCAGTTCAATTGGTGCTAAATTCAGCTAAATTGTACAATATGCATCAACCCATAGGAGCAGTGTGGCTGCTGTGAAAGAAGTCTACAGATCTGACTCTTTTCAGTGCGCCTCAACCTCCCAATGGAAGTCTTAGATGGACAGTGCTGCAAACGTGTCAGTGTCGCCAATTCCTTTTATTTAAGGATATTGTCACATAAATAAACTATGTCAACACAATCTGTTGTCCACTGTTCTTTTTTTAATTTAAGGATTGTAGGATTTAGGCAGCACAGTGGTGTAGCGGTTAGCACTGTCGCCTCACAGCAAGAGGGTTCTTGGGTTCAGTCCCTGGTTGACACAGGCCCTTCTGTGTGGAGTTTGCATGTTCTCCCTGTGCCTGTGCGTGGGTTCTCTCTGGGTACTCCAGCTTCCTCCCACAATCCAAAGACATGCAGGTTAACTGGTTACACTGGCACTCTATCTGTGAATGTGAGTGTGAGTGGTTTGTGAGTGACAGCTGAGATAGGCTCCAGCACCCCTGTGTGTCAGGATAAGCAGGTATAGAAAATGGATGGATGGATTGTATTCATACATTTAAAAGTTTAGCTTTTAGGTATTGTGTTGAATGTGTAATCTTTACTGTACATACAGTCATACAGCAGAGTACCAGCTGGACTGGCAGCATTGTCGTAAGGCATAAGTGGCATCATGAAAACCACTGCAGCCAAAATAAACACAAGTGGTCACAGATCCTGATACGTTAATCTGCAGATTACAGTATGTTAATCTGGGTCAGTTAGTTTATAATGGCCTGCCTTTCTGAGGGAGACGTTACTCAAGCGTTCACTCCGGCAGCACACTCACAAATGAAGGGACTTAAAACACATATAAATCCATAAACCAAAGAAAAGGTGATTAGTATAACTATACTCACAGATCAGTTTAACTCATTCTGATGGGTATGTATCACAAAGATTGGAGCTGCACATGAGGAGAGGTCACCTGCATCATTTACCAAACTATTATGATAATAAGGCAAAAATAATTGTATATTTATGACCTACAGTGAATGATTCACAAGAACACGTATCAGTAATTGTTTGTTTTTCAGAAGATTATGAACACACACCAGGCCAGACTCTCCCCTTAAATGCCACATTTTACTAATCCCACCACCCAGTAATACGACAAGGCCCCGTGTAGCTCGTGCAGTTTTGCTTTACGCTTAAAAAAGAGTAGACTAGGTGTGTAGAGTGAGTGGAGGTTGGATAGATTTACCCTCCACTACATCCCTGCTAGACGCTGCGTAATTCCCTTAATGCGGATAATGCCCAGGACACATTGCGCACGGCGCGCACTGCCTGCGACGCACAGCTCTCCTTGGATTTGGAAGGAGCTCGTGTCACCCACCGGCAGAGAGGGCGATGGGATTATGTGATCAGAATTAGTGATCATCTGTGGAGATACCATGTAGATTGACTGCTTTTTGGGAGCGGTTTTTTTTTATCTTTCCATGGAAAAGCGTTCCCTTCGTCCAAACGGTGATTCTCCGCAGTTCCTCAAACGCCACATGAGACACTTGTTGGGTTTATCCGCCGAGGAAGACTGCAACAGATGATGAGAGTCGGAGGTGGGTTTCAGGTAAGACTTCTCTCTCCTGGGTTTTTGAACATAAGCTGGTTAAAAAAAAAAAAACTGAAATACGAGATATCAGAATATTTAATATAATTTGCATCGTATGTTAAACGCATCGTGGCCCACTCCTCTCGTGGTTAAAGCAGGAAAAAAGTTTGGTTTAAATGGTAAAAACTTCCTCTTGTGTGTGTGGTGGGACAGTAACCTTTCAATGGGCTTTAGATCAGAGCCTGTGCAGCCCTGCGTAGTTCACATGGACATTAAAAGTTTGGTGAAATGAGACACTAAACCCGTCTTCACTTGAACATATCAGTGTAGATACGCCCTGATTGTGCTTTCTGTGAAGGTGTGCTTAAAAGACGCCCTCTCCTCTCTCTGCTGTCAATCAAACAGTCAGATACATTTTATTATTCACACCTTCTCTAAGTTACAAACAGACTGAGTCCCTGTAATTTGATTTAATGAAGCATCGGTCTGAATAATCTTCACTTAATCACTTTAAAGTGTTCCTACTATAAAATGCAGTGAGGTGGAGACATTTCTCATTCATAAATATTTTGCATCTTTCTCTGATCTTCTATTGGCTGCGGTTTTTATTCCAAAAACTAAATTATAGCTGTCATAATCTCTGCATCTTAACCCCGTCCTCTGGCATGATGCAGTTTGGTGGCTGTTGCCTAAATGCCTCCTTCACCTCGACTGACTTGTTTTTTGGCTTCTATTTCCATATAATGAGCTCATGATGTCACTTATCCATCAGCCTGCCTATCATATCTCCTCTCCTCTGGGTTGAACTGGAGGAAAAGCTGCATTCAAATACGATCATTTGTATATTTTGATTGTCAGGGTTAGGGTGGGTTTCCCCCCAATTACAAAAGTGAGCTACATGGATCCTTTTTATTTTTGCAAAAAGCTTCAAATCTAGTTTGTCCTCTTAGTTAAAGAATTGTGGAAACTGCAGCTTCTCTCTGCCATCCACTGAGATCAAAACCAATTATTTTACTGGTAGAATATTCTTTGTGTTCCTCCGTCTGTAAGCAAGCTCAGAAACCCACAA
Organism: Scortum barcoo; assembly: GCA_023238725.1. Lineage (NCBI taxonomy): Eukaryota > Metazoa > Chordata > Actinopteri > Centrarchiformes > Terapontidae > Scortum > Scortum barcoo. The sequence continues at coordinate 16,466,529 of CM041542.1, forward strand.
ATCCCTTCATCCTGTTTCCGCCGCATGCTTTCATTACTGAGGTCAGTTACTCTCATCCTCTCCTGCACTTACATAACAGCAGGTCGGGCTGGTTCTGCCCAGATTTAGAGGGATATCAGTTTGGATGTAACGCACCATTCAATGTTTATCTGTGGAGGTGGCCTATATCCTGCTGCGTTGGCACAGGTTGCACCTTCTCTGCAGGCTGAGGTTCCAAATACAGAGACTGTCTGTTCAGTGATAAAGTGATGAAGCCCAAACATAGCAACTTCCCTGCTTGAGCGTAGGGCTGCAAACTCCAAAATGTTGTGAATGTGAATGCATGTGTGCAATGTTTTCCTCTTGCAAATGCTTTTACAGAAGCATCAAGATCTCATGTGTAAAAAGAAACATTTTAACCTCAATGCACTGCACTGTGTTTGTTCTGTTTTCAAATGTCTCCTCATATTTTCTGTTTTTACGTCTTTAAAGCACTTTAAAGCAAAGTTGGTTTTAGAACACTGATTTATAAATTCAGGGTCATAAATGGGTCATTTCAAAGTATTTTCGTATCAGTCCAGCAGAAGTTTCCCGAACCCTGCTGTGACTGTGGTCAGCACGTTCTTCTGTAGTGTCAGTGCTCTCTGCCTCGGGATTGTGTTTCTCCATATCTGAGTGACAAGTGGCTAAAAACATCCCCTGAAAAACCAATTAAGCAGAGGTTAGTAATCCTCTTCCTGCAGTCTGTACTGGCCATGGTGTCACATACAGGAGCTATAATTCCTGCCTGTGAAAATCATACAGAACCGGGCGTGATGAAGTTCTTCTAATATGGATTTGTCTTATAATGTAACTCATTAAACAAGAGCCTAGATTACTAGATTAAAGAATCAAGATTTTGGAATGGAAAAAAGAACATTTACATCTCAAATATTTCCAAATTGTTCTCCAAACTGTTTCACTTGATTAGGGAATGTTAAGGTGAGTGTGTGAGTGCGTGTGTGTGTGTGTGTGTGTGTGTGTATTAAGTGCGTGTGTTCTTTCATCACCCCCACCTATGGGCAAAAGCTCTAAGATTAACAGATTATTCTCTGACACAGCAACCACAAGGATGACAAGAGGCTCTACATCCTCAAAGCCTGTTCCTGTTTTTACCTCAAGTACATTAAAAAGGAGAAGCTTGGCAACTTTGCTCAAATATATCATGAACAATATATTTTTAGGAAATACATGACTTGTGGGAACAAACTACAATTTAGCCTTATTCACTTAGAGATAATCTAACATTTAATCACTTGTCTGAATATTTTGTGAATATTTAGTTTACTGTTGTTCAGTGAAGCGCTCTGTGCGGCTCCAGGGTGATCTAGATACGGATCCTGGATAGGCAAAGTGTATCCAGGCAGCAATCACGACATCACATGAACTGAGAGCTCACCTCTGTTAGGTAACTGGATTACAGTCCCATCTCGTCCCCCGTCCTGTTGAGCCTGTTTAACACTTTCTCTTTGGTTTCTTGCTCGTGGAGCTCTCGTGGGTCATTTTACACCTCTTCATAAATGACAGTATCAAACTGTGAGCAACATGAGCAACATTTGATAAAACTCAGACATTAAAGTAAGAGCTGACAGTTTCTTTGACTTTACACTGGAACAGTTTGTTCACAAAAGCAAACATTTTGAACATGTATTAACTCAGGCTGTGATAATGACTAACTGATCATCAACAATTAATAAGCAACACCTTGATAACCATTTGTCAGGAAATTTACAGATTCCAGCTTCTCAAATGTGTTTATCTTCTGTATTTTCTCTCTTTTATAAGATATATAAGATCACTACAACATCCTTTTAGTAGCTGTTTTAGAGCTTAATATAATATCATGATCTTCATTACCAGATAAGACTGTACCGGCTGTTATGGAGCTGCAGAGGTTCAAATTTCCTTATTATTGGATTTTGTACTGTGTGGGGGTCAAAACAAGCCATTTAAAGACCTGCTGAACATTGTAAACCATGTAATTAACCAATAAATGGAAAAAAAGAATAAAGAGTGAAAGAAGATGTTTGAAGAAGGAGATTAAATTGAAAGAATGAAAATAATCAATACTTGCTACCCTATTGTAGAGAATTCAGTTCTTGAAACTGCCTTTGGAAAATTACTTTGATGTGTGTTATTTGTTGTAATACAAGATGGAGATATAATATGATATAATATATTTTGTCATTGCCACATCCTCTCATTGGTTAACCTGATCATGTGGACATTACAGGGGGCTTTTGGCAGATTGCAGCAGATCTCTGTTAACAAGCAGCCAATCACAACGGGGAGGGGAGTCTGACATCTGCGCTCTGTGATGGATTCATACGGATCTTCACTCAACCGCAGCCAGTCGCTGGCGAGTGGCCTGGAGAAGTCATCGCCAACATGGAACAAGCCTTCCCACTCTCGAAGCAGCAGCACTGTGTCATCTCGCCACTCTAGACAGGTGACGCTTTGAATCAGTCAGAGTTCCCCACAAGAGGACAGCACGACAGGCTGCCTGAACAAAACTGTTGAAGAAGACACCAGAAATTAAGCTAAACTGGACTCAGAATACAAAATTTTACATTTTAAAGAGTCCAAAAATAAAGAATGTCAGTTCATATAGATAATCAGATTTTCAGACTTAATGACATAACTGATAAAGCATGTCATACCAGCTTACAGTATGAGGGAAGTCAAAGTAAGACTAATTAAATGTCCATCTTGCCATATTTCCTGAACTTTTGAGATAAAGTTAACTTACTTAAATAATCAATCAAATTTTGATAATCTGTAAACCAGAGACTATTCAAGATTTTGTCAAGCCATTTCATTATAAACTTTAATCAAATTGTGCACTTTTGTAAGAGGTCAATACAAATACAGAAGAAAATAATAAAACACAAAATTGTAAAAAAAAAAACTGTGTTGTAGCCAAGTAACATTAAAGCGAGTATTTCTTCCATTCATGCTGTCCATAGATTATCAAAGACTGGGAAGTGATCGATGACCTTCACGTAGAAATGCACACAGGAAATGACAATCCTCACGATATGACCCCACCTGGTATCTGTGAGGGATATCTTCTGAAGAGGAGGAAGTGGCCCCTTAAAGGTTGGCACAAGGTGAGAAAACCACCCGTTCTGTCATCTGTCACCATGCCTGGAATTCAAACAGAAAGTCAGTTTTTAAAAATGTTTGATGTCTTTTTCAGCGTTACTTTGTCTTGGAGGCAGGGATCTTGCGTTACTGCAAAAATCAGCAAGATGTGAGTGAACAATAAATTCTATAAAACAATTTTTCATCTACTAGATTTCCAAATTCTGAAACAAACCTTTTTTCCACTAAAGGTTTCCAGGGGAAGAGTCCAGGGCTCCCTGGATGTCAGCCTTGCAGTAATGTCGATAAACAAGAAATCAAATCGGATTGACTTGGATGCAGGGGACATTCTCTATCACGTGAAGGTAAAATGGCTCTTAGATGCTGCTGCTCTTTTTCATAATAATAAATTGTGTGCCCTCAGATTAAAATGACTTTTCTTGTCTCCCCAAGGCAAAGAGTCATGAACTCTTCTACATCTGGGTAACCAAACTACAAGCCCACCGCTTGTTCAAGAAGAATGAGGCAGCTCATGTTCAAAGCGGCTTCCTCCAGACTTTGTCCTATGGCACTGCAGCTGGACAAACTCAGAGAAATGGAGATGTGGTAACTATCAAAAAAGTCAAAGCTAACGCAGCAATCTTTACTCAGAGTGAGTATACGTGAACTTATGTGTCCTCTCCCTTCTGTATTCATGTTACCAGAGCTCTGCAGGCGTGGTGGATTCAGCTGGAGCATCAGGAGTGCTCCCCTCAGCTAACACCGCTGTGAACAGCAAAGTGTCAGCCTGGCTGCAGCAAAGTCACGACCCAGACACCTGTGTCCAAGGTATTTATTATATATTCTCAATGGCAAACAGGCCATCAGGAATCTTATCTGATTTATTAATCAGAGAAACTCAATAAAATAAAAAAATCTCTCATGTTTTCTTCCAGAGTTGAACCGTTGTCATTTGGACCTTTCTGAACTAAACCGCTTGGTCCAGAGGCTGCAGACACTGGAGGCAGGCCAGACTTTCACTAATGGAGACCTGAAGCGCATCATCAGCATACAGGTTGACTCTGTGTTCAGTTTGGTGCAGCTAATTTAATCCAATCACTTCCCCTTTCTAGGCATCATAACACAAGAATAAAATTATTTGTGGTTTTCTTTTCTTTTTTGTTTTTCTCATTTTAAACACAGAATCTCTCACTTGAGAAGCCAAAGAAGTCGAGATCAGGGAAGATGTGGGGACACTCTCGCACACTGTCCAGAGTGGAGGCTTTGGGAATGGTAAGAATGGCCTGTAATTTACTCAGCCTATTTATATTTAGATCAAAAGATATTATTGACATTATTTTTTGATTCAACATTTTTTTTTAATATTAACATTTTAAGTTGATTTGAAAAACTAATTGGTTTGTGATGGAAATCATAAATTAAAGTCTTATCACTGGTAATTTTTTTTTACAACGTATTGGGTTTAAGTATTTGACATCCCAACCCTCCAGTAACATCTTGGGGCCTCTTTCTAATCCAAAGCCTATTCGTGGGATTACTAAATCGGTGAGTTGGCAAATTGGCAAAACATCAACAACTTGATTCTCAGAAATAATTTAATGCTCTCCATTTGCACACTGTAGCACTGACTGTCCTCCTGAAAATGAGATATGTCTGTATAAATAATGTTTTTTTCAGGTTAAACTGGTGAATGTGTTTTCTTTTATTTGGATTTAATACGTTTTTCCTGTTCTCCAGCCTATTGTAATCTTAGTAGTTGCCCTACCTCTTCGGCACTGTTTTATTCAACATTCAGAAAATGTTCATAACAGTAGTATTTTGCTTTCCCCACAGAGTAGAGCATAGCAATGATATGATTTTGAATGATAGAATTATCTGAATTATTTACTGAGCAAATTAAAAGATCAATCAAGGAAACTTGTGTTTAATTTAGATGTTAGAAATTCTTGTAGAAACCTCAGCACTGTTGGTTGTCTCTCCTGTCAGCAAGTTGGTATACCACAGCTCTGAAGGATTTTTTTCTTATTGATTACTGTTAAGTAGCTAGTAGGGCAGAAAACCTGCAGGGCTGTGGTACTCAGGGTTCAGGTTTGAGCTGTGAAAGGTCAACCTGATGGTCCAAATCCAAGTTCGTAATTGGATGACTATAACCTTGTAGGACCTCTAACTGTGTCTTTCCAGTTCATGGACTTTTCTCTCAGCATTGTCTTTGACTTTTCGTAGCACAGACATAACTCCTACCAGTTTGGTCAATTAAATTTAATTGATTTCACCGGGATGATCCTACAAGAACAAGAAAACCATTAAAACTGCACCAGGGATCCAATAGGTCTCTGTCCTGCCACATTTTAACTGGACAATTAACTGAGTTACACCTGTGTCATATTTCCGATGTGAAATTGAAGAGGGACATCCATCAGTACATGCCTTGCATCATTTCCTGTTGATACAAAATGTACTATGCTTTGTAGTAAAGAAAGAGTTTGATGGTTTGGTTATCTGCTAATATATCACCTATATATATATATATATATATATATATATATATATATTATATACTTAAATATTGAGCTACCATGAGCAACTGTTAGCTTATCTGAGCATTAAGACCGGAAACGGGGAAAACAGCAAGTCTGGTCAAGTATAACAAAATCCACCTAACAGCACCTCTGAAGTTTATTTAATCCATACAAAACTGGGGGCTGTATACAGAAGTATTTCTTAGCTGATGGTGCTGGCTAGCTGTTTCCCACTGTTCCCGGTATTTAGGTTAAGCCAAGCTAATCAGTTGTAGGTTCATATTTACCCATCAGATATGAGAGTGGTATCAGTCCTCTCATGTAACACCTTCAAGAAAGCCAATAACTGTATTTACCAAAATATCAAACTCTTCCTTTAACATTCACATTTCAGTGTATATTCATCTATTGTCTATGTTGATATGGAATAATGGTATGAAATATTCTCTGCATAAACTGTAATGTTGTGCAGCGGTTATGGGTGCTTAAAACCTTCTTTGTTGGACACTTCAACCCCCCCCTCCCCTATGCCCATACTGACAGAAAACAGGGGAATTGTTGAAGATTGACAAATCAATCATCTCCCACCCTCCTCTGTTCACCCTCTAGCTGTCCTCCAGTCACCTGACCAGCTCGTCTCACCTTGGTGCATCAGTCCCCTCTATTCCTGACTACGTCTACTCCCAGTTGTCCCCTCCCACTGTCATTCTGTCACCTGAGGGCAAGAAAATCCAGCAGGACATCTGCACCATGTCGCTACGAGGTCAGAAAACATGCATGCATCTAAACACATAGATAGACAGGGTTCATACAAGGTAGTATACAAAAAACAGATGAAGAAAACATCTATATTTAAAGAAATGTGAATTGATTATGCATCACAATTTCCCCTGAAACTTGTCTTACTCCTCTCCAGTGCTTGCTTCGCTGAAGACAGTGCATGAAACTCTGTCCCAGGAGAGGCAGAAGCTGCAGGAAGTCTTGGAGACTAACAACATCCACCAGTCTAACACATTAGCTGAGGTAAGGCTCACGTCGCACCTGTCATCTGGGTTCTCTGGCACATATTCACTTGTGGGTTTGTGATGGCTGGTTTTCTTTATTCCTCTCATTCTTCTTCCTCCTCCTCTGTCGTCGCTAGCCTGAAGCTGTGAGGCAACCCTCCCGCGGGCCCCCTTCAGTAGCTGATTCGGCTGCGGAGTATTTTGACGCCAGCGATGACATCCTTTGTGGTAGTTCCTCTGAGGTGTCTGATGAATCAGGACTTAGTGATGGAAGCACCACCAATTCTGAGCCAGAGGAAGGACACGGTGGGTACAAGTAGATGAAGTATGCTTTTTTTCAAAACTTCTTTGGCTACTACTTGCGTCAGCACACAAACAGAGAACAAACTTAATGAGGTCAAGAGGATTTACCTATCCTGGAGACTTTAAACTTCATAAAGAGCATATGTTGAAGCATTTTTAGATGCTAATACTAATGACATGGATCCAGGTTTGACATGTCAGTCTGTCGGCCAGTTCAGCTCTTTGGTCCAGAGTGAAATACCTCAACAACTTCACAATGAATGGGCAAGGGTTTCCTCACAGGCAGTCATTGTGACCAGAGGATAAAACCTTGTAACTCTGGTGTAACTTCAGTGATCCCCTGATCCCCTCACTTTTTCTGTAGCACCACCACAAAACTGTCTGAACCGCTACTGTATGAGTGTTTCTCCTAGCACCATCATCAGGTCATTTTAATTTTAATTTGTCTAATACTTTGGTTTATAACTAAACACCTGCAATGGCTTTTCCATTCTTACAGACCTGCTCGTGTTGTTGTTGTTCTTATTCTTGTTATTGCCTAAATAGAGAAAGAAAATTTTCAGTCTTGATTACCACTATAACTAATATTATTTCCTTTCACCAACATTATAGCATCAGCCACCCGGAAGTACCATGCTAGCATTTCCAGGACTCCTAACAGTATTGTTCCCAAGAGCACCGGCCGGCGAACGACACTGCCTGCTCTGTGTCCTGACAACAGCCATGTGGGCCTCATGGCTATCCTCTACAATAACATAGGCAAGGACCTGTCATGTCACACCGCTCTGCAATTACGTAACGCGTTTTGTGGTAGCAGTTTTCTGAGATTTCATGTGCTGTTTTTCCTCAGGTAAAGACTTGGCTCGAGTTTCCATGCCTGCTGCTCTTAATGAGCCTGTTAACCTGCTGCAGAGACTGTGTGAAGAGCTGGAGTACAGCGAGCTGCTTGATACTGCCAGCAACACATCGGACCCCTACCAGAGGATGGTGAGACTATCCAAAGTCCCTATCCCTTTATAATATATGAACAATGAAATAATAATAATTAAAACAAGGTGAATAAAGTGAGCTTTTGTATTTAATCCCCACCAGGTTTACATTGCTGCCTTCGCTATATCTGGTTACTCCACTGCGACATTCAGAAACCGCTACAAGCCCTTTAACCCGGTGCTGGGAGAGACCTACGAGTGTATCAGAGAGGACCGGGGCTTCCGCCTCATCAGTGAGCAGGTATGATATCTTATTCAGCAGGAGCTCATTTATCTCATATCCATAAAAGCCCTTAAGGCCTCTGACTGACTACTACAGGTAACCAGAAACTATTAAACTGCCTCTCTGGGAAAAACGGATGGGATTTATCTCCCATAATCCCCTTGTGGTAAATGAAGATGAATCCCCCACAGGTTGAACAACTTAGCCTCACAGAGCTGCACGAGTCAACACTGAGTGATTTATTGCTTTAATAAAATCTCTGTAACTAATCATGTCATCATTTGAAATGATGGCAATTAGGTGAAAAGGTAATGAGATGTCAGTCCTCAACAAAGGGGTTCATTTCTTGAACAGTGATTAAGTAATGTAGCTCCTCAGAAACAGGCAATTTACCAGTTATTTAGTTACAATTATCTTTCTTTATCTGTTCTTTTGCTGCAGATTGTGATTATTCAAGATGTATTTTAGAGTAAATCTCAAAGCTCAAGAAATTGCTGATGCATATTCATATAAAGCAATTCATTATTTTTAACACTGATTTTAACTTAGTATGGTTACATAAACAGCTACCAGTATAAGATACCTTAGTCTGAGGTTGAACTCTCAATGGTTAAGTTGCATTGTGGGTAATAGTAGGCACCAGAATTTGATGAGGACGAAGAATGTGATGGGAAAAAAATGACAATATCTCTGGGTCTGCTGCTGAATCTGCAGCGATCTAGAGAAAGGCACATAAACCAAACACAATATAAGATGTTAACTGTCTGTCATTAGAGACAAAGTGCTAAACACCAATTAAAGGCCAGCAAGTGTCAGTGCAGCAGCTTTCAGTCTTCTTAGCATGTCTTCTTAATGACTGGCTGTGTTTTGTTTTATGATTGTGAGTAAATGAGACAGAGACACTGAAGGCTTAGATTCTGCTCACTGGCACAGTCTAGTTGTGTGTGATCAGATCTTCTCTGTTCCTCCTTTAAACTTCCACAGGTCTGCCACCACCCCCCCATCTCTGCCTGCCACGCGCAATCAGAGAACTTCTGCTTTTGGCAAGGTGAGACGCTTCTTTTTATCAAACCTGTTTCACATTTTATCACATGCATTTCTGACTTTGTTTTGGAAGTACATTTGATGAGCTGAGACTGGCCTGCAACAACAACAATTTCCTTCGGGATTAATAAAGTTGTTTGTATCGTATTTCGTAACGTATTCGTAAGGTTTATTCTCAACAATACTGGTTTGTATTCCTGAACAGACCAGCGTTGGAAAAATAAATTCTGGGGGAAGTCTCTGGAGATTCTGCCAACGGGAATGGTGAATGTCACTCTCCCAAGGTAAACAGTCCACACCTGACTGTCTGTGACTACAAATCTACTACAATGCCTCTGTTAGATGAGGCAAGACCCTAGCCACTGAGTGTAAGTGTAAATCATGTTTTATGTGAGACGATGGAGGTTGTCTCTGTTAGAAATCTGTTGGGATCAATGAGACATGAAACACTTTCCATAAATGTCATCATTTTAAAACACTTTAGTCGCAGCCCTTTAAAACATCAGTCTGCATTTTGCTCATGGTGGCTGCCAGACGGTGAATACATAATGATGATTCAATAACTAATAGATAGATATACTTTATTAATCCCAAGATGGGAAATTACCGGTAATCCACAGTTACAGTGTTTTTATGTTTATATTGCACTTTACAGAAATAAACAAACAAAACATTAATTCATTTATTTATTTATACATGTAGTCACTTTAATAATATTAGAAGAATTGATCAATTTTACAGTGGAAACTTGTAATTATTCTCTCTCTCTCTCTCTCTCTCTCTCTCTCTCTCTCACTCTCTCTCTCTCTCTCAGATTTGGGCCATTTTTGCCTTTTGTTTGATAGTTGACAGTTTAGAGAGAGACAGAAACATGTGGGAGAAAGAGAGGGATATTATATGAATAAAATATCCCTAGTTATAATCTAACAGAAGATGTCATATGATTTGTACATAACACTTTGCTATCAGCTGCCCAGTGATTATTTTCATCATCCCTTTGTCAGTCAATTACTTTTTTAGTTATCGATGAATCTTCCCCAAAAACTATGATGAGTTAATTGTGATCACATTTGACAAACTCAAATCACAGAATGGATTTTTTTTGCTTGCTTTGATAAACTGTCTTTAACTAGCAAACTTTTTGTGTTTTGACCAGATATGGAGACCACTATGAGTGGAACAAAGTAGTGACCTGCATCCATAACGTCCTCAGTCAGCAGCGCTACCTGGAGCATTATGGAGAAGTCACCATCCGTAACCTCAAAAGCAACGTCTGCACCTGCAAGATTACCTTCGTCAAGGTGTATAAATCAACAAGCTCTCCTTATCCCTTTTAATCTTTTATTTTCAAGTGACTTGTCTTTGTTTGGATACACAGAATATCTCAGATTTGACTAACAAGTTAGTGTTCTGTCACAGTCTCGTTACTGGGGTTCAGACACGAACAAGAACGAGGTGCAGGGGACGGTGCTGGACCAGAGCGGGAGTGTCATTCACCGGTTCGGAGGTCTGTGGCACGAAGGCATCTTCTGTGACACTCTGCCCACTCCGAAATGTATCTGGAAGCCAAGTGAGTCCACAAGATTCACCGTCACAACTCGATGTGATGTTTGCGAACATGTTTACTCTTAAGTTTGTCCTTGGTGCGTTTCATGTGTTGATGTAACTGGGGAGATTCGTCCGTTTAGGATGGAGAGTTTAAAAGGAAATGAAGTGAAATGATCCAGCACTCCCCATTGCTAAAACTGCCAATCATTATAAATCCAAGTGTCATGTTTGTGTGGTAGCTCACCTTAGAGGCTTCTGCTGTCACCCCACAGATCCCCAGCCGAAGGATTACCTGCTGTACTATGGCTTCTCCACCTTCGCCATGGAGCTGAATGAACTCACCCCAGACCTGAAACCTCTCCTGCCGCCGACAGACAGCCGCTTCCGCCCAGACCAGAGGTGGGTGGAGCTGCATATACTGCTGCAGAAACATCACCATAGAACTAGACATAGAATCCGATTGTTTCTCCAGTGCTGCTGTATCCCTCTTAGGTCTAAATCGACACACAACATCTACAGGCGTCACTTTGAATTTAGAGAACGATAGCTGCATTTTTAACAAAGAATAAACAAGGCAGTTAGGAATGGGACAGAACAGGATATGAAAGAACGGTAGTTAAGGTATAAATTTGCCACAAAGACTGACCAACACTGTAAACCACTAGCTTTCAAAAAGCAGAGGTAGTATTTTCACTGCTGTTGTGTCTCTACTACTGCTGTTCTCTCTTGTAAGTTTCCCAGGGTACATCATAGATTTTCCTCGATGATTTTGCCTCTGAAGACAAAATTGACAAAATTGCTGCATTTTCTCTTGATAAAGGGAAATAACCTCTGTTGCAATGATGACTGTAAAATGCAATCAGGATCAATAGATGGTGTGATGAAGTGATTATACATGTCCTAACTCGCGTAACTGGGTTCAGTGTCAAGTTCCTCTTTTAAATGCTTTCGTCTTTTGATAGGTTGCTGGAGGAGGGAAACGTGGAGGAAGCAGACAGAAAGAAAGATGATATAGAGGAATATCAGAGAGAGCGGAGAAAAGAGCTCGCCAAAAGGGGGGAAGAACACGTTCCACGATTTTTCAAGTAAATTAATTTCTTTTATAATTCTGGTTGTAGAGGGATAAAAACAGTATAATCTGTTTAATGCTCTTTCTTACAACAAATGTATAAAACCTTTTACTGTAATTATTAATAACCATGAAATAATTACACTTTAGTGCTCATATAGCTGAAAACAATAGTTTGTTTGGTTTTCACTCAACAGCAGAAGAACTATTTTGTTCACAGGTTTCTCATGTTCCTGTGCAAATGCATGAATCGTGGCAATGTCAAAGTTTGTAAAGGATTATTTTTTTTCTTTTTCAGGAAAGCCAAAGATTCCTGTGGACGGGACGTGTGGTTGACAAATGATACTTACTGGAAGCTCAGAGAGAATCCCGGTTTTGCTAACCTTGAAAACATAACTCTGTGGTAATGAGACAACAGTAACGACAGACACATGAGAGAGAGACTGAAAAATATCAGTGGTGGATATTTGGGCAGCATATATGAAGCGCTCTGACAAACGTGCAGAATGGAGACAGTGCTGCTGATTTCTTCTTGATCCTTCTGTTTGCCCATGACTGGCTCATGGGAAGCAGACAAATCAACCTACCCAGCAAGTACTCAACAAGTACAGCTGAGGAAACGTAGAACTTTCTCATCAAGATCAGTTTTCTAATGCATTTTATTTTTTTAGATTACTTCACTCAACCCATATAAGTATATATTTTTGAGAATTTCATATTTTTTTGCTGAAAGGACTCAAGGTGTGTCTCACACACTGCAGACTTTGTGGACAAGTGACTTGAAATGGAAATGAAAACTAATATTTTAGTGTATTTAAATGTAAACTTTCAGTCAATTCATGTCCTGTCAACCTGTTTATTGTGCGTTTTACAATGAGTTTTAGTTTGACTGTATAGATGTACTGAAGTCAATGCTCCAGTCAGATTACTAACTGGGCAAAGAAGGCGACATAAGAAGGCCAGTTTGTGGTAATTGGATTTAATGCAAAGTTTTTGGGAATATGCACCACTAAAGCACAATAAAGCAGCTATAATCAATATTTTATTTAAATATCACATGACTTCGAAAACAATATGTGAGAATTGTCTCTGGTAATGATGAACCTTCAGATAATTATCACTTCCATCTGCAACTCCCCAGTTTCAGCTCTTCAGGACAAAGCTGTTAAAACTTCAGGAGACCCCAAATGGTGCTTGAAGTAAATACTAAGTATTGAATACTGAGTAAATACTGGACTTGTGTTCATCAGATTTCCAGAAACAAGACTCCAAATTAATGCTAATTAGAGCTGTGACATTTAGTTAATCAACAGATTAATGGGCAGCTATTTTAGTAATCAGTTATATTATACTGTGGGAAATTATAACAGACTACTATTGTCAGATATTTTATAGACAAAGGGATTTATCAAGAAATAATTTGCAAATTAATCTATAATAATAAAAATAATTGGAATAATTTTGCTTTGTAACAGCTGGATATGTAAATACCTTCGCTGTCACTTTTTTCTGCTGCCCCAAAGGGACCTAAAAATAGGTTTAGGGCTGAAAACAGTTTCAAATTGTGTATGGTGCACACAAATAACCTAAACCTAAATAAATATGTTAGACCAAATCATTACAAACAGGGGGTGAATAGACCCTTTCAGGCTGATCCTGCCATAGCCACAGTACATTTACAGTGTCCAGCACCAGTACTGACGTGATGCATATGAAGTGCTCCAACTTGGTATAATTATCATTATTATTTTTTCTTACTAAGAACCGAGTATGATGCTGAAGATGATTGTTATCACCTACTTAAAGGAGGATGGTTTATTGATAAAGTTTAAGACAGTATCTGTCTAAATACTTTGGTCATTGCAAACCAAGATTATATGGTGGTGCAACGTCTAGAAATCATTTTAATGTTTTTTATTTTTCATTTTTTTGAACATGTATTATTTGACCTATACCCAGTATATACACATTTCTTAAAGAGGAGAGACAATGTCATACTGTATTTGTCATTAATAGTGAAATCCAGCTGGTTGGAACCATGAACATACTGTATTTACACAGTGCATTAAACTGTCGACATCACAATGTGTTTTTATTTGACAGCACTATCAATTAATTTATTATAACTGCAGATAAATATGTTGAACATATGCATAGTAGGTAAGAAGGACTTTTGTTAGAAAAAGATATTCTTATAATGAAACGTTTACTCACAATATTTATTTCGCCATCATTTTTCATTAAATCTGATATCCAGCATTTTAATAAGGTGCTTTTACTTCAGTTAACCACTTAAAAAGAAGCACACCTAAACAGCCAGACCTATCATGTGTAAGCTTTTATTTCATGAATAAAAAAACAACAATACAATACACAATTATGCGACCTTTTAATAAATAACAGTTTTCCCCTTCAGAAATCTTCATCTCTTATTGGATTTATGCATCTCAATTTATAAGCTCTTAATAAACGAGTCCAAGGGGTAATTATTGCTCCCCTGATTGTAGACAGTGCTCATGGATCACACACAAAAAATAACATGCTTGTTGCTTGACCTGCTTAGTCGCCCTTCTTTACTCCTATTTCTATATTATACAGTAAAGTCTCTGGAAATATAGTTTCTGCACAGTCTTCCTCTCATGTGTGCTCAAGGACAACATAGACTCATGGGAAATGGAGGTATTAAACATTAAACATCAGGGATTGGCTGAAATAGATTGTAAATGCTGAGATAACCAGCAGGGGTCGTTCCTGAGGCGTCTGAAAGCGTTTTCCTGCTGCTGTTTGGTGTGAGTGTGAGGGTGCAGGATCACTGAGCGAACCACATAAGAAACCACAGCACATAAAATAAATAACTGACATCGTTCAGAGGCCAGTGATCACATACAAGCTTTTTTGTTTTGTTTTTGCGATGCTGTCCTTAATTCTCAACTGATTGACCTTAAATTAATTGCACTTGAAACAAGAATTGTCCATTGTCCACCTTCAATAAGGTATATTGTCCCCTTTATCAACATAAACATTAAATAGTACATCTTTTGGAAATGTTACGCAAGCAACATACATATTTTTTTCACCAGTTGATCATACAATATATCCCTTCTGTTTTCAGCATAAAATGAACACCTTATTAACATCTAACTTTGCTATTTAAATGGCCTTTTTGCATCATTAAGACCATTTTGCCAAGTGCTGCAAAAGAGAGATTTACATCTATACGCATCATGTTTGTGATTGTCTTAGTTCCAGTGGCTCCAGTGTGAGTCCCGGCCTTTATACGACGCTCGTATAAAAACAGCTTAGTTGAGAAAAGAGCTTAAAGTTTGTGTCCACATGTGAAACCTTAGTGAGACGTAGACGGGGACATAGCCTTGGCTCTGTTTAAAGATAAAACCCGCCCACCAGCACCTCTAAAGCTCGCACATTAACACTCGGTTTCTGGTTTAATGTGTAAAAAAAAAAAAAAAAAAACTGAAGCGAAAATGACATGATGCTTTTATGAAGTGCTTTTTCTTGCCAACACAGGCTCGTCATTTCCCCCCTGCCTCAAGACGGTTTCCTGGGTCTGGCTCCATTTATAGCGTGCAGAAATGAGAGAGGTATCAATCTCCTCATGCAACTCTCAAAATGTCAAACTATTTTTTTCTTAATTAGTCTATGAATTGTTAATCTTTTGTTTTTGTTTGCCTGTTCTTATTATTGTTTAAGAGTTTATACAGTATTTATACAATATAGATTGCTAGTGCCATTTAATCAGCTCATTCTGGGCCTTTCAAGAGTGCACGTCTATTTGTAAATTTCATCTCTCCCCCAGAGAAGACTTGAGTAACCCCGCACTGCACCGAGTGAGTGCCTGTCTGTCGCCCCCAGTGTTGTCTGAGGTCATTAGCACACCTGGTGAGGAATGAGGAGCAGATCTCTGATCAGCGCCGACTGCAGCCTCACTCTTCATTTCTGTCACCGGGCCGGGAGCCGGGCCTCTGTCAACCAGTGTCACAACATGATAGGCCCGAAGACTAGGGGGGAAATTCTGTGTCTGTCTGCTCACTCTGCACTTCCTGTCCCTATCGTGACAGTGCCTCGTCCGTTTACCTACAGGTGCATATAGCCATTCTGAATGACCCACTTTTTACGCGTCCCTGCTCCTCTACTGTACGGGAAGTGTTTGGGAAAATCTGCGGCGCCACAGCAAAGAGGATGCAGAATTAACACATCCTTTCTGTAATTTACAAAAACGAGAGCAAGGTGTTGTGGAGCTAAAGTAACAGATTAACTCTCTGAACGTCTGATCTGCAATCCTGCTGTGTGGTTAACATTTTAGTCATGTACACTTGGTGTGTATTTCAAGCTGTCACACTTCCCTCTGACGATACTGTTTTCTGGTTGCTTCGTTATCAGTGTTGGTGTTGATTGCAGGCTTTATCTGGGTGTGGTGACAGAAGCGTTTTCACACTGACCGATTGTAGCGGGTGGGTTATTATAATGACGTCGTTAACACTGTCAAAGCAAAGCAGTGTCCAGTTGGCCTTGTTTACATTTGCTGCATGTCTTTAAATTACCTGGAAGCTAATGCAGTAGGAGAGGTTGAGCTTCAACCTAAAATAGTCTTTTACTTAAATGGGTGGTGTTCTTTGGCTCCTGACCCCCATCCAGTAACATGTCATATTTTACATTTTACAGACTGGACTCAGACCCTGACAAGAGCCTTGAAAAAGGAGATACTGAATGTAACTTGTTTTTCAACTTGTAATGTCTCAGTGAGGGATAATTCAAACCGGCTTGTTCAAAAGGTACAATCTCATAATGTCAAAAATAACCACTAACTTAATGCTTTAAAGCTACCAGTATGCTTCAGGAGAGCTGGTTGAGGATGGTCGAATAGCTTTGGATACCCCTCCCTCCGCAACTTTTACCATCTCACCCCATATAGACCCACTTGTTATCACTTGCAGTTCCACACTGGATAACAACATCATCTCCATGACAACATGGCAACTCCATCCACGGAGGAGGGTCATGAGATGTGGTTGAAATCTTTCAAAACAACAAGTAAGTTGTACCTTGTGTTGACATTTTTTTCAGTTTAGGGCTGCAATTATGGATTATTTTCCTTAGTGATGAATTGGAGCGGATTGAAGATGGTCATTATTTTATCAGTTCAGAAAACTGTGAAAACTCTCTTATGATTTCCCACAGCCCGAGGTGATATTTAGTTTACTAACATTTATGATAAAAAGGAGTAGCAAATCCTCACATTTGTCAAAATAGTCAATTAATTAATGGATTTAAATCAGTTAATCACCTAATTGTTGCACTTCTAGATAGTCTTTTTGTTCTATAAAACTCTATCTTTCAGCATCTGTTAGTTCACGAATGTCTATTAGCAATTAGCTTTTCTCATATTAACCAGGTTTTCAATGTTAATAGTCTCTTGTTTGGACATTTACTGTAGTGCCAGGATGTAATCACATTACTGTGCAAACAGACATCTAATTTGATGACTTTGCTTTACCCTGCAACAACCCAGATAAAAATTCTCCTTTATATTTGTGAGATATGTAGGAGTGTCGTCTGTTGCTATTTCTGCTGTGGTCACTGATTTACTTAACATTGATACACATACACGTGCACACACACAGAAAAGGTTGTCCTTGCTGGGTTTAGTTAGATTAGCGGGTGTACTTCAGAACATGTGCTTGCTAAGATCTCTTAACCTCCTGACATTAGCTCACTCAGACACTCTGGCCTCTGCACTGTCAGCCTGCAGCCCTCCTCTGCAGCCACCAGTAGGAGCTGCGCTGTGCGTATAGGGCCGGATTGGAGAGAAGACCCTCTGTGAAATGTAATTTCTGCACAGAATCATCGGGGGAAATGAAGGTGAGCATATTGTGAGAGTACGTGCGAGTGGCTGAAGGTGAGAATGGAGAGACACACAGAGACACGACAGAGCAAAAGAGACAGAGAGTGTTTGATGCAGTAAGAACAGACAATCGCTGCGGGCGTCTGTCAGCAAGCAGATATGCAGATCAATTTTTTCCCCCCAAATCTCCAGATGTTTCAAAGGCTTAAATCACAGGTCTGTTTGTCTGTGTGGTGTTTATGTCACTCTAGGGCAGTGTCCCAGTCACATCCACTCCTGTTCAACACCAGCTTTGACACTAACCTTGAAAGTTCCTCCTATAAGCGAAACTTTAATAGGAGACTTCACAGATTGCGTGGAGTGGTGTGACGGTACATGAGGTGGCACGTTCTGTTATATGGTTCTGGTATGACCTGACTGGACAGACTGATACGTGTCCATGAGGGCGGTGTGGGAAGGCATTGGAAAAGATTGTGGAGACTGCGGTGATGTGTGAGGTCTTCAGTGGGTGTAATAGCCATAGTAGTCTGCATCGCTGTTGCTGTCCTTCTCGCATATGTCACCACTGCGTGGAGGCGGGGAGTTTTCCGTGCTTGATGTGTAGGGGGACACGCGCCTTTTCTTGTTATCCCCCATGGCACCCTCAAACAGGCCTGAGTCGGCGGAGGCCGCTGATTTCACAGAGGGAGGTTCGAGCCAGGGGTCCTCTCCCACCACCTCCACAGTGTCTTTGGGCTTGTCCTGCAGCAGGGGCGGCTGCAGAGGCTCTAGGAGCGAGGGAGGGTGCAGCCTGGGGTTGCCAGGAGACGTGGAAGAAGATGATGAGGAAGAAGAAGATGATATGGGTCTGAACCAGCCTAGACTGGGGCCGGGCTTACTTGGGTGGCTGAGGTACTGAGGGGTTGGCCGGCTGGTGGTCCAGCCTGCTGACGTGGCTCCTGATACAGACACGCTTGTAGATGCGAATGGATGGTCTGGGTAATAGCTGAGAGCATGGTGAGCGGATGTCTGCAAGGGGAAGGGCTTGTAGAAACCATTTCCGGAGAAGTCACCCTCATAAGAGGAAGTGAAGTCAAGCCGGTTGGGGGCCATGCCCTGCTGAGGTGGCAGGTACCAGCGGCTGTGAGGACCAGGGCTGGATGATGGGTCTTTATGCTGCTGGCCCATACCGATAGGCTCGCGGCTGTAGAAGCGGCTCTGAGGCAGGGGACTCATGTACTGCTCAGAGAGGTAGCCTTGGGTGTAGCAGCTCCCTGGCAGCAGCTGCTGGCTCTCTGTAGGGGAGGGGGTGAGGCGATCAGAGTCAGGAGGAGCGTACAGCCTAGGCACAAGGGAGGAGGAGGGGAAGAGAAGAGAGTGTGAGAAGAGAAAAAAAAAGAAGGTGTTATTTCCTGCCCAAACCTCAAACTATCTATCAAACACATCACAGCCCCTCACACCCTCTGACTGCAGCATGCTCACGCAGCAAAGTAATTGCATCTATTCCAACATTAAAGGACTCTCAGGACATTTTAGTACCACCAATGATCCCGTCTCACTACTCATGGTGAGCAAAGGCACGGTTCTTTATCCTCTCTAAAAGGAGACAATTTACTGTGGTTGTGTCCTCACAAATACTTTTTCCAATAGATTACTTACGTGTCGTAATTGTCGCGGAAACCTTTAGCGAAGGGGTTATGGTCTATTTTCAGCTGAGTGATCTGTGTAAGGAATAGGAGGAGGGCAATGAGAGAGTGTAGTCATAGGAAAAAGAGAGTGAGCAACCACGCAAGAGAAACGAGAGCAGAAAGAGAGGAGGTCACTGACTAATAATTGATGAGGATAATATCAAATTTTTCTTTCTTGGTGTTGGAAAGAGTGGGCACAGACACACACACCCACATATATACTGATGGAACATCATAGAAACAGGGTATCTTCCTTTAGAGTACAGTAAGTACAGTACACAATGTATTTGAACAGCTGTTAAAGACTAAACTATATACAGCACATAGTGGAAGGACTGAGCTGCAGTGCTCAGGTCAGCTGAGGTGACACCTGTGACTCTTAGCTGAACTGAGCTGCTGTATTGTATACCATGCTTACACTCGCAGTACATTTCAAGAACGTAAATTAGTGTGTGTGAATTTTTGATGCATACATGCATAAGTGGACAGCTTCTATCTGAAACATGGCTCTGACATGAATCACTGAGCTCCTGACCCCATTACGATGGTGTTGTAGAAGTTATTAGAGGTGTGGTCATGGTGTTATGTCCTCATTGTGAAGGCTTAGGATAAATACTTATGTAAATGAAATGAAATCAAGTAACAGATCCCCACTTGTTTGCGTAGACAAAAAATACAGAAATGAGAGAAGTGGGACTTTGAAAACACAATTTTTGCAAGTTTGATTTGATTAAAAATGAGAAAACTGAGCTGTGGCTGACCACAATTTGCAAGAAAAAGAGGGTTTTACACTTGATGCCACACTGATCAACTAAAGATCTGTTTTTTACATGCAAAACTGCGCTCTGTGATTGACTTACATCTGCATTCTGATAAGCAGTGACAGCAATGAACTGGGTCTCCGGGAAGATGAAGGTCTGAGCTTTGGATGAAAGGAAGGGATCCTCAGAGCCGTCCTCCTTTACCTCCACGATGTGGAGACGAGGCTGGTACTTATGGAGCGACTGTAGCACGATCATCTGGGGATGAGAGACGGGTCAGGACAGGACAGATGATAATCTAATATCTGGTAAATTTATGTAGTTCCTTTTTTTCAGAATTATTGCATTTGTTCAATAGCAAACAGTAGAGAATCAAACAGGAAATGTGAGGGCAGATGGCAAGAGAGAAAGACAGAGAGCAAAGATCCTTGTCTGGATTCACACTGGGGATGTTGCAAACACACTGTAGGCATCTTACAGCACTTTTCCACTCTGACCCCCAATAATGTGGTTCATTTTAATGGCACATTTCAGAAACAAGATGCAGAAAATGAACACTGAGTGTAATACATTCCTATTTGTGTATGTTTCAGCTGTAGTTTCATATGCTCTTTCAGCCACTGAATACACACAGTGACACAAAGGCAGACATGCATAACTGGAAGTATTAGAGAGAGACCAGGAAAAGCACAGTACCTGAGCCACATTGTTGGTGCTGCCCTTGTTGTTGGTGAGCTTGAGTTTGCTGAAAGACACTTCTTGTCTCATCCAGTGAGCTCCTGTGTTAGGAGAGTCGGGGTGCATGTACATCCTGTTCCCTGTAAGCAGGAAAAAAACACACCATGAGCGATTTTGAAAGTGTTCTCAATCATGTCATGGTTTAAAAACTGCTAGAACCGGTATTATTTACACTTTCAGTCACTTTAACAGGCTTGACCCCAACATCCCCAACATATCGGCAAAGCTACATGTTCATTTTTCAAATGTTATAGATCGTGCGTACAGTGCTGCAATCAGAGTGCAGTTCGAGACCAAATTAATCTCCTTTGGTTAACACATTTATAAAATCAACCTTGTCCCTCATTCACAATCTTTCAGCTGAAAAAGAGATATGAGGAGAGAAGAGACAAATTTAGCTTGCCCCTCCTGGTAGATGTACTGCCATCTAATTCTCTCACAGTAGAAGTAGCATAGGCAGTAAAATATATACATGTATAGGTCACAGAAAATTCAACATGCATTAACAGCTTTAGATATTCTGTACGTTACGAGCTGCCAATATTTGTCAAAGGCCAAAAAAATAAAGCACTTTTATGTGGTTTATTTAGTTCAATAAGTGGGAGAGTAAGAAGCGACAGTGGAAACACTTTCCCATCAACCTTTACCTAAAAGATAAAACATATCTTTGGTTGAAATAAGTGACTATGTTCTGCTAACAAGGACAAAATTATGTTCATCCCTTTTATATTTAATGCATTGTTATTGCACGATACAGTCTCAGCGCCATGATTTTTCACAGCGTCACCACAATGACCTGCTAACCTTCTATGAACACACCACATAAGTGCAATATTAAATCTAATTGAGTAAAGTTGTTTTACCACAATTTCCACAACTGTAGCACATCTGCAGTCACTTTTCCACAACACCTGGCACATGTGTGACAACACCTTGTCGTTTCTCTCATTTATATAATTGTGGTTAGTCTATCATCAATCACACACAAAATGTCGTCTTGGTTGACTTGCTGCTGTTTTTTTTCTGAGGTGTGAACAGGAAGAAATAATGATTGAATAGAGGAAGAGAGCAGAGGGAGTATGAGACATGGATGGAAGCAGGAATAAAAAACAAATCCATGTTCTGTACAGAAGTGCAGAAATGGAAATAGGAATAGAAAAGTCAAATCCAATGTACATCAACCAATGGGAGGCTCTGTTATTAAGCTTATACAGAATTTGTAGCCAATCTAGCTTTAAAGGAATACTTCACCCAAAAATGTATACTCCTTGTATATTTATGCACTCACTCTGTGCAGAGTGTACGATGAAGCTACAGACTTCAACAAAGGCAATATCAAAATGTCCACAGAAACCTCTCACACGTCCTGTGCATCATGATGCACTTCTTGGTTTCCCTACTGTATGCATGTAGGTTTGCTGCAATATTGCTAAATAAACCACTTCCTCAAGAGTTCTCATGTTGCATGCATTGAGCTGAAGAGCTGTCTCAAGCTCATTGATTAATCAGAGTTTATTCTCATCTGCTGGTATTCATTGCTCTCCTGCTAGTCCTTGTTTTTGGAAGCCCCCAAAAGAAATGTGAGTACACACTATTTTTGTCAGGTAAGTGCTTGATTTAAGAAAATTATAAAAAAGGACAATATTTGGCTGGAGTATTCTGTAAAAGACCTGCTGTCAGTGAGTAGTAGACACTTTTATTTATCAGTGACAGTGGCAGATACAGTCAGATCTCCGACTGTAGTAAAAGGAGCAAAACCACAGAGTGGAAATACTCATTATACAAAATGGCCAATTTCAGAATAATATATATAATAATATTGGATTCTAATTATTATTATTGCAATTATTATTATTATAATTACACTTTATATTGCAGCTGGTGATAGTAGTGCTAACTTTAACTACTTTACATACTGCTGGGTAGTTTTACATTTTATTTGTATTATTAATCTGACTATTCACATCAGTCATCTTCTAACACCCCCTGCAGCTCTCTTTTGTTGTGTTTTAGTGTGTGTGAATGACAGTAATGTTTTGAGTCATAAAGAAATCAGCCAAGAGAGAAGAAAGAAAAATAAAGACGAAAAGAAGAAGAAAATAAAATATGAATTTATTGTTTTGGGCTTTAATATGTGTTCTGATTTGAATCCTACCTGGCATGTTACCCTCCGCTTTCCCACACTGGACCCACTTTCCTCCTTGGTACCTCCAGTGATGCTGATCAGCTAGAACCACGTCCACATAGACATTATAATGGGCAGACGGATCCAGAACACTGATGTTGAAGCTCAGGAAGGGGAACATCCTCCTGGATAAACACACAGGGAAACCATGATTTTATCACTGTTCTGACATCCTGTTGTCAGCATATATATCACATTTGTGGGGTAACTGCAAAGACAATCATCATCATATAGCTCAATGTTGAATGTTGGCATTTTAAAAATTTGATATATTTAAAATGTGACTAAATTAGGAACTCAAAGTGCCTGCAGAAAAACAACAAACGCTCAAAGTATTTGTGCATTCTTGGAGCTATCAAATGCATATACCGGGAGGATCTGACCTGCTGAGATTGTGTAGTATTTTTGTTACTGGTATAAATGATTGCTTATGAATGGACTGCAGACTGCGTAGAGAGACTAAGAAGGAAAAAAGAAATCCAGTGGTCACAAAGTAAAGTAATCCACATCATTTAAACACTGGCAAAAACAAAGCCCATTGCAAATAATGACTCCTCATGTGTTCAAGACTCTGTTTGCTTCACCAGCTGAAGACTCAAGAGTAATGCAGAGAGGTGGAGGGGATGGCTGACAAGAGAGTTGGGCAGGGGAGTGTATGTAGGTGAATATTTAATGCTCCTGTTAATAAAAGATGCCCCAGAAGCTGCTCCTGATTGCTGGAGCTTTACATGTTGAACTTATTTTGATCACAGAGGGCTTCAGTGAGACGAGGTAACCAGGAGGTCAGGCCGTCCCCGGGCACCGCGACCCAGGGAAGGAGACGGAGACGCTACGTTAAACCCAGAGAAAAAGACACATGTACATGAGACATGGATGCCAAATACACAAACCGTAGCAGCAGACAGTTACTTATACAGACACAGTCTATATTGACATGTTCACGTGGAAACATTCAGAGTGTAGTGGTGACAAAGAAAAATTTACAGCCTCAGGGTAACCAACCCTGCTGAGAAGTTCCCACGTGACATTACACAGAGTAAAAACACCACAAAATACAACATAACATGAATGTTTCTTTTCTGGGCCAGTCAGTCACATTTTTGTCACCTTGTTTTGGCGGTTTTTCTGGCACTGCCCTACATCACCCTGAATTAGTTGATATTTAACATTTTGGAAATTCTAAATTCTTGCTGAGAATTAGGAGAGATGATTAGCTTAGGTTAAAGACTGGAAGCAGGTATAGTTTCTCCATCTAGCAGCTCTATATGATTGAACTTGGATAGACAGTGGTGATTTGAGCCAAACGCTAACATCAGCATGCCATAACATGCTCACAGGGAACATGCGAACATGCTGACGCTTAGCAGGTGTACCACATACCCACCCCCCCTTTTTTTTGCACAAAACACAATGGCTGAGGCTTCTGAAAATGTTCTGCAAGTGCAAACATTTTCAAAAAAGCAAAAAAACACACACACATACACTCCAATGTGTCCTGATAGATAAACCCCTGAATAATGTGCTTGGATTTAAATCTACACGGCACTCTGGGTGGGTCAATATAGAGTCACCAGTGTGTAGTTGGTGTCAATAAATCAGGGTAACATGTTTGACATTTGGCCCAGCTGTTTTACACTGGCTAACAGAACCTGAGGCTATGGAGCATTTGTAATGTGTGATGGGAATTGCCCTCCATCACTTTGATTTGTTCAGTGTGAGAAGCGAGTGACTTTTATTTTAAACCATACGTCCTGTTTTTTTATTAATGCATGTGCACAAGTGCACTGAAAGTGTTTAGATATACGGAAGTGATTACTGTTTTTATATGATGATGGCTTATATTAGTCATTGTAAGAGTGCACAGACTGTATGTGAAAAAGAAAAAAAAACTTCCTTTTCAGAAACGCCCTTTTCTGTCTTTTTAAAAACATTTTGGTGTGGGTGGAATGAATAGATAACATCTAATGTCTACAGTAACTGGTCACAGCTGTACATGCACTAAAACATAGTGCTCTTGGTCAAAAACACGGATTATACTTAAAGTAATAATTCAGTCTGAAACATATAAAGCATGTCCAGAAAAGAAAATCCTGCATGTTGGCTGTGCTGTTTAGGTAAACTACAAAAAGTTAGGGTTGTAAAAACAAGTGAGATGTGTAAAGAGACAATGCGTTGGAGGCTACTGTTAGCAGGCTAATGGGACAGCTGGAGGGCCCGTCATGGTTGATGAGGATTTTTATGGGTGTGTATGTATTGCCGTGATCTGTGTGAACATGCATTTATATGCGTTTTCCTAATACAATGATTTCATGAAGTTAGTTGACACAAATCAGTCGTTGCGTGCTGGCATAATTGATCAATTTATTCTTTATCTCCACAAGGGCCCATGGTGGCACCATGCCAGCGCAGTATTGAACCTCAATCTGTTTTATGTGCCGACTGAAATAACTCTATGGAATCAAAGACAAGTATGAAGAAAAATATTGCAGAACAGCATATAAAGGATCATGCTGGTCATTTTTGATATTTTTCTTTACAACATTTACAACAAATCCCATGACAAGAACCAAACCAACATTTAATTAATCTGACAAACACGTATTGTGTGTGATACATCTTATTCCTCTGGGAGACAGAGCCCAGTTGTCCAGAAATTAAACACATTAATAAGTCACATGTTCCTGCTGCTGTAAATACTCACTGTAACACTAAATGTGGAGTGATGCTCAACTGAAAATAGTCCCCAACAAATGTACTTTTTACTCTTGTTTGAGTAACATATGTTGAAATCTACAGTGCACATCTGTTTTAGAAAATTATCTTCCTTCATCACTTGGTTCCCTATCAGAACTACAACTCAAATATGGTATCAGAAAATGTATTGAAAAAATACTTGGCCCGATGATAATACTGATATATTAACGGTTCTCTATATTAAAAACACTGTCAAAACATTATCGCCATCTTTATGCTATATCTTTGGTTTACTGACTTGAAGACATTTGATGACAAATGTCAACATATGCTTGCAAAACTTGATACTTTGCATGAATTCTTTAAATGTTTTGTTGAATTTATATTGTGCGTCCCCCTAAAAAAAAGTTCCAAAGATCAGACTTTTCAAGACTTTATGTGAAAACACTCACACACACACACACACACACACACCCTCTCACCCATCAGTGGTAAGACAAAACCCTGCCACGAGCGGTCCCAGTTGGCTCTTTTTGGCTACATGGCGAGTTGGGTTTAACAATCAATCATAGTTCTCAGTGAAGCAAAATAGTGGCAGCGGCTCTTTAGTGGCTTGCAAAGAACAGGTGAAAGGTCTCTTCCTCCATTGCAGTTATTTAATACAAGTGAAAACAGAAACCGGGCTGTTCGGCATATGAATGGATCGACCCACCTACACAGTGCGAGAGTAATCTAGAAAGTAGATGAGTAGTTATCATTTTTGCTCCACTGATATTGTCAATTCACTTATACTAGAGCCTTTTATAGGAAATCAGAACTTGGCAAGGGGGGAAACCATAGAAAACACAACACAGAGGGGTATTTGCATGCGGGGGCGGCTCTCAGGCTTTATGTGCAGAGTTCACCGAGACAATCCGAAAAACACAAACACATGTTAGCGCGCAGGTATCGTCACTGTGGTGGTGGCGTGGTAATGAAGCATACAGTAGCTGTGCTGCTTATTGACACACGCAGGATTTTATTTTTGCGTGACAGTTACAACCACAAGGAAACCCGCTCCGTTTTAGAAAATGCTTCTGCAGCGGACTCTTGCAAAAATAAATGGACGTGCTTCGACACCAGTGGGAATCAAACCAGCAGCTCTGCAGCTAGCAGACAGACTCCCTAACCAACCTGCCAGTGTGCCAGGCTGATTCACTGGAAAGTTGACGGTAATGACAAATGGCTGGCACTCCCTCAGCCTGATCCAGGTGTACACACGCACATGAACACTCATAACTGTAGTCTTTTTTCTGACAAAATACCATAGAAGATGAGTGTGGTGAACCAGCCAGTAATACTGAGACAGTACCGCTGGTGGTGACATTTAAAAAAAAATCAAAATAAACTGTGTGGATCTTGGGGTGAGAGGAAGGAGGGGTTTGGTTTGGGTAGAAAGAGGGCACGGGAGGGGAAACCATGGGGGGGGGAGGGGAGGTTAGAGAGAGGAAAAGGAAAGAGCAGAGGGAGGGGAGGGAGGGACGGAGGGGACGGAGGGGTGGAGGGTTTGTCCTGGGGATGCACAGCAGAAGCTTGAGAGGAAAGGAGGACCTGGATATTCACCAGGGAGAGGACTTTTCCACATGAGCGCACCCACTGATTCATCTGGACAGGAGTTCAGGTCCAGTTTTTGTCACCGTGCGTACGCTTGATCATCTGTGACGAAAACATGCCAGTCTACAGCTGCTGCCGGACACAAGCACTCTTTAGCACACACACCCCTTCTTCTGTATTGACTTTTATTGCAGAGGAATTCACTGACTACACATGTTGATATTTCAGTTTTGCCGTGCAGTTTGTGATCTGACACAGTTGCTGATACTGATGCCTCATACCCAACAAAAGGGTGAGATAAGGCTGGCATGATTTTGTATTTTTCAATTGTCAACAAATCTGATTAAAAGACCAAAACCAACAATGTGTTAGTCAGTTTCTCAAGACTATCCAATATCTCTGCCCTGTCTATGATATGTCAGTCACTTCCTTAAACGGCTGCTCATTGTATTTTTTATCAAGTGTGACTCAAGCAGGAGAAAAGAGCGCATTTGTTTGGGACTATTTTTCAGCCACAGATTAGTACATATTTGGTGTTCAAATGAGTGTTTGAGACAGCAGGACATACAGGACAGGACATATGTGGGATTCAGTCAAAATAAATAATAATAGTGTGTGAGTGTTCATGGTGTTGGAAGGAACACGTCACCCATTGCAACAGTGTGGCTAATTTATGTGTGTTTGAGCAACAACGGAGCTCTATGGAACAGAGGAAGAAGATATTTGAGGGTTTGATGCACACTTTCACTGTTGGTTTTAGTCTTTCCCCAGGATTTATTGACAAAAGGTAAAATAAAAATAAACTCATATGAGAGAACAGCTTCATATCTGGTTTCTGACTGACCACACAACAAAATAGCAGTGTACGTTTCAGTCCTGTAGGCCTCAATGTTTCTATTAACCTTCTTGGAAACCAAATATAGAGAGATACCAGTGAAAAATAACAATGTTGAAGCCACGGGGGATTGGCCTAAGAAAGAAAACGGTGGACTCTAGCACTCAGTCATTTGAAGAGGTTATTTACACAGTAAGAGGAAGCACTCATTTAGCTATCTAAAAAATATTAGCACTAGATGTTTCTGCGAAAAGCTGCATATGCACACATAAACAGCTGAACAGGAAGTGAGAAGTTATACTGTCAAAACCTTGAAATAGTTGTACTTCTGCTTTCAGACAGAGAGACGGAATAAGAGATAGAGAGAGTATTAATTCTACACACAACTTCCAAATATTCCTTAAACAGCATCTTGCAGTGCTTCTGACAAGATATATCCATTTCTGATGTTATAATTTACATGTTTATGATTATTATATTACATTGTATTGAAATGTCTGAGGCCTGGTGCAACAGAGAAGACGCCCACTCTAATTTCCTTGGTGATGTGAAGTGATAATTTCCTAAATATGATATACATACTGTGGAAAGAAACTTTATTATTCAGCAATTACTTATAACTGTATATGATTTTTTACTTTACAGGACTTAACTAAGCTGCTGCACACCATTTAAAATTACCATAATTATTACTGTAATTATACACTGCTAGAACATTTAGAAGGAAAGTGCTTATATGTCACAGAAATGCATATTTCACTTTTTTATTTTTATTTTACAAATGTGGAAACTTTAAACTCTCTAAAACTGTTAATTATAGTAATATACGTGATAATTCTGCTTTTCTGCGAAAAGGGGACTTCTGCTACTCATAGCAGTACATTGTTGTTAAGTACCTACAGCACTACTCTTGGGAACAAAATAAATCAAAGGATTGTTTCCTCTCTGAAAAACTACCTGACATCAGACTGATGCATGCTGCATTTTGGAGTCAGTGGAGCAGAGAGAGCAGATGAGCATGATTCCTCTAAGACTGCAGTTTAGGTCTGCATTATTTCCATGAAAGCTGTTTGTATGTTAAGAACTTAGTCATTCTTATCTCCTTCCTAGAACACATGCACTGCACTGTAAGGTCAAGCAGAACTTCCTCAGCATGATTTGTAAGTTACTGATTAGCAGAAAATGATCTGGCAAAAATCGTTGATTTGAGTACAGGCACATTTCGCCATTATGATAAGCAGTGAATTCAAATGTGTCCTTACAGTGAAATCAGTTAATATTCAATTGCTATCTCCTGAGGGAAAAAAGTCTCTTTAAATGATGTACATCTTTAAAACCAAGTTTGTCCTCTTGACTCATATCAACACCAAGCACAGCCCAGGTGTAGGATCAATGGTCAGAAAATTGAATCAGGAAAAAAAAAAGCTTCACTTTCTCATTTCATATTTAGTCACTTGAGTCTTTTTTCACTACGTCAGAAAAATCCCATCATTTTGCATCTGTCAAGCATCTTCAAGCTTTTTTTTTTAACCCGTTTGTTTGATCTGTTGGAACACGGAAAACAATGCTGTGTTTATGTCAAACCTTGGCGCCGCACTGTCTGCAGTCTCGATGAACTTTGCCTTAAAGCGTGAGTCAAATGCAGGTCGATCAGGACCTAAAATCAACTACTGTGGTGATCTGAATTTAGCTCACGAGAAGTGCAGATGAATTCGCCGCTGCCCGCCCATCCCTAAGACCATGAAAATGTCTCTAGATTTCAAAGCCCCAGTGTGGTACATGAGCAAAACTTCTGAGAGATCTGTCAGGCTGTACGCCCAGCATCTAGTGCAGGCTGAAGAAAGCAGACAAAAAAAGAGAATCTAGTCCTTTACTTCCTGAACTTCAAAGGTGCCTCACCTCCTCAGCTTGGCCATCTAAAGGCTCGCTGGTGTTTGACCCTTCTCTGTACCTTCCTCTTCAGCTTCTTTCACCCTCTCTCTTATAGATACCAGGGTTTTGATTAACATTGCAGACCCTCAGACTCCTTCTTAAAATCACAGCAAATTTATTGTGGGAGCCTGAACCCATGATGAAAATTTAAGAAGAACACTGCCTCTGATATTGAAAAACCCCGAATCCTCTGTTCACCTCCTCCCAACTCTTGTAGGAGTTTCTATTCTGTCTTTAAAAACTCTGTGACCGCTTATTGTGCTGGATGTTTCCAGTTCTGCATGTGAGGGCAGAGGGTAAGATAAAACGGAGACAATGTTTTCATCATCAAGATTTGAAATCATTTGTGATATGAGGTTTGTGGTTTTTGCAACATGAAAATTTGCTTTTTGTCTCATGTGGAGGGATAACACCTCTGCACCCATTTCACAGATCCTTTAGTTATTGCGGGTAGAAGTTAGACTTTTGTGCAGAAAAAGTCTAGCAGGTGCATGTGTGTTTTTTTTTACTGTTACCTCTGTGTTCACTCTGGTGAAAGCTGAAATAATGTGCTTTAAAAACAAATCTCTATATATCAAGTATTTTAATTACATGCCCTGATGGATAGTGACCACAGTGTGTGTTTCTAGAGAGCAGTCTGCCAGGAGTAGTTATGTCAATTGACAGAAGGCACACACACACACACACACACACACACACACCTCCAGAAAAATAGAAAAGAAATACGATATATGTACAACACAAACCACCTGAAACTCTTTCTGTTTTCACAAAAACACGCTACTTCTTCTAATAAAGGCATGCTTTATGCAATAATGGCAACATTTCATATAATAATTCATAATATCACTGATGCAAAAAGAGGAAGCACAGAAACAGAGCATGGTGCAAAAAATTCAAGAAAACATTTCACGAAACTACTTCAAAGAGGCTTTTCTGACTTCCAGAAATGCAATTTTAAAATAGTCCTGACAGCAGGTGCACCTCCAGTAGTCAACCAGAAAGTACAGAAACATGCAGGTCAAAGGGGAAAAGATTTTGCAAGACTGTAACTTGCAGCTGGCAAATTGAAATAATCTCATTTAAAAAAAAAAAAAACAAAAAAAACCACAAACACACACACCCAAAAAAAAAACATGTAAAGACAACAACAAATAGAGGTTTAAAAAATACAATATGAGATTATTTTAAATTATAATCTAAATTTAAATATTAAATTTGATGATAATAAAAAAAAACCAATAATGTTTGGCTTGAGCTGACAAGCAGGGTGAAGTCTGGCAAATATCAGTGTCCTATTATGTGGCAGCGCACTTGCTTTCTGTGCACAGATCCGAGCCATGAGAAACCTCTGGCCTGAAACCTTCTGTCAGACACAAGTGAGGCACATTAGTGAATTAATCCTCATCGACGTGGCTACGTCTTAATGCTCGCTGACCCATCCGAGGGGCCCGGCAGCACTATCTTCTCTCAATGCTCCTTTTTTTTCTGTTCCTTTCATTTATTTTCTAAGAAAATCTCTTCTTCGGTGTTATCGCTTTCGCAGCCGTTATCGCGCTGAGGTTTGATTATCAAAAAGTTTGTTTCTCACTTTATCGCCTCATCTTTAAAAAAAGTCCTTTCATCCCGAGCAGAGGTTAGATATTAAAAAGAGTTTGATTTGTCACTGGTTTCCACATGTCGAGTCTTTAAATATTAAAACAAAGGCAGGGAGAGTGTGTTTTGCTGATTTTTTTTTAATGAGAAAATGGTAAATACCTTTAGAAAGACTTCAGCGGGTGGAGTAAAGATGTGAGACTAAGAAATTATATTAATTTGCCTTTTTATTGCTACAAAATAGGTGTAATTTCATTGGTTAGACTGCTTGTGGGGGTTAATTTCCTGCTGCGTTCAAGTGAAGGGACCCCTGTGACTGTGCAGGACAAGCAGAGGTGTCAAAGTGTTTTCCTGCAACTCAGCCTGCAACCGATATTTTGCTCCACTTCATAATGCCTCTGCTTCCTGAACAGCTTTTCCCCAGTTTTTAATTATTATTATTACAAAAAAAGAAATAACAAGAGGATGAAAATAATCTTGGAGTTTACCGAAATAAAGTCTTTGTATAAAATGTGTATTTGGCCAATTAAAATTGTATTGTATTGAATTTAAAAAGTATTTTTTAATTCTACTTTGCAGATCCATTTCAAATAAATGACTCTAAGAGCATTTCCGAGCCACTTTCCATTCACACTCTAATTATGACTCAGACACCGTCGATTTTGAGGAAAATCAGTGTAAAGTGTAAAGTGTAAAAATCGACTTTAAACGTGCTTAACGAGCTTAGAGGCCATCTTCATCACATTTCTGAGGTTAAAAACTCTGCTGACAACACCCCCCGTCACCTGACCAGGGATGTGGTCCTGCAGGAGGCCGGAGAGAAAAGTTAACTCTGAGCTCCGGTCGCTGATCACCACAGGCCAGTGTGACGAGGCTGCAGTGCAAGTGTTACTTGGTTCTCGGAAAAAAAATATCTTTTAAGTGAAATTCTAGGAAGTTGCCATCGCGCAGTGCAGTCAGTTACAAAGTGTGTAAAGACCCAAAAGCGCAGCGGTGCGTAAAAGTGCTCTTTCTTTGGCACACATAGGTGAGACTCTGTGAGGCTGTCAGGCAGACTTACCTGCCCTGTTTGGTGATGATCATCTCGGTCTGGAACTTGTGGAACTTCGCCCACAGCGGGTAGTTGTTGAGCAGAGCCTGCGTCTTGCCGCACACCTGTAGCCCAGGTAAAGGGTAGAGGGGCGGCCGCTGGTAGCCGTGCTGAAAGCTCGTCGGGTAACTTTCCGGGGAGGGGGGGTACAAGTCTTTACTGGCCGCG
Organism: Scortum barcoo; assembly: GCA_023238725.1. Classification (NCBI taxonomy): domain Eukaryota; kingdom Metazoa; phylum Chordata; class Actinopteri; order Centrarchiformes; family Terapontidae; genus Scortum; species Scortum barcoo. Next base: position 16,499,449 of record CM041542.1, read on the forward strand.
GGGAAGCCGTCCGCCGCCGTCGGGATGTACCCCTGCCCGGCCGCGCTCCTCGGCGGCGACCGCACGCCGCCATAGGGGCAGCTGCCGAGGCTCTGTGCGTAAAACCTGCCGGGCTGCGCCCCGTAGCCCCCCACCGTCTGGTCGGAGTGGTAGGACAGAGCCAGGGCGTCCTGGCTGCCCTGAACGGAGTCCGGGTAGTAAAAGCGGGCGTCCTGGATCCCCATTTTAAACTCGGCTAGATCCTTGCCGCCGCGGTGGAGGTGGCTGCTGATGTCGGCGCTCTTCCCGAAAGTTTGCGTTTCAGTCCCATTCAACATGCTGAGGTAGAGGTTGCCACCTATGCCGCCCATTTGCAGCCCCGCTCCTGGTTTGTGCGTAATGTCATAGGGCTCCGCTCCGGCGTCCAGATGAATAAGAGCATGTACAATAATAAAAAAAAAAAGAAATCACAAACCCGCACACAGGGGACTCTTATCCTCACCTAGGAGCTCTCACTGCGCACTGAGCATGCCACAAACTTTAAACTTCGGCGTCTTCGCTCAGATCACTTAGGACATACAGCCACCCATCATCCCTCTCATTAGACTATTTATATATGAACTTTTTTTTAATCACCCGAGTTGGTGACTGTCTTGTCTTTTTGGTCGCTTGGAGTCGCTACCAGTGACTCAAACACATGCTCAGTTTTCTAACCTATGATATATACATTTAGTAAGTGGTCATATTTTGGAGGTGTGTCTGATGCAGAGGCAGGACGTGATAGGCTCCAGATATGAGAGAGGCGTCCCCTCATCACACAGTATCTCAACACAATTTACACGCGCTGCCTTTAAAAAAACACACAAAAAAAAACCAAAAAAAACAAAAAAACGACTCTTATTGCTTTAATACAAATAAAGAAAGGACAGGGAAGTTTTAAAATGACACCAGAGGAAAATAAAATAAAAAAAAGTGCTTTAAAATGAATGGCCCAAGCTCCAGATAAGAGTACGGTTTTGTGCGTTTCCATTAAGAGGTCATCTGCCCACATGAATAATTAATTATGATAATGTTTTTAAAAGCAACTGTTTTGATGATGAGTGAGTAAAGTGACGTGCAGGGAGATTAATTAAGAATAAGTAGACAAATCAGTTCATTAAAACCATCATTAATGAGGCCACTGATTTCACAATCTGACATCACTCTGACAAGGCACCGATAATTCACAGACTGTGTGTTATATATGTATTAAATTCACTTTGGGATTTGACAATAAAATACACTGCTGTGCTGCACTTTGCTCTCATTTTTCCGATCAGGTGGATCTTTATTGTGTAAATGTCATTTTAAAGATAAAAACGGATTAATTAGGACTGTTTGTGTGCGCTGAAGACTTTCTTTGTCGTTTCCCCCCCCCTAAAGTTAAAGCTTTTCTTTGTTATTTAGTCAAAAATCAAATAAAACATCACGACTTCTTCTGTGTCGCGTGGTATTTTCATAGTCCATGAATCTCTTTTTACCACTTTGTTCCGATCATCAGATTTTGTTTTCATTTTCCTTTTGAATCGAGAGCAGCTTAAACAGACTGCACTTTTATAGTTTTAACACGCATGTGGCGCAGTAATAAAACAACTGGCTATGTGAAGTCGATATTAAATATTCATTATTTGACTGTTACAAATGATATAATCATAACATGGAAATGAATAAAAATAAATAGATCATTTATTAACATCAAATCAATAGCAATACAAAAATCAAACTTAACTGTTCTAAAATCATTTTGACTGATTTGTTTTTACCTGAAGCTGTTCAGGTCATGGACATCCCTCACATGAAGATGAAATCAATTCATATTAATATTTCTTGCTTTCTTTTATCTGTTGATGACCTTTACATAACCAAGGTAAAACAAAGTTATGTTTATCATGCAGATGTTCATGTCAGCATGTGGTATAACTATCATGATACTGTAAAGGAATGTGTATCAAAGTCATGGACAGATTAAATAAAAACTTATTTAACTTTATCAACTGTTAATTCATGAGGGATCAGGACCTGTTTCTCAGTTCTCTCAACTTTAGAAGTAGATGTCCCATGAGAAGAAGATCCAGGCTAAAAAATACCTGAATCTTTCTTTTAAGGCTTGAGATGATCTTACTCCCAGCACAGGCTTGTGTTAGGCCAAGACTGTGGGCGTGTTTAAATGGGTCTAAACACTTTGGTATAGAACATGCAGTATAGAGATGATTTCCACGTGCTTGGTGTTTGAACAAGTTCTCATTTGTGGCAGCAGAACACCTCTGAAAGCACCAGGTAAGGTTTCAGTCCCAGTCAAATATGCAAAATCAACTTTCACAAATGTCTCCTGTGATTGTCAGAGCGTCACGTTGTGCTGTCATACCGTAAGTAACCAATCACACATCACTTGGAACCGTCCTCCATGAAACAGAAAGTGATTTTTGTCAGACAGCAGCATTCTCTGCTCTTTAAGACCTTTTAGTGGCTTGTTTGGCTGTCGCACATCAGCAAGCCTGAACTGAGAATCTGCCTCATAAAAACAGGTGAAAGAGATAACCCTGAGGTATTAGCAGCTGCATGTGTGTGACCATGGACACACATTAATAGATGAAAGCCCCCCCAGTGCAGGTATGACACAGTTATCCCCCACGACACTGTCACTGCTCTAATCCCACTTCCTGTGTCTCTCCTAGCAAGGTGAGCTCATAAGGGCACACGCTGAAATCATCAGAGTTGACACGGGTGGCGAGAGGGCCTCAGTGTGAGCGACACCACGGACGCCACGGCCAGCCAGGCGTGTCCACCCCACCCCCACCACACTCCCCGCCTCCGGCTGGAATCACCACTTCCTCTACTCAGCACACACTGCTTCCGGCGAGAGAGCCCCTCAGGCCATCACCTTGCGAAGCGCAATCAGCTTTCATTTTCTCCTGGAAGTGTTATTAGCAGGTCAGCTGGCTCCCATGTGCAAAGGCATGAGGCAGAACATGCAGGAAATGTAGGTGTTCTCAACAGGATGAAGCGTTTTTAATCTTTCATGGATCTACCCTCATTACACAGCTGAAACATTTGAGATCACCTTCCGATTTCTCAAGAATCAAAACTTTCTACAGCTGCCTACATTGCACATAAGTCAATCTGGGTGAGCAGGAGTTATAATTAGTGAATTATACTTGTAGACATTAGAGGCAGAGCTGTAAAACCTTGATGGTTGTAAAAGAATGCAGTAAAAGCAAGTGTGGTTGGCATGATAGTTTCTGTGGGCTGACAGATTTAGATGTGATAGACTTGCACACCAGCGGATGTCTTAGCATGTCTTCATTAACAGTATCACCAGACCGCTCAATTAAAACAGACGATACCTTGTGAAAATGGAAGAGGCGATGATAATCACATTGTGGCAGTTACACCATGAAATCATTAGCTGGTGAAAAGTATAACTCTGAAAATGCGGCAAGTTTTATTTGATCTGTGATGAATAACAGTGTGGGTTCCCAGCTGACATTAAAGGCCTCAGCATGCTTCGGCTGAAGTTCTTGTCAGATGGTCAAACAGCACCTGAAACCCCCCTGAGACTGACAAAAACACCTGATTTAGGCAGCAGATACCCGCGAGTGTGGGGGCAGTTTGAACTTCTTCCTCAAACTATACAGAACTTCTGCAAGTGCACAAACGAAATCGTGTCATCAAGAAATTGCGTTTATGTACAAAAAATTTGCAACAACAAATAGATATTGTTGCAAAACATGATGCAGTCACCGTATTATTCATTGACAAGTATTTTTTTTACAATATACTGTGGTTTGCAGAAAACTAATTAAATCCACAATTTTTCCCTAATCTTGACCAAAGTCTTTTTGTTGGTTAAAGTTAAAATAAAACCAGCATTGATTGTTGGTTGGAAACAGGAAAGGAAGAGCCTCTTTAGTTAAACTCTTTGGAGTTTTGTTCACCAGCCCGCTTTTGTAATGCCTCCTAACTTCCTCCTTTGGTCCTGGCAGACAACAGTTCGGGCTTTGTTACTTGGACATAAACATGTCATTTTTTGCAAAATGTTCAAAAACAACTCATGCTCTCAATGGTCTTGTATAAAGACTTTGTTCTTTAGATGTCTTTGGACAAAGCTTCGTGCATATGAGTTTGTAAGAAGCATACTGAACCCTCACGACAGGTATAAAGTTTTGAGGTTGACACCACTTAGTTTACAGCTTGTTCCCACTGAATCTGCTCTGAAAAGGCCCACCAACCCCCAGCTGAAACCTGAGGAGGCAACATGTTGCTCTAACTCATGACCACAATGTTCACTATGTCAGAGTCATATATGCTTGTTGTTAATGTGCGCTTCCTATATACTGTATTTCAGCCACAAGACTCCAAATAACCATTACTGTAGTATTTTTGAGTTATTTTCCCATTTAAAGTCAACTGTGTCTTTTGGCTGCATAACCCTCGACCATAAATATCCACATCTTGACATCGCGCCGATGTGGGTGGGCATTGCATGCCTGACACCAAGTTCACAAATCACACCCAATGTACAGACTGACTGAGCCGTGGCATTCATTACACTTGAACACCCGTTTGGCGCTCGCAGCTAGCAAGACTAATGAAAAAAATATGACGTTATCATCACATGGAATGAGAGATTTATCACTTGCTCACAGGGGAAAACAACTCCGAAGTCCTGATATCGTATTAAAATTTTCATAAATGAAGAAGCCGCTCTAAGCCTGCATAACTGCAACACTAAGACTGTTCCCAATCATTTTAGCTTGTTAATCGTGACCTCATGTCGCAGGTTGCATACTTGTATGTCATTGAGTGATGTACTCTTCACAGATTGTCACATTTAAATAGTTTAGAGGCCCGGAGAGGTAAAATGATCCAATATTTCACAAGAAAAAAACAATTATAGAAAGGTCAGAAACAAAAACAGAACTTGTCTTGTGATTCCTCAGATTATCCTGTGACTGCTCAGGAGTCCCAGCCCACAGCTTTAGAAACACTATCCTCAGGTATATAAGGTAGAGAGAAGTGTACATCTAATGCTGTCTCTTTTTCACTTAGCACTGATGACATCAAATAAATTATTTGTGGACTTTTTAATCTCTAAAAATATGGACTGGATCGATGTCGACCACACCATAACAAACTGTAGGAATATTTGGTGACACTACTGATAAACCCTGTGACGTACTCTTGTTTTATGAGCAGGTACCAATAAAGTACTTAATAGTTCCTACTGCGTACCCAATATTTACAAAAATACTCCTTTGTCTATGTTGACAAGTTTATTAAAGATTGGCTTTAGTTTGGGTGTGTTCACGAGGTTGGCGCTGGGAGCAGGTGTTTGGGTGTTGTGAGAAGCCGGAGTGAGGACGTCCCTCTTAATCAGCATGTAAACGTTCCTCATTAGGCCGAGTTAACCAGAGCTCCAGACTCTCCAAAGTGGCTCCTGAAGAACGGCTTCCTGTCTGAGGCACACCATGGTAGTGGTTCATAATTAACGCAACATATGTTTATTCAAATCTCCGCACGGGGTGTGAAAGAGGGCTTCAGGAGGCACCACCCACAGAGGCTGTGAAAACAGAGGGTGGTGGAATTAAGTGAGGAAAGAGAGAATGGAGAAATCTTGTGAGCTCCAGATAGAGTGCGATAGAAAATATGGCACTTATTGCTCAGCGGAATTCACACTCAATAGCTCATGAACTCTTGGGGAAGTGCGAATGTATTCCTCAGCAACCCAGAAACAAACAAGCTGCCACTTCCTTAGCCTATAATTAGCTGGTAATCAATGCTGGGTGGGTTTCTGTCCTGTCAGACATCCCCAGCCATCGTGGGGCAACACTAGACCTGCAGCTGTACTCTCAGGTCTCAGATGACAATCCAACATAAAGAACATTAAGCCCTGTTTTTGGAAAATGTTCCTTGTTTATCGGGGCTGCCTAAAAAAAACATATGTAAAATTCTGATACAACCTCAAGTAAGGCAATGTAGTATTATTTTTATTATATTATATTTACCTTATGTTAACTTTTGAACACATTAAGCAAAAATCTCCAAAAAGGCACCACCTCCCTGACCCCCACTGGAGCTCGTAGATATCTCCATTGGCACATGTTGCGGTGTGACACCCCCAGACATTTGCCACTTTCTCCATGAGCTTGTTTAAGAGAGGGGAGTGTTGTGGTGGGAGAGTAATGGGACAGTGTGTGCTCCTCTGTTGGCCTATGAACCCTTGCTAACCCCTATAAACACAGAGAGGGTATGTGTAAGCTTAAGGCAACAGGCAGCAGCTCTCAGTCGCTGACACTCTGCAGCTACAGATGTGACCTTTCGGTATGAAAATATCAAACACGTAAAACCTGCCTCAACTTGATATTCTTTTAATAAGCTCAGGTTTCAGGGTCAAACACATAGTCCTCATCACTTTGAGCTCCAGTTTATCTGACTCAATTCACAGCAGGCTCACTGTTCTGAATCTACTTGACCCTATTGCTGGTTTTAACATTAGTAATCAACACATCTTATTTGAATCTATTTGCCCCCGTTAGTCAGGAAGTTTATACTGTGTTTCCTCTGTCACTTTCCAAGACTGAGTGTGCAGGGTCCTCATGTGAGGAGGGCCCACAAAGATACCAAAATGAATAGCCATAGAAGAGTGGAAGGGTCCACAGAGAATTCCTATGTATGGGATGTAAACTTTTGAGCTATGCCCCTGTCTTGAGGCCATATTTCAGTCAACTAGATCAGAGATTCCCAACCCCTGGGCCGCGGACCAGTACCGGTTCGCGAAATTCTGTCTTGCGTGAAACCGACCCGTGCTGCAAAAAGGTTGGGGACCGCTAAAGTAGATGCACTAACATTAAAGCCCACAGCGACCTACTGACTCAGCATACATCAATTACATTTGAAACAGTGGTAGCTGAATCTGCATGTCTCTGACTCATGATGCGGCATTTGAGCGCAATACACAGTTCACATACAGATGCATGAAATGTTGCATGTGTCAGAAGTTTCATTATGACTTCCAGACATTTAAATGAATCTCGAATCTTTCCTGAAAACCTTGGCTGCTAATTTTAAACCAATGGCATACAACTTCGCAATCATTTTTACCTCAAGTCAAATGAACCATTTACGGTATATTGAACTGATTAAGCCTCTCAGATAAGAGGTGAGACATCTTCAGAAATCTCAAGCAATTCCAGTTAACTTTCTTCTAACTCTTAGAAAAAAACTGCTAAAGTATATTAGCTAAAAAGCAAATGTTTTCTTTTCTTCTGTGGTCATGAGTGTCCTAAATATGTTCTAAAAACACTTGATCACACACTTCCCATAATGCAACACTGTTTATTAGCCCCTCCCCTCCACTTCACACCCTCAGTTTGTACCACAGACCCTCTGGAATAAATTTGTAGTCCGAGCCCGAGCAAAGATAACCATGAGGACATCATCAGAGCAACAGGGGACATTAAATGACAATAATTATATTATTTTCACAGGGTGAGCACCTGCCATGATGAGAAAAGGGGCATTTGTGTGTAAATTATACATCCCTCAAAAAAGAAGTGCACGGCACAGTTTACATAGGTTTCGCTGTATACACATAATGCATTTGACATTCATGAGCCACAACTAAAATAAAGTAACATCTGACTGATGGCTGGTGTTGCTTTCAAGCCTATCCTTAGCTTTATTAGTTGGTGCTAATGTAAGTTAACTCATGCTGGGTTGTGCATCTGGGGCCCGCAGATCCATGGGAGGTCCTGCACATGAACACACAACACTGGCAGCTTTATGTTACTCAGACAGACAGCACAGTGCACAGCTATGACAAAACAGGGCAGCTGTGCACTTCCCTACATTCCTCTGGCCTGCTCCATGATCCCCCCCACCCACCCACCCTCAAATATTACTAGTCTTCCCTTAAAGGCACTATACCTCCCAACACACACTCCTGCCATACGGCCTACACCTCATACGCAGACAGACTCCCCACCTCAGCCGCCGGCCACTCGCTGTGCCCTCTGACTACATTAAGAAATCATCACCCTTGTCAGGTTCAAGCTGACCCTGCTATACTAAGTGCTACTGTCAGGGTCAGCTGGTCCAGGCTGAGCTGCATGGCTGCAGCTACTGTTGAGGATTTAATTACAGCCAAATGAGAGTCTTATAAAGGGCTGCACAGTATGGACTGACTGTGCAGAGTCACTCACTATTAAATACTAGAGTTTCCTCACGAGACATTTTCTGTGTATATGACTGAGATTATGAATGAGTGGTTGTGGTTGTGAGGTTGCGTTTTGATTGGCCAGTTGCCTAGAGTATGTGCTTGGCATGTTGCCAGGTATGTTTTCATGTGAGTAAGAGAGAGAATATACAGCTAGTCTGGCTCACCAAGACATAGTCCACCATAAAACCACCCCCAATAAATACACAAATGTATGTTTTTACTTTGTTATTTGTATTAAACAAACAATATATGCTAATTTGTTTACTACAGAAGTAGGTTAGCTCATTCCCCCTGTTTTCAGTCCTTATGCTAAGCTAACCATAGCCTGGCTATGGCCTCATAGTTAGCGTACAGATATGCACGCTAACTTTTAGTAAGGTGAAAAAGTATATTTCCAAAAAATGTTGAACTCTTATACAAAGGAAAAGTGTTAAAATTAGGCTAATTTGAAATGCAGGCATCTATTTAGATTTGTGGAAATAATATAGTAGTATCCTCCTGCAGTATCCTGTCTTCATCATCTCTGCTTGTTCTGCTTCATATCTGCAAAGAAAGGCCTGAAAATTTAATGCTTGACACAACCTTGATTAAAACAGCCTAAAAACTCAGTGCCAAGTCTATGCATTCCACTTTTCATTATTTTAATGACTGTGTGGCTATTCAACAAGGCTTGGCTAACTTCATAAAGTTATTCAGGGCATGGAGAAATACAGTTTGTTTTTCCTTCAGTAACCAGCTCTGTTGTCTTTGTTTATCCAGAGTGGCAGCTGATGTACAGCTCTAGGCGCTTGTTCTAATGCCTAATTATCAGGCCATAAATCCTGCTGGACAAGGTGTCAGGTGCTGTCAATTCAGCCAAGGATTTCCATGGGTCCGTGTCACCTATCCAGTCAAAGGCATGGTCTGTTCATTTAATAACTGATCAACTCTCATTCAGATTCAGGGCATGTATGCACCTCACATGTCTTCTGTTGTATTGCAGTGTCTACTCTTGCCCTCTTAATCCCATCCTGACATTTGATAAATTACTTTATTATCCTTCAAGTTACTGCAACTCAACAGATGGAATTTAGAGGATATTCACATGAACCCAGCAGAAATATGAGATTCTGGCAGGAAAACATTTGGTAAATTACATCACAGTTCCTTATGTAAAGTGAACCTTGATTGCTATTTCTGATGACATTGTTGTAATTCAAAGCTCAACCAAAAGCCCAGTCAACCTAACCCTGATAAAACAGGAGCACTGAGTGGTAGCATTGGATGGTCAGTGCAGCCGCTCTGTTGTCCTTGCAGTCACATTGACCCACTTGGCCACCTTTCTTAGCCTTAGCCCATTTCCCCACTGTCTACCTCTGACACCTCTGTCAGGTGCCTGGTATATTTAGTTGCTGCCATGAAGAAACACGGTTGGAAAAGAGTGCTTCACTGCGGCCTATGAAGGGAGAAGCAGAGAAAGGATCATGCAAGGATGCATCCAGTGCATACTGCCATACTGCTATACCAAGGATTTTAAACCTTTGTTTTATTTGTTCTTTAATTTTTCACATAATCAACACATATCTTTGATGTGGATAGTGAAAATGGTAATGAAAAAGGCCTTTATGAGATTTTTTTTTTTACTCATCAATTCCATTATTATTTTTCTACCGTCTGATATCCATCCATCCATCCATCTTCAATCGCTTGATCCAGGACCGGGTCGCGGAGGCAGCAGTCTGAGCAGAGATGCCCAGACTTCCCTCACCCCAGACACTTCCTCCAGCTCTTCCGGGGGGACCCCGAGGCGTTCCCAGGCCAGCCGAGAGACATAGTCTCTCCAGCGTGTCCTTGGTCTTCCCCGAGGCCTCCTCCTGGTGGGACATGCCTGGAACACCTCCCTAGGGAGGCGTCCAGGGGGCATCCAAAACAGATGCCCAAGCCACCTCAGCTGACTCCTCTCAATGTGAAGGAGCAGCGGCTCTACTCCGAGCTCCTCCCGAGTGACCGAGCTTCACCCCTATCTCTAAGGGATCTCCATAAAGATTATGAACAGGACCGGTGACAAAGGGCAGCCCTGCCGGAGTCCAACATGCACTGGGAACAGGTCTGACTTACTGCCGGCAATGCGAACCAAGCTCCTGCTCCGGTCGTACAGAGACCGAACAGCCCTTAGCAAAGGCCCCCGGACCCCATACTCATGGTGGAGCACCCCCACAGAATACCACGAGGGACACGGTCGAATGCCTTCTCCAGATCCACAAAGCACATGTGGACTGGTTGGGCAAACTCCCATAAACCCTCAAGCACCCTGTGGAGGGTATAGAGCTGGTCCAGTGTTCCACGACCAGGACGAAAACCGCATTGTTCCTCCTGAATCCGAGGGTCGACTATCGGCCGAATTCTCCTCTCCAGTACCCTGGCGTAGACCTTCCCGGGGAGGCTGAGAAGTGTGATCCCCTGTAGTTGGAACACACTCTCCGGTCCCCCTTTTTAAAAAGAGGGACCACCACCCCAGGTTTGCCACTCCAGAGGCACTGTCCCCAACCTCCATGCAATGCTTGCAGAGGCGTGTCAGCCAAGACAGCCCCACAACATCCAGAGACTTGAGGTACTCAGGGCAGATCTCATCCACCCCCTGGCGCCTTGCCACCGCAGGAGCTTGCGAACTACCTCAGTGACTTCGGCTTGGGTGATGGACGAGTCCACCTCAGAGTCCCCAGCCTCCGCTTCCTCATTGGAAGGCAAGTCGGTGGGATTGAGGAGATCCTCGAAGTATTTCCTCCACCGTCCGACAATGTGCTCAGTCGAGGTCAACAGCTCCCCACCTGCACTGTAAACAGTGTTGGCAGAGTACTGCTTCCCCCTTCTGAGGCGCCGGACGGTTTGCCAGAATCTCTTCGAGGCCGACCGATAGTCCTCCTCCATGGCCTCACCGTCCCACAGGCCAACATGGTTTAATAGGACTCCTTCTTCAGCCTGACGGCATCCCTTACTTCCGGTGTCCACCACCGGGTTCGGGGGTTGCCGCCACGACAGGCACCAGAGACCTTGCGTCCACAACTTCGAACCGCCGGCGTCGACAATGGCGGCAGAGAACATGGTCCACTCGGACTCAATGTCCCCAGCCTCCCTCGGAATCTGTGAGAAGCTCTTCCGGAGGTGGGAGTTGAAGACCTCCCTGACAGAGGGCTCGGCCAGACGTTCCCAACAACAGACCCTCACAATACGCGTTTGGGTCTGCCAGGTCTGTCCAACTTCCTCCTCTGCCAGCGGATCCAACTCACCACCAGGTGGTGATTCGGTTGACAGCTCTCAGCCCCTCTCTTTACCCGAGTGTCCAAGACATATGGCCGGAGATCAGATGAAACGACAACAAAGTCGATCATCGACCTCCGGCCTAGGGTGTCCTGGTGCCACGTGCACTGATGGACACTCTTATGCTTTCGAACATGGTGTTCGTTATGGAAAAACTGTGACTAGCACAGAAGTCCAATAACAGAACACCGCTCGGGTTCAGATCGGGGAGGCCGTTTCCTCCCGATCACGCTCCTCTCCAGGTATCACTGTTGTTGCCCACGTGAGCAGCGTTGAAGTCCCCCAGTAGAACAATGGAGTCCCCAGTCGGAGCACTATCAAGTACCCCTCCCAGGGACTCCAAGAAGGCCGGGTACTCTGTACTGCTGTTCGGCCCGTAGGCACAAACAACAGCAAGAGACCTATCCCCAACCCGAAGGCGCAGGGAAGCGACCCTCTCGTTCACCGGGGTGAACTCCAACACATGGCGGCTGAGCTGGGGAGCTATAAGCAAGCCCACACCAGCTCCGCCGCCGCTCACCCTGGGCAACTCCAGAGTAGTGGAGGGTCCAGCCCCTCTCAAGGCGCTGGGTTCCAGAGCCCAAGCTATGCGTGGAGGTGAGCCCGACTATCTCTAGCCGGTACCTCTCAACCTCCCGCACGAGCTCAGGCTCCTTCCCCCCCAGCGAGGTGACATTCCATGTCCCTATTGCCAGAGTTTTGGTCCAGGGATTGGGTCGTCGAGGCCCTCCATGCCACAACTGCTACCCAAACCACATTGCACCGGCCCCTCATGGATCCTTCCTGCAGGGTGGTGAGCCTACTGGAAGGCGGGCCCACGTCATTCGCCATTTCGGGCTGAGCCCGGCCGGGTCCCGTGGGCAAAGACCCGGCCACCAGGCGCTCGCCTGCTGAGCCCCAACCCCAGGCCTGGCTCCAGGGTGGGGCCCCAGGTAACGCCAATCCAATCCGGGCGACATAACGGTCCTTGATGTTTTCTGTTCATGATGGGCTTGTGAACCGCTCTTAGTCTGGCCCGTCACCTAGGACCTGTTTGCCATGGGAGACCCTACCAGGGGCGTAATGCCCCGACAACATAGCTCCTAGGATCATTCAGGGCACACAAACCCTCTCCACCACAGTAAGGTGGCGGTTCAAGGAGGAACTCAAAATGTCTGTAGAGCAAAGAAAAATGTATTTATACCTCAACTTGACATCTAGGTGCAGGAATACAAAAACAGTGAGGTGACAAGACGGGAAAACAAATAAAATCAGATTGCAACTTTTTCTGTATGGATTTTATTACCTTTATCACCTCCCTGTCCTAGGTGCACTTAAAACTTTTGACTCTCCTTGTGCCCTAACTCAGTCTTTGAAGAACACCGCCCGAGAAGGTGCAGCAGAAAATTACTTTTGAAGGAAATCTGATCTGAATGATGTATTAAAATAATCCTGCCCCCTTGTTCCTAACATCCTGCGAGCTTGATGCTGGGGGCCTTGATATTACAATCACTGTAATGAAGCCGGGATTGATTGAATGATTGGCAGCTTGAGACATGTGCAATGAATGACCTGAGCTGCGGCTTTAATGCACAAACACAGTGATGGACACAGTGTTCTGGGGTATGTGAAGCCACGGAAAGTGCAGCAGGCTTAACACTCAAGAAGAACACTGCGGCTGAAGTATGCACGTGTGTCCATGTACGTGTGTGTCTGTGAGGGTGTAGGCAGACGCTGAAGTCCAGTAGCCCCTGTTTGTGTCACTTGCTCCTGGGTGAGCGCTGGCATTTGTGTGCAATGTGTTTAACGTGAGCGTGTGTATTTGTGTATATGGCTTGAGTGGCAGGAGGCAGAGGGGCACTGCTAGGGGTGGTCAAACACAACAAGTGAAGGAGGAGGAGGAGGAGGGGGAGATGTAATGGTACTGAGGTGGTGTAGCCTATGTATGTGTGTGTTTGGATACAGATCAGACACGTTTAGCTGGACATGGTGGCTTTAAGCGGCGTTTCAGCTGACAACAACTTGCCAACCAGAGGTCATGCCTGCCACCGCCACCACCTAAGTTCTCGGATTCATCTGGCCCTATCAGTCCACTGCTATCTGTATCAATCATTAGAAATCATTTATTTTTAGTGGGATGTGGCCTCTCGCCCTCCTTGCTGCCCTCTTGCCCCCTGCGGGCCCCCCTCTGCCTGGAAGCCCCTCACTAATGAGTGTCAATCTGGAGGGCTGTGGCACTTTTACTGCAGACACCTCCCCTGACAAACGCAGGGCTTCAGTCAACATGAATCATGCAAATAGACGCCAGCAAAAGTGACAACCGTGCCATCCGCCGCCAAACCCCTCCCTTGTTTCCTCCCCAGCCTTTTAAAAGTTTGTTTAATTAAAGCCAGGACATCTTTTTCTTTATATTTTGTTGCGTTTTTACTGCTTGATAGATAAATAGATAGATGGACAGGTCCTCTAACAAAATGGTTCTCTGATAATTGGAAAACTGACAAACAAGGTTATATGCAGTTTCAGTTAATTAACCCTGCTTTTTTCATTTTTATTATGTTAAAATTTACAAGTTTCTGTACATCACCTGAAATTTTAATGTTGTGCCCGCTATTGGTTGAGCAACAGCACACTTATGACTATATGGTAAAGTCACAAATCCTTAGTGTTACCTTGTATTTTCTGTTTAACTTCAAATAAACTTTAGTTCTTCAATTTGTTTTCATCACCTGACAGAAAATCAGAATGAAAATCAGCTGAAATGTGGAGTACAAAGTCATGTTAAGATGTAAAGATTTTTACTCTCCTTTGTATGCCACTCGTGAAGGGCTGATGCTGTTAGTGCTTGTCTCATTTAGACTTGGACAGCATGTTCTGCCTGGTGCTGTGGATGGCTCCACTGATGTAAACACATCGCCCAAGTTGATTGCCACAAGTTGAGCATTTAGCATTTCCTAGGAAAGTAAATTATGTAGAAGGTCCCTTTGGTTGCAAGAAGCTGCTGTTTCAGATAAGCAGATGCATCCACACTCGGTCACCGGGAACCTTTATTACTTTGAACCCATTTTCCAAGGCTGAGGTAATAGTTGAATATGTCCTGACTTTTGAAGAAATCAGAGATGTCCTACTGGTTTGTGGTTTATCATGGTGGTGCTTGTTGATCTGAAGCAGCATCATGTAGAAATGAACTTGGGGGTCAATAGGGTCAATATGGGTTAGCTCATTCTGGTTAATCAAACCCTGTTCTGACAGTCACTCATATAGGTTAACATGTACGAAAGTATTCGTTAAAATCGAAAGGGATGAGGTCAGACAGTGATTGATTTCTGACGGAATGCCCCAGATAGATATAAATTTAATTATCCCCAGGGGTTAATTGACATAGTTTTTAAAAAAACTAATCACTCCATGCATGTATTTACCCCCCACTGTTTTATTTGAACAACAAATTGTGAGTGTGAAATTTAATAATTTATTTTTCTATTTTCATGATGTATTTCCCCAGTGATTTCCATAATGGAATGAAAGAAATAGTGTTTACATGGATGCTAATTTATATCAATCCTACAATACAACAGGTCACATTTGATAGATTAAAAATTACAGTTGTGCAACACTACACCTGTCAGTGATGATATACCTGTCTGAAATCACAATATACTGTTGGTTGAACAAGGAAGAGATTGGCAGCAGAGTAAGAGGCAGTGAGGATATACTTATCCCAGATTTCCTTATTTCATGTCAATCTGTTATGTCTCATCATGTTTATTAAGTTTTCATGTCTGTCATGTTTCTGTTTCCTGTTCTGGCTGTGTCTTTTATTTTGAAATCCCTAACTCTCCTCTCATTTCAGGTCCCTTAACTTACTGCCATTGTGCCATTACCTCATGTGTATATATTGTCTACGTTTCCCCTGTCTCGTTGCCAGATCGCAGCTTTTTGTTTCATGCGTTCATGTCTCTGTGTTCTGTGAATTCAGCGATCAAGCCAACATCCACGTCAAGACCAAAGAAACCAAGCCTGTTTTCTTTGAAAGACTTCCTTTATTAAAACCTTTAAAATTGTGCTGGTCTCCTGTCCTGCATTTGGGTCCACCTGTTCTGTAGCCCATCGTAACAGTATCCATCCAATAGGGTGAGATTTCATTCTGGACTAAAGTGGTGGACTGATCAACCAGCTGCCTGATCCACATTGTCATCCCTGGTGTGGCTAAAAGAAACCAGATCACAATATAACATTTTTTCTGTCATTCTTTTCATATACAGTTTAGTCTGGACATTAACACCAGATATAAAAAGATGGATGATGGATGACAGCGATAGTGGCTCGACCTTTTTACTGTATTTAGTATTGACTATATTGGTATGTGCAATTAGCATATGGGGTGCAATTCTGGTCACTATTTAGACACTAGCCCCCAAAGCTCAGTTTTTATGCCTGACATGACTAGTTGAAGGCTCCCACTCAATGTGATGTGGTCATGGTTAGACTATTGACAACTCTCTTTTGACATTACAGCAACAAACTTTAGGTATCCGTATTTGTGTGTCTGAATGGACCTTTGTCAGTGTGTCTAAATGAATTTGCCTGTGTTTTAAGTGTGCACAGTGTGCATGTGTCTATCCTCTGTGTTCCTTTGATTCTCGGGACGTTGGCGTGTTCTAGTAACCGGGCGGACGTCAGAGATCTATTCTGGATGCCCAGTGCAACAGCCGGCCAGCAACAGCAGCAGCAGCAGGGGGAAGGAATGCCGTCTGTCCGGAGGCCTGGGCAGAGTGATCGCTGATCCTGTCGGAGGAAGCGGAGATGACGGCTCTCCTGTTTCATGGGTTGTGGGAGAGAGAGAGAAGTGAGGAGAGAAAGGGGGAGTTGGACTGGGGACATGACGCTCATGAGAGGGAGAGGAAAGAAGGAGAGGGAGAGTGGTTGTGGTGTTGGTGGGGGGCTGAAGGCATTTGGTTTGGTGCCAGTCGAACCAGCTTTCTGGCATGCCGCATTCCAGGAGATCAACACCATGGTGTTTCCTTTCACCCCAACCCACATCCACCACTCCGCAGCCTACCCCAATCCCAAGCACCCTTTTTTTTCAATAAATCTTTATTGAACAATAAAAACAAATCAATAATGTATTTCCATCCATGAAAAAGCACATATGACAACAATGGAGAATCTCTACAAAATCTCTACAGCAGCATAGTTACCACACTACAGTGTTGTGGTCCAGAAATTGTTGATGAGTGTAAATACAGGACAGGAAATGCTGGCTGACTGACAGTGCAGGCTTTCAGTGGGGTGATGAGAGAGGTAAGTTCCTTGAGGGAGGATGATAGTTTGATATCAATACATCAACAGATGATTGTCACTCATCCAAACCCATGTCATGGAAAGATGCTGATCACGACACCGAAGTAATTCACGTCACTAATATTCATTTTGGAAGGACTTTAGAAGGACTGTCAATTTTTTTCCTGCTTTGTTGGCTGTTGGAGTTGGAGTGTCCCAATACTGACATGAAAAGACTGGTAGTGTGGGGCATGTCT
Organism: Scortum barcoo; assembly: GCA_023238725.1. Taxonomy (NCBI): domain Eukaryota; kingdom Metazoa; phylum Chordata; class Actinopteri; order Centrarchiformes; family Terapontidae; genus Scortum; species Scortum barcoo. The sequence continues at coordinate 16,516,498 of CM041542.1, forward strand.
TGATGGCCAAGCTGTTTAGGATTCTGACCATGTAACTGAAATATCCCTGGATCCAGTTTTGCCAGGGATCTTCGTTGCATGTCACCAAACCGGTCCCCAACACGAGGTACACCTAAGGTCAAAGGGAATTATAATATTTTGCAGGAAGTTAGACATAAACAAATGTATTGAAAAAATAACCTGAGGAAGATGAAAAGTTAAGGAGTCACATGGTAAAATTTCATAGCAATCTGAACCATAGTGGAACAGATCAACAGTCAGTCAGCCCTATTGAGTTATGCCACCATGTTAAACTTGAATTTAATGTTCTCATAAAGTTAATATTTTTTATGTATCATTAAACACTGAACATAAATAGTGTGAAACCTCCAAGCTTGTTCAGGCAAACAGCTCCAATTGCTACTACACTTACACATGACTTATTCTTCTTGAAGTAATTTATATCAAACACACCCTTGCTTCAAGGCAGGCTGGTCATGCTGTTAATGCCCTGCCCACTCTTCAGCTCAGCTGTACTGATGCTGTACACTGCTGCTAACCTAGATAGCTAACTTAACTTAACTGGTACTTATGTGGATTTCTCAACACAGAACTGACTGATCATGTTGCCTCAGGACGGCTTGGTGAAGGAAATAATGGTGTTTGTGCCACAAACTCTGCTGCTGCCTGAATTTTCATGCTCATATTAGCTGTAGGCCTCACGCCAAACACACCTGAAGATGAAGTTTCCTGTCCTGCTGTTTAGTGTTCCAGGTTTTACTGAGATGCTGGACATCACTGATTCACTTCCTCAAGATAAGTAGGAGATATATATGTTTTAATATGCTCATCCTGAGATGACGTCTGTGCTCTGCTCAGTGTGTGTTTCTGTGTTTGGAGATGTCAGAAAGCTCTGAACTGGCATGGTGTCTACTGGTTGATAACATTTACACTTATGCTACTGCTACCAATCTACATGTTTGCATTACCTTTGGCTTTTACATGAATTTTTTACAGTGGCTGAACTTTGTTTTCATTTGGTTGTTGTTTGGCATGTGCATGGTGATACTCCAATGCTGTTATATGGTGTTGAAATATGAATATTAATGTTTGAGTGATATGGCTTGGACTGGTTTTGCACATATTGTTTCATATAAGCCAATTGCAAACTGATTACTCCTGTAAAGTGTTTTCATGTAAACTGTTTTTTGAAATTTAAACATGACTGTTTTGTTGCACTCAGCCTGTTGATATATTTCTTTCACTGATATATTAATTTCATGGGATTTTCATAGCTTTTGTCACACAAAATGCATTTTTATTCACTTTTCTTCTTACATTTTATATTCAGGTAAGCAAACTCAAAAGCTGTGGATTTATGCGTGAACTTGCTTTACTATTCCAATTAATGTAACTGCATGGAGTGAGCTGCTGAGCATCTGTTACCACGGTTTATGCTGCAGTTACAGTCATAAACACTTCATGCCAAATTTACACTTACTATACATGCTGACAGTCATCTGCTGCTTATCAACACTACATTTAAGCTATGCATTCTTGTGAATTTAATGTGTAAGTAACTAATTGCACGCCGCTGTGTGGTTCCTATTTGTCTCTGGGGCTGTTTTAACTTGCTTCTTTTTATCAAGTTGACTGTTGGGTTTGGATGTATCCATATAACCTTGCTAAATAGAAAATTCCCTGTTGTGGTTGGAAGTACTTTGTCTGGGTTTGGTGCACATATAGTAGATTTCACAGCTCTGTATTTAATGCTGTTTGCTTCTGGAGAATAACATCACAGCCTACTGTAGATACCAAACATCATTCTTTATTTTAAATCAAAAGATTGTATTTGAAATGCCTTTAATGACAGGACCTGCTGCTCAGGCAGGACTATGGAACAAGGTCGCCCTCAAAATCTCAGTTTCAGACTTGATTTTTTTCATGTGGAACATCGATGCTTGCTAATGACTCAGATGGCAAGCTCTGAAGTGACATTTTGAAGTGACATTTTAAACTTCAGAGAACATTATGCGCCTGGTGTTACATCTTGGCCTTCCACCATCGCTGTGTGCAAGTGCCCTTGAGCAAAGCAGTGAATCCCAACCTGCTGTGGGGTTTGTAGGGGATGCATGGAAGGGAAAATGATCTGTGTGAGTTTGTGAGAAAACGTGTTGTTGTGTTTAAAAAGTAAAGATAAAGTGAAGAAAATGCTAAAGTCAATTGTACCATGTCTACTGTAAATCATCTTCTGTGATTTGCACACAACAGATGACACACTGACCTTTTAGGAATCACTTTAAGTTCTCAGAGTGAAAACACAATGCACTTTACAGTAGCTACCTTAGACCTAAGACAGTTTCCACTCTCTGTTTCTAATCTGGTTCTAACCACACTATGATGCTCACATGAACATGCTGGGTGTGAAAACCATCACATCCCCTCAGACCTTTGCCCTTTTTTATTTGTGTGAACAAGTAGTGCACGTTACTGGTGATGTGAATAGTAAAACAACAGATGGAGGCAAATGTTTACATCCTTGGATAAATTTGTGTGAAATGATCAACTTTATGGAACAGGCTGAAATATCTCTGTGACTACTGGATGGACTACCATAAAAGGAAGGAAGAGGAGGAAACCTACAGACTTTGGTGATCCTCTGACTTTGATTGATTTGAGAGAAATGTCTATACAGCCATTGGATGGATTCAATTAAATTTAGTACAGATATTAATGTATAAATTATGCTATATTTGATAATTAACCTGACTTTCCATCCTTTTCATTTAGTGCCATTATCAGGTCAAATATTACAATATATATAATATAATTACTCAGATACTTTGATTTATGACGAATTACCTTCAAACTCAATTCTCTTCAGCCTCAACTGTACTTTGTGGTTTGTAATCATTAGCAAACTTTAGCATGATAACAGGCTAAACGAAAATGGTGAACACAGAAAACATCATACTTATATTTTGGAATAACCATTGCTAATCTGTAATGTATGAATATATGAAGTACATGTAAATCACTTTTATAAAAGTGATATCAGAACATCAATATTTAAATGAAATTTAGACTTTTGTCATTATTGCACTGTATACCCATGTGTTTGTGACCGTGTGCTTTTGTGTGTGAAACAAGGAGGTTTTGTGTGGCCACAGGAGTATTTTTATGAATTTGTGTGTGTGCTCATATGTGCATCTGTGTATTTTTATGAATCAGTGCATGTGTGAGTGCGTGCACGCTGATGCGAGCGGTGGGCCGTCTGTCAGCTCAGGTTAAGCTGATGCTGAGTGGCCACACCTCAGGGGTGTGCAGGCCTGCGAGGCGGGCTCTCTCTCATCAGCAGCATTAGGTCGCCGTGTGTGATGGCTCCTGACCGCCGGCACAACGTTGGCCGTGACGGTTGGCTGGTGTTGGGCACCAATAATGCCAGGTTCTGGGCTCACTTTCTGCCAGGAGCAGCCCTCACTCTCCTGCTGTCAAATAGTAAGTGGCGATGGCAAAGATGGCACTTTGGGTAATTTGTGCTGGGCCTCATCAAGGACACCCTGTTAAAATGCCCCATGTCTCTGAGTCATAGACTATGGAGGAGATGGACGAGAGGGAGGGAGTGTCGGGAAAGTAGTTTGAACAAACTTTCTCCTCTTTTCGTCAGAGCTAAAGGGTAATTGTGATTTATTAGAGCATAGATCTAATTTTTGTAGATTTTGCCATTGATTCAATCAGCTATAACTATATTCTACTAGCCAAGTTAATTGCTAAGATTTGGGCACACATCAACAAGCGACATGAGCAGTGAGACAGTCACACAGATACAAAACAAACCCCCAGATTTGACAAAGTCATTTGGAAGAGACAATGGTGGTAGTGGACAATGAAATTAATACTCAATCTGTTTGTTGTAAACAAACATCAAAGTGAACAGAATGACCTCCTGGTTCAACTCAGACCTTTACCACAGTCGTGCATACACAGTAGATGTTCTGTGCAATATAGGATTCTTCTTGATATTTTATGTGTACTCAGGTCCAGTTTTACCTGCAAAGTGAATAAATCGAAACTGTTGGTTTGTTTACATCCTGTCAGATCAACTGAGTGTTCACATAATGACATCTTAGCAAATGTAATGTTATTATAAATGTTGATTGCAAAGCCAAAAAAAAAAAAAAGTTGTGATAAACTACAGCCTTAAAAAGTAGCTGAATGGCCCTTTGACAAAAGCTCCTTTTCCACTTTGCACTAAGGTTACAGTACTCTTTGTAGATATTCTTGTAGTAATAATATCAGATATCATATTTTGTCCTGTAATATAAATAAAATCATGGCCCCACTGTAAACAGAGTGGATCAAGTGCAGATCTACAATCTGTGAACGAAGACATTTGGCGCCCTGTTGTGTGATGGTCAACAATGGCAGCAGGTGCACCACAGGGAAGAACAACAGGGAGGCAGGGCCACCACCAGGAAATGACCCCTGCCAGAAACAACAATGAAAAAGCCAGGGTTTTGGAGCCTTGAAAATATGAAGTGACAAAGGGTGCCCTTTGTGTGGGAATTGACATGGTACAAGGCTGACACTGTGCACCCTCTAGGGGTTGATCTTCCAGTCAGGATCAAATGCCAAAACTAGGTCAGTGGGAAGAGAGAAAGAGAGAGAAAAGGAGGGGGGTTCTAAATATTAAGGAAAATTGTGAAAGTTTATTTTAGTGTTCAACACCTGAAGCAGAATAGGCTGTTCAATCAGTCAAATAAGCCATTATCATCCACACATCTACATCATTTAAACATATCTGCCAAAGTCAAAGGTGGTTTTATCTGATAGTCAACATTAGTGGCCAGTAGACAGTGACAGACTTGTGGTTCCATTGTCACTGTTGGTTTGGTCCGTACTGATGAAAAGGCACCTGTGGTTGCTATACCACAGATCCTCTACACGCTCGCAAACAAAGGACAACTGATACTGACAAAGGAGGCATATGGGCCAGAGTTTAATAATTCAGATGTTTTTCAGGTTCTTATCCAGAACAAATTAGAGCACAATATATGAAAAATAAACTTTTGAAAATAGTTATTATGAGGAGAACCTGTCACTGCAAGGACCCGGTACTGAACCTCAATACTTTTTGGTTCTCGCTGAAATGTGAGAGAAAGAAATGAAAATGGTCAAGTCAAGAAAGTTGGCATCAAATGTAAGACTTTCATTTCAACCTCGTCTCCTAACACAAAATTACATTTACACTCTACTAATTTGTTTTGCCACATGTGTGGTTTTTTCCCAGTGAACACACTTCTATGTGTTTGTGCCGCTCTCACTTTGTAGGGAGGACAACATGGTGGTGAGCTTGGCTTTGACACTGAAGACCAGGGTTTGCATTCTGAAATTGTGGTTTTGGTTTAATGTTAACAAAGTAAAAAGTGCTTTCCAATATTTAGCTGTGGCAATGATCTTTCCAAAACCTGAATCAAGTGCTTTGAGATCCCCAAACATAATAAAAATAATCCTCTTTTATTTGGTATGAGCAGATACCAAAGAGCCAGAGTAGATATTCTTGACAAAACAAATAAATTCATTTGTCAGTCAATGTTTTGCAGATATTATTTGCATTTTGGTGATGTATACATGTGTTTCCTCATTATGTTGATAAAGACCTAATCCGGACGGCTTTTCATTCTTTACAAAATGTGCTAGATTTTTTAGGAGAGTTCATTTAGGCTAAGATTTTGTACAACTGTTTGGTTCCAATTCTTTTTTTTTGTGTGCTTTTTTTTTTTTTTTAATAAAAACACATTTAATTTTCATTAATCAATCAAACAGTAGCATTTATAAATATTATTATTATTATTAATATTCATTTGTAAACATTGATTGGTTTATTCATCATTTATTGAGCAAAATTCTGTGGCAATGTGAGTGACATTGCTTTCTTCTGTCTTTGGATTTTGGCCTATTTCAGAGCATTTTTTTTTATTAAAACTTGGAAAATTAATGAATAATGACAATAATAACTTGTTGCAGCCCTAATGGGAATACTTTGTAGTGAATAAAGTTCTCCTTATATTGATTTACTCAAGTGATTCATAAAAAACACCATATACATTATATAATTGCCCACGATCCTCATTTTAATGAAAATTATCAGGGGAGACCGTAGCCAGGTAAAGCATTGTTTTCTCAAAGATTTCACCCCCAAATGAGGGCTATGCGTGTTATAAATTGTGCTAACAAGGTGGAATGCCAACTTCTTTCTTCCCCTCGCCAATCACCTTCTGCCTACCAGCCATGACTTGCCTGTAAAGTTCTCATCTGGGAACGCAGGGCCTAGCATTGTGAGATGAACAACAGCAGTAATAATAACAGCAACTGGGCTCATATTCCCCTCCAGAGGAACAGGGGTCTGGCTGGTCCAAGCACACCGGCGACCGACCCTCCCTCTAGCCCTTGTTTGTCACGAGCTGACCCTTCCATTTAATTAATTAAAATTAGCATCTGTCCCCTTGGCATTGACTTGTTACGTCAGATAGAATCAGCTTTTGTATCAGCGGGCCCCCGGGGCTGCTGGCCCTAACGAGGCCCAAGATCCTAATTAGACGATGTTAGAGGGAGGTAAGTGGGGGGGTAAGAGGGAGCTGGACAAGGAGGAGAGAAGGAAGGAGGGGGTGGTCTGAGCAGGGGGGCAGAGAGGAGAGGGTCCTGCTGGGCTGAGTTGGCCCTGAGGGGAAGTGGGGTATTTATACACCCAGCACCTAAACATGATGGGGGGGGGGGGGAGTGAGGGGAGAGAGGAGCAGCCCTGAATCTTTCTCTCTGTCTGTTGTACATCCTCTCTTTCTGTTTACCTCCCTCCGTCTTTGTCCGGTGTGTTGCCCTGTTTGTCTCTTTCTGCTTTCTTCTCACCTGCTCTCATGCGTATTGTCACATTAAGACGAGAGAGGCAGGATCAGATAAGGACAAACAGTCACATGGTTAGAGAGCAATACTTCAATTCATGCAAACCCCTTCTGATGTCACACAGGTTCAGATTTTATAGGCTCACAGTCAGGCAACAGGAACTAAATATGCTCAATGAAAATTTGGTCTGTTGTTTATTTTGAAAGCAAGATTATGTAACTTTTAAAAAAAAATCTTTATAAATGCTACAGCCTCACTTGACCTGGTATGGTGACTAACGATAGCTAGTTTCAGCTAACTTTGGATGGCTATTGCTGTGCAACTAACATTACTTGGTCAGTCAGTCATATAATGTCAGCAGCTTCATCACAAAGTGAAATAAGAAGTTAACACATTGTACTTCACCAGTAGTTTTAAAGGAGGAAGATGCAAAGGAAAAATGTGCTGTTTTGTAGTTACCACTTGTGGCCACAGCGGTCGCTGTTCATCTCAAATTTTGGTTGATGCTTTACATTTTAATCTTCACTCCAATTTACTTTCACGCTGTTGGATTGAAGCTGTACCTCAAGTCATTAAGTTTTTACTTCAAATATCACAGTTGGAGTAATAATAGTGTTTAGTAGCTTACCATCTGCACTGCTGACATTTTGAGGCATTAAACGCAGGGCTGGATTAGTTTTAAGGCACTGGTGGCAGGTTTCAATATTTAGACACATGCTACGGACACATTTCGGTTGATCGAGGAAGTACGTAGGTACCCAGGCCTGACTATACCTAAATACTATAGCTAAATTTAAATGTATGAGCTCCCCCTTTGCCCCATATACTTATGCACACACACTTGACAGATGAATGACCCATTGTTTTGGGCTGCTGCTTGTTTGTTGGATTGCTGCCCATCTCTGTTGCATAAAACCACAACTGTATCACAGTTACAGTTCTGAAGCATTTGTCAGGGCTGGTGGCCCTGCCCGAGTTTCAGGCTGGTGTCATATCATGATCCCCTCTCTATCCGAGGTCGGTGGAGACAGATGCTGGTGTTTGGGTGGCCACTGGTGACGGGGGACCAGCCAACGTGAGCAGACAGGATGTGGGCAGCAACTTGTCTCAGATAGACGCATGTCAGTAAAACAGTGGGTGACATGGAAGGACGGCCATGTGGTGGGAGATGTTAAAGCTTTCTGAAAGTCGTCGAGGGAGAGGGTGTGTGGGGGGCAGAGAGAAGGCGAGAGCAAGACGGAGAGTGAGACTGAAATACACTGTATCTGTTTTAATCCACAGCAAGTCTTGCATGATGCATACATACACATATATAAATAATGTATATTCATATCAATGTAAGATCACAGAGTTCACTAAGATGATGAGCTGACTCTTATCAAACTCTCAATTTCCTGACACTTTATTCTTCTTCCTTTTTCCTGTCCACTCCTGTGGTCTCCTTCTGCCTTCTTCTCACCTGCTCTCATCCGTACTGTCACATTAAAACGAGAAACACAGGATCAGACAAGGATGCACAATCATGTGGTTACAGAGTGATACATCAAATTCATGCAAACCCCCCCCCCCCCCCCGATGTGACTGATGAACAAATATTTTAGGATCACAGTCAGGGGAAAAGAGGAACAATATATGCTCAATGAAAATTTCATTTTGAGTTTTATTTTGAAAGCAAGATCATGAAACTTAAAAAAAAAAAAGAAAAGAAAAAGAAATAACAGTCTTTATCTTTAAGTGAGAAGTTTCTTTTACACACCTTTCGCTGCTACAGCCTCACTGGATCTGGTATGGTGACCAACGATAGCTATTCTCAGTTAACTTTGGAAAGCTATTGCTGTGAAACTATCATTGCACTGGTGTTTCAGAGGCCGCCGGTGACGGTGACAGGGGACCAGGCAACATGAGCAGACAGGAAGTGACTCTTATCAAACTCTCCATCTTTGCATTTCTTGTCACTTAATTCTTCTTCCTTTTTTTCCTCCTCCTGTGGTCACTTTCTGTACAACAGTCCTCAGTCAAACAGTGGGTGTAAATAAACATCAACATTGTTTGTTTTTTCTTGGTGAATTATGAGTGATCTATAGAAGTTCACAAAAATTCATATTTCAGTCATCTTATATCTTGAATCTGTAAAATCCCACATCAAGAGTGGGATTTTACCAGACGGAAATTTAGATCTTTGTTAATGGTCACTGCACATGTGTAACTATTTATCTGCTAAATATGTGCATGAATGTGAAAATGTTGCATGTGCTTTTGTGTTTGAGTTGCATGTCTGTTCACATGTACTGGAGGTACATATGACTGTGTGTGTGTGTCTGTGTGTGTGTGTGTGTGTGGGAAGTGATGGGGGGGTGTGGGCGGTCAGTCAGTCATCACCCAGTTTGTGAATGAGAGGACTGGGACCACATGCCCCTCTTTTAACTGTGTCAGATCAAGGTGGCCTCTCCAAATCATGTCCCTGTCACACACCAGCAGCACTGCACCGTACACCTTCCAATTTTTTTTAAATATTTTTCACGAGGACATCATGTAGTTTAAGCAGTACCTGATTTCATTTTTAGCAGGTTATATTTTCTGCAGCAGTTGTTAAGTTGTCCTTTTGTTTCCTTTCATTAATTTGACAGATTTATCAGTGCTCTGTAGTGACTGTTGTTCAGACGGTCTTGCAACATTAAAAAGGGACCAATGCTGATCATTCTTCTGATAAATAAAATAATCTGTTTGATGTAACCACAGACTCAGGGTAACAGGAATTGTACAAACATTTCAGTTTACATGAATGAGTGTGCTCTGTAAGTGTTCTTGTAAAACAGCTTCTAGAGTCTACATATAATTCATGTACATGTAAAAACACTCTTGTATGCTGATGTAGCTGAGTAGAGGAAAAAATAGAAAGCAGCCAACTAGACTGCAGAATAACGGAAGTGCAGAAAAGTGTTGATTGCTGGCTGTTTTTCAGCGATTGTCTGTGTGCGTGTAGCCCCTTCAGATTGTGTGTGTTTGTGCGTGTGTGTGTTTTGGTGACCATGTGTGTGTGTGCTACGTCCAGTGTAGCTGCGAGGAACTCCTTCAGCTAGTCCCAGTGTTTGTCAGCTGGCGAGCATTCTCAATATAAGCACTCTAATTGCTCAGAAAATTACAGCTAACGATGATTGCACTTGACACGGGCTGACATTATGGTGACACCACAACGCCTTGTGCGCCCCAGCCCCCTACCATCCTCACCTCCCATCCCTGCCCGACACCCTCCTCAGGATGTTGTTCCAGCCCCCATTGACCAGAGCCTTGCCCCCGGTGACCGCCGTGTGCCCTCTGCTTGTTGAAGCTGTCCAAAGCAGAGATGTCCCAAAGTTCAATCTGCTTTGGCATCGCTTTCTGCCACCCCTCATCTGTCACCCAAACCGTTTGTGAGCCATAATGTGCTCTTCTGTGCTTCGGGGGTACATGTGAGAGTTTTCATGGACCGTCCTTTTAAAGGTTTTTCTGCTTCTGTTTTTTGTGGTAACGTTTGCACAGTACTGTAAGTGCTCTCAGACTTTTAAAGAGTGTGTTCAAAAATTACACTCGACTGACCATCTCAATCAAGTAGCAGTTGTGTGAAGAAGAAGAAATGGATGGACAGGATTGAGGGGAAGGCTTAACATTTCATACAACAGACAAATGGACTGTGTGTTAAATAAAACCTTAAATTCAAAATTTATAAGGTTTTTAAAGTGTACAGAGCTTTCCTGTTCCTGCCGCTCCACGCTGACATATACTGTAAATGCATGTGTGCACATGTGAATGTGAGTAAATGCCTGCATGTGCATGTGCATGAACGTGTCCATATACCCAGGCCCCTGCAGGCCGGGATGTGTCACCTCTTTGTCTTGTCAGTGTTAATGTGAGCATGGTCAGCCAGGCATGGAGCTGTGACAGATCAGCAGACGAACCCCTGCGACCCCACACACTTCCACCTCCTCTCATCCTATTTCCTTCCCTAGTTTCCCCCCATGCCTCCCTGCCTTCAGCATAGGGATTAAATATCCTTTACTGTCCAGGCATCACCTCTGGCGTAGGGAATTTTTGTTTAATTTCAGGTCAGAACCTGTCCGTCACTGGTGCTCGGGCTATACCGCACCAGAAGATGCCCAGTAGGCACCGCTGGGGTGGCAGAGAGGATCAGTGTTGAAAGCTGCATACAACAGGCACCTCACAGGCGTCTTACTGATGACTGAAAGGCACAGTACAGCATACAGTACAGCACAGCAGCACTCTGTAGCTTTAACCTGTGGCATAAACTCAACACATATGTATGTAGTGCAGATAGATTCAGAGTGGGTATGTATGGTTATGACATGCAGATAAGGTGTGCTGATACTGTCACGCTGTGTGGAGAGTATCTCCTTCAAGCTGACCTTTTCAGTGCACAGTTGTGTGCAAAGCATCATGTATGCAGTCTCAGCCACAAAGCCACGAGGTTTACTGTGTTGTGCTGCTTGCGATGCTGAAATGTGAAAATGTTTAAAAGCCAAAGCAGATGCACACCTCAGATTTTGCCATGATAACAGATTTTACAGATAGAGTTTGTACTGGTCTAAATATGGCAACACGACACAACATTGGCAATTTTGTGGTGTACTGTGTTTTGTGGAGTTTGTGTCAGGGTAAAAAACTGTTAAATAATAAGTTTTATTTCAAGTTGAGTTAGCCCAGCATCAACGGACACAATTTAAGAAATACATACTTCCTGTGTTAAAAATGAAATATAAGCTCATTTCCTCTTACCGTAAAGTATCTAGTCACCACAAAACACAAACATTGTGGGTGGATCCCCCACACACGCATGGCTGATATGTTTGTATTCGTGGTCTGCGACACTCAAACTTAATCAGTGGAAGACTTATGACTCACAGAGTTGACAATATCTTCACTAACTTAAAGGCAGAGATCACTCATCATCAGATTGAGATACAGGCAGCACAGTCATCAACTTAGTCTTCTGTGTAATAGGTGGTTTGTCATTAATGCAATGAATGGAAATGATTGCATATCCACATTATTAGTACCCTGTATGGTGTTTCCTGTACGTCCAGTTTTTGTATTAACTTGCAGATTTTACATTTAGTTATTCAAATGTACTGTTTTTCCATCATCCCATAAACAAGCCTCCTAGTTCATTGTAGGTGTCCTCCTCCACAGTGCTTATGGTTATGAATGGTTTGATCTTCAGAAAATTTATTATGCAAGAAGGTGTCTTTGGTTGGATACTAATGAATCAGTAAGTGATATCTGATTTTCTGATGGTTAATTTGTCTGATAATGGCACAGAACTACAGAGCCATTTAATTTCACTGCATTCATTTATCTGAATCACTGAACAAATCACAGATGTGGGCGACTAGAACCAGGAATTGTTCATATTAGTTGGACTGACAGCATTCAGTTAGGTGTAAATGGAAACTGTGAGCAAAACGTACATAGTAAACTCATGGTGGTAAATGCATGACTCATAGTGTTGTATAGAGGGCTTGCATTAACCATATTAGTGCCACTCATTATGCTAAACACATTTATTTGACCCTTTACAGACCTGAATATAACCCTCTGCTGAGCTACTACCTCAGCCTGCCTGTCTTGGCACTAGATGGCAGAGTATTGTTCGAAATGCTGATTTTCAGGTACCATTACAAAACAAGAGGGTTCATTTTTGATCCCTTTTTTGAGGGAATATAAACGTGTTTTTCACCAAGGTTGTTTTTCTTTCTCGTCAAAGTTCTCAAATGATGAAATCTAAACACACGCAGTAGTTCAAGAACTGATAATTTAAATCTTGAATTGCATCTGAACACTATGAACCTAAGTACAAATTAAATCAGATATCCAATGCTGACTTTGTGTACTTGACATTTTCCTATATAGGGTGCAACAGACAGATTTTGAGATTTAGTTTGCATACCGACATGGCACTTATTCAGAAAGACTGGGCTGAAATGTGTCTCAATTCTTTAACCTGCATTTTGTACAGTGCAGTATATCACAGATTTTTTTTCACATTATTGACGTTTTCAGAACTCAGACATGATGCATGCATAAAAATCAATCAGTCAGTTGAACGATTGAACTGTATATGTGCTCTTGCTGGATTACAGTCAAATGTCCCCACAAACTTAACTTTTGTTTGTCGCTAAATCTACATTTGACTTTTTATAGCAGGGCAAAGGTTAAAGTTAAGGTAACTCTTACTGAATTGCTGTCACAATAATAACACACTAGAACAAACAATAGATTTTCAGTTAAAGCACACTTAGCCTGAACTCAAATGAGCTAATGACACTACACGCCAAAACATACCCACTGTTAAGAAGTAAAGAACTTGCTGACCATGTAATTGCAACATAACTGGATCTGACAGAGCCCTCTCAACTTAGTTCCTGTCAGCTAAAAATGCCACTAGAGGTATATATATTTTTAGGTTACTGGTGGTAGTGGCCACCCCCATAATCTTCCATGCCATCTTTACCAGACTAAGAATTTGAGCCAGAAGCTTAACGGTCAGGTTTCCAAAACCAGCTGGCAAGGTGATGAGTTTTTTTGGGGGGAGAGACACCCAAACACTCAGAGTAGAAGGAGGTGTTGATAAATTTATACACTGAAACATATCTGATTTGTGTGATCTCATCTGCGGTCCACAGTCTAAGTTAATTTGAGGCACACTCTTTCCACTGAACCAAACATCACTTCCGTGTTCTTAGTAATTGAAAAAAAAAATTAAAATTAGACCACTTGAACTGCCCTCTCCCCCCTTTGTCTCTTAAAGTTTTAGCTTTTATTCCACCCAGAGGACCCCTGGCTCTGGCTGTTTGGCGTCCCTGTCACTCATCCCGCCACAGTGATGGAGGTGTGGTGGAAGAGGAGGTGGTGGTGGTGGTTGTTGGGGATGTGTGATGTGTTGTGACAGCGGGAGCCAGGGCTGGCGGGCGGTCACCATGCGGCACCATATTGCCGGGCTCCCCGGGGATGAGGGATCAGCATGCCAGCCTTGCCAAGAAGTGCTAATAGGCGCAACACGTCTTGCTTTCACACATTAAGGCAAGCGAAGGGTGACAGATCAGAGCTGTGATACTGCCGCCTGTAAGGAAAAAAAAGGGGCCACACCACCCGTTTGCCATGCAGTGCGGGCTAATGATGAAAACTCCCCGAGTGGAGCAATATGCCCACCAATCACTGAGTTGATGTATTTGCAGACAGACATATCTCCATCTCTCTCTTGTCACGGAGTACAGACCAGTGCAGCCTCACTCCTCACCAGAGTGATGCTCAGCTCCATATTGTAACTGACAATAAAGCTACAAGTGTTAAAACAGGATCAACACTTTTTCGAAGAAGACATCAACGTTCTCACCCAAAGAAGCCGAGGTCAAGTGGGCTGCTCCAGGCTACAACACCTTTGTCACATCTGTTACCAGAACCCACAGCTTGGATGGAGTCTGCTGAGCTGAATGTTTCACTGTGGAAAGGAAATGAGAGCGTCTGTGCACTCACTCTTGTTACTTCCACCTTAGGGGCCATATGGTTGATTTGGCAGATTCTCAAGCACCTGCCTCCATTTGTTTGCCTCAAAGATGATTTGTAACTGTTTGTACCGAGTGTGTCTGAACAGCAGAACTCCAAGTCCAGTTTACCACTTCAGTGAACTTTTCATAGTGATCTATGGGTGTCTATAATTAATAACCATTAATACCCCCCCGTACCCCGTAGAAAAGGAGCACATTTAAATAGCATAGTCAAAAGATACAGCGGTATTTAAAACACAACACCTCTGCCTGTGATGTTGGATCAGAACATCTAGTTTTGGGGGCTTGGGCACATTTAGCTGACAGTCGACGGTGAAGAGTACTTGGAACAAAACAAAACCCCCTGCAAGCACTGTATTATTTAAGGCCTTTAGAATAGCCTTATTAAGCTCAGTACAGAGCTTTTAAAATAATATAGCAGTTGATGAAGGCCCTTCTTATCTTTCAATGCAATGATGCTCCTGTGCCTGCAGAAAGCAAGGTCCACAGATGGTCCTCCTGGTTAAGTAGGGTAGAACTTCACACCAGAGCTCAACCCCATCTAACACCGATGGAATGAAATGGAAAGCGAAGTATGAGCCAGCCCCTTATCGCCCAACATTAGTGCTCGACCACACAGATGAAACTTGGGGAACTTTCCTGCTTCCAACTCATCATTTGTCACTTCAGTCAGTCTAATTTTGCTATGACCTTGGTGAACCGTGGTTTTGTTTGTGTCAAACTATAAAAATCTCTCCCCTCTCTGTTGCTGTCACCTGTCATTTGACTGTCCCATTTATCTCTCCCCAATTCACCTCCAGTTTTCTTTGGCTTGTTCTCCACTCCTTCAGCACCACTCAACCTCTGTTTAAACTCATAGTTGGAGCATTACTATATAGCTCGTGGCTGGACCACTCCCATAAAACTGGGTCTAGCTGCCAAAAACTTCTCCTATTGTGCACTTTATATAGATTAAATTCAATAACTAAGCCCCTCTTTCAAGTTGTCTCGCTATTCACTGCAGCCAGGTTCCAGGTTCTGCTGTAGAGTAGTTATATCAGCAACTTAATGTCAGTGGTTTTTGTGATAACACAGTGAACAATTACATATGGAAGCAACGTGTGGGTATCCATGTACTTTGGTCATATATTGTAATAATACCTGTATACTTTTAGGGTTCTTTTGTCAACCTTTGCAGTCATTTATATTTTTAGCATGATCTCAGCTTGTATCATACCAACCCTGCCAGCCTGCCTTCAAAAAGGTCATTTCTTCCATGTCACTGGGACAAAGATGAACTCACTGGTACTGTGTGTCAGGCATCTGAGAGCCACTTCATCCTGGTGGATACCCGAATGAAGACCCTCATGATACGTCAGTAGCTGCCTGTTCTTGATCAAATATTAAAGTATAAGGCAGCACTGACAGTAAAACCCAACACCTCTTAGAAAAGCTCCATCCTAATACTGACTGTAGTTACCTTCTTACATCCATAATGGATAATGTGTTACGGACATGCTAATATGAATGTTTCCACTGTATTGAGACACTGCAGGATGCTAAATTTTCCATACAGGGTTCTCGAGGATGTCCTTGGCTTCGACGTATATGCATATATGTCGAAGCCAAGGACATCCTCGAGAACCCTGTCTATATGGTAACGCTAATGCAAAATTAGATAATTATGCATGAAAATGAAATGAATGATTTATGGAGACTGTGGTTCACCTCTGTGTCACCCCTCATGCCTAGTGGGGATGTCGATCTGTGTGGTCCTGGAGAGGTCACATTAAAAAATGAAGATTTAGATCTACCCAGTCACATCGTATAACCGGGGACACACAAACGCTCTACAGCATGGCTGCATATACGCAGTTAATTTACAAACACATACATAAACACATTATGTTTTGTTAAGGGTGGTAGTTTATGAGAATATACAATATGGTATAGTATCAGTATCTCACAAGAAAAAGCTAAACGTAGAAGAAAGTCAGACAAAGTAAACCCTTATTTTGTGTACAAGGAATATTATTTTTCTTTGTTATCATCTTGTGACCGTTCTGATTCATAGTGGGACGTTTTGCACCATTCAGTAAAGCTACCTACTGGGCATAACAAACTCGAAGTTAATGTCTCTCACAGTTTCTTTGTTATTTCACCATCACACCTTGACAAATAATCTTGACTGGCAATATTTTTCACTTGTCTGTCAACCCCCCCATCCATCCACCCACCCATCCAC
This sequence comes from Scortum barcoo, assembly GCA_023238725.1. Classification (NCBI taxonomy): domain Eukaryota; kingdom Metazoa; phylum Chordata; class Actinopteri; order Centrarchiformes; family Terapontidae; genus Scortum; species Scortum barcoo. Next base: position 16,533,160 of record CM041542.1, read on the forward strand.
CCATCCATCCACCCCTCTCTTCCCCCCATTGACGCCTACAGTCCCTGGGGCTATGCTATGCTTGCTGAAGCGCTGTGTTGTGAGCGAGTGCTCTGCCTGCCATCAATATGGGTGAGTTACAGAGGTCACCGGTTCAAACGCAGTTCACCGCTTCACGCCGTCACTAGCTGTGCCTCTACCCATGCAGATTACGTGTTCTGGAGTGTCAGAGCGTGTAAGTGTGTGAGTGTGTGTGTGTGTTTGGGATGGACACATATGTGCATGTGTGGGTATCTATCTAGCTGTGTGGTGCAAGTGCATTTTCCTTTTCTATGCCTGTCATTGCATGAAAATGTATGTTTGTGTCATCGTAGTGTATGAATTCTTTGGCTTCCGTGTTTACTCACTCAGCTGCAGCACTGAGGAGTTCGATCTCTGGCCCGGGCCTTCTGCCAGTCGACATAATGAACACGTTGTCAAGTGAGGCATGTGGGACACCAGCACTGATTCCTACTAGAACAGCAGGTGGTGAATCTGTGTGTGATCAGCTGTACTACTGTATATAGCTCAGTCACTGAAGGGATAATGTCATGCAGCAATCAATATTATGGTAGTATTCATGCCGCCTGATCTTTTAGTGAGTATCTTTGTGCACATCCATGTGATATATTTCGAGATCTGCGACTGCATCCACCAATCTGGCTGAAAATGTCTTGAAAATTTACTACACGTGAAAATGACTTGTGTTCACACTAGGGTTTTGGAGTTTTCATAAAGATCTCCATCAACTCTTGAATGTCTAAACAATAAGATAAAAGCAAAATCTCTTCTTGTTTTGCCCTATTCTGATTCAGAAAATTAAAGTAAACAAAAGGATATGAATTTGTCTCATAAGTATTGCCTGTTAACCAATGGAAAAGTAACTCCTGCAGTGAGGCATCAATCAAATTGCTGGTAGGATCATACTGTTACCTGACAAAGTAACATAAACAGTAAAGTGATCTAAAAATTGGCTTCCAAACGACAAATAAGCAGAACCAGAATTCACAAAGTCTCATCCTGCATTTTCATTCATTTGATTAAATCTTAAGAAACAGTTCATTTCCACATGATCTCAGCCTTTTTTTCACTTGGACATTTGCTCCTGCCACAACCAGCAGAGCTATTCTACCTTTAATTTTTCAATATATGTTAAGACAAACAATATGTAAATAAGACTTCACCAGAGTCTGCTGTGGTGAAGTGAAGTTCTGTGGTTTATGTGGTTTTTGTGGCCATCTAGTGGGCTGGTGAAACACTTCCCATGTGGAAACTAAAAATGGCATGGAAAATATTTTTCATTACCTGCAAGCGGGGAAAAATGTGAGTTTCTAGAGACAACCTCTGTACTGATAACATGCTGTCGCTTCATGTCCAAGAAGAGGCATTTCTTTAAAAAGCTGCAAAACCACAAGCAGAATGGCTTGCACTTTCTGTTCAAACCAAGAAGCTGAAAATCACTTTTTCTTTTTAGAAAATCAATACATGCATAGCTTCCTTACTATGTACTGTACACTAATTCACTGTGTAGCTCTCAGTGAAATAAATGCAGACAATTCAAGTTAGACTTTTGGTGCATGTAGTCATTGTATGATCTGCGTTGAGTGTTATGAATAAGGTTTCTAATCAGGTTTGAACTGCGATCTAATATGCAAAAAAGAAGCTGGCAGCATTTAACACTGACATTACTCAGGTTTTGTTGTTTGTTTTGTGATGCACCTGTTAAACAGTGACCGTAAATTAGTACAGGCTGAGTCTTTTTGGGCTCTTTAATAAATCAGATAAACTCATAGCCATCTATAATGCCACTCCTTTCTTAGATGTACATTAATGTAGGAAGTGAGAAATCATCAGTTATACAGGCTTAATCATTGAGGATATGTGTTGCTGACCGGTCTTCTGAGACTATGTTTAAAATGCTCAAAGAAACTTCTGGTTGTGTTCCCTGAGGGAAGAATGACCCCTTCTCCTTTACTTTTCCTATTTGTTCGATGACGAACCTCGATCCCATCGCTGCCGTACATACCCACTGCTGCTGCCACGTTGAAGATCCACAGTTCAGCTGGGTCAGTCAATAAAGAAGCTGCAGTCGACATTGTCCATCTCAGATCAAACAAGAAATATTAAAGCAAAGAATCGTGTCAACAGTCCTATAGTACGCTTGATGATGAGCCACACCACAGAAAGAGGACTGGTTAATTCAAATAAAAAGATGACAAGATAACAAACATACAGTAATTTAAATGCATATCTTCTAAAACTTAAAACAAAAAACTTTACAGTTAATTTCAGAACAGTAAGCAACAGGCAATAACTTGTGTGATGAGGATTATCAGAAATGAAAAAAAAATCTGATTTCTAAGAATTGTACATGCATATGTGTGTTTGTTTAAGACACACACCATGCATGTGCAATGTTGTGTATTTACAGTATGTAAGCACTGTGTGTGTGTTCGTAGGTATAGAGGAGTTGTTTTTGATCAGTGAGCAAAAAGTTCTGCTTTTCATCACTTATTGACTGAGTTCGTGTGGTTTTTCTAACTGCAGGCATGCTGCATATGTAGCTTCTTGTATAAGTCTACCAGAGTTTGTGGTTTTGTGGCCCGGATGGGTGGGTGCATTTTTCTTTTTCCTGAGGTAGGCTATGTACTGAGGTTAGCGGCACAGAGCTAAAGATGTAGGAAACAAACTTGGTAAGAAGCTTGGCAGCTGAAGGAGGCAGGCCATGATCCGAGGTAAACAAAACGACCTTGACTTCACACAAAATGGGTCAGGGGATTTTATATATTTATATATATTTATATTTATATTTATATTTATATTTATATTTATATTTATATTTATATTTATATTTATATTTATATTATATTTATATTTATATTTATATTTATATTTAGCTCTCAGTTCAGTAATATTCAGTTAGAAAGACAAATAAAAACACACATTTGAATAAAGAAACTAACATGGTTTCATTTATCAAACCCATCAAGTTTCACTTTTTAATTACAGTAAATCATCAATAAATAGCCAGGGGGTTTTCGTGTCACAAATAGCCACCAAGGTTGCTGACACAGTGATTCATTAATAAAACAAGGTTACGCAGACAGTGAGATGGTATTTGTAATCCTCACCGTAATTATGTAAAGATTTTTAACTTTGTCACAGCCTTTTGATGATGGGTATGGTAATGCAACAATGAAAACAGTATATTTTTTTCTACAAAAAAATGTACAACCACATCAAACAGCTAAACAAAGAAGGCAGTATGATCATCATCTTCAGTGTGCTTTGAATGTCTGGGTTGGTGCAGATTTTAATGTAAAATTCAATCTGTTTAATTGTAGATACAGAGACAAAACAAAGTTTAACTTTGTTTAAGAAAACTTAATTGAGCAAAAAGTAGTTTATTATCCATTATTTCTAATTGATGAAACATTAATATGATCTGTTAACAAATGTACTAGCGAGAGCTTTGTTTCTCTGCTCAAGTGGACTATTGACAAGATCACTTCAGCGTATCATACCAGCAGCACCTGGGTAGCACTGTGGACGGATGTTTTCACAGCAAGTGCAGCAGCGGCATCGAGGCCAGGCTGACTGAAACTAACAACATGAGTACTGCTCCTCAGGACCCTGCAGCCACAACAACAAGCACGCCTGTCCATCACAGCCTGTATGTGTGAGTGTGGCAGTGTGCATGCGTCTTTAGTATGTGCAAAGTGCATTGTGCATATTGAATATTGTTGTCAGATCTAATCTATAGGCCCATCTCTCCACTGCTGAATAGTTTTGCAGAAATATCATCTGTCAAACGGTGAGAAGTGTTTGTTATTATCATCATATCACTATGTCATGTCATGGATATGTGCACAAAAAAAAAGGAATTCACTGTAAGAATTTGAAGGTCTTAAAATGATATCTTTATATGTCTGAAATATCACGTGTGAGCGCCTTATATCAAGTCAGACTTCCTCTACCCTCTGGTGTCTATATTTATTTCTGCCAAGAGAAGCACACAGCACATAAACTGAACTGAACTATGTTCTCTTTCAAATATTTAAGTATACACAAAAGGCTTTACACAAAATGTTACTCTTGTAGTTAGGGCAATTCTAAGCAATATATATGATTGTAAAAGTATTTAAAAACAAGGACATTAAAGAATACTCTTCTATTAGTTAAAATATCTCATCTCAAATATCTGTGTTTTTCTAAGTTCTCTTGAAACAAACTATGTAACTCCTTAAAGGATTTTAAGCTTCATGTGCACCACAAGCTCTAAAGTTAAAGCACGTAGAGACGGTGGATGTGAAAAGCAGCTGAAAGCAAAGGACATCATTGTTTGTGTGCAAGAAACCAGTACATACAGTATTTCAGTGCAAGTTCCAGTTTATTTATAGGAATATTTACAGACAGATAGGGAAAGAAAAAGTGACTCTTTATATACCTCTGTTGGTGCTTTCTTTCTTTTTATCACACTCGTAAAGTCCTTGAACGCCAGCAGTGTTGTTCCACCACAAAAATGCAGTCGACATTACTTCTCATTAGTGTTGTGGAGAGTTCATTAGTACCGAGGTCTCCAATGTGCACTTAATGTTACCCAGAAGAACAACCTGACTCACAGAGTTACTTATAGGAGAGTGGAGCTATACAAGAATGAGAAATCTGACTTTTTTAAAAAACTGAACTTTTTGTTGGACCTATTTTAGTGAAATTTCATGATGAAAGCAATATTTAATTTCGGTCTAATGTTGACAGATCTGATCTTTTCATTGCTGGATTTGTCTCTTTTTCCATCTCCTCAGTAAAACTCAGGAGTCGGTTTGCTCTTCGGACAAGAAGAAAAACAGGTGAGATGGTTTCAGATTTTGAGGTTGACTTTCTGTCTTTCACATAAACACATAAATGCAGGAAAACATAAAACTGTAACTTGTGTTACAATGGTAATGTTTATGCGACGGACCTCAGCACAGCTTCTGTACATGCGGATGTGTTGCTGAACAAACATCTGTGCGTGTCACATTGTGAGTTCATACCGGGTGTGATCACTCTGTGTTGCTGCTGCTGGCCAGCAGGTTGTGGTTGCAACAACATCCAAGCACCAATAACCACAATACAGCAGCTTCCCCACACGCTCACATAAAGAAGAAACACGTTAAGTGCGTCCTCTCTTTCTCAAAATACAGGAAGTCATTTGTTGTCTTTGGTTATGAGCCAAAGTCGGTTGTCTGATTTGGGGCGGAAGTTCATCATAAAATACTTTGGAAATAATTTTCATTGATAACTTAAAAGTTTCTAAATGCAGTTTATCTACTTGTTTTAAATCTTCTGACGCTGACTGAGTAGTTCATGATGCAACATTACATCACCCTCAGCAAAGACGACTACACGCACACTTTGAACAGTGTGCTTCTTTTTCTTTACTGCTTGATAAATCTGATTAGAAAAATAAGCATCAGAGATGTAGCATTTCTTTAAAAGACTGAAACCTTTCTTTTTTTGTTTCTCTTTCACCCTAGTACTTATGCTTCTGTAGTCAGTCCAGATCATCTAATGTCTTTTGTGACTAAGTGAGCCTGAAAGTGCTCACTGTCACACCTACAGCTTAAAACACAAATTTATACCCGCAGGCTGCAACTGTAGTTGGGTAATAGTTGACAAGAGGACAAACAACTACGTAGTGAGTAAAAGAGGAAAGGTGGAGGGTAGCACTTTTAAATAACTCGCATATAATTCATATTTAGTGTGGTGGTGGCTAGTATTATATATATTGATTTACAGACACTCCAATTTGAAGTTGTTGAATAATAGAGTACATGTTGCATTAGCCTTACACACTTGCAAAATATCTGTCTGTACATAACTTTAAATATTTTTTACACAGAGTGATATAGGAATATACATACAGTATAGTAATAATTGGGAGTCATTAAAGCCCTCTTCGATTTAATGGTCAAATATCTTCGTGCTGCCTTGTAGTTTTATTGTACACCTCAGGATGTAGTTCCTTAAATGATAATTCCAGTTTATTTCAGTTTGGCTCTATGAGTTGCAACGACACAGTAACCACCATGTTAATTGCTAGAATCTCTGAGCGTGGTGACATTGCTAAAATCAAGTCTGATGGGGCACACGAGCTTTCAGAGGATCAGACAGGTGCCAGATTAATCCAGAAGATGATTAATGGGGTAGGAAATTAATAAATCTAATCTAATTAGGTTGATTTTAAACTACATTGAATTTCTTGTGAAATTCTGAATAGTTTTCAGGGTTTCCCCCAGAAATTGGTATGTGGAGGTGGTAGGTACTTTTTTCAGGCACAGAATGAGGCAGAGCTGCTCTATAAATAAACTTGGTTATTGATCAGAACAACATGCAACACAGAGCCTCTGGTAATGGTCTGATAATAATTATCTAACCTAACACGCACTTCAACTAGATGCAGGCTCTGTTGGATTAAAAATGTGTCCACAAACTAACTTCAGCTTGATGTGCAGAGGTAAGAAGTGCTTTTCCCATCTGTGGAAAAAAATAATTGCTGCAACATTAAAAAATGATGGGATCAATAAATCAATCTCACCTGCTGAGCTGAAAACAAATCCTGATGCATCTCATCTTATGATCAATTTAGTTACTAGACGCACTCATAAAAAAAACATGGCCTCTGCTTCTTGGGAACGGAAAGCCCGGCTGGTGGCAAAGCTAACCTAATGAGCTAACAGGCTTGTTAACAAATGCCAGGAGGCAATGAAAGCACAGTATAGAGAAAGTAAGGAAAAGCTTAGAGAGCTACTGTGACTGACCTCTACTAGCCCAGCTGGCTAGTCCAGTTCTCAGCAATTAACTAGATGAGTACCATGTTATTATACCTACTACTACTAGCACAAGTTTCCAAACCTACTAAAACAAGTGGTTTTAAACAAGACCATCTTTTAATCTCATATTCCGTGACCCCCGTTCTTTAAACCGTCATTATAGTCACAGGTTGGAGCGAAGCCTCCAGAGTTTGTAAGGATGCGATGTATTACTCAAGAGAACTGCAGGTGGGTAGAAATTAGTTGACACAAGGACAGGAAACCAATATCCTCCTTCACCCTGCTGCCACACTCAGAGTCCTATGTGCTCTAATCCACCGCATTTCATTTCTTCAGTATCTTCAAAATGATTTTAGATGCGATGGGTGGGTGTGTGGGGACATCCCCGACATTAGAAACTGCACATGTAACTGAAAGCCTCAGAATAGCTGACATCAGTGTAACTTTGTTTTTTTTCCTTTTTTTCCAAAAAGAAGTTCATGTCCCACAAGCAGATCTCTAGTTAAGATTCCACTTCTGATAAAAACTAAACCCATGTATCAAAAGAAGAGTATTGTCTTTGCTGAAACCCTGCAGAGATAACGTTGCTGATTGGAGATGAGGTTTCTGGTATCAGATCTCCGAGATAGAAATACAGTACACTAAAAAGCCTGCCAGTTTTTCCTCAAAGCAGGTCAGACGTCTTGATCTCATGCAGCCAGCTGTGTGTGTGTTTTTTTTTTCTTGTTTTTTGTTGGGTGGTCTGGGCAGTCGTGACATCAAACTGTTTCTAAGGTCAGATCTTTAGGAAGACCGATGAGAATCCCAGTTGATAATTTAAAGTCTTTGTACAGAAAAGTATCCCGAAGCATCTTCGACTCCTCTATATACAGCAGTGTGCAAGCACATGGGAGAAACACCAACATGTGTGAGACATGTGGTGCATTAACATTTGCAAAAATATATCTTCATATTTTTTTGCCTTACAGATTGACAATATAAATAGTAAATTATACATGGAAAATATATATGGGGACTGAAAACAGATACATTGTTTAGGCTATGCTAACTTAAAGTGCTAAGATACTTGTTGATGTTTTTTTTAACAGGCCGCAAGCATAAACGTATATTCCGACAAAAAAATTTCCCTCCACTCATAGAGAAGACAAATCACTGTCAATGCCCCGCCCTGCAGGGCATCATCACAACTCAGTAAAACCACCTTCAGGCTCAACCCAACACATTTTCACATTCGTATTTCCGAGTTTGTTAGTTGGTTTGTCAACAGATTAAATGTCAGACTGGAATGTTTTGTACTTTCTTAACTGCCATGGAAACGTTCTTCCTCGTTTAAGAGAAGTGAAAGCAAACTGGCATAAAACCCTGATGGAGAGACAATTAGTCAGAATTCCTTCACAGTGTCATTCTCTCCTCACCGCAGCATCAAAAACATAAAATCTTCACTCATTTGACTAATCACCATCCTGGATGACTTTGTATCTGTCATTTCAATAAGCCAGCTTCTACCAGATCTCTGTCCTTGGCATTTACTGCACAGAATCCTCTGCTAAATATACTGTAGAGTGTGTGAGATAGAAAATGTCCAAGCAGGTGTACAGTATTTAAAGCTAAAAGTGGTGAGAATAGTTTAAAAAAAGATGCCTCAGATCTCCCTGATCATTTACTGATGAACACTGAAGCTAACCTTTTGACATGCAGAGCCTCCAAACCTTCAAGCCTGCCTCTCATACCTCGTCTTTGGCTTACTTTGCTAAATCAAAGTGTACTACACTGTGAAGCGAAAAACAACACGACACCTGAAACTGTCTGAAAACCACACAACAAGACTCATAACAAAACAGCAGCAACCAGAGCCAGTGATTATACAGGCTTAAGAGCGATCAGAACAGGACTCTGCATGTGGTCTCACAAATCTAAGACAGACCCGTGTTTAGTTACTTCCCAAATATAACAGGCCCCTGCGCCCATTTTGCATCCCCACCTATAGATTATAGCACAACTGGTTCGCCTGTGATTCTACGTGTGATTTTCCATTTGGCCGGGTCCGCCTTACATAATCTATAAGAGGAGAGCGCAGATGTGTGCGGGCTGGTTGCCATGGCAATCAGATCTTGCTGTTCTCTAGGTGGGAGTCAATGTGCTTGATGAGGGCATCGTCAGGGTAACCAACAGGGAATATCAGCTGGCAGAGAGGGCAGCTCCGCATGTCACTCTCCTCGGTCTCCATCCAGAGCTGCAGAGCAACACACACACACACAGATACACACATAATTAGACATCAGGATAAATCATATGTGATCCTCAACTTATTCAACTTCACTGGATTGTATTAATCATTCTGTGGGAGACAGCAAAATTACATCACTTCTTGATGAGTGTTCACTTCAGACTCACACAACAGCTTTTTGCCATGAAATAGGCTTCGCTAGTAGTAAATCCAGGTGGAAACTCTCATCCAGGTACTGAGTCATTGTGTAATTCAGTTCAATTTAGAGAGAGGAGGATTATGGAGAGGCTTTCTTTCCACATCCTTTTGATCTCTCTGCGTGAAGCACATAAGTATAGTTAAGGGCAGAATGAGGAGGATTTATCGGTTGCGGTTCGTAAACAAAACATTCAAAGTCGGCCGCTCCTGCCAAGCTTAAAGCACACTCGCCTCTGGTGGTGTCATGTGCTCACAATCTGGGCTACGTTTCCCACTCCTCACACCCTGTGTGCTGTTATTGGTTGGGGGCAGATAGAAACACTGCAACACTTCCAGTGAGTCATAGGTGATGATTGAGAGGGAATATTTTTGTATGAGTCGATACTTTGTGATTTATGTAAATACTTCTCATTTTGGCCTTTAACAGCAACTAAGTACGTTATTGGAAATGCCCTCCATAACAACACATAACAACAGACAGTGATCTGGTCTGGTGCCTGAATATGCTGGACGACAAGCCTTTGTAACTGTTGAGATCATTGTTAAAATAAGTACTTCATTAAGGTTGGTGAACAGATTTCAAAATGGTCAAAACAAACCTACATGGCTGGTGTGAAATGGAAAACAGTGCTCTTTCATGTCACAGTTCATCTGCAGGGTCATGTGGCTCTATAATAACATCTCTCTACTTCCTTCTTTGCTACCAGTTGACAACAGTCATAATTCCTACAGATAGGCATGAGCAGCGTGTCTGACTCTGTCACAGGTTTAAAAATACACCCAGCGACACCTCTAACACAGTTATTTCTTGATGGTATATCTTTTATATCTGTATATCATATCTGTTTTTTTTTTTAAGTCAGAGTCTGAGTTGGAGATATTTCTCGATGAACAAAGGTTAATCCATTCGTCCTGTGCTCCTGTGTGCCGTCTCTGGCTCTGGTGTGGGTTTCCAGATTTGGTCAGCGAGTACAGTTTTGGTTTTGGTCTCTGTGCAGGCAAGAAGCACTTCCAGTACTCGCTAACTCACTCTCAAACCACAACAGTTCATTTCTGTTCATGTACCATATAGGTTAAACAAACCACATACAAAGCCTTCCTGTGTCAGCTCTCAAGATAATGTTAGTAATGTTAATGTTTATATTTTCAATTTGGACAGAGCCAGGCCAGCAGCACCCCATTATGTGAAGCTAGACTACAGTCCTCTGCTCCAGCTGTGCACTAATCACATTCAGACTTCTCATGTCACTCTCAGAGAGAAAGCAAATAACTGCATATCTGTTGAGGGTACTTAAAACTAGGAACAAGGTTGGAGGCAGGGTTAAGATGGAAGCCATAAAGGTGATTTTGACACTCAGTACGAAAACAGAAAGAATCTCAAGTTATTTTCTCTGAAACAGCTCTGTACCTACAGTTGTGACACAGGAGACTACACTTTCTCTTCCCCAACGCCATGGTTTCAGAATCACTCAGATGTAGCTGTACAAACTCCTATACACAGATGTGATCAAGTTTTACGCTTTTACACTTTTAACTCACATTGATTGAAGGCCATGACTGAGCATGCTCTGCTGACAGGTATCCCGGCTGCGAGTGGCAGCTGAGGGTGTTAGACCTCTGAGGGATGGGAAAGGCCGTGCAGGACGCCGGGCCTCTCATGACGCCACTGGGCACTGCGGCAGAGAGTGCGCCCAGTGTACGCGGTGGGCTGATGGGATGCGGGCAGGCCCACTCCTCCTCATCTTCAGAAGACTGTGGGGGTTGGGGGGCCGGTGTGGAAGGAGGAGGGGGCTCGAAATGCAGGTGGGCCACCTCAGACAGTGGAAATGGCATCTCTCTTGAGTGGCGCATGGAGCTCTCCCCAAGGCCCCCGTCTCCTCCTCCTGCTCCACCTTGATGGGGAGATGGGGAGCCTCTGTGCTGCAGTCCGCCATGAGGAGAGCTCACATGTTGGGGTTGCTGTTTTGAGTAGCCCTCAATGTAGGGCCGGGGCTTTGGCAGAGTGGAGACAGGATCCAGGGAGAAGCGGGGCGGGCACTGGTAAGCAGAGGGGTCGGCAACCTCGGAGTAGCTGCGCCGGCCCTGGAAGCTGGCCCTCAGGTGCTGGCTGGGCGGTCGGCAGGAGTACGAGGCTGGGCCGTCGTTGACGTCCAGCAGGGGCGAGCGGCGGTGCATGTCTGGAGAGAGGCGCTGCAGCACTGGGGAGCGTCTCTGTTGGATTGGGGAGTGTTGAGGTGGCAGTGGGACTGGAGAGTGGCGCTGTGAGATGGGCGAGTGGCGCTGGGATACTGGAGAGTGGCGCTGATGGTGGATAGGAGAGTGGCGCTGGACTGAGGAAACAAAACAAGCATGTAAAAACACATTTGAAAAAAAAAGGGCAAACTTGTTAGCTGTGTATCCTCATACTACACTATATAGTATGAGGATACCTTTGTACATATACTTTTGTGTACTTTTTCTCCTTTGGTTCTTTATGATGGTTTGGGCTAGGCCCCTTACTTCCAGTTAAGGAAAGGCCCTTTTCTCTTGAACTTAACAATGCCCCATGCACATTATCATCCCAGTCTGGTGTGGAAAAACTAGACTGACTTGCACAGAGCCCTGATTTCAACTCCAAACACCATCCCCAACTCCGGCATAATGCTCTTGTGGCTGAATGGGAGCAGGTCTGAACATCCAGGTTCCAAAATCTTAAGGAAAACCCTCCTGGAAGAGTGGGGACAGTTGAAGAAGCAGATTAATCACTGTGGTTTTCGCACATGGTTGTAATGTTCAGGTATCCACTTTTGGCCATGGAGTCTAATAGGAGTGGAGATATCTGAAACTATTTTGTACCAAAACAGTCACTTACATAAATCTAGCTGTTGACATTTCCACTACAAGCAGACGAAAATGTCACTGCTTCCATTTTCATTATGCTCAAACATGACATTCTCATGACAGATTGCTCTCTCATTGATCTACATCGAGTCTGCTTCTGTGAATTTGATAAGAGGACGCTCATGGCAGTTTTTACTAAATAAATCATACAACAGACGCTGCTCCAGGATATTAGTTAATAGAAATGCACCATATGTTCCTCTACATATTTATAAAAAGGTCTGCGCAAGTACAGTTGTGCTGTTTCATGTCATTACAAGATATGCTGATGAGTCAGTTGTCCCTATAGTCACTACTATAGCTCCACTTCACATATCAAAGAGGAAACATTGTTTATGGCCAGTTGGTTGAGGTGTTAAAAGGGAGGGGGTGTTTGTGCTGTATAGCACTCGCTGAACTTGCGAATGAGGAGGAAACACTCAAACGGGACTATTCAGTTTACGCTTACTCTTACAGTATAACACCCATGAGAATTTTTATGGCACCACACAAATTCCCACTTCCCCAATCATGTCAACGATTCATGAAAAGTATTTCTCTTGCTGTTAAAGATAGCCACAAGGCAATCATATCACTTGCACAAACCTATCACTAATTAAGCAGAGGTGCCATTCAAGTCACATTTTCTAGACTAAAGTGACACAACACGGCCTTCGGGAAAAGTCAAATGCAGTTTGGGGTTTTCTCTGTTTTTCCCACTGTCAGCTGCGTAAAAAAAACAGGTAATTATCGATTTACGCCAGAGATCTTTGCCACTTTTTCAGTTTCTACTATCTACAGCTCAGTAGGGCAATGCATGTTTGCATGTGGTACATTTTGGTTTGTGGTAGGGAGTAGATGAACAGTTGTGAGACATTAGCTATGCGTGTGACTACATGTGCAGGAGGATAAAGGTGTTGCTACTACTGATTGGCACTTTTAAGTTGCACTCTACAACATATTTGTGTTTGTTTCTATCTTTACTCTCAAGTGAGAGTAAAGATAGAATATATATTAAAAAAATAAATCACAACCCGATGATCTTTTGTTTGAATGACAAAGACCTACAATATTATATTATAGTTTTATTTTAATGATATTTAATTTTACAAAGTACCAGCTCTATCTAAAAAAAAAAGTAAATTAAACAAAATTAAATAAATTAACAAGATTGTGTGTATAAATTTGATTGTCACCTGAAGCCTATAGCTTATAGTTTATATAGCCATATGTATATATAAACTTTGCTCTACCTTTACAAACTACAGCAGTGAAACTGTATTTAAACATCAATGCAATAATATTAATTCAGTAATGTAACAGTATGCGCATTTGTCTGTATTGAGTACATTTATTTTTTATATTTTTTTATTTTATTTTTTTAAATTATTTTACTTAATTTGCACTTCAATTACATGATTTAGGAGTTATTAAATATTCTTACAGAGTGGTATGGCCACGTTTACTCGACTAAATAAATTAAATACTTCATCGACCACTGAGGGGCTGTGACATGGGTACATGACATGGGTGCTGTAGATGCTAACCTGGACTAGCCTGCTCTTGTGAGGCTTTCCTCAGGATCTCCGTCTGCTTGGAGCTCAGTGCTTGGAGGCGTCCCAGCTCCTCTGTTAACTCTGTGTAGGCCAGAGCCAAATTCACCCTAGAGGAAAGAGGAAGGATGGCAATTATGTAATTATCATAATCATTGTCATTACAGAATATCACAGTGTTGGTGGAATGTTGATGTATTACAGCTACACCAGCGTACAAACACCGTGATCTCTGTTTAATCATCAAAACACAGGCCACTGATGGAAGTTAATCAAAGGCTTTCTTTAATATTGTAAGATGGATGACACCGCAGCTGAACTGCATCACACATCTGCACTCATGTTCATCTCCTCTTTATGCTGAACGAGCTCTGACACAGCCTCACAAATCAGGCGGTCTAATTGAGAGGTTTATAGGTTTATATTTTTAGAGTGCAAGTCACAGTGCATAATTGAAGTGTATAAAATCACACCGTTTCATGCACGATGTGTCATGACTCTCTCAGGGGCCGTACTGACAGAGGAACTCTATTTCAAGAGCCGTAAGCAGGAACGCTTTGCTTACATGCTTCTGTGTCTTTTACCCGTGGCGACGAGCTGACTTTGTCTCAAGTCATTAGCTTGAAACTGATCTGAATCCCACAACATGAACTACTGTGAGGAAAGCTTTACACAAGTAGATATAGGGAATAATCTCTTAGCATCTCTAAACATCTATTTGATGGCTTTGATGGGATAAAGAGTGATATTTACTGTATGTGGTTGAAAGCAGAGAAGATTTAGATAGCAGGTAGCATTACGGCAGAGGATTTTGTTCAGATAGAGGGAGGCAACTATAGTAGTTAGTCACTGCCGGTGCCAGATACCCTCAAATCTGATAACAGGTAGCTTATCTCAAATGTCTAACCAATTTTTTTGAAACACCCCGATCCTGACCTGAACTTCAGTCATTCCAGCGCTCACAGCGGCAGATTAGAAATGCTGAATGCAAGATGGAGCGAGAAGTGAAACCTTGAAATCTAACTTCACATCTGTAGAGATAATCGGTTTTCTTGTCAGGCTGAGTAATTTCTTGTAAGTCTTTGATTAGTTTCATAAAAGAAATAACAAATGATGAACTTTATAACTGGCACCAGACCTCCAGAGGATATTAAACGTGCACCAACGTTGATTAAACTGATCAGAAAAACATTTACGCTGTGCAGTGTCTCCCACCAAATCATAAATACTCATCATGAACCATCCTCTGTAAGATTTTAATGTTCTTTACAAAAGGTTTCTTTCATTTATGTACATTTGTACACTGTTTTGTATCTTTTTTAAATGTAAATATAAATGCATAAAGGCACTGTGAATTGCCTTTATGTATGAATTAAACTACCCATGCTTTTAAAAACATACATAAAGGTGGCATGCTTCCATCAATCCAGAGTTGTCAACTCTTTTATTTCAAAGATGTTAAAAAATGTTACTGTAGCACTGAAAACTTGAACACTGATGAATGGAAACACAGAGATGAAAAGACCTTTGTTGCACAAGAAGGGCAGACTCTGATCTTATGAAGCACCTCTGATAATCACTTTCATCTCTTTGTTGATTAGAATTTGACTCACAGATTGTGTCAGATTGTGGCAAAAAACAAACCAAAAAAACTGCATAACTTGGGGATTTCTTCTGCATAAGTAGGAAAAGATACAAACTTCCACTGCAATGACAGCACCATGAAAAAAGAAAAACACTGATGTATCCTGCCTACACAGCAAATAAAACACACTAATTAAAAATATGTTCCCCAGCACACCCACGCACTAACTTAATTGAGTCTTCTCACTTGTGTGTATGAGAGGGAGACTACATATTTCTTTGTACTAATGGCAACACATTTTTATTTGCCTCTGAACTACAGTCTTAGTCTGCACCTCTTTACATTTTACACATATACACAATGACCTGCAATGAAGCACATGCAGGCCAACCAAAGCTTTGTTGCCTTTTCACACATTTCAAACAAGGACACACAGCTAAAAATGTATCATGTATTTAAAATAAAGTCAGGGACCCCATTTCAAGGAAATTCACAATCTCAAATAAAAATATAAAACTGAAAACACTAAGTCATAACTTCCACTGTTTTTTTTGGCTTTTGTGACTGGCCCACCTCGTTTTCCACCGACCTGCTGTGAGTCAGACAGAGTGGGGTATCAAACCCCCTTTCATCCCCCACCTTACAACAAACATCGTCTCCTTTGTGGTACGAGTTGGTGGAACCTGGTTTTAACACTGAAATGATTCAGGATCGTCTAAAAATGCACACACTCCATGTTTGTGGGTTTGGGTAAAAGCCGTCTGCAAACCTATGTACATTTAGCGCATCAGGTGGAAAATAACAATCATTAGGTTACTTACTGGCATGGTGGGTATAGCATGCAGTATAATACTGATATTGCCAGAGCGCCCATAAAATGTAATTTATCCACTTTCTTTCCTCACTACCCTGGTGAGGAAGAGGTGTCTTTCTCCGGCTCTGCATTGTCCTCTTTCTTTCTAAATGCTGAATTTCTCAACAGTTTAAATTCATGCCCCTCTTCCTTTTCACACTTGTGCTGTCTCTCTTTTCAATTTTGCTCGTGTGCTTTGACAATCTGTGTCAGATGTCCGGATAAGTATGCAACACCTCTCAGTCATAGTACCATGTAGTAAAACAAAAGTGTGAACACCTGCACGAGCGCACGCAGGCACAAAGCCGCGGTGACTATAAGAGGGTTCCTCAATCATTGCCTGTTTCACAAAGTCTGTGAAATCAGTTCCCTTGCTTGTTGTCATCTTTGCGTGTGTCTAAAAATACTTTACACATTTGCCGGCATACGTCTTTTGCATTTTGTTTCCTTTTTCTTTGCTTGTATGTGTGTAACTGCAAGCAACGTACTGTACAGTGTACAGTACGTTACGTTGCGTAGGAGGGGTGTGATAACGCTGATGCAGCATTGATGAAAGATTCATGTCACTAAATCGATCAAGTACAAGAATTTACACACACACACACACACACATATATATATATATATATATATATATATATATATATATATATATATATTGTGTGTGTGTGCGTGTGTGGAGATGAAGAGAGCGTGGGCTGAGATCTGACCTCTGATCTGATCAGACATTTCAAAGCAAGAGCCGTCACTGCAGCAGCCTGTGAGATCTGAGCTCCTCTTTGTTGAATAATACTCAGGGCAATAATAAGTGCTTTTTTCTCCAAAATCACTGGATCATCTGTCACTCGCATTAAAAGTGGCATAGGGAGGTGGTCCACGATGGTCAACATCATGTGACGATAAAGAATTTTCCTTAAACTTGTTACTGTTGAGTTGTGTTGTCACTTAAAAGAAATGTACAAACTGCATCTCTCTGGCCTCACGCAGGGGCAGGTGTTAAACGGTGGGGGCTTTTGACACTCAGCGGCCCGTTCTCTGTCACACTCAACTCATACTACTTACGCACATAAGGCACTTTCAGCCGAACACAGAGAGGTGTCAAACTGTCCTCACACTAAGCCACAGTGCACTAAGCGCTCTAGCCTGGTGTGTATGTGTGTGTGTGAGTGAGTGAATGTGTGTGTGTGTGTTCGTATTGAGCTTTTCAACCTATTAACTTTAATTATCAATGGAAATGTTAATAGATTTTTTTAAACTACATTTTTTGCACTACATATTTTACACTCAGTGTAACTTTTTGAACATGTCCTTAATTCATTGAGGGTTTTTTTTAATCTTCAATGAAAGAAATGGGACTTCCACTTCAACTTCTAATTGTCATGTCGTGATTTATTGGAAACAGCTCTCACTTTCTGAAAGCTGAGGGATTAGTCAGTCGCTTTGTATACTGAAGTGTGTGTGTGTGTTGGGAGGGGGGGTGTCCTGCCAGATGGCTGCCAGCATTTACAGCAGTGTGTCTTGTGGTTGGTGATGGCACATCATTCACGTATCGTTAGTTCTGAATGAGGTAAACGAAAATGTAGTCATGAAATTTGTGACTGGTTGTAGAATTAGCAACTGTACTGAGAAGAAAGGAGAGAAGGGGTGAAGAAAAACAACTGAAGCATGACAAAAACACGTGACTTTTGGATGATCCAGTTACATTTCTTTTGCTTTTAAAAGGTGAAAAAATTCATAAGCGTTCCTGAATTAATCAATTCAATAATTTCAGGGTACTGGAGTCGTTTAAAAAGTACCACAGTGAAGCTCAGCTATTGACAAAATTCTCTGTTTTAAATAACACCAATTTTCTCCAATAAACAATTCAACAGCAGAATATAAAGTGCTGATGATTATTAGAGCAATACGTTGTGTGTTAATATGCTCCACAGTGCACAGTGTCCTCCGTATCAATCTGTGCAGTTTACACTAAATGAGGCCAATTACAAGAAAAAGCACCAGGAAACAAAGTGTGAAGCATTGTAGGTTTTCAGTGGGAGTAGGTGATATTGTTGAGTAAAACCAAAAGGTGACCAAGGTCTGGAAAAAACAGTGGGCCTCCACCACACACTCAGTAAATACTCAGCCTTGCCTCAGAGCCGCACCGTTTTACTTTCATTTTGTTCCCATCGAAACACTTCTGGGGTTTCACTGTGTGGGAGTCCTTCCCCTTCCCCCAACCTGCTGTGGTTTTTAATTTTTTTCACCTGAAACACCTTGTAAACACTCATGCAGTGCCCTCAGGCAATTCGACGAGACCATGAAGTCAAGATACTTTCTCTCCTCTCAGCAAAAGTTGAGCACATTTCTGTCGATGGCTGTAAGTTGCACAGAAGTGAGGGGAAACACAGCAGCTTGAACACTTACTATTTTTGTGTCTGGTGTGGATGGACAAGGTAAAGCATGCACAGAGAGTGGACTCAGTGCCTCAAGGAGATGTCCAACAAGCTCTCAGACATGAGGAAGTGCACAGGAAGGTGTCCTGCACTGTGCCAACACTGCCCCCTACTGCTCAGACTAATCTCCTGCCAAACCTGCTCGAGCAAATGTTAAATACAGAAACAATGCTGCTACAGTTGAATTCACTTAAAGTTGTACAAATAGTAAATGCAGCCTTTGTGCACGGACACTAAGAGTCCTTTATTAAGGCTGAGTTTGAACCCACTTAGCCAGCGATGGAGAGATCGCCTTGTTTCTAATGAGGCCCCTGGAGGTCGGCCTTCGCACATCACAGCAGGAGAATAAAGAAACACATGAGCAGCAGCTTTTAGTGAAACATTCCTCCTTTCACTCGTTCTCGTTGCCGAAGATGAAGCTCCTCGACCTGACATAACAATCTCTATTCCTGCCATCCTACCTTCCCTCCCTCCTTGTTTTATTTCCTCCCCCTCGTTCCTTCCCTCCCTCCCCTTCCCTCTTCCTCCGCCCGGAGATCGGCTGTGGTCACTTACTGCTCGTCTCCCACCTTCTTTATCCACTCCACATCACACTGCTTGCACGGAGAAGTCATTTCCTGCCGAAGTAGAGCGTGAAATTAGATTAGCATACAGGTGCTGGTGGAATATTGGACAAAATCTGACAGCAAGAGCCTATTGAGATGACATATCTGAAGGATAATGTGTTAGGAAAAAAGTGGGCAAGCACCGTATGTAATGTGTTAAGGTGTGTATATCTATGAAACTGTAGACTTTATATGTTTGCTAGTGAGGTCATCCAAGAAGCTCCTTTTTTTGTAATAGTGCTCCAACAAGGGGAGGAAGTGCTGTAAAGCATAACTACTTTTCACATTTGCATAGTTTACGTTTAGTTGACATTTACCTTTCTTTTGACACTCATATATTAATCAAGACAATTCAGGGATTGCGTCACTAAAAAGTATTGGCGTCAACTGCTTCTCTAAAAGTGTTCTTGATATCTTTTTAACTGTCCAGACACAGTGCATTCCGCCCACGTGGACTAAAACAAACACTGACTCTGTCCCTCTGGCTGTTCTGCAGCATCCTCATCTCCTCCTTCAGTCTCTCGCACTCCCCCTTCAGCTCCTCCTCGCGCTGACATGCCCCCTGGGCCTCGTGCCGCGCCCCCTCGAGCTCCGCCTCCAGCCGCTGCAGCTTCAGGTCGGACAGGGCGTCGAGGCTACGGGAGCTCTGCAGGGTCAGGGTTGGACAGTCCAGCACTGTGAGGGGGAAAAAAAGAGAGGAGTCGAGGGAAAAGGTAGATGTGAAACATGTGAGACAAAACACCGCATTTTCGACGCTTTTCTCCCGACTACTGCAGCGTCCTTCTCGTCCGCAGTTGTTGTACAATAGATGAGTACTAAAGAGCAAAAGAGCTGACTTCTTCCAAGGGCAGCATCTTTCAGTTTGTACCTGGGTGATGTGATCTGTGTGGGCATGTTGGTGATTCAGCTCCGCTCACACAGACTCAGTCCTTGAGCCAGAAGACACTGTAACAGTGCAGCGGTATCATCTTTCATATCCCATCTCCTCCTACCTCCTCATATGTGCACTCACAGGTGCACACATACTGTACACAGTCTCCACTATAAGTGTATTTTCTCAGCCTCATTCATACACACACAGCTAATAATCAACAATGCTACCTTTACAAACTCTAGACCCCCTGACACACACTTTCAAGAACCATAATGTGTATGTGCTCCTTTTTAGCCTATGCAAAACTGTCCTCCTCCCATCAAATTACACTATCGGCAGAGGCATCCTCTGAAGTGGCGGTGACACATTTCTTCCATGTTTCCATCTGCCGCCTACGTCGTCGCAGAGGGCAGGGTTCAGTATCGACTGACTCTAGAAGTTTTTCAGAATCCCTTTCACGGCGGCCGTGTCGTGCACTTTTTATTTTGAATTCTGCGCTGCTGTCTCCAAATAGGGGAATCGGCTGACTTAGTGAGACTATCTGGCTTCATCGGCCACTTTCTTCTGTGATTTTACCATTTGATTCACATGCTTTTTCTCCACTAAAAGCAGTAGGGTGACCTTCCTCATTTGAAGCATCTTAAAAACTTTAATGCATTTCTGACACAGGAATTCATTTGCATTTGCAAGTCGAATGATCTCACAGGTCTCCTCACATTTGGGGACTAATCACAACAGAGATGGAAGCAACAGGAAAGAAAATGTAGAGAAATCCTCAAATTTACAGTACCAGACACTGCACTCCAAATATTTTGAAGTCAGAATGACAGAAATTTCAATCACAACCACCCTTGAAGATTAGAGGTCTCTTTTTCTGTGACTGGAACAAAATGTCCAGTGCTTCTCTCCAACAGGCCGAGGATTAACCTGACCTTAATTAAAATGCTTTCTGGCCAGATTGTTGGATTTGATTAAAGTTTGAGAAACAGGAAAATGATGAGCAGTGATTAGCTAAAAAGCAGACATAACTGGTGTCTATAGGACATTGAAATGCCTTATCTTACTGTACTTGTCTTACTTTAGATTTCTTTAGTATAGTCATCAGAATGAAACAGCTGACATACTGTGGACAGATATCCAAAAATGCTGAACCAAACAACCCTTTGCAAACTGTATTGTACATGTGCATGTGTGCATGTATTGTACATGTGCATCTAGATGTATTTATAAATAGATGCACAGGTATACAAATTAGGTATGTGATGGTATCAAATTTTCATGCTGCAATTATTGTGGCCAAAAATATCCAGATAAAAGGTGTAATCACAATCCACATCATGGATAATACTTCTGTTATTGCTAAACTTTCCTAAAATTACTTCACACCAGGATCACATTAAGGACACCATGAACAGAAACAGGTGGGTTGTTGATTGCAAATTATTTACTAAACCCCACAAAATTCCTGTAAACTGTATCACTTCTATTCAATGTGTAAGCATTTCGAAATTAGAAAGTGCTGATAAAGATATTGCTGTGCTGTGTTCAGGGTGCCTTCTGATAACAACAATAATAGCGGAAATGAAGGTAGCAGAAATTCACCACCATCAGAGTGTTTCACCACGGTGTTCAGTAAAACTGCTATAGCGGCACATCTCTAATGTAAATGTGCATCCTGACTGAGAGTTGACAGTCACTCACTGTGTGTGTCTGGGCCGGCGTGCAGCTGCAGGTACTGCATGTCTTTGCTGTGCAGCTGCATGTTGAGTTTCTGCAGTGAGTTGTCCCTCTGCCTCAGAGCCGACTCCAGGCCCAGGATACGCTCGACATGCTTCTCCACCAGGCTGGTCTGCAATCACACACATTTTCATTTTGTTATTTGAATCCACAGATTACAATGTAGGTATACAGGATTAAAACTATGTACAGTGGTCATAAACACTACATTGTTCTGCACCACCCAGCTGGGCTTTGCTTGTTTGTAACCCACTAAAAGGGTACTGGTATTTGGAACCAGGCAGTTTATCGGTCATCAGTTTATCCAAAAGAGTTTGATCTATGTAAAGGTGAAAACTCACCTTGGCCTTCATTAACAAAAATAATATCAGGAGTGTTAGATGTGTCACACTACAGATCATGAGAGATATTAGACCGTTCTCATGCCATGACAATGTAAAAATGCACGTCTCACCTCACTGACCCCCCCCACACACACACACATGCACACACACAGTGGTTTACACAGAGTTCTGAGCAGACAGATCCTCTGCTTTGCTGATGCCATGATTTTGACAGATCTGTGCGCTTCTATTTATATCCACAGGTTAACCAGATATGGGGAGGAGGGTAGAGTGGTGGAGAAGGAAATCAAAGGTAGTGTGGGTGTTTGTTAGCCTTCCTGAAAATATGGAAGGATAGTTTTTTCATTTAATTTTCAGGTTTGAGTCTCTCCCTGTCATTGTACACACACACACACACACACACACACACACTATATATAAAGTATATATAAATATTAGTGAGTGAGGGCATTGGTAAAAGGTTAAAGGTCAACGAGGCCCAGTAGGTAGTTGGAGCCATTTTACCGATGGCAGCCACAGCTTCAGGTGACATTGACACTGTGTCAGTTTCTGGCAGATGGCAGTTCCAACATCTTTGGCGCACCTCCTCCCTTAATCACTCTGAACACATAAAACTGCTGATGCTGCTCGGCATGAGCTGCTCAATGGACTTCACACTCATATGAGATGGTTTATTATCACAGAGGGGATCTGGGAAAGACCAGCCAGCCAATCTGTTCAGTTGGAAGCCTTTACCTGGTCTGGAACAACTTTGATGATTTGTAACCAGTTACAGAAGTAGATTCTCTCTGTTTGAGAGACGCACATCCATCCTCGATTTGGAGGATAAAGCTAAAAGCTTTTTTCAGTAGCTATGTGTTAAATGATGGGGTAGCAATATCTTGGAATACACAGTTACAATCATTATGGCACATGAGTCAAAAAACAACTGTGTGTTTGGCAGAGGAGAAATTTCACTACATGACTTGAAAAGGACTCTTCTCTCTGAAGGGCTGTTGACTCAGTGTACGAAGTAAAGAAATAAGTTTGCTCAGAAGGCATTTAATTAGAAATGAGCAGTGTAGTCTAAAGGGCACACTCAAAGTGATGCAATGCATTTTGTGATGTGACTGTTCTTGGTTGCCAAATGCAAAAGTAATGCCAGTAGAGAAAACACACATACATCTCATCCCCCTTCATTTATCATTTACATGGTGTAGTGATATACAGACTAAGTTCTTTTGTAGCAGGAAATCTCACCCAATGTGGTAATGAGATGAGGGTTAAGATGAGACACATTTGTTTTAAAGCATGCAGCAAAAGTATAGATACAGCAGGATGTTTAGATTTTATGAAGAATTTTATACTGTTTTCAACTACATCTTCAGACACAGATTGTATGTAACAGTGAAAACTACATTTCCCATAGTGCAACTTCATTGTATCTTTTGTAAGAACCCCCTGACATCACTATGATAAAGCTCCTCCAGAGCCACAGAAGACATTACAACTCTTTTTACTGTTGTCATAATGAGTATTTTAATCCTTGTGACGCCCCACCAGCTTCAAGAGCTGCTTTGTGACCGACACCGACCTTAGATTTCTGTGGATTGTAGGCCTTACTCTCAGACATTGTTACACACACATTGTTTAGAGACTTTTTTAAAAGAAAAGTGATGGACACAATCCACAGACCTGTGTACTTCAGCCTGAATTATTATGAGAAGTTCTTTGCTGAGCAGGGGTAAATGGACCAGAAAGGGGATTTTGTACTAAAAACACTGTCATTTTTTAAAACATCCACTTTCCTGACTCTGCTGAAGCATCATATTAACTTAGGCTGAACTTTAAAATGTATATTTACACAAGAAGACTGTGGATTTTGTCCCCCATCCCTCCCCCAAGGATCTCTTCCCCCTCAGTCAGTAGGCACAGGAGGAACAGAATAGGAGGAATATATTAATCTGATGTTATAACTACCTCCACTCTTTGTGTTTTAGTCTTCCAACACATTTTGGAAACCTGCTGCAGGGATTTGGTCCCATTCAGCCACAAGAGCATTAGTGAGGTCAGAGCTCTGTGCAGCGTGCAGGTGTCCACACACTTTTTGCCATGTAGCATATTTGGCGACTTAAATGTCATCATCCATTACGTTCATGGCCTGCTCATGATGTCAGCCGTGCCAGGTTTTATATTTTCTATTCAGTCCCCGTCAGCAGAGGGTGAAACTGTAAGAATTCATTAATGGGCCATATGGTTCATGAGTAAAGCTACCGTAAACTAAAAAAAAAACGCAGAGTGCAGTGAACTGAATAATGTTTCTGACCATCTTGTCGAGGTCCCTCTGGAGGTTGTTCTTCTCCATGTGAATCTTCTCGTAGGCCTGGATCACATCCTCCAGCTGCTCCTCTCTCTCCTTCCTCTTCTGGAGCTGAAGCGAGATGCAGACGGGGGAAAAAAAAAAAAAAAAGCTTGACACACATTTACTCCCCCCCCCATCTTTGTCAGTTTTCAAACTTCTCCAAAAAGAGAGACAGCAGGGGGAAAAAACACTGAAAACTTCCATTGCGAGAGTCATCAAATGTGTCTCTTAAGTAACTGTTATGTAACCAAGAAAATTTAGGACACCGAAATCCTGACACCTCAGCATGCACACAGCAAAAAGTGCCTCCCCCCACATCTTGACAAATGGATAAATCATGATCCAACTATCATCTTCAACAGTATACAGTATTTAAAAAAAATGATAAATTCTTGATGTTTGATCTAATCTGCTCACACTGTGACATAATAAGGGGGTGAATGTCACTGCATGCAATAATCACACACTCTCTGACAGATCTGAGGGCAGCGACATGCACCAAATTGAGTGAAACGAAGAGATTTTCAAAGCGGGCGTGGACGTGGATTTTTTTCTTGAAGAATACGGTCTCTTGCGAGTGGGAGCAGCAGCAAGGGAGTGAGATAAACAGAGTCGGCAAGGACAAAGAGGTATATCACTGCTGTGTGCCGGAGCAGGGAGGCCTATTCAGTGTGTCTATGGTAACATATGCTTGTAGAAAACTGGCACCAAGGTGAGGACGGCTTGTCAACAGCCTCGTGACTGAGGAGAAGAGGATTACTCCAGAGCTCGATTTGTGTAAAGGGACACACACAAGGGACATAAAAAAAAAGAAATCTAAATTCTAAAGATTTTCTCATTATCACCTTTTAAATTTGCACTTCAGTCTGGATACTGGACGTGAGATTGATTTGTTCTTTAGTTTTTTTGGGGAGTATTTTTAGTTCAATTAGCCTTTTACAAACAGCGCTATAAGCTGCGTGATATCGTTGCCTATGAAACATGTTTTTTGTAAGGTTCTGTAAGGTTATAAATTCAACTTTGAATGTTTCTTCAAAGTTAAATCTGGACAATCTAGAGACGGATAAATATTTTTTTACGCCTAAAATTTTATTTTCGTAGTTTTAACCAAATCTCTAGAGAACAGGACAAAAAAAATGCATTTTTTCATCAGCTCCTGTTACTGTGACTATTAGAAGTTGGTTGATCGAGATTAACAGTTGGTCAGGTTGGGCAGGTGCTGTTAAACCGCTGCAGGAGACGAGGGCAGAACGACGAAATGTGGCATCTCTGTTTCTTTATAGGTGTTAACGTGATGTTCTGAAGTTTTAGTCTGCCGCAATTTTAAGTCTCCTCCGTCGAGCAGAAGCTTCAGTGGTGCTGAAGTCACATACTTCATGTATGTCATGATTTATTCACTAGGTCTGTTTCATATTTCAAACGATACTTCGAATGTGTATGAAAGTTTGGATCCACGTCACCTTCTTAGAACAGAAAAAATATCTTGGTGAATGTAATGTGATTATTACTTTTAAGAGAGCTTTCCAAAGCAATGACAATAAGACCCAAACAGTAATGTAACATTTCCTTATATATTGTGCCATGTTGTGTCTGATAAATAAAGAAACACAAATAACAAACGAAAGCAAATAATGAAAAGGGGAGAAGAGTCAATATTGTCACCATGGCTGGATTATACTGCTGTTTACCATCAGATTTTCTGCGTAATTTAAGATTACACAAAATATAAACACAAAACTGAAATAACAAAAGTCTTAAAAAAAGGACAGCATGCTCTCAGGATCAAAGCAGTAAAGCTGAATCCTCTTTAAGGCCTTTATGTCAGCTGATATGATGCTTTAGTGGGGTATATTCCCAAATAATATTTAC
Source organism: Scortum barcoo (assembly GCA_023238725.1). Classification (NCBI taxonomy): domain Eukaryota; kingdom Metazoa; phylum Chordata; class Actinopteri; order Centrarchiformes; family Terapontidae; genus Scortum; species Scortum barcoo. Next base: position 16,559,473 of record CM041542.1, read on the forward strand.
ATGCCACATGCTTATTTGGTCATGCGAGTTGGACAGAGGAGAGTCTGTACAGTCAAAATTTTATCAGACATTGAGAACATTTTTGCTCTTTTGCTCTGTGACCTTTGAATTCCTCTAATGCTTCTCTTTGAGAACTGCAAGTCACTACTTTACCAAAAGGAAGAGGATAGGGTGTGTGTGTGTGTGTGTGTGCACGTGTGTGTGTGTGGTGGTGGTGGTCCTGTCCCAACAGAGCATGCTCAGTGAGCCGTTGTACATTTCGTCACTCTGAATGCCCGGTGTCAGAGCCGTGTGACCTTGTGCGTCCCGCGTCCCAAGCGTTAATCGTTTCTGCTGCTCCCATAAACCATTTCCTTCCTCCAATCTTGCTCTCTTGCTCTTTTTACCACTGCCGCTACCAGTTATACCACTGCCTTCCTGTCGTTTCTCATTTCTGTTTCCCCTCGTTCGCACAGTCGTAGAAACAGCAGAGTTGCAAGTGAGGAGAATGAGTAGCCTAAACACATTATGGGCACTGCCAGTCTCTCTCACTTCATCCCATTTTTGGAATGGAGTTACAGTATGTAGTAGAAAAGTAGTAATCCCGCCTCTTTTGAAATACTGTCATTGTTTAGCATGCAAACATCTTGTTTTATATTTAAAATCATGCTCTATATGTATTAAATAACACCAATTAATTTCAAAATGTCTTATCCCAAAATACACTGCAAGATGTGCTAGAAGAAGACACGTCTACTTCATGTTTTTCTTTTTTAAGGCGTACACATTCAGCAAAATCTTGGCCAGGGTTGGTCCCAATTATATCGCGTTTCGAAAATAGAGCGCCAGCGTGAAAATCCCATGTCACTGTGCTGCTTGGAAGGTTTCTTAAAAACACCCAACCTCAGTAAATTTGCTTGGACAGCAGCTTTAGTGCTTAATTAGTTCTGGACATCTTTCAGCATGTGTCCACTAGGGCTGGCCTCAATTCACTTTTAATTCAATTAATTCACATGCTGGGAGGGATTTCTGCAGAATTAAGCACTGAGAAAAACCTTTTGTGCGATAAGGTTTTTATTCTATTCAGTGTATTTCACATAATGAACAGAAAATTACTATATAGAACAGTGGATTTCCCCCTTATTTTTTTGCCTCTTGCCTTCTGTCACATCTCCTGGTCCTTCGCCACATCTCACCACCCTCCCACATCCCCCGCTCTCCCTCTTTCTTCCTCTCTGTCTCCCCCCTCGTCCTCAGCTCTCATCTTACCTCGTGGGTCAGGACGTTGACTCTCTGCTGCAGGTTGCCATTTTCTGAGTGCAGCAGCGCCGTTTCTTTGCTCTCAAAGGAGCAGTAGGAGTTGGTGTTCTCCCCAAACTCACTGATCATAGGGAACTGCGGAAAAAAAGAAGACATTAAAGGATATTATAGCAACACAGAATGAGACAAGGATGTGGTGTTGAGAGCGAGGCAGTAAAACAACACAGTGAATGAACCCCTTTGCTTATTTATCATTTTTGTTTGTTTGTGTGCTTATACTTCTTTTTCCTGCTGTTCTTTGGTAATTTCTGATGATTTCACACTGAGTCCATTAAAGATTAATCTCGCGTCAACTGCAACTTCTGTTTGGCCCAGATATCACTCAGAGGATCAGGGTGTTTTAACTAAAGGCGTGTTTTCTTCTCATGAACTAGATTTTATTTTTCACTCCTCCTGAACTAATCTGTTAATTTACATAGCAAGTTGGACGAATCATGCTTTGTAGTTTCATCCCACACTATGAAATCTGGGAAGGGTCTATGACTCAGCTGCTGCTTGTCCATCCATCAGTGACTTTGTTTGTCCATCTGTCTGGAGAATGATAAATACTTTTTCAAAGTTACACCCACTGGCCCAAGAGTGGGTGCTACAGTGTTCATGTTAGTGATTTTATGACAATCATGATGTTTCAGACACTGCGTATGAGATTTTCTCAAATTGCAGGGGAATGCCACGTCTCATCGCTGTAGTGTGGCATTTTAAAAATACCTTGATTAGCTAAAATGCGGTGCTATTTTTTAATCAGCTGCACATCTTGCCAAATATTTAAATTGAACTGTGGCAGATTGGATTTTTTTATGAATGTGCAAATTGTCTGAAATTAACAATATGTTGGATGCTCTGATTCACTGATCAGTTGAGTGGAATGGATGACTTCCTTACAGTGTGTGTGTACATGTTAGTGTGACAGTGTGACTCATTAATGTGTTTTTAATAGTTTCTGAACAACAGTGGAGCTTTATGGCACAGAGGAAGAGGATAAACCAGACTATGATACATACATGATATTTGTTAGAAGAATCAATTCACTGTTGGTGTTGCTCTTTATAGGATTTGAAAAATACAGAATATTGCTCACCTTTGTTGCATTTCATTTGCCTCAGTGCAACATATCATTAATGCAGGTAACACACTTACTCCTGTGCATGAATATGGTTATATTTGCTTGTGATAATTCAGAGAAACAGTGGTGCAACTGTGATGCAACAACACTACATGACAACATTTAAAATATGCAGAAATAATTGCATTACATGCAGCTACGATTATGCAGATATGGCAGATTATGTAATCAAAATTCTGTAGACTGTGCGTTTATGGGCTGTTCTGAATTTACTGCTGTTTCACTTTCAAAGTAAGCAAGAGCTAAACTGTTAGTAGTTATAGAGCTAAACTGCTGTTTGGTAGCAGAATACTGTGACAGAAACACACAAGACAAGTTATATAACTGCGTGTGCTTTAACCTAAATGAACACATTTACATTTAGAGTGCTTACCACAAGCAGGGAGGGCTTTTCATTTTCTGTGTGAAGTCACTGCAGCTTATGCAATATCTATTTGAGGAGAAAACAACCCTTTTCCATTTAGCAGAACACCTCTCTCTGCTCAGTTTAACAGTAAATGTTCGAAACATGGGCAAAACCCCCCAGGGGGTCCAAGAATTCTCACACTGCCGAGCATCAGGGACTCTAAACTGGAGAACACCCTCGATTCAACCCATGCTCAAAGCAGCAGGAAGCTCTTCCATCTGCATCATTATAGCAGCTGTGCTCAGGCATCTTGTATTTAGAGAAAGCCTGTAGCATCTCTTCAAAAAAAGCTTAAAATAATAGAAAATAACTAGGATTTTGCAAATTGGCAAAAGGAGTTTGCTTGCAGAGATTGTTGATATTTCAGAAGACAATACTGCAATGACCGTGTTGATTGATTATCCAAATCTGACAAAAGGCACTCGCTGTGTTTATGGATGCAACTCCTACTCCAAACAGCCAACATCTGCACCTGCTCGCCCAAAATCAACACCTGTCTCTCTGGGAATGGGTCCTGAACAAACTGTCGCTTGTGAGTAAGTCAACAACGATGTGGCAGTGTGCAGCCTGCAGTAACAGCTGCTCGCTAAAAGGATGCAGGATTTCTGTGCTGACACGTGTCAGGAGAGAAAACACGAAGTCAAACTGCCTTTCCATCAGTTAGCAAATGGCAACCCTTTCATGTATCTTTCCAAATTTGAAAAATATGTCAAATGATATATTAAAAACATCAGCAGTGATCATCCACTTTTGGTGCAAGTCTCCCAGAAGAAGTTTTCTGGAGCTACAGTTTGCATGGACATTCAACTCCAACATCACAGAAGATTCAGAGTTTTAGTTTCTCCACCAACAATATCTCTAATATACCATAATGCAGCAACAGCTTGCATCTTTTCGGAGTTGTCTTCCATTGTCTACCATTTCAAGTATAGCAGCCACTTTGATAGCCGTTTGTCATTTGAAGCGTTTCATTCCCTCATCTCTCAGACAGAAAAACTGTGTTTAGCAATTGATGCTACTGTCTCCAGCACTGTAAACAGCAGCAGTTTCCTGAAAGTCCTCATACACCTGAAGTAACACCAGGCAGCACAAGCTAAGGGGAGAAGGGGGACATTACAGCTTCATCACCATATAATTCCTAGAATAAGTAGAACACCACTGACAAAGATGATAATAAGAATATCCAGGATTTTTTTTTTTGTTTAATCCTCCTTTGTTCTTAATTTCATTTATCTCTCCCTTGCTCTTTACATCATTATCTCCCTTTACTGCCTCATTTTTCTTCCCTTTTCTGTGTCTTGAACTGCATCCTTCTGCTCGTTTAACTCCCTCTTTCCACTTTATGTTTCCACTTTTCCTCACTTTCTGTCCTCCCGCGGTCTCCCTATATGCTCATTCGCTCTAACTCCCCCTTGAATGTCTGTCCACTGGACTGCCAGGAGGTGAATTTCTGCTTCACCTCCTCTTTTATCATCCAACTGAAAAGTAGCCTGATTTCCACCACCAGGCAAACAGGCCGGGCTATGCAGAAATGTTTACTGTCACTGACTTCAAGTCAAGGAGCACCATGGGTTATGTGATCTGTGATTTTATGTTAGATCCAGAGTAACATTTTGAAGACTGGGATCAGGGTAGACTTTGGACCAGAGAGAGCAGTAAAAAAAAAATCAAGATCCAAACCTTTCCCTGTTTCCAATATCTGGACTAACCCACTGGATGGACCTTTATGAACTGTGTGCAGCCCTTTGACGTGAGCTATTTCCCTGCTGACTCCCGATGGATCTCACCAATAATCCTAATGTATACTGATGCAACACATCAAACCGGTCTTGCAAGTGTCAGTAGGTTCACATCAATGAAGAAGTAACAATGCCGTATTTCGAAGTATATTCACAAAATGTGTGGTCCATGATCCATGATGGGTCTAACATTGGTTGGGACTTATCTTCACAGCATCTAATTAAAATGATTTATCACTTTCAGCTCAGCTGTGTGAGTCCATGAACTGAGTCTATAAGGTTCTTGAAGGATATGCTCACAAACCAATCAATGCCCAACTAGCCTTTGGATAAATCATTTGGACAACATGGCCTCATTTACTCCCGGTATTAAAATATTTTTGGATATCTGGATAAGAACATTCACAAGGTAACTCAGGTAAAAATGAACACATCAGTACCGCAGTCTGTAGATCACCTGAAGGCCTGGACTGTATGCTTGAGTAAAGTAGTAGAGCTCAATTCATTGATTAGTTAGCAACTACTTTGACACATAATAAAATTTTAGTAACTTTTCAAGCACAAAAGCCAAACATTCCCTGGCTGCAGCTTTCTGAAATGTGAAAGATATTTTGCAAAAGTATGTAAAATATCTTAGACAATAAGGAAAATATAATAAGCTATTTTAATATTAGGCTGTGTATGTCATAATTTTATGACATTTTATAGACAACATTAATAGATTAACCAGAAAAAAAATCTGTAGAGTAGTTGCTAATGAAACTAGTTGCAGCCTAGCTCTTAACTTCCCCCTGCTGTCTTAAGCAAACTCAACAAAAATCTGTAGACAATCTTCAACAAAGACCTCCATATCTAGATAGCATGTTAATACCAGGTGTGAACAGACTTCATAGTGTTATTAAAGGAGTATATTTTCTCAGTTACATTAGCTCCTGTGAGACATTAATTCAGTTTAAACAAGAGGTTATGTGTACAAGGCCTTTTCTGTTTCTCAGTCTTCTCCATAGCTTCCAGGTCTCCTTACAGTTGTTACGAATGGGCTCAATATTATTTTTACTTTAACATGAGTTAAAACTTTAAGTAGCCTTCTGCCTGGATAAAGCAGAATGATTTCCCACTTCTGGAGTTGTGTTTATTCCCCTGCTGGTCCAGGATCAAAGCCAACCAAAGCTTTCTTGCCTTTTATCTTTGCGTATAATCTCACTGCCTCAGTAGAAATGAAAAAATGTTAAGGGTGAGTGGAAAGCTCACTCCCTTTTTGAAATAAATAAAAAAAAACAAAACAAAGTGGTCTTATCCTTGTAAGGCACTGGAGACCTTCTGTCTGCTACCAACAAGGACAAAAACAACACAACAATTTGTTTTCAAAAATCCTGCAATTTGACTTTGAAAGTGAAAAGCCTTCACCTTGATCTCATAGATCTTGAGCTTCCTCTTGATACTGGAGTTCTCTCGCTCCAGGCAGGCCAGCCTTGTCTTGATGTCCTGATAGGCGGTGATAAGGGCAAAGTGGGAGGCGGAGTAGACGTCGTCGGTGGGCAGGGTCGAGGAGTGCCACGCCACGCTGCCGCAGCCATCCTCCTTCAGGCCTCCTGCGTCGCCGCCTCCTCCCAGCAGCCCCAGCTCCCCTCCTCCGAACAGAGACTGCATCACTCTGAGCCTCAACCTGAGGACAGGCACAGACGGTTTATTAATTATTAAGCCGCCAGATTGTTTCCATTCAATTAAACGTACCGTCCAAAATAAAAAAAACAGCATTTCATCATTCGAACAGGGGTCGACTATCAGCCCTACTGCGGCAGTGCTATCAACATCAGGCAGGCAGCTACTCGCAACAAACAAAAAGAACAAAGCAGGATTCAGCTGAGTGCCGACGGACCGCTGGTACACACAATGTAAAATATTCAAAAGCAAAGTGGGTAGAGAGACACGGGAGGACAACTGAGGGACACTGTTGAAATTTAAGGATGACTCAGTGTCTTACTGTGTCTAATCACTTCAGATGTCGATACGATCATCCAGCTGTTTATGTACACAGCGGTATCCTCTTTTTGACATTTACGCTGAACAAAGGTGAACCTGATTCGTCATCCCCCGAGTTTTATGATTCTAAAGACGAGCTGTATTGGATGGGATGGATGGATGCAAATTCGCCCTGGGTGGCACAAAGGGAGGTGAAGGCACAATGTGAAAATGTTTCAGCACAGGCAAAGAATTAATCCACAGCTTTATGACTCCAATTTCGGTGCGCAGATCAGCCAAGGGGAGGAGAGTGCTCTGGAGCAAAATAATAGAAAGAACTGGAGTCCTTGGTAAGCTCTGAGATCAGTCAAGAGGCTGAGCTGTCACACACACACAAACAGTACTGACACACTACGCAGACAGTTGGTGCATACGTTGCCAGCTAGCTATAGCTAATGTCTGTGCAGTTGGTGCATTATTGCACAACAGTCTAGCGCTGTGCTTTCCAAATATTTTTAAACCACAGCGAGGCTCTCAGCTTTCAGTGTACACTCACATTTTGTGTCTCTTGAGGCCAGAGATGTATCAGAGCTTCTTTGAGCCTATTTACAGTGGCAAATCTTCCCATCACTTCCTTCTGATAGTATTTCTTACTTTTTTGTGCCGTGACACATGGTGCTGAGTGGTGGGTTTTTGTTGCTTTTCCACAGACAACCGCTGCCTGCTGTAGCTGGAAATGACGAGAGTGAACCAAAACAGTAAGGCGAAACAACTGAACAATGAGCTGAAACTCACTCTAAAGTGCCATAAAGGGGGGCTCAAGGGAGCTGCAGATTTAGGTGATAATTCCCTATAGATTAATCATTATTAGCAATACTTTTACCTTTGTCACATTGTTTTACATAGTCTTTTTTACTTTTTAGCTGAAAATATTAAAGTAAATGCCCTGTTTTTTTGTACAGCATGTTGTGAAGTACTTTTGGCCCGTCCTTCAGGCGACTCAGGTGTTTTGCACCACCTAATTTGGGAACCACTGGTCTAATGACTGACTTCACAACTTGTTGATGATGCACCTGCGCACGTGGCAGATGGAGATCAGAAATCTGCATAAAGTTTTTACATTCAGGTTTCAGGCTGAGATAAGGGCTTATCCAGGTTTCTTAAACCAAGATATGATGTTTACATGTGCAAACACATGATCAGGATACTGATTGTATACATAATACTTATGTGCATCTTAAAACATATTCATTTTGTCTACCTCACACACCCCTTGTCCTTCAAAAGTTCAGTCCTTTTGTGTCTCTCTTTTGCAATAGCTACATGTCATTTTTGGTGAGAGTTGGCCTGCAGGTGCATGAGTAACCAGGGCATGTACGGTAGCTGATATGTTAATCAGACTCTAATTTACATATGAGTCTGGTTCATGCTCTTGTTCCATTTCACAGTACTTAAAAAAACATGAGCTCTGACAGCCCACGCTCCTTGAGTGGCGTGATGAATGAGCTGGGTAGTTAGCTGACCAAGCTACATCACAGCCAGTCGGCCTTGGCCTGCCTGCTCTGCCCCAAAGACCCTGGGCAATGCTGTCGAAAGTGATAAATGGCACCTGTGATGTCACCGCCTTCTTCTTAAACAGCCACGGAGGGGACATGTGCACAAAAGTCATACTAGACGTAACAGAGGCACGCTGAGAATGGTTTGATTTACGGCTACTGAGGGAGTTACACAACAGCTAGTTGATTTGATGTATACTGGAATGGATGCCTTCCTGACTCCCAGCATTGCCTTGTGAGTCAGCGATTGCCTACTGAGCTATTTTCATCTGCTCCCTTCCTCCACGGTGCTATTTTCCTTGTGTTTTAAGAGAGAGGGGGATAAAGCCGCAGCCAATCTACGGCTCTTTTCCTAGCTGGTCTAACAGGATGATACAAAAGCACTCCCACATGCACAGGCGCACACACAAACACGCGTCTGTGCACATGCTGCCAAGAAAAAAAAAAAAAAACAGAAATGGAGGAACAGTCGCACAGAGAGAAAATGCACGTGTGGACAAAAATGCCCATTTGATCAAACAATCGACACACGCACAGACGGTGCCGGTCACCTGCCAGCAGCCCAAAGACGGATATTTACACTGCGAGGAAATGTGTACTGTACATGTGTACTGTGCTGACATCATGCTGTCAGGCCTGGTGCAGTTTTCTCTGGTAAACACACTGTTACTTTAATAACATATCTGTATGCACTGTGTATCATATATAAGAAAATGAGACTTTAAACTGTGATTTAAAATTTTCTGCTATAAAAATAGAAAGATGGGCTTCTGAAAAGGAGCTGACAGCAATCATGTCTCCTTACAACACTGAGCTGCTATAAATGATATTGATAGTGATGAACTGATAAAACAGTGTGCTCGTACCAATAGAGTATTGTTGCCTGAATGTCAAGTTAAAATTATTTCATTATTATTTTAACAATGGATTAAATAACTTTAATATGAAGGCTCTTAGTGACCAGCTGGCGAAGGGTCAGATATTTTTCTGAGGAGCTGGTGGAGACTAAAACAGATTAATTAAAATTAAGAGCTTCCAGAATTATCACAGCGGGTTTATGTTTCTATTTGGATGCAAATTACAGATAACATGTATATTAAAGGGCCAAGCTTTCCCCATGTTGTGTGCAGTGACCACATTTCCATAAAAATCCTACGGAGGCGACACACACCCCCCGCCTACACTCAGGCTTGAGGACATAATTATCCATAGACCAAAAATCTAATAAAATTGCCAAGTGGATATTGTGATTCAATAGTCTTGTGGAGTACCCACTCACAAGTTATATTTCTACGTGGAGTTAGTTACACACTGGAATTATATATCCAGTCTAATTTTCATATAAAATACCTACATCTCTACTATCGACCATCTCACATGCTCCCGTCAACACAGAGCAATGGCCACTGATAGATGGCCGAATGCGGCCTCAGACTGGATGAAATAAAGGACGGGGACTCAGGAACGTCCATTTTGTCTGTGCTCCTCTCATTGGAAGCACAGAAATGAGGCATTTATCTCACACACACTTATACACACACTCACACACAGCTCCTGCTCAGCTTCCCTCCCCTCCCCTCCCCCGTATCCCTCTCTTGCTCTCTGCTCCTTTACCCAAAATATCCCTCATCCAGCTCCATCCAAACCCCACCTGCCCACCCACCCACCTCCCTCCCAATCACACACTATCCACTCTATCTCCTGGATCTCTGGGCTCATTTGCGGAGGCTCTCGGGGCCACACTGGACTGTGGAAGCGAAAGTGTACGCTTTGCTCCCGACCAGCTCCCTGCTTCATTATCGCGATTACCGCAAGAAGTCATACATTACCTAGGGCCCACATGGCACACGCTGGTCCACTGAGACCAACTCTCCCGATCTCTTCCTCTGTCTCGTCTCCCTTGTTCCCCTTTGCTTCCCTTTCTCTCCTGGGATTAAAGCAGCTCCTCCTCTCCCTCTACTCTGTGTCACCACGTACAGAAATGAGAAGGGTCGCGCACCGCAGCCGTCACTGGTCGACCTTGAAAGTCTAGAGCCACGAATTGACTCCAAGGGGGCTACGGCGCTGTGTTCATACCCTTCACGGGGGAAGCAATTTTACATGTTTGAATAAGCTCCCCGTAAAAAGTCACAACAACAATCTGACGAGGTCGGACCTGGTGACATTCAATTCCAGCACGGCTCAAGTCTGAATCGAGCACCGTCACATTAATGTCACAGCTACAACAACACACAGTGAAATAAAGAAAGCAATTAAATGTGATTATTTTTCTGCCGGCTTAACAACAGAAATGTAACCTACGAAACAGTGTGAATGAGGCACTTTTACATAATAGAAATGATTCAGACTACAGTTCCCCCTAAGAAAATTTTCAGTGATGCCCCTCACAATAACTCCTCCTATCGTATAAAACAGTACCTCTGCTCGATTCCCCTGAAGGTTAATGTTGCATTTCAGAGAAGTTTGTTATTTTTTATGATGTTTGTAGAGATAATGGGTCTCCTCAGCTAGAGGTCTATCAAAACATGTTTTCAGTGACTTTTTCCTCCCTAAAAGATGGAAAATCATTATTCTCTTTGGACCATCAGTCTCCCTAAATTTTCAGCTTTCATTAATACTAGAGAGATACTGAGAACATAAATATGTATTTACATCCAACATGTGACCATACAGGATGAGAGTCATGAACCCCGTCAGGCAAACTGTGCTTTGTGATATTAGGCCACACAAATAAAAATGACTTAACTTGACTAATGTTTTGCTGTTTTTAGCCACACTGGCGTCATGACCATATGGGTGGTAAAGCTGGTTCATTACTTTGACCTGTACGGAAACTTGATGCACATATTCCTTTCCCTTTGAAGATCAATTGTATTCACTTGTCTTTGCTGATCTTTATCTAGCACCACCATCAGGTCAAGATTGTTACTTCAGATATTTTGCTTGGGGATTTAATGATTACAAAAACAAATGGCATTCCCATCAGCCACAGTCTCAACGTAGATGTAGACTCTTGCAAATTATGCTCGGGCACTGGCGGCTTGCATAAAATGTGCAGCAGAATTCTATATTTTAAATGACATTAATGAAAATTATTCACCGCGGTCATAAATAATTCATATTCATATTCATATTATTATTCTCCAACACAGTGCCAAAGTCCCCTCTCATACACTATGGACAATTAGGATGTTGCACAAGCATTGCGGCTCTATCTGCATTGACTTTATGTTTATGTTTAAATGGAGCCATTCTGGAACATTTGAATTAAGCAATGAATACCATGAGCCAGTATTTTACCAGTGCACCAGGAGGTGATTCACAGCTGTGGTACTGTGGGGAATTTTATTTATTTCTTCATTTGCACATCTCCTGTGCTTTCTTTTGCCTCCCTTTATCCCCCCCTCTATTGTGTTATTTTCTATTTCTTGAACATTCCCAATTAAGCAATACTGTACAGTTTAGTTTAAATCTCTACCCAGGCTCTTCATTTCAACTGTTAACTGAAAAACTTTCTCTTTCCAAAATGCTAAATTAAACATGGCAATGGCAAACATAATTAAACATGCAAAACACAAGCAAGATCAAGAATAGTGTGCCTAGCTTCTTCTATTGTCCTTATTAAGATTAAATAACACTTCTCTCTTGTACAAATGGCTCTAACACCCAGTGAACTATGAAACAGAATATCAATTATTAGCAATTTGACCAACCTCATTTATAGAATGGCTTTTTTTTCCATCCTTTCCATTTAAATTACAGCATGTTCAGTTCTCCACACATACAGCACCAAGAGCTTTGAGGTTGTGAAATATTATATCATACTGTATATTTAAATTCAAAAGAGAAATCTTAATATTTCAAATGCTTTATGTAGCTTTGATTTAATGTAACATACAACAGCTGGAGCGTTGCAAAATCTCTGCACGGTACTCTGTGATGAGTTAAAAAGAACAAGCCTCATCCATTTACAAACATTCACAACCCGGTCTAATCCCTGGTGCTCTCTGTAAATACTGCAAATCATATTTTTGGGATCCTTTGAGGACTGAAGCAACAGATGATTGTTCTCTCAACGGGAGATCTGTTTGTGTCTGCCTGTTAGCTAATAGTGGATTGCAGCCGACTACAATGGTGCAAATCTCCTCTTACAGATGTTCACATCGACACATTGTGTTCTGGTTCCTGCTTTGGGGCATGATCCTTTCTTTGGTAACACTAAAGTGAATGACAGCACAGTATACAATCATAGGCATTTATTTCTTCTCCATAAAGCATCTGTATGCATACATACAAGGTTCTGTATTCCTGTTGTGTCCCAGGGCATAAATGTATGAACAGTAGAAATCACGCCAGCTGGGTCAAGGCTGGGTTATCCAATGATAACAGAACCAGGATCAAAGAGGAAACTGAGGCAGTGAGTCCCTGCAGTGTGTGATGTTAATGTTGGATCTTGTATGAGGGAGATGCAACCACTTTCCATTCCATCTCCCCTGCTTCCTTCCCCCAGCTGTTAATGCATTTCATAGTGTTCCTTTCTCTCTTTCACCCACCCTCTTTGAATCCCATTCGCAGCTTTTCTCTCTTTTCCTCCCATCCATTTTCCATCCCCCCACTCCCTCTTTATTTCTGTCTGGCAGCGTTAAACAGTCCAGCTCTTCTCAATGCCACCCCACGATCCCCACAGGCTGGACGTTTGGCACCTCTGACTCAGACAGTATGTCTGTGAATGGAGAGTGGAGGGCAGAGAGGTGGCGTGGCTCCCTGCCCCGTGCTCATCCACCAAATGCTCCCATAATGCTCAGCTCCACTCGGCTGCACCTGTTTCCTCTGCTAAAGTCTCCTTTCACATTGAACGAGGCCAGAGCTGGACGGTACGACGCACACTGCGAACCAATTAACATGTCGGCAGGTGGGGCTTGATTGTGCGGCGCTGTGCGTGCGTGAGTGTCGGTGCGGACATGTGAGCACGTCAGTGAGCAAAGAGAGTGTGTGTTTTATGTGCCAGTACAAGGACATAGCGGCAGCAGTGCAAGAAGGGAAAGCGCTGTGTGTGTTTGTCAGAGAGAGTCAGGTAGTAGGTATTGATGCACTAATCCAATAATGTACTGGATTGGTATTGAGGCTGTGCTCTGACCTTATTAAATGAATCAGTTGTCAGCCAGACATGTCTCAGCCACAGCCATAAAACTAACAAATAATGACAACTGACTGTCATAAATTTCTAGATGAATATCAAAATTAAAATGTCATAGTTGTACTTAAGAAGGGGTGTCTATAGCAAAAAACAATAAACGTCATTCTGAAGAGTAAGTAATATGCAAACATCAGTTGGATTAATATTCCCTTAAGTGCACAAAAAACTTCATTTACATTTACCTCGTGTCACATTGCAGAGGAATCTTCCTCATCAGTTAGTCAGCTCAGGTCAAGTCAGTTTTATTTGCATTGCCCAAATATCACAGCTTATAATAATCACAGCTTGCCTCAAGCAGTTCTGCACAGTGAGGTACAGTACACAGATTTTAATATGACAAAGAACAACACAATTTCTTGTGTATTTACCCGTCTACACATACATGTATCAGGGATATACTCTGTATCTACATGTATTTATATAGATACAAACATTTCATATAGAGTAGAATAGAATAAAATAAAAATAAATATAGAACCAAAATTCAGTATCTGTTTTCATATTAAATATACTGTAGGCACACAGTTGCAATCTGGTTGTTACAGAGTGGTTGGCGTACAGCTGCTGAACAAAAACTATGGTGAGCTATTATAAAAGACTTCCTACAATAATTCATGGCAGAGGCGGGCCACCTCACTTAAAACCAAAACCAGCCTCCACCAGTTTACTCACTTTTATAAACCATACGATTAACCTTTGGTTAAAAAAAAAAAAAAAAAGAGCAGAGGTGCTATTTTTACATACAAAAGTCAATTTGTTTAGCATGGCAATTAAAGAGATTTGTCAATATCTGTGGGTCTTACCACCACAGGTCAACAGTTTTCCTAGCAGAAACCAGGCTGTACAGTACGCTGGTGGCATAAAAAGCTCGACTGTCTATCACTGGTGATGATGGACAGACAAACCTCCTTGGGACAGCGTTATGGGTAAACACCTCTGATAGCTGTCAGGCCTGGGTCAAATGGTAATAGCAGCATTTGTTTCAGCCCACATGAAGTATCAGAGTCGAGGTAGATGCCTTAAAGGACAATACAGTGTAAGAATTCATTTAGTGCCTGTATACAGTCGTAGAAAAGAAAGGCTTTTGTTTTATACTGTTACAGGGTTTTTTTGTCTGTTACCTCAATGTATGCCAAATGAGTTAAATAAAGCAGTTTCTTGGTTTTTAGTTTTCTACATGATTTCTTTGTTGAGAGTGGGTGGTGTGAACCTAAAATAAAACAAACATACAGCAAAGTAAAAGTACAGACAAAAGAAAATGAGCACAACCATTGAACAATATCCTTTTTGGTAACCAGCCTAATAACTTTAAGTCCAACCTGATGTAATAAAATCCAACCATCTGGTACTCCAGACTGGTTCAGACAAATGCCAAGACATATTAGAAAATACTGTTTGAGTCAGGTACCTTGAGAAATTATCATTCTCACCTTAGTGAATGTCTGGTGTAGTTATTGTAAGTGTTGAGGAAAATAAGCCAAACAAGCTGTGAGAGGAGGCAATGATGTGCAGCTGTGAGGGGAAATATGTAGTCGTGTTTAGTTGGTTTAGATTAGTTTGAATTTCTACTCTGAAATCCTCTGTTCTTACATTTATGCACATTAATTATAATTTGTGCTTTGAATTATGATTTAGTCATTTTCACCAGAGCCATAGCAGGATTTGAATGGTCAATTCAATTCAAAACGTTATTATTCAAATACAGGAAGCTTAATGGCAGTGGCCAATTTTGATGTATCTGATACCATACATGCACATTATGTCAAAATGTTCATTTCTTTTACCGCGACTCATTATAAGTCTGCTGGCTTCTGCGATGTGAAAACATGGGTCTAGTTCCCCAGTGCAACCCCCTCTTTAACTATTTAGATTTTAGATTTAGTTGTTTAATTAAAGTAACAAAGTCTGAGTCTAATACTTGTAATACTTGAAATGTATATGTAGCATCGAACACTGACGTGTCTTGTATCGATATTGATATCAAATCCTTGCTCATATTCTTAGGCTTGCTGAAATTGATCAGACCTTTCCTGATTTAAACCAGGAAAATTTAGATTTTATTTAGGAAAAGCTTTTATTTAATTTAACACATTGTGCAGTTTGATATATTTTGTTTTAATAAAACAAACAGTTCACCAAAATTAAGCATCCTATAGGTCATGATATCGACTCCCAGCCGCAATTATTCATTATGTTTGCCTGAACACAAATTCAACTAAACTTTATGTTTACACTTATTGTCACTCACCATAGAGTCCAAATAACTAAATAATTTTGTTAAATGACATGACGTCAGTCTCCTCAATGGTAATGGTATAAATCAATGGCCTTGATTTATATTCTTAAATGAATCATTCTTGCATGTGATTGCACACTGCTGGTTTAGATGGTTGGTATTTAATTCCAAATTAAGAGCTGACTTTCCTTTTACACCATTTTATGGTATTTTAATGGCACCAATAACAGCTGAGAGGTAAATTATAAATGTACATTATCTGACAAAATAAGCTAAAATACCCAAAGTAAAGAAAATTCAATCAATCTTAATACATAAAAAAAATACAATTACGTAATGTTTAATTGCACATTTATGTGGTAAACTAATAAATTACATAGAATACATATAAAACGATATCTCTATACCAAAGCACATGATGTTTCTGTACTCAATAAAGCTGTAGCTGCTGAGTGGAGTTCAGACATGGCTACCTTGAAAACAGTATGTACTCTTAAAACACATGTACAGTGTACTGTACGCACACAGCTCAGCACAAGCCCTACGCCACGTGCCACTACTGTCTACACACACACACGCATATGTGCATATGCACACAATATATAGCACTTATACAGCTTGTCAGTGCAGGAGAAAAACACCAACTCTAACAAATGTCAAGCCGTGTTGTGCCATGCCATACTGCGCCATGATTCATCACTCGGGGAATCAGCCGCGTGAGGCAGACAGGCAGAGTGCTCTGTGTGTGTGTGACTCTGTGTGTGTGTGTCTGTGTGTGTGTGTGTGAGTAAGGCAGCTGCCATTCGTGAGATTGATGGCAGGGGCAGGATGGAGACAATGAGCTGTGTTGCTGTATTCAACCCCCCCCTCTGTTTTCTGCCTGCTCCATCGCTCTGTCCTCTCTTTCTCCATGGCTCCCCTAATCTTTCTTTGCACCAGAGCTGTAGTAAACCGTCAATTCCTTCCCCTCCTTTTTCCCCCCACCGCCCCCTCTTCCCTTCCTCTCTTGCTCTTTCTCTTTGTCATTCATCCATCTTGGTATTCAGCAGCAAAGTTCATCACAGCCCCCCTGAGCAGAGAAAAAAAAAAAAAACTCTATCTTGACTTTGAATGAGAACTTTCCCCACAAAGGACATTAATCTCCTCATTATTACTACAGCCAATCCAATACTTGAATTCCTTCACTCTGAAATCTGACTCAAAGTCAAGCTAAGCTGAGGCAAAGACCAGAGAGAAAAAGAATGACTTTTTTTCTTCTCTAGTTGCAATTAAAGCCCACCCTCCTTTTAGTAACTTCACTTAGCCTCCCTAATCAACCACGACCACATGCAGTCACGAACACATGTGGACGTGTAATAACACACATACTACATGCTGACAGGGTGAGCCAGCTGGATGACTCATAAGCACTGGTGTGTTTCCCGGTGAAACAAAGCTTTTAATTTGGTCTCAGCTGTTACGAAGCACATTAAGAAAAAGGGAACGGCGCTTTCTCTCAATTCACAGTTGGCACACCAGCAGTCTGGAGTGAAAGATGGCCTCTCAAGACACATAAGATGCACAGTGTGGTGACAAGAGAAAAGCGAGAGAGTTGTGGATGCAGTTAGTCTTACAGGAAGACGGATGGACATATTTAAAGCTTGCTAATCTATGTTTTTATCATAGCAATGGATAAAAGTGTGATGTAAAGGGCGTTGCTCATAATGACAAACCCAGAGAGAAGTATTGTCCGACTCTGCGGCTCTGCAGAACCTTTTAATGCCTTTCAGCCCATTTTTTGGATTGTTCGACAGAAAATATCTACAACCACCTGCTGAACACAGTCGAGCATTTATCAGCTAAAAAGTCGTCTCAGGAGTCGGCAGCGACCAAAACAGAGCAAAGTGAATATTGGACTTACATTGATGGCCACAAACTAAACTCCAGATTAAAGCTAATGTTGCCTCATGTCTGCTGGATGTGTGAATCAACCACTGTTATAAATGTAATGAATGCTAACACGTTGACCAATTTTAAAGGTTAAAATATGACAGATGTTGTCTTTTCAGCTCATTCTGCTGCCCCCAAGTGATCACAAAGATCTATTCATGAAGTTGAATTTCTAAAAGAGAGTTATCAATTCAACTTGCAATACATCTAAGTATAATTAGTGGTAAACATTTGAATTGATTGTGAGCTTCTCAAATCTGTACATATTTGGCAAGGTTATCACTCAGTGTAGAGTAGAGTAGATTAGTCTATTAATTGGTCAACAGTTTCCATATCTTAAATCAGTGTCAATACGTTTGATAACATTAGCTATAAAATTAGCCATTGTAACTTACTGATCATAAAAGACCAAGTGAGGCTAAAGCAGCAAAACCACTGAGTGTGTTGGTTGGAATAACGGTGTGTCTTTATTGCTTGTGAGCTCAACATTTTAATTTTGGGATGAAGATTTTTTATTTTCTTCTCTGCTGCTTTAATTCATTTATCAAACATGTCAAACATTCACTGGCACACGTGTTCTCCCTTTGCTTTTATCTATCTTATATAATTGAAAATGGAGTCATTTTGCGTTTTGGGTTGTTGTTTAAAAAAAAATAAGGAATTTAGCAATGTCCCCTAAGGCTCTGGGTACTTGTAATCATCATTTTTCACTTCATTTTTCACATCATTTTTTTACATTTCATTGACTACACAATTAATTGACTCATCTGTGAAATAATCAACACATGGGTAATGGAAGTACTGCAGCCCTATTTAAGCTCATATTGTGCAATGGGCTTCACAGAAGAGTGCAACGGCAGGGTCCGATCCTCTGTGGGATGTCTCATGGTTTATTTATTAATGGCCTCTAATTATCATACACAGCGCAGTGTGGTTCTGGGTCTGTGGTTTGGTTTTGTGCTGCTGCAGTTGTCGACTCAGTTTTCATGTCCCGCTGTGAGGGAGGATCAGGTGGTGAGGAAGACGTTGTAATGCAAAACGGTACAGCGTGCTATGACTTCACAGCCTTGCTGTGGAAAGCGGTATCAGTCAGATCCCATCGCACACACATACACGCATACACACACACACACACCTCTGTGAGCTTCTGCCTCACGGTAGATTCATACATTAATGCCAGCCAGAGACCTTGACAGCAGGAGCAGCTCAAATCATTCCAGCGCCAGTGGCCCTGACTCGTACTTGGCTCTCACTTTTGTCTTGTTCCCCCTGCATCTAAAAACTTGTGTGCTTCACAGAACATCACATCCTCCTCCAATGTGTCTGTTCTGCTGTCATGCACTGACTAAAAGACAGACTGATAATCAGACACACAGGGCTTGGCACACACAAAATGCACGCACACATCCACAAGTAGCTAAAAATGGCTAAAATGAAAAATTGTATACCAAAGATGCATGAAATGAACAATAATGCATGGGGCGCATGTAGAAACACAGCCGTTACATGATCAAAAACACTCATTATGAATTTATTTATTTTTGGATTTCAATTTCAATCCCTATTCAGTGCAAACGAATCGCTCTCAAGTGGAAATTTTGTGAGATGCGAGAAGCATGAAAAATGCATATAACAAAAGTATACGTAACAGACGTGCCCACACAGATGCATCATAAAGTGAACAGCATAACGTGGTTTTACGCAGGCAGGGGCTTATCCAAAGAGAGCTAGGGGGTATCGTTAAATAAAACATTCTGTATTTCATATCCAAATTATATAAATCCAATCATATCCCATAAAAATGACCCAAACTATCGCATACTATAGATGGAGGTTAATTCCAACTCTGCCCCCCATTATTTAAAGAAATAAAGATCTATGAGAACCTGCTTAAGAGAGAAAATATAACCAAGTGTTTAATTGGCTCCCAGTTCTGATATGACAATCTGTGGCTGCTGATTAATTAATAGTGCATACTGCCGCTGCTGCTGCTGCTTGTTGGATGAGTCCAGAGACAAGATGATGTGTGAGGGAGAAGAGAGCGCTCGCTCGGATCAGAAAGAATATATGATAAACATGAGCCGTGCATTGTGGGAGCCGAGCGTGTGATGCGTACACGTGTGTGACATCACCTATACACAATGGGCATACCTCTGCTCCTCCAGGTGTCATTAAATAAACAACACAGTGTGCGTGTGTATATCCTCTGAGTGTGTGTGTGTTTGTGTGTGCTCCAGTCACACGTGTGCCTCTTTGTCAAAGCATTAGTACATTACTTTAATGAAAGTCACTGTCCTTGGCAAAGGACGCAACTACTCAGCCACTGAAGGCCTCCCTCCTTTTCCCCAGTCCTCTCTCTCTCTCTCTCTCTGTTAAGAAAGGGGAGAGCATGCGTGTGTGTGTGTGTGTGTGTGTGTGTGTATGTGAGTGTGTGTGTGTGTGTGGGGCAATAATCAAAAGATAGTGGGTGGAGGAGAGGGGGGAGTGAGGGGCATGGGAAATGTTCTTGAGCAACTCAATTGAAGTCTGAAGGGAGGAGGGGAGGATCCTGGGTAAAAAGACTGGAGTAAATCTGAATGTCACTTTGGCACAGCGGTGAGTCTGAGAGTTATTCTGACACACAGGCTGAAACATTACAACGCACACATGATAGCTGCGAAAGCAACGTGTGCAAAAACTATTTAGACAAATTCACATGAACATACACACACTCATATGCTGCTTGTGGTGACACAGACTTTCAGCATTGATGGCCAAATGATTTCTTCTACATGTGAAAATGTGAAATGTCCAAACATAGGCAACTGCTCAAGAGCCTTGGAAAAATAAATAAGATAAAACTGTCTAAAGTTGGCAAAATGAGGAAAGGAAACATAATATGAATCTGATGACTTCAGGCTTCACTTGATAAAATCATTAAAATTAATCCTAAGGTGCATTTGGCAGTGCAGACCTATAGACAGACAACAGATGACAGCAACATAGATATAAAATGATACAAAACAATAAATATCATAGTAACAGGTAAAACATTTGGCTCACATTTAGAATAGTCTGCAGTTGTGTTATATATGCCCGATCATTTTAGTTTTAAATTGTATTACATTTACATGAAAGTAAAAAATACACATTTTAAAATCATATTATTATTACTTGATTGATCTCTTTGCTTTGTCATTTCACTGTCTGAAATAATATATAAAAGAATGACTTGTTAAGAATTTGAGACACAAAGTTTGGGACTTGGACTCAACTTCATATCCAAGGCTTCTTACTTACTTATGATTTGCATAAAAATGGTTCAATCCCACTTCGGGTCTTATGACTTGTACTCCGTCCATGTGTCCATGCTACACTTGGCATAAAACACACTAAAGAGGATAAGTGACATACTCCCCAGCAGTGAACACAGGTTGAAGTTTAAACATTCTTGCGAGTTTCGAGGCATCTTTAGGCACATAAATCTAACCCTGATGAATGATGAATGAAAATGTTTAAAATCACAAACGGGGGGCCTCTCTCACTCACTTCCAGTCACACACAGTAGTAAATCAAGTAGGTAAACACCAGCAGTCAGCACACACTTTCCGTTTGCTAAGAACAGGCGTCTGCAGCTGCCAGCAGAGTGAGAGAAAGGGAGAAAGAAACAGAAGAAAGACAGAGGGAGAATTTTACTATAACCAAGTGACCTGGAGGGAGGTGGGGGTGTGGGGGGGTATGCAACATGTTTGGAGGAAAAAGCAAACAAGAGGAGATTACAACACAGCCGACAGGACAAACAGGGACAAAAGAGGGAGAGAGAGCGAAGACTGAGGGCATGAAAGAGAAGGAGGGAAGACTGAGAGGTTTTGCAGGCTGTGCTTTCCGTTTACAGAGAAAGGTAGAGGGGTCGTGTTCAACAGCCAATTATTACACCCAGACACCGGCACGACGACAGACTTGTGAGGGCACCGAACCCTTGTGTTCCACTTCACGTGTCCCCGCATACTTCGCACATACAGACCTGCGCCGGAGATCGCATTCGTCATTAACTGCAGGAACGCCGCTCACCCGCACACAAAGGGAAGGCTTCCAGCTTGCTCTTGTTGTGTCTGTATATAGTAGGCTTCTGAACACATGTAACACCTCTCTATCTTTTCATCGTCTGGCGTGGAAAAAAAAAAATGCACGGGGAGGCGTTGAAGAAAGGTCTTTGACGGTAACATCAACCACACAATAAAAGAGTTTTTAACCTGGATGATGAACTGCGGGCTCTGTTCTCTTTTGTCAGTCGGGATGAAGAAGTGGGGTGTAAACTACTCTCCGTCTTCAGCTCATATTCGCTCGTTTCTAAGCTGCAGCACTGTATCTTATCGCATCTACAGCAGTGATAGCAAAACAAGTCAGGATCTGGAAGTCATGGAGAGTGGTTTTTGAGGTGTGGTATGTAAGTCTGGTGTTACCAGTGTGGGAAAATGATGGGAACAGTGTGGAGATAGATCCTCCAGCATTATCAATGGCATCATATTGATTTGCACTGAGACATGAGACATGAATTCATAGTCTCCGTCCTTTTGTGTGCAGTTCATCTGGTTATTGGCTTTCAGTACCATGGACAGCTGCCCACGCAGCCAGCAACACTACCAAGGCTTTCCTACAGGAAACACAATGTGCTCGTACACATTCTTGGACCTTGAATAGATGTGATATTGTTTCAATGAGACAGAAAAATCTATTAGCCTGGATTCAGCTGCTCTACATGTCTTTAAGGCTTTTTAAATAATTAGAACGACATTATCATGGATGTTCGGTTCATCTTGAATGTTCTACCTGGTCTGGCACACCGTAATTACAAATGCACCCAATGTTAGCTGAGGAGTTTTAATTTATTTATTCTTTACACAAGACATTCCCTTTAGACAATGAACACGATTTATATCAGCGTAAATGTGCTAGTGCTAGCTAGGCTGATTTTCAACTGCCGTCCTTTGGCCAGATGTTAAATTAATGGCTAAAGTAACAATGAAGAAGACAACATTTAAAAATGACCATTTGCATGTTAATGTCTGAATGTTTCATCAGCCTGATCTCAGACTTCACCAGCAACTCCTGTTTTGTCTGTCATTTTCCTCCAGTATCTCTTTTTTTTTCCTCTAATCGTTTATGAAGCAGATTCATAAAGCCCCAGGAAATGTGGAAATTTTTCACTCAAGTTGAAACATTTTCAAACTCGAGTGGATGCACCTTCACCACCCGGGGCAAATTCACATCTATTAGCACCCACTCACATCTTTCCATTGACTGGATGTTCCCCGTCTAAAATTCCCCTCACATTCTGGGGGTTGTGGGGGATTTTCGCTGCCAGGCAGGCCAGCTTTTACTTTTCAAGCCATGCAGCTTAGTTAGTTAAAGATGCCCTGTGAAGGTCTGTTTACATTCGGTCTCTTCTACCAAATGTGGGCATTCTTGAGGAAGGACAAACTTGCTGAATGCACTTTCCTCTGAAAAACACTTTTGCAAAACCAAACGCTGAATATTTTGAAACCTGTGAAGTTTATATCAATGTTTACATCCCCTTGCACCTTTCTTCCTCTCTACCTTTTGCTGGCAGATTGCTACATTTTTTTTGGCATCACTGCCACCAATTGCCAGTCAGTGGAATAGCATGAACCTGGGCGATTTGGATAACTTGTGTGCACTACATTTTTGCATTACTGCCCCCTGCATTTGGCTGAAATGTGTATCACCCACATGTTCATAAGCAAACACTAAAGGGGCACCCGCTCGTCAAAATGTTGCTCCGTAGCGCCGCTAGCGGTGAAAACTTCCACAGGGTACCTTAAAACGTCACTGTAGTTAAAGATAAACATGATATTTATGTCCTCTGACCTGCTCTGGCAAGCTAACAAGCAGTTTTCTAGCTGCTTGTCTACAACAAGCAAGTCTCTTGTGGTTGGCCCGAAAAAACACAGCGTCAAAGACTACGAGGTTGTAAATACAAAGCAGCTGGTCCTCTTTTACAAAGTCACTAAAGTAAAGACCTACATAAGTCCACCTCTCCTCTGCTCTGCAAAATAAAAAGATGCAGCACGCAGAATACAAACAGACGCTCAGTGCTTCCTCTCAGTCTTGCTCAGTCGTCTACTTGTCACTCTCCTCGACGCTAGCTGTATTTCAGCCACTTATTTATTGGAAATCTATGCGCTGTGCCCAGGCACTGCCGCAAACACAAAGATTATCTCACAGATGAAATTATTCTTTGTATTCGCTGAGTCAATTTGAAGGCAGTTTGTTAGTTTGGTCTTCCAGGCAGGAGCAGGCTCCTTTGTTCCCAGAGATGTGACAGCGTGTTGACAATATGCTTTGCTAGTTTTCTGTGTACATGCACATTTAATTTAGTAAAAGCCGAGTGAAATGTCACAGCGGCAAGCGGCAGAATTAAAACAGCAAACATCTTCAGAATTGTCAACAAGACATTTTCTTACGAAACACCGGTGGGGCATTCTCAGAGTGTGAGTAGATATTTTTAGGTGCACCAGAGGGAGTTTACACAGTCCGGTAACGAGTGACAAGCAAGTGGGTAACCTGGTTTTTCTGAGACACAAAAAGAATCACGTGAATCCCCAGTGAGCGTGAAGACTCTAGGCCCAAAACGGCCTTTCTACCTCTTTCTCAAACCAGGATATCTCCAGCGTCACACACATAAGGTCCTTTCTAGTGTCTATTTTCTTCTCTTTTTACTATGAGTCTCTGTTGGTAATTCAGAGCCCCTCTGTCACACAGATACTGCTCTGGTCTCTCTCACACACACACACACACACACACACACACACACACACACACACGTGACGTGCGCACTGTGAATATTACTCTACATTATGCCTCCACGGTCGGCACGATGCCTTGAGTGGGCAGAGAGAGTGAGTGGTCACATTACACTGCAGTTACATCACATTCCTTCAGTCTCCTAAGCAACCAGGTGTCCTCTAACAACAAAAGCAACACAACTACAATGTTGTTATGTCATCCTCCCGTTGTCACACAACGTCCAAGGTTCCACATCAAACAAAAGCCACATCTCTCGTCATCACGGTCCTGCTGTACTGCTGTGAAAAGGGTTGGTGGAGTTTGCTGCAGTCAGTGGGGTTGCTCTTGAACAATGAAAACAGGGCAGTGGGAGGTGTGAGCTTGTTGTTTCTGAGAGCAGCGAAGCAGAGTTTGGAAAGAGGTGAGGCTTTCTTCCCTGAAAGAATATGGCAAAGTGACTCATCTGCAGCCAAAACTCTGATAGAGAGCTGATAGAACGGAGAGCCTTGATGCAGGTGGGCCGCTCATGTCTTTTTCAGAAGCAAGAGAAAAGAGAGAATCAGCGGTCACTGCCTTGGCCCACAGATATTACACCATGGTTATGTAAAAAAAATGGAATAAAATGAAGAAAAATATCGAGAGAAAGAAAAGAAGGTAGAGAGAGAAGGTAAACCAAGTGATGTGGATCTGTCCACATATTACTTTACTGGGTGTTAAGACAGAACAGCATGATTGCATGAAAAGTTGATGAAGGCTGAAACATAAGAAAGACACAGACATACGGATGTTACTCCACAACTCAGTTAGATAGACTTGGATATACAGTTTGAGCAAAAGTGTGCAGTATTTTATTTAAATCCAGTATTTCCACATTTTTGCGTACAGTGAAGAAGCCTCGTTTGAAGTGGTGCTGCTAGACACTTGTGAACAATTGGTCAAAATACTGGATTAAAACTTTGGTTTGTTCCCATGCTGAGGTCTAAAATGGGGCTAAAGTGACTTCAGTCAGAGGATGAGCGGGACTTAAATGCACACTGTCCACACACGCAATCAGTAGCTAGCTAGAACTACAGTGGCTGTGTCGTGTAAATCAACACAGACTGCAGAAGTGATCAAATTTATGCAATATTTTGCTGGGTGAAATTCTCTGTGCATGCTATCTGAGCACACCTGATCCCCACGAATACTTTTTTCTTTTTTTTTTTTTCCAGGTTGCTGGTTGTTGTTTCCTGAAATGATCAAAGCTATGATCATTTTGGATGTAACTGGCTGTACGACATGAGACTCTGTACCATAAACCTGATTAGTGAAATCTAGATTGTGCTCCATGGACATTACCTCACTGTCTGTCACTGGACATTGGCTGCTGTTTCCTTTGAGACTGAAACTCTGTGTGCTCTGGAAGCAAACACTTTTATCAACCTTGCGTTAAAATCTCATCTCTCATACCTGCGAGCCTGAGGACGTGTTATGGTAATTGGATTTCTAAACTTGCTGTATTGAAAATGATTAACACTTAGTCACCAGTCGTGACTGGTTAGCAACTTTTGGAAATTTTCATTATCTCCTGTCTTCACCAAGAATGATGATTATTTGCAAAATTCTAATTTCGCACATGTCAAACAGAGAAACCTGCCGCATTGACTTATGAAACTAAACAAGACACAGGCTTACATTGCAATCTTTTGACTTATTCAAGTGCCAGCCCTAAATGGAAATCTCTCATATACAATAAAGATGTGAGCACAGCAGTGCATCATTCCCTCTCATTCTCTGTTTCCCCCTTCCTTTACCCCTTATGACCCTTGAAACTAATCTATGAATATTCCATCAGCCAGCAGGGCCTCGTCTCTCCCTCTTCATTTACTGATTCAGTCTGTAAGTAGCTTACATAAACCTCCATATTTATGTGTATGAACATAATCATAGCACAAGTGTGTATATTCACAGAGAGTGGCGCAGAGCAGAGCCAGGGGCAGGAAACATTGAAAATGAGTATGAAAAAGTGGCAAAGACATTGGAGGGAAATGGAATAGGTTTTGCATAAATTAGCTCTGTGTGAATTATGTCAGCACTGTTTCTAGGCAGGACACTTCCTCTGTGTGTGTGTGTGTGTGTGTGTGTGTGTTTGCTCTAATGTGTGCTGCCCACTGATGATACTGCAGAGTGAGATAAATGACCTCATATTCTCATGTCTGAGCCCGGCTATCAGGTGCTCAGTGGAAACTACAGCATCATCAAGCAGTAGAGTGAACAGAACAGGTTATTAATGGCGCTTCAGGGGGCAATGTTTACAGTAAAATCAACTGTAAACTGTGTTAGTCCACTTGTGATCTTGCAATCAAACTTTTAAAATGGGGATGAATTTATATTACCTAAAAATATGATCATTGAACATTGTTCAAACATACAGAGCTTTATTTAAATCTTAGTGGAGATACAAGATTCCAAATATTAATTAGGGACAAGAGAAAAGAGTCTAAAGCCAACTAACAGCTCTGTGAGGTTAAGGAGCTAACATGCTAATGTTCTGCAGGTTTAATGTTTACCATAGTCACCATAATAATTAACATAATTACACTAAACACAAAGTACAGCTGACTGCCATTCATTTGGCAGGTAAGTTTTTGACCCGATGGTTGAGTTGGTTGGATAGCTGGGGGATCCCCAGAGTCATTAGAAATAATCCTGAGGGAACATGAATGTGTGCACCAAGTTTCATTGCAATATATCAAATGGTTCTTCAGATATTTCATTCTGAGCCAAAGTGGTGGACAGACCAACAGTCAGACTGACACTGCCATCCCCAGAGCCACTCTACTAGAGTGAAATGATGCAATGACATGTAGAGCATTTTAATGTGATTGAATTGTGCAACTATAAATGCACATACATAATAAAAAAGGAAGACATGTTTGAATCATAAACATAATATGTGTTCTCTTACCAACAGGCTTTTTGACATAATCCCTTTTTAGATCAATTTAACGTAATTATTTCAAATTTAATTTAATACTGACTCATCAGAGGTTTATTCATTTATGCTAAACTTGTCTCCCCGTGACACAGGAGAAAACAATCATTAACACCATCAATGAAGCTGTCGTGATCTGACAACCTAAAGCACAGTTTGTGCCTTCCTGACGCAGCTGATGAAGAGTGAGCTCTCAGCTGAGAAAGAAAATAAAACACACGGTATTTGTGTTATGTCAAAGCCAATACCATTTTGAAGGCCAGTCTGAAACATAAGCATCTCTTCACTCACTGAGCTGAGAAGCCAGCACCAATGCTTTATAACATTTTAAAAAATCCAGCGTATTTCTTGCTTTGGCAGAATCCTTTTTACCTTTTTTTCATAGGAAATGACAAATCTGTCAGATTGGTATTATGGTCTATCCTTTGTCTGGTTGATTGACTTTCTTCCTGAGGATTGTTCAATGTTTCAGTGCATTATCATGTCAGAGCTCCCTCTAAAAAGACCTTGTTAACTAAAGAAGATGAAGACAATTGTGTTTTATATAATGAACAGACAGTGTGTTCTGTTCGGTGATGTGGCATCGTGTTGCTCTCAACATGTTGGCAGCTCTTAATTCCTGATTCTGTCAAAGAAGACAGTCAGGTTCAGGGAGGGAAACAACGTCAAGTGCACGTCCAGGCTATTAAAGAACATTAATCTGACTCGCTTGCATGTCCTCACAACAAAAAAGGCAGTACGAAGTCAATCTTTAAAATGCTCAAAACAACACATACATTTAACGACAAGGACCTTTTATGTTCATTACTGAGAAGACTGAAGTATTGTGACACTGTTATTGTCCCACCAAACCTCACAAGGAGGACGTTGGAGGGGAAAGACGAGTCAACAAAGCCTGCATCTGGAGACTACTGCTTGATTTCTACTGCTGAGAAATATTGGTTTCTTGTCATCATTTCTACAGTCTTTCCCAAGCCTTAAAGGGGAACGCCACCTGTTTCACAAATCAAAACCTGTTCACACGTTCTGTTCTGCTCCATAATGTGAACATGTGACATATAAAACCTTTTTCTGGCTCCAGAGGGCACTGTGAAATCTGATAAACTGCCTCAAGTGATGTGTCATGAGTCAGTGGAAGTTGGGTCTGAAGACTACAAGGTGTAAACATTTGGAGAAAAACACTTTTAGACAATGATGGATAACCTAATTTATTGTTTAGTTTAGACTTTAGTAACTTTTTAGACTGGACACACAGCTGCAGAGAATCTGACCTGTGTAGGACACCTCCAATGTGTGGCTTTAAGGCTAAACACAACAGATACATTTATATAATCTAACACTTCTATGTAAAGAAAAAAAGACCAAATGACTTTATTTATTTATTTAATTATTTATTAGATGGGGATAAGAAAAGTAAAAGAAAAACTGAACCTGGCACCATATGTAAAAGTAATTAATGGAAACGCGCTTGGCAGAAGTATGCTGCTAATGATAACAACTGAAAACAGATTCATATTTGCATGCTTGTCAGAATTGAATGTGCAATATGCAGAAAGACTATTTCAGGGATCTGCAGAGCTTGAAATGTTCCACCAGAAAAAAGCTGAAGGGGACTTTACAATTCACTTTTTTCTTACCTTTGCAATTCTGATTCTGAACGATTCGCAAATGCTTCCTTTTTGTATAAGGGTTAAAACACTTTTAAGGAGATTATTTTGATTCAAATGAGATTATGTGTGAGTGTCTGCTGTGCAGTTTTGTTCTCTGAACAAAGATCTAGATGGTGTAATGTCAGGATATGATTCTCCAGATTCAGTAACATTATCCAGGACACTGAACAAGCTGCACTAAACGCCACTGTTTCAGCTGTTATTCCCATTTGCTTCTGCACGTTAATTCATTCAACAGAGAAAAACACTTTCTCTGTTCAATAGAAGGTGCCAATGTTCTCAGGTTGATTGCATCAGTAACCACCTCCCTCCCACGTCTCACACACACACACACTTTCGACACATTGCAGGAGTTACTCCAGAACAACCCTCCCCAAGGTCAGCTGGCATAATGCAGCTCCTAAAAACACTCTAATTAACTCCAAAATGCATTTGACACCTGAGGGGTGTGTCTCTGATTATGAATCATCACAATGACAGAGCCAACCCCAACCTGCTGGAACAGTGACACAGCCCACTGTATCTTTAAGCTGTCAAAAAAAAGAAAAAAATATATATTATATATTGTATTGGACTGGGACATTGTCCTTGGTAGGAATATAATAATTTCCTAAATAAAATCAGACAGAGAGGCTATTTCCTCATGAGAATGAAATCGCTGGCACACTCTAACCTCACTTCACAGCGCATCATGTTTCAGAAAAACAGCATCAACAGCACTCATCAGCACATAACAAAGTACATTATACAACAGCTTCAAGCATGGAGGAGCTTGCTGCTGTCCAATTTAAAAGTGTGGGGGAAAAAAATAACATGATTAACGAGGGCAGAAATACAGAAAAAACAAGCCCAGACCCACAAGAGACTGCGCAGCGGCACAGTGACTATGTGATTGGTGATTAGCAGGTATGCTTAAGCTGTGATTCACTTCCTTAAATTAGCTCCCTTGGACGGAGCCCCCCGGGACCTGACAAGAAGGGTGGGCTGAATACTTCAAATGAAGTGGTGGTAATCAACTGAAGTCGGAAGACCAGCAAGATCAGACCCAGCAGATGAATGGGAAGCGAAAAGTAGGGAGTTCTTAATGTAACCTACTGACCCCTCTTATAGGCCGCTGCAGAGACGCTGACAGTGACTGACAGACTTTGGCATGGAGCTAATTATGAGGCCTGTCTGAGCTTGTGTAATCAGAACTTTTATCAGAGATCCGCGGCGGTGTGAGCAGTCAGGGGAGTTTTTATAGAATGGGCCCTCCTCTTTCATGGTTAGAGACCCGTCTGCGTTTCAGCACCGCGACGCTGTCTGCACTTAATCCACCCCAGGCTTTTATTTGAGGACAACGACAGAGCCTCACTTCATACAAAAGCCCTGCGTGTTTGCTATCAAGGCAGGGCTCGAGACTCGCTTCTCCGGGATAATCCGAAACATCTCTATCATGACATTCGATCCAGCTCCAGCCCACATGCTCTCCAGGAGAAAGGTGAGCAGCGTCAGCCCTTTTGTTCTTGTCTTGCATTTATCTATCCTTAGTCGGATATACAGTGTTTGAATTCCGAAGACAGAAATACTCCTCCTAACACTCAAACAGCCCTTTTTTGCACCCTCCCTATGACTCTGTATGTGTTTAGCCATGTTCTAGTGTTGGCAATGTCAGCCACTCAATCGGTCTCCCAACATGCTCCAGACTAAAATAATAAATATCAGATGGATTGCCATGAATTGGTACAGATATTCATGGCCCTAATGAGTCCTAATAACTTTATGATGCCCTGAATTGATCTACCACCACCAGCAAGCCATTATTTTCACATATCAAATAAAATATCACACAATGCCTCATGGATTGGAACAAAAAATTGTTAAAAACCCTCAGTGACTCTGCTGGTCCTCTGACTTTTCCTCCACCGCCCCCAGCAGGTGAACACTTTTGACTCCAAGTGAAACGTCTCAACAAACATCAATGAAATGGTGCAGACATCCATGGTCAACAACTCTGGTGACGCCCTGAAGTTTCATTTATTATTCATTTGGTTGATGACAGGGCGGCACAGTGGCGTAGTGGTTAGCACTGTTGCCTCACAGCGACCTTCTGTGTGGAGTTTGCATGTTCTCTCCTGTGCCTGCGTGGGTTCTCTCTTCTACTCCAGCTTCCTCCCACAACACAAAGACATGCAGGTTAGGCAACTCTAAATTGCCCCTAGGTATGAATGTGAGTGTCAGTGGTTTGTCTGTCTTTCTATGTCAGCCCTGTGACTGACTGCCGTCCAGTCCAGGGTGTACCCCGCCTCTCGCCCAATAACAGCTGAGCTAGGCTCCAGCACCCCCTGTGACCCTGTGTGTCAGGATAAAGCGGGAATAGAAAATGGATGGACGGTTGATGACCAAACACCTGCCAAACTAATTCAGCCTTGTCTGTACTCTGTGTTTAGTGCTAATTAGAAAATGCCCGCTAACACACTAAACTGAGAGGATGACTTCTTTGATCAAATAATGACAATTGCGAATACTAGAAAATATCTCCTGCTAGCACTTCAAATTTTCTTCTAAGTTGATGGTTCAGTTGTAAAGTGATTTTGTGGATTTATATTATTACACTATCAGGTTTATACTCTGATATTCAAAGATGATAATACACAGTTTAAGTCCTGCTGTGCTGATGTGTAGAAGGCTCAGTAGTTACTTTCACCACATTAAGTAAACTAAAATATTATCAGACACATAAATCCAACTTGTTTTTTTTTTTTTAGCGTTTTGCACGAAACGTTGACACATTTGCAGATTAAAAAAAAGAATTACTGACCTAAAATGCCCAAATATTCTAACAAGTTCTCAAGACAGCGGCTGTTGTGGCTGTGCTGAAATGCAAATGATGCTCCGGGAGGAAAGAAAACAGTCTCCTCTGAAGGCTGAGCTGCTTCTCACACCGTGCCCCCCCCTCGGTCTCTCCTAAACTCACTCTACCGCCAGTAACGCAGTAACGTAAAATCAAAGCAGGCCGGGGAGCAGACAGATGTAGGCTGCTCTCCGTCAGCCCTGAGCCCGAGTTGAAGCCATGCCTGCGGCCGGAGCGGAGCAGCGGAGCGGCGTCTCCTTTAAGGAGATGTGCGCATCAGCCGCGGCCACGAACTGCGCGTCCAGCGGGTAAACGCGGCGGATGGCGCTCATCCTCCGCCCTGCATCCCCGCGTTTGTGGCCCGCTTCAACGCGAGGGTGCGAGGAGACACGGACGGTCCCGCATCCTCAGCGCGCGCACACACACACACACCGCGCGGATCGTACACAGAGGATAACTCACGCGCTCCGGTCCGTCGATCCGCGGATGCCATCGCTCCTGACAGACAGTAGGGAGGTGCGGGTCAGATGTTGGGTGTGCTGGGGAGGGGCGGCAGAGGAGCACCCCCTCCCCCCTCCTCAGAAAAAGAAACGCGGTGTGTTTTTTCCCGGTGCCCGGTGTGAGCCCGCTGGCCTCTGCTCCGCTGCCTCCTCCTGCGCTCCTGTTCCGGCAGCGACGCCTCCCGTAGCTGCTCCCTGTGCAGGACTGAGGCTCACATCGCACGCCGTGGAGCTCCACTAAGTGTGGGATGATGATGTCGCGGGAATAGGAGCGTCAGTCTCTCCTCTTAACGAGAACATCTATGTCTTCTGCTTGAGTCACCCCGCATGCTGGAGGGAGAGCCAAGGCAACGAGTCTCTGAGCAACCTGCACAAAAGAGCCATGCGTCTGATATCCCCGTTTACATACGTGCCCCCCCACCCCTCCCATCTCCATCCAAGAATTCAAATCATGGCCAAGTCAGTATAGGTCCCTTACATAGTTTCTTAATAAGGGGAGGGGGTGACAGAGAGAAAAGCAGCAGATAATCAGACTGAAGTGTATTTATAGCAGCAGCTAAATGCAAACAATTCAACAGCTTACATTTAAAGCCACATGGCTCCAAAGGCTCCATCCTCTGTACGTGAAGACTCTTCGCACCTTCTGTTTCCCAGACTGTGAAGAAAAAGTGTTTGTATGTGGCTGCAACTGGTAAAGCCGCCAAAAACTGCACGAAGAGTCAGGGACTGGAAAGACAATTTAAAATGATCCATACCTGACCTCGCTGTTTTTCACAACCCCGGCCCCTAATTTGGATCAGTGCTCCACTTTTGTGGTGCTAAGAATGAGAAAATGTTGATTCATAGATTTTCCTTTGGTGAGCTTAAAGATTTAGTATTTATTATTATTATTTTAGTATAGCAGATCTACAGCACGTGGTGAAATTGTTTCCAGTTTATGCGTGTTTCCACGTATGATCCTTACATATTGAATTTTCACTTCGTTTTACAGCCAGTTGTATTTTCCACACTTGACACCTTCCTACATTGAATAAATAATTTCACTGCTTACTCCAGTACAACCTATAAAATCATGTCTAAACTGTAAATACAGTACGTGGCCAAAAGTAAGTCACCCAAACACAGTATGTGGACACCAGTGTGAGATTGTTCAACATATCATCCCATAACAGGGGCCATTATTCTGCTCCACTTCTGGTTTTAGCCTTTCCACCACAAGCTGAACCGGCTGCAGGGATTTAATCCCAGTCAGCTGCAAGAGCATCAGCGAGGTCCCGTGCTAATGTTGGGTGATGAAGCCTGACTCATAGTCGATGATCCAGTTCATCCCGAAGGTGTTGGGTGGAGTTGAATTCAGGGCTCTGCATGGACCAGTTCTTACGCATCAAACTGGGAAACCTTTTCTTTACGGAGCTGGCTTTGCGTACAGGAGAACTGTCATGTTGAAACAGGAAACTGACAAGCACAAACTGCTGCCACAAAGTTGGAAGCACAGCAGAGCCAGAGCAAAAGAACACTAAAGTGTCTACATACTATGGCTATAAGGTGTAAATTATCTGAGGGACGCTGTTGCATTTTGCACATCCCTCGGTATGTTGAGAAAACGAATAAACAGCAGTTAAACTGAATAAATACTTATATACCTCTGCAGTAAACATACAGTCCACCGCAGTCGTGACATTAACTGCTTGGAAAGCTTGGTTGATGTACGGATAAAATAGGTTTTCAAATATGGACTATAGCAGAGTGTGATGGGAGTATACAAGCTTAGTCAGAGACACTTTTATATGCACGTCATAGAAAAGCCCACTCATGCAAGGTGTTGCCGAGCTTCATAATCTTCCAGACCGTCTGAACGAAGGTAATTAGCTGCACAGGGATGTCACCAGCCCCTGCTCAAATACTGAATCTTATGGTTCTCTCCAGGACGGCGCCGCTCCATAAACCCTGCCTGCGTAAGAAACTCAGTCTTTATTGAAATCAGGAGCAACATCTCTCAGTGAGATTCTCCCAGGCCGGTGTACTGTCAGTGTAAACTCTACGTTTCCTGCAGGAGGCAAGTGAGTGATGGATTCATGATGGCTAACTGCAGGCTCTTACCTCTGGGATCAAAAACTGCCTCCTTCATCTTTTTTACATGCAGTGTGAGATGGCTCTTATCATGCCATTTCACAACTCTCCCCTCATGCAGACGGACTGCTATTCTTGTGCATTACGCCCGAGATAGCTGCATCATCTGAGAATTTGATGACACAATTATCAGGGTTTATGCTTCTGCAGTCGTGTTCGTAACTCGAGCGGGACAGGAGAGCAAACGGGGGCAGGATTTGGATTTATTTAAGGAGAGAAGAGAGGCTTTATAAATTCAATATGTTAAATATAACAATATTATATGACGATACTGTTATTATTATGCTCTTATTATATTGTTTGCTGTATCATACAATTCCCTCAGTCAGTCTAAAATCTCTCAGGTGGGTTGAGATCTGGTGATGGTGGAGGCCATAGCGCATAAGTCACATCACTTTCATCCTCATCAGACCATTCAGTGACTCCTGGTGCCCTGCGGATGGGGGCATTGTTATCCTGGAAGAGACCACTCCCATCAGGATAGAAATGTTTCATCACAGGATAAAGGTGATCACTCAGAAAAACAACATATTGACTTACAGTGGCCCTTCCCTGTCAGAGGACCCAAACCATGCCAGCAGCCACAGCATAACAGAGCCGCAGCATCTGGTTTTGTTATGTTTGTCCTCTCATTTGTTAAGATTTTTTATTTAGTCTGTCATCTGTCCATATAGTGTATATAACAAAATGTATTTTATTGTTCTTTTTATTCATGCCTGTACATTCCTACTATATATATAAAGTAGTTCACAGGAAACGGCTGCTAGAGTTGGACTGCTGGACATGTTGTGCACCAATTTTTGCACATTTCACTTTTGTAGTCTAAAGTATTTTCATGTATATATACACTACAGGCCAAAAGTTTGGAAGCAACTTCAAGTTTCTGTTCACAGTGCCTTTCTTAAAAAGCCAGCATGAGTTATTATGTATTTTGGGATGTATTTACTGCATGATCAGACTTTGCTTTCATTGATATGCACCATTTTCCTCAATTTACCTTTAGGTATACATTGATGTTACCAGACCATTGCTGAATAAATGTCAACAAAAGAAAAGAAGGGCTTAGTTTTAGGGTCGAGAAGATTTGCAAGAGTCACAACTTCAGTGCAAAAGTAAAAAAAAACAAATCACAGTTTGCATTATTCACTTTAACTCTTTGGCTTTTGAGAGTCTGCATACAAAAATCCCAGATAAATCTCAACTGCGTTCAAATCTCTGACAAACTACCGCAGAAATGGCTAGAAAGAAGCAACTGAGTAAAGAAACAAGACATTGAGGTACATTGAGGAAAGAAGGAATACACTGAAAGAGAAATTGCAAAATGCAGTAATGTCTTCTGATAAGTTACTCTTTATATAATAAACATGTTTATTTTGTTGCAAAGTATACCAATGAAACTATGGATCTTTTTTTTTGTACAAATTTGATTTTGCTTCCAAACTTTTGGCCTTTAGTGTATATTTTATTACATTTTGAATGAAATTTATTTAATCTCTTATTTAAGTTTAGTTTATTCTTTTATCTGATTTCTTACATCTCAGCCTGTCTCTGTGCTACTTTAATGTGTGAATTTCCCCTCAGAGATCAATGAGGTTTTATTTATAACATACATACTTCTACAATTGACTGATATTCATAAATGCACAAAGACAATATGCATTTTGTAATGTTTTATGTGTGTTTACACTTAGAATGGAATAGGTCTATTGATCACTAAGCACTCATTGCATAGCAGCTGTGCACACAGTCGTACTGATGGAGCAGCTGAATACTTTGATATTTATTGAAATGATGCATACTGGGTATCTTTCCTGGAAACACTACAGTTTGTTCAGTTAATTCTTGTATTGGACTGCATATTGATCTCAGTGCTAATGAAGAAAGGGAAGAAAGGGTTTTTTCATCTAAAGGGTATATACTGTGTGCTGTTATGCAAAACTCCAGAAATCAATTTCATAAAATAGACTTACTTCCTGGCAGAGCATCAACCTGTGACTATACTGCTTTGAGGAAGTGCCTGTTTTCTTCTTCTTTAAATGTCTAGACAGTTGAACAGATTAGATGAGCAGAAGAAAAGAAAAAAAGCTTCCAGATCAAAATTTGATTCAGATAAATTTACCTGGTTGAATCAGATGGTCCAGAGAGTCCTGCCTCTCAACCTTTCAGATTATGCCACTGATTACAGGGATATTGTAGCGATGTTTCCCTCACTCTGGGCGCATACTTACATACTCAAATAAACAACATACTTGTGGGTGTTTCTTATGTAACATATCCTACATATAAACAGGGTTTTTTTATGTTGTGATGAATTTACTGATTCATTCATTTTCATCACTGCTGTTTATTCACTCTCTCTCTCTCACATGGGACTGAAGCCAGTCCAGCACACAGTGGGCAGAAGATAAAACAGTTTTTTTTTTAGACATCGCCTTTGAGCCAATAGGCAAATAATCATGTTTACTGTAAGGGAAAGGAAGCAGCCTATCAGTAAAGGATTAGTACAACAAGTGAAAGCAACAGGTATGATTGTATGCAAATGGAAAAGCATTTAAAAAGTGATCACTATCAGAAATAACAGCAGAGGTTGATTGTTTAAAGATTACGAGAGGTTCATCCGAATGTTGTTGAATCTGTTGCAGCCTGTTTTTTTTTAAGTATTTGTTGTTTTCATGCTACAGTGCAACGCCATATTTGTGGAAATATCTTAAATTATATACAATAATATCATTCTCAGGTCTTCATCATGTGCTTTAATACACCATGGGCAAATGTTACGCTGACAGGAAAAATCTGAAGGATAAAGCAATGGTCAGATTGAATATAAGAAAAGAAAAACAGAAAGAAACTGTCTCAAACTCTCAGTCTGCTGAGATGATGTGTAACTACCTGTACAGATTTTCCTAATAGTAAATGAGCCGAGTCTTCTTTCAGAAGTTCTTTCACCTTTGATTAATTATTCATCCTGATGTCAAATCCTTGACATCACCTTGAGACTGAACTCTAAAATGCTCCCCATCGAAGATGAATCTGAAAACGCTGTCTTTGTCTTCTGTCGTGTACGAGGAAACAAGGGTTTTGGTAAATCAAGATATCTCAGCTCACCAGCTCAGACTCAGTCACTGGCTGAGAAGCAATAATGTTAACAAGCCAACTTTCTCTCTGTGCAACCTTGCCCCTTTTAAATTATATTAATATGTTTCTAATAAAAAAATATATATTTCTATATATTTCTGGACTATGGATAGTGGACATACAAAGAGGAAGACTTTGACACAAGAGACCTGGGTCATGAATCCTCTGTGCTTTAGACAACAAAAGCACTTTGGGTACACAGACCTGGGAAAGATTGGGGTTTT
Organism: Scortum barcoo; assembly: GCA_023238725.1. NCBI lineage: Eukaryota > Metazoa > Chordata > Actinopteri > Centrarchiformes > Terapontidae > Scortum > Scortum barcoo. The sequence goes on from CM041542.1 coordinate 16,597,172, forward strand.
GGTTTAATGTTAATAAAAATCACTACTGAACAAATGAAAAACAAATGAAACTCAATATGGTATACTGCAATCGCACAGTAGTAATCATAAACTACTGATTTTGACATCTCAGCAGCACAGAAATGACTGTATGCCTGATTGACAGGTAGAATTTATTAGCAGCAGTCTTTTTTTTTATTTACATACAGTTTTCTGACAGGAGAAACAGAGCAATTTACAGCTGAGAACACCTAAATTGTGGGCTTGGCTGTGTTAGAGCAGAGGATGGGTAATCACAGAGAGTGCATGGTGACGAACAGGACGTTTAAACAGCTGAGTTTCAACATAACAGGCTAGTCTTTTTTTCCCACTGATGTTGTTTGTAGTGAGTGAGTAGTAACAAGACGTTTTCACGTTGTTTTGGCATTTCTGTGTGGTTGGAGATCTTAATGAAAGGTACTTAAAAACACTGATGTGGATGGATTTGGACATAAGCTGAGGGAACAGCCCACAGAAGCTCCTGAAGCTCATGTCACTCAGAACCTCAGCAGTGAGAACATTTCATGAACAAATCCACATTAAAACATTTGTTGAAACAGAGTTCGTGGCCTCTGAAATATTGTTCACTCGAGGGCTTTCACTTCTACTTCCCCCTGTACTTTTGTCATTGTTCTCTCTCAGCAGCTCCTTTCAAAGTGATTATAATGACCATGGAAGAGCTCAATTCATACGCTTGATTAGTGGAATGTCTTCTCTGTTCTGCATTTACGTAGCATTGCCATTATCAGTCGTCTAATGAATGGGAACTTAATACACTGTGAATGTTGTAATGATTACATCGGCCAGGCAAATAGTTAAAATGCTTGATTAATTATTAGATGTTTTGGTCCTTTCAGAGCAGATTGTGAGCTGGAACGTGTAATAACTGAGAATAGGGTTCAGAAAGAGGTGCATTTGATTTAAACTTTTAATCAATGATAAAATTGCACACTTCAAAGTGAATCACTGGCATTTCAGTGCAGTTCCTGACTGAAGTGACCCCTGTTGGGCCTAATGGGCTATTAACAGCTCCCCCTGGCCTGCAGTGGGAGGAAATTTCCACTGGAGTTGTTGTTGTCCAGTTCCACACTCTTCACCCAATACAGCGCTGACAGAATGACCAAATATTTTAGCCCCATATGCCTGGCTGTGTGTTGACAGTGGGGAATATGAGCTGACTACTGGCAGGAATGTAGGCTGGTGGAGAGCGGAAAAGTACTGGGGGTAGCCAACAACTACCCCGCTCCCTCACCCTGTACCCCACCGCTGAGCAGTTAAGCACTCTCCACTAGATGTGTCTCTAAGGCCAGTTATAAACAAGGGCAGCCTGCAGTGTCAGCCTATAACAGAACCAAACTGTGACACTTATAGACTGGGAAGAATTACAATCTGTCTAGGATTCATAAACGAATATCTGCTGCTGCTCTTTATTGGCAAGTGATAAGCTATAGTTAAAGCCACAATGATGAGGAAAAACCTGTCCAGTTGTTTCAGCAAAATGTACTGTACCAAAAGTAAAAATACTCAATATGCGTTTAGCTTAAGACTGTTATTTATAAAATAGTGTATTTAATGTGGATGAGTCGCCTGTGGCCGATATCTGCTCTGTTTAATGAGGTCAGTATTAGCACAGATACCAGTGTTGTAAGTGTACTTTAATGCTGTTGTTGGTCGAGGTAGAGCTCAATTCACCTACAAAAAATTGTCTAGTTTAATCTATAATAGTGCGTCATTTTAAAGGGTTTAAAAACTCAAAGAAAATGCTCTCTTTAGCCGCCCAATATTTCCCTCTGAAACATAATAGTAGTAGTAGAAATACTAGCACTTCAAGTACTTGAAAGTCGTACTTAAGACTGTGTGATGCGTACCCAATTGTCACTGGACTCACCGACTAAACAGACAAATAAAAGAAATGTAATGTGGAATTTAAAAAAAGTTAAAGGAAAAACACACCTAAGTTTTGACTGGAGTGTTTAATTCCCATAAAACATCCAGGAATTGCAGTGCAATAACACCACAGCAATGTGCACTGATTTCACCTGGATGAAATTTAAGTTCACTACTTTAAAACTTTCAGATGCAATAAAAAAAGAGCATCAGGCAATAGAAGCACAAATAAAATCTCTCCCTGGTGCTGAAAGGCATTTTAGACAAACTGCACCCCACATACAGTATTTTATGTACTATATATTGGACGCTTAGAATAAGGATGTTCAGAAGCACCACTGGTTAATAATATACAGCCATCACAAATCCTTTTCACATCAGTGTTGTGTAAACCACAGTGAGAAAGAGGGCCCTCTAACCAAATATGAAATGAACTGGCCCTAAATAGCTTTGAAAAATGTAGAAAAGTCATGTTTTCCTCGTGGTCAAACACAAATAAATCTCCCTAGGCAATAACAAACACTTTGTTTGTAACAAACACTTCCATACCACAGTAGGACTGATGTTTACTGATGTTTCATCATTGCACTGATGTTTACTGATGTCCTAGCTATGCACTTTATGGTCTTTTTTCATTCCACTCATTTACTATACTGGTTAATTCATATCTTCTACATATCCATATTCACCTGTGCAATAACAACTCACCACTGCACATCTAACTGGGTGAGGCTGTGTATATAAATACTGTTTCTTTCTTTTTCTGTTATTATTATTATTTACTATTTATTGTACATACTGTTTTTTTGTGTCTTTGTGTGTTTTTTTGTCTATTATTTAATGTCTCTTTTACTTTGTGTTTGAGCTGCTGTAACAGTGGAATTTCCCTAACCCTAACCGTGGGATCAATAAAAGATCTTATCTTATCTCTAAATATACTGCTGATGATAGCCTTTTCTCTCCCAGCAGGAGCTCCTTCAGTTGACTCCCGTACTCTCTTCTTCATAGGACACATCTGCCTGAAGGACAACACATTTTGCTGTGACTGGTAGATTTAAATGCGTTGGGTGACAAGAGACACGATCTTTTGTGGACTCAAATGTATTTAAATCCAGACTATATTGCAAGCAAAACATGAACAAACACCTGTTTTCTATATTAAAAGTGCTAGTATTTTGAATTAATCAAGTGGGCAGCTTATATCACGGATGTTCTGGTAAAAAAAAGCTTAAAATACCTTGAGCTGAAACAAGATTAGGACCTGTTAAAGCGTGGATGTAGCTGATAGAGTACAACAAGCAATAGAAAGCCACAACTGACACTTAAAAATAATATGACTAATATTTGTTTTGATATTGTCTAGCAGGGATCAGCATATTATCTGTTGTGAGCTGGCAAAGCTAAAGTGAGCCTTGATATTTTGCGCTGCACATTTCCGACATCGTACTCCAAAATTACTTTCAGGTTTTTATTGCTTCCCACATACGACTACAAAAGGTGTAAATCAGTGTTTTGATAGAGAAGCAGGCCAGCATGGCTTTATAAGGACAGTCCCAACTGTACTGACACAGCCGCTGCTTATGTAATGGGAGATTTGACCAGGACACTGTGTTCCCTGACAAAGGCATTTCTATTCAAAACCGTGGGTGGCGAGCTTCCAGGGAATCATTCACAGAGGGTGAACGTCTGTCCGTCAGGAGACGAGGAAGTAAACAAGGAGCAGAGGGTATATGACTGTGTTTTCATCCAGATGAGTGCGGAGGTGTTTGGAATTCAAGTTTATCAGCGACATCAGACTGCATCACCTCCTTCACTTCAGATCTGTTAACAACGACGACTCCAGAATAAGCCCATCACTACTTTATTGGTTTGAATAAAAATCAGTGTGAAACCAGATGGTCTCCAAAAGGCCTTTTAGGACAGAAAATTCCTTTGAGCAGCAGCAGCAGCTCTTCTGGCTGACTGATGACATATTGGTCTCATCTGTGTACTTTCATAATTTAATAATAATATAGTAAAAATAATTGTAGGACATTTTAGTAGTTCATCAAATGGAGCATGAACCGACTGACTTAAAACTGGTCATTAACATACACTTGAAGGTCAAAAGTATGTGGAAACATCAGTCACATTCTTATATGTACTTTTTATTCTGGGACCAGATTTGTTTTTCACACTTTGAGCCCCTTAGTACAGCATGCTGTGATATTTCAGACAACAATGTTTTTTTCAGGCCATGTAAATCTAGACGCACAGACATTACAGTAATTGTAGAAATGAATCACTGTTGTGCACAAAGGTCAGATCTGATGATAAACAGTATGGTAGCAGCTGCCACTTTAAACACAGTAATGCTTCAATGATTACAATGCAGTGGTAAAATATGTGGTAATGTGAAATGGGCCATCCAGCATAATAACTTTTGAAATTACTTTTTAAACTTTATATATATATTTCACATTACAGGACTTTTACTTGGAAGAGTATGTTTAAACTGTAGTAACTTTAACTTCAGTAAAAGTTCTGAATAATTCCTCCACACTACTGTAAAGTAACTGAAGCTGTAAGATAAAAATCTCTGAAATGCAATGGAGTAGAGTTTTAAAAAAAAAAAGTACATTAAAATGGAAAACAGTCAAGTAAGAGAAAGTACTTGAGTAAATGTACTTAGTTACTTTCCAGCAGTGGTATGGAGGGTATTAACAGGCTGGTATATGGGGTCTTCAAGGACTGCTAAGTGGCACATTTTTAGAGCATTTCGGTGGCTGATTTGATAACCGTCAGTCAGTTAATCACCTCTGACATAATCGAAGGAAAAACAGCCTCTGAAGGAGTTTCCACACAGGCAGCGCCACTGATCCCGCCCCCCGGAGCCTCCCATTGGCCGACGTGGAAGGTAAATAACAGAATCCTGCCCTCCTATTGGCCGGAGCTCGCTATTTTTCCGCCGCCGCCTCTCTTCGTGTTCAGTCGACGGCGTGACAACAACCTCTGGGTCCTTTCTGTGTCCACGAACCCGAGGCCGGATCCTCCACAGCAATAATGAAGTTCGTCAGGTTCATCATGAAAAATGCCGCCCTGGCCAGCGTGCCCAAACACATCGAGCATTTTTCTAAATTCTCTCCCTCACCGCTCTCCATGAAGCAATTCATCGATTTCGGTGAGTACCGATCCCGGTCCAGGCTCATTTCAGGATGTAGGAAGGGGGACAGTGACGTGCAAAGGCGCTTTTCGGTCTGTATGAAGCCTGATCTGAAATACAAGGCGGTACCAGTCATCCAGTGCGTGTGTGCATCAGCGAGTCTCGGTCTGTGTGTGCAGGCTGTGGCGGAGGACTCTGCAGCTGCATGGTGTCCACACAGCTGAGTGTTGCGTCAGATCTGTGGCAGGCTCAGGCTGCTCTGTTCGGGCCCTGGGAAGGACACATTGCATTGCACCCGCTGAAATATTCACTTCTAAAGCACTGCAGCAGTCAAAACATCATGCAAGTCCAATGTTGAAGCCACATGTGTAATTAATGTTTGCAAAATGCTGGAAATTATGGCAAATATCCAGTTGATGCTAATATTAATACTTACTAGGGCTGGAGTCAGTGGTTATTTTCATTATCAAATTTTTTTTAATTAATGGGTTGGTCAGAATGTCAGAAAATGTTAAAAATGTCTTTTAAATTGTTTGTTTTCTTCAACCACAAGTATAAAACTCAGTCTCAGTCTATATAATAATGCTGCAACAAATTCTTCTCATTGATTTCTTTTCTTATTGTTTTTATGATTATCAAATGTAAAAAGTGCACCGCACAGTTTCCCAGAAGCCGAAGAGGGTGTCTTGATTTTGTCTAACGAAAAGTCCAAAACCTAAAGACATTCAGTTATCAGTCTGTCTCTTATACGATCAGCACGTCTTCACGTTTGAGATGCTGCAAACTGCTTTTTTTTTTTTTTTTTTGCTCAATTTTTGCTTGAAAATTAAAAAAAAAAGTGTTATTTAGTTTACTCTCCACCAATCAACCAATCAATAAGCTCCAGCTCTCATGATTATTTTTCTCTGTGTTGATTCAGGTTCCATCAACGCCTGCGAAAAGACCTCCTTTGTCTTTCTGAGACAGGAGCTCCCCGTAAGACTTTCAAACATTATGAAGGAAATTAACCTGTTGCCCGACAAACTGCTCACAACTCAGTCCGTGCAGATGGTGCAGAGCTGGTAAGTTGAACCAGCACAAAAGAATCAGTGTGTTGCTATGATCTAACATCAACGGTGGCTTTGGCCTGCTTTTGATTCAACAGAAACAGTTTCTTAAAACAAAGAGCTATATTTGTCTCTCTCAGCCCCCTGTGCTAATTCATTAAATCCATCTTCGTCACAGCTGCTGACTTGTTTACTTCCCTGTGGCTGGGCGTTTTATTTCCCCACTGTGATCACATCATGGTCAGAGTTACAAAAGCACCCTTTGACCAAGTTGAACTCCGTCCAGCTAGCTCTGTGCAGGGGGCGGGGAGTGCTCTCCGCTCTGAACTTTACGGGGAGTGCCTCCGCTCTGAGTTTCTCCGTCACAAACCACGTGACCTTGTTTTCAACAGGATCTGCTGCCTTTCTTTCCTTTGTGAGGAGTGCGCTGTGACTGATATATGCATGACACGGTTTAAATACAGCCGTCTTTCTCAATCGAGAACTTTGACTAATAAAATTCCTTCAGGCTCACCCAGATTGCATGTTTTGCATTTTGCTACATGTGTTAATGTGTGTGAACATCTTTATTTCTGTTATTTTTGTCAGGTACATTCAGAGTTTATTAGAGATCCTTGAATTCCTGGACAAGAATCCTGATGACTACAAAGTTTTGGGCGAGTAAGTGCCTCATATTCCTGGACAGTCTAACTCTTGCTCGAGGCAGTTTGTCGTTCTAAATTACTGGTTGTTGGCCAGGCAAAAGACATACCAATCTACTGACATGGCAGTCACTCACTCTTGTGTTTGAAAGAGCAAATTTTCACCTCTTCTTCTTGATTTTGGACACGTCTTCTGCATATGTACTGACCGTCTGATGTCTTCATATCTTTCCTCCCTAGCTTTGTTGACACCTTAGTCACCATCAGAAACAGGCACAACGACGTAGTGCCAACTATGGCCCAGGGTATCATAGAATACAAAGAGTCCTTCCCCCATGACCCAATAACCAACCAGAACATCCAGTACTTTTTGGACCGCTTCTACATGAGCCGCATCTCTATTCGCATGCTCATCAACCAGCACAGTGAGTAACACCCGGAGTTCGAAGTTCAGTTTAAAAGTTCACCATGTTCTTACCTGATGTTTCTCATTCATTGTGTAGACATTTGTGTAGGAAGTTTTTGCATTATGTCACATTACATTCCAGTGGGGTGTTCACGTGCAGCTCCCACAAATCCTAAATCCGGTGCTGAAAAGAGTACAACAGCAGGTTGCTCTTCGATGATATCTTTCTGTTCAGAGTCGTGTTTGTTACTGGGAGCCAGCAGATGCATCATCAGTCATGTGGAACAAAGATTGTTGATGGATATCTTTGCTGTGAATTATGGGAGGGTAAACTATTATGCTCTAATGATTCTGTCACCTGTCAGACTGCTTTGGCTCCTAGGTTTTCTTTCCCTGCACCTATTTATTACTTTCTTGTTTTACTACCTGGCCTGGGTGTCAAACTTCTGGGTACTAGCGCTGAGTGTTGAAAGGCACTGAATGTTTATGAGATGCTTGATGAGATTTTCTTTTTGAAAGCTAATTTTTGAATGTCAAGACAATTACAAACATACAAAGAAGAGCTTGGCTTGTTTTGTTATATGGAAAAATAGTTCTTCAGTAATTCTTCAGTGTGATGCATCTAAGAAAAGTATCATCTTGGCATCAGTATGAAAACCCACACTAATTCCCAGCTCTAATTTTGACTTAAACTGATATGTTGATATTGATGCTTAAAGATAACACACTGCTTTCTGCTCTTCTTTACTTCTCTGCAGCTCTTATTTTTGATGGCACTACCAACCCTGTCCACCCAAACACTATTGGGAGCATTGACCCTCACTGTCAAGTCGGAGACGTCGTTCAGGGTAAATATGAATAATGTGTAAAGTTAAATGGGTTAGACGAAGTGTGTTAAATCTAACTTTTTAACAGTTTTATTTTGTCTTGTCATTTTGGAAGCAATTTGTATGCCAATATTGTGCCGTTTTTTGTATTGGCATCGTGTATTTAAAAACATAATTCCAATTCTTTTGTATTGTACTAATAATTCTGATCTTATTATTCCCTTTGTTTTGTTCAGATGCCTTCCACAGTGCGAAGATGCTGTGTGACCAGTACTATCTCCGCTCCCCAGATCTGATACTGAAGGAGATGAGTCGTAAGCTTACATTGATTTAATCTGGGATGGTTAAATACAAACCCACTCTTGCTGCCAACATCCCAAAAGACAAAGCTCCTGTTGTCTGTCCAAGAGATCGGAGTGAAAGACGAGTAGAGCCCAGTTCTCTGCGTGTGTGTGTGTACATACAGTACGAGTGTATGTGCATGTAAAATAACTCTCAGCCATTTGAACCTCTTATTGTAGCCTTGGAGCTGAAGTGTGGTTAAACAGGCCTGACTGTTTTGCCCGACTGACTGCTTCAGACAATATTGACACACAGACCTTTTTCTCTCCGTCCTCTCGAACATTAAAACCAGAGCAGAATAATTGCCGCTGATGGAAAAACACACATAAGTGGCGAGGTTGATGGCTTCTCAATGAAGTGGATGAAATTAAGAAATACTATTTGCTTTCCCTCCCCTGCAGACATGAAGAACCTCCCGATAAACATTGTGTACGTGCCCTCTCACCTTTATCACATGCTGTTTGAGCTCTTTAAGGTACGACATGTCCAATCATTTTTGAATTCCAAACTGATTGTGTGTGGAAAAAACAAACATGAGTTTTATTATGTCATATTTTCCTTTGTTGTAGAATGCCATGCGGGCCACCATTGAGACTCATGAGAACAGCAACAGCCTTCCACCCATTCAAGTCATGGTGTCTCTCGGAGGCGAGGACCTGTCAATCAAGGTGAGCTGAAAGTTATGCCACAGCATCCTGAAATGTGCTTGCACACGTCTTTACAGGGCTAGACAGTCTGCACAGTCTTTGTTCTGTCTGTTTGTTCTGGTTTTTCTCAGTTTCTTTCCATAACATAAGAGTTAAGATCACTTGTAGGGGTGAGCTGGAATTTAGGTGTATGGCGGTTTTTTTTTTGTTTTTTGTTTTTTTTTGTTTAAAGCTCTGTGTGAACCAGCACATATGACAGGTTTAATGAAGCCTGTAAGATAAAATGATTTCACCCAGTTAATCTTTTACAGTGTTGTTATTGCAGAAGTTCAGATTAGTTTAGTGTTGAATGAATGAATCGTACAGCTCCACTGCACACAAACTGTAGCATGTTGTCAAAGCTACGAGCGCCGCCCATTTTTTGTTGTAGTCACCCATATCTTCGCCTAAACCTGTTATGTAACGACTTCGCCCTCAATTAAGCGCAGTGCTTACTGGCAGGCAAAGCTATTAAGCTCTTTTGAGATTACCTAAATGGGCTGTGTGTATTGGTAAACCTTGTCTTAATGCCCATGTATTATCTGGATATGTTACTGAGACTGCTTGTTGTCACCTAAATACAATAAAACAAAAGCCGTATTTGTTTGATGTAACTGAATGAACTCTTCAAAGTAACATTTAAGGTTACCGTAACAGTATTTATGTGTGGATCAAATTTCTACATCGCTGCCCATAATTGAACTGTTTTGGTTCATTCTCAACCAAACTCCTACTGCAGCAGGCAGCTGTTTTTCTTTTAGCTTTTAGCACAGTTTTTAACTGCTCAAATAAACCTACCGTACACTACCCGCCCAGCACCAAACAGTTAGCCACTAGCTGTTGAACATAATGGAGCATTAGTAGCTGAGAGCGAGTGGAGCCCCAAACAGAGCGAATGGGGTAGTGCCTGTTGGACTTGTAATAAATAGGTGGACACAAACACAGCTCCAAATAAGTTGTAATGTTGCCTCATTTACTAAAGTTATAACTTCAAATGTGATAATATGTCAACATTGGATTTACAGCGCAGCTCCTCAAGTGGTCAAAACGGTAAAAATCTTTGTATCTGATAAAATAAGAAGAGTTCTTGAGGTAAAGAGACAAAAGCGAGCATGCACAAACTGAAAACTGTTTTGGAGAGACATGAACAGCATGCTCTGTGGAGTATAACCTGTATTGGTTATTATCCCTCCAGGTTTTGATTTGATATTACACACCTTTTCTTGCATTCCTGCGGTATTGCTGTGAGATGAAGCTGTCATTGATTCGATTTCTCTTTTCAGTGCATCTTCTTTGCCAGCGCTTGTTAATGTGTCACTATATTCCCCTTATTATGTTTTCTCCCATTGTACCTCCTTTAGCAGTTGCAGACTTTGATAAATACAGGCCCTGCTCCCCCCTGCACATTTATCACGACATTATGTGGAGTAAACAAACAGAGGCCCACTTAGCTTCCATTGTTAAGTCGAGACCAGGTGTTCATGACAGGCTGCCGTCATGTCCATGTCCCGTTTTTTTTGTTCTGGCTCGGCACCGTTCAAGGACCCCTCGTCATTCTCTCCTATCTCTGCCTCCCTGTCCGCAGGTGAGCGACAAGGGCGGTGGCGTCCCCTTTCGGAGGATGGAGAACCTTTTCAGCTACATGTACTCCACCGCCCCTGCTCCACAGATGGGAGAGCACACACGGCCTCCACTGGTAAGTAGAAACACAGGTGGCGGGCTGCCAGGAATTGCATTTATTAACTCGATTTCCCTCCTACATATATTGAAAAATAAATATAGGTTTTTTTTTTTTTTTTTTTTTTGCAGCCGTAAGGACGCTGTGTTAATTGCACCATATGCCATTTGGTTGCATTTCATCAAAATGCTCATTTAGCCTTTTAATTAGACATTCTTTCCTATAAAAAGATTGAAATCCTGGCATCGTTCACAAAAATGAATGACCTATAATACACAAAGCACGCTAGATAGAAGACTTGCTTTTTTTTCCACGGAAGAGTGCTGCTGTGACAGAGAACAAAGCCATCTCGAAGAGCTCATCCCCTCTGTCTCTGTTCAGGCTGGCTTCGGCTACGGTCTGCCCATCTCTCGTCTCTACGCCAAGTACTTCCAGGGGGACCTGCAGCTCTACTCCATGGAGGGCCACGGCACAGACGCTGTCATCTACTTGAAGGTGAGCCAGACATGGTGATCAGGCATGAAATTGTGACGAGGCGCCAAGTTTGGAAGTCTGCAGCCCGTAGCGGAGGGCGAAAACTGCCTTGTGACAGGCTTTTGTTAAACACCAAGCAAACTCGGCAGACCTGTGGAGCCACTGCAGGTATGACAGGATATTTGTGTAATTGTATCTCGTCCGTCCTGTTCCCTGTTCCCCAGGCGCTGTCCACGGACTCCATCGAGAGGCTGCCGGTGTACAACAAAACTGCTCTGAAGAACTACAAAGTGAGCCAAGAGGCTGACGACTGGTGTATACCCAGTAAAGAACCCCTTGATCTGAGCAACTATAAGGTGGCCAAGTGAAAATGTCCTCCGGGCCTGGTAGCCTCCAGCCTACATACCATGACGCCTTCACAGTTTCTGTCTCCATACTCCCATGTCATCATCTGTCAAGGCAGACGTGGGCGCCGAACCTTTCACTACTGAGAGGGTCGTCTTCAGACTGAAGCAGCGTCCTCTTAGATATCAGTGTGGTTTTAGCAGTAGCATGTTTTGTGTTCATTTCAGTCCCCATCGCCCCATTTTGGGTCCTTCATGAGAAAATAGAAAACAGCTACTAACAGAGCATACTTGTCACAATCACCTCTGAGACATCTCCAGTGGTGTGTGTGTGTGTGCGCGCATGTGTGCAGGTGGTAGAGACGGAGGTAGCACCCAGAACGTTATGGGTGTGGTGTTGTGCCTAAGTGGGAATATGACAGATGCAGAGTCCAAATATTCCAGTATAGGACGCTACACCTGCAGTAAGGTTATTGCAGCGGATGTTTGAGGAGCGACATGTGGAAGTATTCAGTTGAACAGGTGGGAAACCTGTTGTTGATCAATTGAAAGAGGACCAGCTCCCGTCTTCATTAGGAGGTGTCACCCAAGCATTACAGTAGCAACCTCACCCAAAGGCTCTTTTTTTTTTTTTTTTTTGTTCATCGAAATACTTGAACTATTTAAAAGAATGTTGCACCTTGTTAAATTTAAAGTACTGTAATACTGATTTGAACAAATGTATGACTTTTATGTCGAGTGGTTTTGTGCTTTCTGCATGAATATTTGTTTGAGCTTTCGATAGTTAGCCTTTAAAATATTAATCACAGTATTCGCCCTAACTGATGATTCAGTGTTATCTTAACATCAGTTTTTCTGGACCAGGCTGGATGTATTCTACTCTTTTCCACGCATTCATTTGCATTCATTACAGAGACAAAGAGTATTACGCGACAGAAACCGCAGCGCTATAGGGCCCAAGTTCCCTCTGATGTACCGCGTTTTACAGCCAGCCTCCAGAGCGTTTACCATGCTTGTTTAGTGTTTTAATGCCTTTAGATGATTTCACTGAAAGCAAGCATTATTAAACCCCAGGAGGCAGTGTATGTCATGTTTGAGTTCTCTCCTTGCCTGTGATCCAGTAAGGCAAGGCCAGTCTCAGATCGTTTATTATACTGTGCCATATGAGGGAAAAAATGACCTGGGTCCATATGTGTTGAAATGCACAGTTTTCTTTGTATTCAGTTTATCTTAATCATACAGTATGTGAAATGTTATTTTTATAGCTACACTTTTTGTGACTGATATGATTGTACATACTGTAAATACAGTCAAGATAATAAAAAAAATAACAACAAAACATCTTCAGTACAAAATGCTTTGTGTGTGTATGTGTGTGTGAGAGAGAGTGTGTGTGAGTGAAGACTACAGTTTGGACTGTATCATTGTATGTATGCTAACATATGGGACACACCTTTAATGTACAGCAGCCCTGAGGGTCAAAAGATAAGAACATTACACAAAACACAACATTTCAGACACACTTGTTGTTTGTGTTTGGACAGCATCCCGGCATTTCCCGTTTCTACTGCAAACTACTCTACTACATCTACTCTAAGAGATGTCTTGGTAAAAAGCCTGAATGATTGGCCAGTTAGCCAAAGGGACGTCTGTGTTGCTGATCGTTGTAGTTAACTTTAACACATGCCCAGAGCATCATCAGTTTCCTGACAGTGAAACAACCCATCACAACCGAGAGTAGAGTTTAAATTGTCCCTCCCCCAAACACTCTAGCTCCACCACCCCACCTTGACACACCATTGAATAAACTCTGAATTGACTTAAGTTCTGTCCTAATCACAAACAAGAAGTGTGTCGCACCCTTTGTGTAAACGGAATTGGGTTTTTTTCTGTAATATCGTGTCGTGTGAAATGTGTGTTTTCTTTAATATTGTTGTGTTTTCTCTAATGTTATGTTTTGGCAGATGTCATTATGTTGTCTGCAATGTTGTTGTGTTTTGACCCTTGGGGCCACCGCATGAATGGGAACGAAAACAAAGCATAGAGAGTTTTTACCTCTAAGTCACTGGGTGTATTCTGATGCTGGTGACGAGACTGAAAGTTCACGGCTCTACCGTGCAGCCATTCCAGCACCAGACCTCCGGGAACACAACAATCTTCCTGCGTACTTGTCACATGTGTGTAGAAGTTTCCACCCCACTGGTGTCCCCCTGCCTCCGAGTACGGAGAGTTACGCCACTTTTATGCTGGCAAATGACAAGGTGGGTCACACACGTAGTACTTGGCCTGCAGACCAGTAAGACAGAGGTCATCACGGCGAAACAGACAAGTCACACTCCTGTGGTTGCACGAGATCAGAGGCATGTGAGACTCATGCAGCTAATGGTCAGAGCCTGAAGAGAGCTCTAATTAATAGATGGCTTCTAGTGTGTCACGTATTTGCACTATATGAAAAGCAAGAGAGGCAGTATGCAGTAATAATAAGTAATATGCAGTTTACTTACACTGCACTTGATTTTGAGGTACCTGCACTCGCTTTTGAGGTACCTGCACTGCTACATCCAGAGCGAAAATGTTCTTCTTACCCATTATATTTTATATTTATTTGACCGCTGTAGTTCCTTGTAGTCTAAAAATTTTCTCAACAAACATGATGAGCTAAAAACAAACCCAGCTGATTCAGTTCAGTTGCTCACCAATCACTGAACACTATTCCAAGTCCAGCTTTCACAACATTTACTGCTGTTTTATTGTGGTGTGACAGATGCGAAGTTGTAGAAAGCAGTCTATCACATTGTGTCTGCTCCACGCCGGCAGGATGCCACCTCACCGGATAAATCCAAGGTGTCAGAAGCTGATTAACAAGCTCCAAAGGTGCATGTTTCCAGCGGTTACAAATACACTGAGCCTTCTGAGTACAATGTGAGTGGAACTAATGAGAAATGTGTCTTCATCGAGACAAAATATAGATTGGAACCAGTGACTCTGAATGAATCTGTCTACAATATGTGTACTCACTTGTTTGTTTTTATGTGTGTGTGTTTGCCAGTTGTGTGTTATTATTCATTATGAAAAGTTAAGATTAATCGTGAAAAGTTCTCAAAATAGATTAAAAATCAACCCGGTAATAATCGTTCATAATATATTATATAATATATGAAAAACATGACATTCTTAAAAGGGGCATCTTGCGTAACTAGTTCTTTTATGGTAAAACGTACTTTTGCTGATAATAGTTGACCTTTGAATGTATTTTGAATGCAGGACTGTATTTGTAATTGTGGTTTTGCTTTTTGCCTTTTTTAAGCCTTCAAGTTTGAGAATACTTCTTCAAGACTGAACAATGACATCTGTCCAGTGAGCTGATAAAGGGTTAGATAGAGAGAAATACTGTACCTCGGGTTGAATCTACCTGAATCAGTCCTTTTTTGAAACTCAGGCCCCGTTTCCCTCTTTAAATGGACCATTATATGATATATACTATTTATAAATAGTTTGACCAAACATGCAGGTGTTGTATTTAATCTGACATGTGTTTTTCTGGGGATGCCCATGTGTTTTTCTTGATGAATGAAAGATCCTGCAGGTGGCAGATGTTAAGTGAGGCTCGTTTTACAGGCAGTCTCATGTTTACACCATCCACCAGCAGCTGATCTAAATAAGGCCATTGAAGCAAAGTGTTTACCCCCAGGCCACCACAGTTACGTCGAGGAGTGGAAAGAATCCAATGGTGCCCTTCTCCTTATCTCACACAAACAAAAGGCTGATAAACTCTCCATAGCAACAGGAACAACTGCTGCATTACTGTGACAGGAACATCATGTTCTATAAATGCAAGTTTGTGTGCACTGCAATTGTTACTCACCTGTGATCCCTTTTGTATAATGTGAACATTACACATGAATTAAAATAGAATAATAACTCAGATATATGCATATAATCAATGGAGGGCGTGTGCGTGCACACACACACATCAAAATAGCTTTAATTTAGTCATTTTAGACTATTGATACCAGTTTCAATTACTAACATTACAGTAACTCACATTCCAGTTTGAGACTTTAATCTAAAAGCTAAATAGATGTACCGATCACAAAATGACAGTGGCACCGTACAAATGTATGTAACAGTAACAGTATAAAGTAAAAACATGATTAAAATAAATAAGCCCATAGAGACAAAATCTTAAATTGACAAAGTGATTAAAAAAAGTGAAGAAATCTAGAATACAAATCTCTGACCAAAATGTGCTACAGTAAAATGTCACAGAAGCACAAGATATATTTGTTTAACCAACACACTGAAAATAGCTGAATTTGCCTGTTTGTTTGAAGGATTGAAAGCCTTAAATATTTTTTACGAAAAGTCTGGTTTACTCATTAAACAAAGGTCCTGCCTCTGGTTGGGCAGATAACAAATTATAGTTTAGGATAATGGAGTGGCATTCGGGGTGGCCAGTCAGATCAGGGTACCTCTGCAGGTGCCAGCCTAATATCACAAATCACAGTTTTTGTACTTGTACAGCATACAATATATGGATAAGAAAAAAAAGTTTGATAAGAAATGTTGTTTCAAACATGTTGACAAGTCAGAAAATTATTAAAAAGATAGCTAAAGTCATGGATATTAAAGGCAATATATGAATGGTAAACTGACCTTAAAATACTGCAACAATATCCACTCCAATTTAATTAATTAGTCTTACGTAGAATACGTTTCACAAAAAAAGGCTGGAAACCACTAAAACACTACAAAGAATGTAGTGTACGCTGATGAGGTAAGAGGCTGAAATCAGTCCAATCCCCCAGTGACCTATGGCCTGGTGCCCTTCCTACTGGTACCAAACATCACAACATCACATCAGCCAACATCCACGCTTACGTGTGTGAAAGAGGCCTGTCAACACAGCTGCTGCCAACAGAGATCACGCTGCCATGCGAGGTATTCTCATGATGAGTTGTTTATGACCTCTGTCTGAAATGAAGCACGCGTTGTGCTATTACAATTTTCCTTTACTCCTCTTTCTGCCAGCCTTACTGTCATGAAATACACACTCAAGCACTGGAGCACAATCCCACTTCTACTTTTTCAAGTGGAGAAAACTCCCGGATCATTAAAATGATGGAGTAATGGTGCTCAAACTGGGCTGCTGCTGTTTCCCTCTAGTGGTCTGTTTGGGGGAAACATCCACATCTTAGGTGGATTAGTTTGCACACAGTCACGTGAACTATGTGAGAAACGATTTAAATAAGCAGAATTTGCTGTATATGATGCGTCTGAGATTATGAGAAAGCGGTAAATATAGCATTTCATACATTCTGATCTCAGAGTTCACAGTAAAGCTCATTGAAATAAGTGTAGAGTAGTCCCATCAGTAAAATCACATTTGTGTGTTTAATTTTAATAATAGCTTCACCATTCATCCGATTCAATTGACAGTATAGTTCAGATCCAGTGTTAAAAGTCATCACTGTCTCAAGGTGTATAGTATGTACTACATCATAATATCACATTTACCAAAACTGATTGATTTGTTAAGTACTGAAGTATAATTTTGATCCTCGGTCCTGCGTGAGTTGCAGCTCACTTGAATGCTGGTTTGACCGTTTTCACACCTCTGCGGAGTAACTGTACTGACAAAAGAACTTTGCTGCTGACCATACAGCCTGAAAAACTGCCAACACCGCACTATTTTCATGTCTACATTTGCAACTAGTCTGAGAAAAGTAACACCTAAACTGAGTGGGAAAGATTCTGTTAAACTGAAGTCTGTAATTTCCTCTTTGTTTGTGCTTTACTGTGTCACCTACTGATGAGTATATAAGGTTGTTCTCAAACAGTGGTTGAAATTCTCATCATGCTGATATGAAGAGGTAAGAGTGTTTAGTTGTGAATGAGATGTACACTTACATTTTTATATGGTCATATTTAATATACATTTTCGTGTTAATGATTTATTACTCTTTCAGCACCTGCATGGCCTCTTTCCTGTGAACTGTTCTAAACACTCCTTGGTTGGAACAGCAGGCTGTTCAAGGTACATTTACATTTATCATACTATCTTAACATCACAGATACATATGTGTTTTAGATTTACCTATTTATTATATGAGTATTTATGGTCTATGTGATTCATGTACCTTTGAAAATGCAATTGTCAAAAAAAAGGTGCAGTTAATTTAATGTGTTTTTAAAATAATTGCATCTATAATAATAATAATAATAATAAAATAATAATAATAATAATAATAATAATAATAATAATAATAATAATAAAACCTAGCTCACACATCACAACTACAAAAAATTACACCCACACAAGTATTTTTGCTTGGAATTAAGTAATAATTTCTCTTATTTTATCAGGATGCTTTTCAGTCTTTCCATAATGCACTTGGATTGTAATTCATTAACCCACATTACAATTAATATGTCAAATTGTGCATTCCTTCAAATAATGCAGATATTAATACAGTAATTCCATGTGATTATTATACAGTGAGTAAGTGAGAAACCATATAAATGTCATCTTTTACATAACTATGGTGCAACTGTTGTTGTCCCCAGATGGTTGTCTTAGCTGTGGCTGTGTTTGTAACGTTGTCATCTTGTGCAGTTGGCTGCTCGGGGAACACAAATTCTGTGAGTATGAGGTTTGTTCACGGGCGTTATAAGGCTCAAAGGCAGATGGAACATGAAATTCATACATTATATAACAAAAGTTTTCCATTTTCCCAGATGTTGTTTAGCACAGACAGAACTGTGCTGATTTTCTGTCAGACTGAACTTATAAAGGGAATAGAACATTACATTACATTAAAACCGATTTATAACAAAGTTATGTGACAAACTCAAGTTTACTTTGACATGTTTTTCTTTTTTTTCAGACTGAGTTGAAGCTTTGGAGCATGGAAAATCAAACTATGGCTATGCAACTATCTGCTGTGTTCAAGGTGATATGATAAGTCGTTCAACAGACAATTAATCATCAATTAATAATTCAGGTCATTTTTAAGACACAAGCTGCAACATCTGAACCAGTCATTATTATGTTAATCTTAAGTATTAGGAATCTGCAAGACATTGCCGTCTTTTCAAATGAGGTTTTCAATCATGGCTAAAAATGCACACTATGTTGTATTGCAGGAGATGGAGCGTCTAAGGTGTGAACAAACAACACTTTCAGCAACAGCAGAATGCTCTGACTCAGGTAGCCGCCATATCATTTATTTTCAGTCTGTGTCTCCATGCTGTGCATCAGGTACTGAATGTGTTATTTTCTTCATTCACAGATGCATAAAGTGAAACACCAGAAGAAAGCTCAGAAAAAAGTTGGTTAGTCAATAAAATAAGATTCCTTACTTGACATCTCTCAACTCTTTATTTAGTGCTTCAATCCACTGTACTCGTTTACTCATTTTGGTGGAAACTCTCTTGAAACTCTCTTGCCAAGCGGGAACAAACGCCCTCATGTATGGTTCAAATGATGAAGAGAAAGACGACGTGGATTTCTCTGAGGATGACTTAAGTAAACAGCGAGACCCCTGCTACCACTACACTGTCCTGGACCAGGCCTGGCGTGCTACCAACACCACCACCAAGTACAAGATGTGTGACCGCCAATTCAAATGGAAAGGTAGCCAGATATTCAGTATAAACCTATTAGCCTTAATGATAATGACAATTAGCAATATGTCTTATTTTTCTTTTTTGCATTTTCTTTTTTCTTTTCTTTTTAACTACAGGCTGGTACCGCCTCTTCTACAATGGGAAGAGTCTTCAGATGCCCGAGAGGTGTGTCCCCATGAACAAATGTGGCACCAACTCCCCCCTGTGGCTGGCAGGGCCTCATCCCAAGAGAAGGCAGGGCATCGTCAAACGCAGGGTGTGTGGCCACTGGAAGAAGAACTGCTGCGCTTTCCAATCCACGCCCATCAAAGTCAAGAAGTGTCGCGGCAACTACTTTGTCTACAAATTCACTAAACCAACATCCTGTTATCTGGCTTACTGTGCAGGTATTCCTCTTCCTCAGTCTTTTTTTTTTGACATAAAATCATCAGATGGTTTTCAGAATTTGAATTATTCAATCATTCTAGCAATAGGTATCTTTTGAGATGGTAAAAACACAATGTTCTTTGACCTTGAAATGATGTGTAAGAGTACTAATTGTGAAGTGGAGACAGATTTGGACACATGGTAAGGTAAGTTATTTTGTTTCCACGGATATACATACATACATACATACATACATACATACATATACATACATATGAGTTAGGCTGCCAAATGTTTATACACATAAATGTGCTCTGTATGTAAAGGCTCTATATCTTATACTTGGTCCTTTATTTATTTTACTTTAGCTTCTATTTCTAGATATATTTTATTCCAAAATGTTAAATGTTTTCACATAAGGGTATATATAGGCTAACACAAGGGTAAATAGCAGTCAAGCCATTAAGCCACAGTGTGACTTCAGGAACCTTGTTTTTCTATGAATACACAAAATACATAAGATATCCACAACTATCTATATGGTTCAGTATGTTTCATTGAAGCATTCAGATTTTAGACCTATAGTTTTATGATTTGGGAGAAAGTACAAAGCTGTGAGGTAAGTTTGGCTCACCCTGACTACATTTATCACAAATTGAACAGATCTTAGGTGGTAATTCACAAAGTTAAGTCTTTCAGCAGTCTTCATCAATTGCACATCTTTTGATAAAATCTAAATGTGTCTATCTTGCAGCGATAAACATGGCTTGTTCCTTTGCAGGTTTAGTATGAGGTTAAGGGCCAATGTCTGAAAGGTGCTGTATGTCTGTTCTCAGATATCAACACACTTGTATGTGGGAGGTGCAGTAGAAACCAATCCTGTGTGAGCCGAGATAAGATTAACTGGCGGTGTAAGACCAGGAAATCAAGTGAGTAATCATTTCTCTTGTGTCTTTTTTTTTCATTAGCCTTCTCTTGCCAAATGTACTGTGACTTATCATGTCATCAGTTTAATTATGATGAACAGCCAGGCATCTCAGCTCATAAATATTTGACTTATTAAAATGCAAAGAGCTTCATCTCACCTCATCATTGAAACATTTGTGTTTAATTTGAGAAACACAAGAAAAGAAAGATAATAGTTTAATAATAAATGCATAATTAATGTTGATGATTAAAGGCATATTTCAGACATTTTTTATTGCACTTCTATAAAGTACCTCAATCACTGGATCCTATATTTCCCACAATGCACCTAGAAAGTGCTTCTTCATTGGACCCACCACACCCCAAGTTATTAATAAAACTTTCTGTGAGAAATCTGTTGCCTAATACAAATATGTTGACAATGAATAATAATACTTTTACGAATAACAGCAATAATTTTAATATTTCAACTTCTTTCAGGGTCCAGAAAGGTCCACTTCTTTGCTTCTTACCCCGGCCAACTCAAGGGCAAGGTGAACAGAATCAAGTACACAAAGGTGCTGGTGAACGTAGGCCGAGCCTTTAACAGGAGGACTGGAGTGTTCAAGGCTCCGGTCAACGGAGTTTACCAGTTCTTCTTCTCCACCCAGTCCTCCAATGCTGGTCTTAAGACCGATCTGTGGCTCGTGGTCAACAATTACTGGGTAGCCGTCTCTCACACTCACGTCTCCCGTCCCTCCACCGTCGGTAGCCTGTCCACCTACATGACCTTCCTCCGCAAAGGGGCTGTAGTGTATGTCACCCAGAACAGTGGCATGTCCTGGGCCAATTCTGCCTCCACGACCATTACATTTGGAGGCTCACTGCTTGTACAATGGAGAAAATAATGTGTGTGTGTGTGTGTGTGTGTGTGTGTGTGTGTGTAATTTTTTTTCAGTAAGTATGTGGACAGTGTCAAAGCTGACACTCTATCGTTGCATTGATGCAAGTTGTTTAACGTGTTTTTTTTCTACTTTTGGTGACATCCCTCAGCCACTGTAACTGTAAACAGGAGTGTCAGGATATCACATCTTTTTCTTATCTGTCTACGTTTCATTTTATTCATTTCATCATTACTGTAAACCTGCCTACCACAGGAGAATAATATATGTTATTTTATATAGTCTTTTATATATTTTATATTTTAACTTTTGCATTATTTTATGTGTTGTCTAATGATTCTCTTTTTTTACTGGTGTGATTTTCTTTAATGCATTTAATTTGAGCATTGTTGGAGGGAGCCCAGGAGGTGAACATTTCCTAACCACAAACTGCTTCACTGTCATTTTTGCGCACATGACAAACAAAGAGCTGAACTTGTCCATTTAGAAAATATCAAAAAACACGCTGATTATTAAAACATTTTTTCTCAGGACAGACTAACAGACTAATATTTTATCCCTTTAATTCTGACATCTTAAAACCCTTTAGTAAAAGAATCATTTTGTAAAAACATATAAAAATCAATACAGTATTTTGATGTGATTGTGGGAGAATATTGTAGAATATGATCCAAGGTTCAGATTTTACTGTATTATTTATTTGATACAGTTTCTGTCTGAAACAATTAATAGATTAACAAATTAGTTGATTAAAAAAAAGTCTTTATCTATCTGTAGTTAGTCAAGGTGGAGTTTTAGTACTTTAATGTAATCTATAAACTGATCATGTGTTTTGTATGTAAAATCATAATATGCAACGCATCTATCTATCTATCTATCTATCTATCTATCTATCTATCTATCTATCTATCTATCTATCTATCTATCTATCTATCTATCTATTTTACTTGTTTTGCACAAAAAAACAACAAAACAAGCCACATTTCTTGTACTGCATGTGAAAACTTCCTTACTCACACAATAAACCTGATTCTCATTCATCTATCCATCCATTTCCAACACACAGAACAGGCACTTTCCTTTCCTCCACACACGGTGGCGCACTGACACCAGTGTAAACCTGATGGAGGTCTGGCCCGTTTGCTGGGCTCCTTGTTCAGGAGCCTCAGACAGGAGGGCAGATCAAAGGAGATGATACACAGCTGATAGATTAGTCAGTAGTGAAGGAAGCACAAAGCACTTTTCATTCACCATCCCACTGAGGATATTCTGATCATTTCCTTTTATGGTAACAGAGGGCACCATAAAAGTCGGGCCAAAACATTATAATTTTTTTTTTCTCTTTTCCTCCCCGGGTGTTTTACAACTTAGAGGTGGCCCCGTCATCGCTGAAATATGTATCAGAGAG
Source organism: Scortum barcoo (assembly GCA_023238725.1). NCBI lineage: Eukaryota > Metazoa > Chordata > Actinopteri > Centrarchiformes > Terapontidae > Scortum > Scortum barcoo. Next base: position 16,619,874 of record CM041542.1, read on the forward strand.
CGGAGCTGCGGGTCTCTCTCCCTGCGCCGGGGCCGCTGCGAGCGACACCTCCGCTCAGAGGAGGAGGGGGGGCGGGGCCGGGGAGAGGAGTCCGCCCTGCGATTGGAGGACGGTCGGTGTGAGCGACAGGAGAGAGAGACACAGAGAGAGAGAGAGAGAGAGAGAGAGTCCAGGAAAACCGGACGGAGCCGCGGCGCGTCGTAACGCGCCGAGGATACATTTCAGGAGGAAACTTTGTATGGACATGAGGATACTCCGGGATAATTCACCACTCCTCTGAGGGAAAGCTGGACTTGTGAAGGAGACGCCGCCGTTTACCTCGACCGTTCACAGCCACAAGGCGTTTTTTCGACCTTAATTAAACATGAGTGAAATTACACTTTAACTTTTTTTTTTTTTTTTACCGCACGGATGAAAGTGCGCGTCGGCCACTGAGAGAGGAGGCGCCGAGGGAAGCCCGCCAATGTTCAACTTCTGTCGGCACTTCAGAGCAAGTTGTTAAAAATTAAATTTATATATATATATATATATATATATAACTTTCTAGAGACAGGACCGACAGCATGGCAGAACACGAGAGCCTGGAGTTTGGGAAGGCAGACTTTGTGCTGCTGGACAACGTGTCCATGGACGAGTTCATGACCAACCTAAAGCTCAGGTAAGCCCCGCGGCGGCCATTCACCTCCAGGCGCCCGGAGGGACACGCTGTGGCACACCTCTAACGCCACCTCAGAGGGAAAACGTGTCTTGTTGTTACCTGCATCCCCTTCCCCTTTCTAACAGGTGCCCATTCAAGAGCCTCTCCTTAAAAGTTGTAATGGATGGTGACAACTCGCCAAACACACCCTGCCGTGTGTAGCAGGTCGTACACAGTCGCACACTTGTATCGGAGTTGTCGGACTGACAGGTGCGCATTCATTTGATGCTTTCTCTCGATCAAACCGGTTCCTTTTGGTTAAAAAAAATGCAGCGCGAGACTCCACCTGCTGCACACACACACACACACACACACACACACACACACACACAGTTTCTGTCAGCTGTGTTGTAAGTGGCTCGGTGTCAGTGGATGAGGGGAGCAGTGAAGCCTCAGGTGGGCTCCCCCATCACCTCTACTGTCTGCAGTGAAAGTTGTAAACTGATCCACTAAGAGATCAGGTTTTTTTCTGGGCGTGGGGCGATCGTGGGACAGCAGATGTCAAAGGTGGCATCAGTGGTGCAGGTTTCCACAGAAGCAACCTGTTGATTTCAGTGAGAGAGAGTTTCCTCAGCTGTGAGTGTTTGACAGCACAATGGCAGCTTATCAGATAGCAGGGGAATAAGATGTGGTGTAATATTAACACCATTAAAAGTTATCCATTGTACAAGTAAGGACATATGTGCATAGAGAATGAAAATATGACCCTGAATTTTATGTTGCATCCCTCTTATTCAGAGCCAGAGATCTTTCAGGCACTGGTGTTCGTCCTCTGACTGTTGCAGTTCAGTTCAGAAAGAATCAAGGGGGAAATGGATCGCATGAGCTCTTTTGATTTGTGGAAATTGAGTCCTATTTTTGTCTGTGTGGTTTGTGGTGATTTAAAGATGAAATGGCTCGTCAAAATCCAGAAATATCCTGGTCTGCAGATGATCACAAATAGGAATGGTCATTTAGTTTAGAGTTTTTAAGTTAGCTAACTTTGTCTCAAAAGAAGGCAAGACCGACTGTTGGATTACTCATTACTTTAGGTTTTCTTGGTTAGAGTTGTTAGTTTGAACAGAATCTGCTTTATATTAAACTGCGGTGACTTGCTGTAGTCGTATGCACGGCACAATTAATATACACACACACACAGTCTAAAGCATCATCTCACTCGTTATAATTTCTCAGCGCTGCCTGAATCAGTTGTTTGAAAAGTGAATTTTCCAGCCAGTCCCAGTACAGTGCTCGAGACACGCTGCCAGGAATGACTTGTAGAATAAATATTTGGAGGATTTTAAAGATGCCAGTTGGAAGATCTTTTCTCCTTTTGGCTGGTAGGCTGCATGGTTTCCCTTCTAAGGCCAAGCAGAGTGAGCTGCAGAGCCAGATTGGTTGTTAATACTTTGCTGCCATCACAGTGATAAATTAAGTCAATTGTGATATTTAACTGCTTGTTATAAAAAGCAAGTGCAATGCCCTCTGTGTAACTCATGTCAGATATAGTCTGTTTGCTAATATTTCAGTGTTTTTCATGTTTTCATGAAATAATTTAGGCAAGGCTTGGCTGCATGAACTCTTTGAAGGATTTGATTATATATTGTAAAATGTCACAGCTGAGAGGGAGATTGTGTGTCAGAAGCGGCTGTGAACAGATATTACTATGTTGAAGGATCCTGAAGTACACAAAACAATATTATTTTAGAAGAAGAAGAAAAAGTTTCAATTCAATGTTGTTCAAACTATTAGTTCTTTATTTGTGATAATTTTGTGCTTTTAATAAATAAAATTCCCTGTAAATATCCATGAGTGAAATGACTGTACCAGCCACTAAATGAACCTTGTGGAGACTTTTCCAAAGTAAAGGATGAACTTTCAATCTCAAAATAACTTAATTGCTGAAAAGATTGAAAGATAAATAGTTTTTATGGCACCTTTCAACAGGGTTCCCTCAAGTTTTGTATTTCTACAAGGGAAATGAGTAGGTTTGCATGTTCCTTATGCTTATGGATGAGCTGCTCTTAAGCAAAGTGATCTGAAGTAGATAAATCAAGCTTGAAATGTTTCAGTACTTCATGTTTACAACCATCTTTGGTAGAGAGTCAATACCCATTTCTGATTTATCAAAACAACCCAAATTTGTCAAACACAGAAGAGTTTTCAGAGCTAACGTTTGGTGTGTGACAGTTTTTGATTATCAGTGCTATTGAGACAGTTTGGTTTATTGTCAAAATTTGACACACAGCCTGTGATCAGTGTATAACTCGACCAGAACTGCAAACAGTAATCAACTCATTTTATTGTGCAACTATTTTGATGTTTCTATCATCTTAAATGGACTTATTCCTGTCATACAATACATTAAGTACAGTACAGTAGATGACATCACCTTAAACTCAAGACAATTGTAATGGCCATTTCTCAGTTACTGGATGTTTTTAGATCAAGCAATTAAGTGATTAATTGAGAAAATAATCAGTATACTAATACTGAAAAGAATCGTTAGTTGCAGCCCTAAACTACAGTGTGTGAAACAGTTAAACTGTATAAATGTGAAGATGAAAATGTCTATGAGGAGAGAGTGCCAAGTGTATAAGTGTGCGTGTTTCACAAAGGACGAGGCAACTTTGGTTAACAATGTTTGTAGCCATACCTCCTAAATTAGATGATCTGCTGGTGTGTACAGTAGCTCTGGCAGCCAGGCAAGACGACCTGAGAGCAACCAGACAGCACCAGGCCTTGTTTTCCAACTCTCTCCCATATTCTGTCTGTTTGTTTTCCCTCCAGCTAGACAGCTCAGCCCGGAGGTGGCGTGTGCACAGTGTTATTTGTAGAGGGTGTGACCAGCCAGGAGCGCTTCCTTTTTTGCTCCTTTCCTTGTAGTCTGAGGGTGAGTGTGTATGGCCGAGTGGGAGTGGACCACTTGAAGGAGGGATCCAGAGGGCACAAGGCATCTAATGGTCTCCATTTTTCTCGGTGCAGTTATCCCAAACAAGTCTGTCTGGAGCACGTCTGCGGATCTCTCCTGGGTGTATTTTACTCTACATGTGGGAACTGAGCCACACAGTGAAAAGCCTGACATAATGAAAAAGGCTGGCTGCACACCAAAGCTCAGCTTTAGAGCCACTTAACAGAATGAATGTATTTGAACATTTTGGGAAAGCACTTTGTATGTCTCATTAGAGTTGCTCATTGAGAAACAGGCATTGTTTGCATTTCCAGAACTTGTGAAAATCCCCAAATAATTTTATTTGCAGTGTGTCAAAAGCTTTGTTGTGCCTCCAGCCCTGATTTAGTGACCCTCTCTTTGTCTGAGTTTGACTAGCAACCAACTGAATGACACTGCTGTGACGGGGGATTTCTCCTTGTGTCATTAAATGCTCGTTCCCCCTCGGTGTGGAAGGACACGGTTGTTCACCTTGACATTTACTTTGTTTAATTTGAGGTTGAACTGTGTGGCCTGTTCCAGAGAGCCTCCCAGTCACTAAATACAGCCCAGCAGATGCCCAGTCTCTTTGTAGAGATGTCTGGTAGGATAAAGGTTCAAGCCAAATTCCTGTAGGGTCTTGGGAATTCTGCCTGATTTGACCAGTCAGCAGATAAGATTTCTTGGACCAAAGCCGTGCAACACAGCCCATTGGACTAAATGTGTATTTATGTAGGAGAACCAACCAATATACCATTAAAAATGACTCATGATGGGAAAATACAGAAGGCTACAGACTGAATTATAGTATCAAAATACTTTTTTTTTTTTTTTAAACTATGACTACAACTATCATCTTAATTATCAGTGCCCATAGGGACAAGTCAGACGTAGCCAAAGAAGAGTTCCCCTACGCATGAGGCAGAGTGAGTGTGTTGCTCAAGGGCTCCTCAGCAGGATCTTACAGTACAGTATCAGCCAGGCACAGTTTCACTGCAGCTAAATGTCTTTATAAGGCAGTTGTTTTGTCTGTCGCTTGGAATCCAGGAAAAAACATTCCTGCTAAGCTGCCATGTGTTTCCCAAATAATCATGAAAGGATTTTAAAAATTCCACTTCCTTGTCTGATATTCCAGATTTAAAAAACTGACAAGCACTCTGAAATGTAAACTTTCTGTTTTTTATCTGTTTTTGAGCCGATGAATGAAAATTGGTCAAGAGGAACACATCAGGGTCTGAGTTTCTCACAGGGCTGTATGTTTGTTTTAATCTTATTGGCGTACATGGCGGGTGGGGCTTATATCCTGTGGCAAAACACAATCAGAGTCCAAATATGTCCACTATTTGAAAGTCAGCACAGTCTGAACTGCCCAGATGTGGTATGCACCACTATCTGGTACAAATATGTTCAACTGGAGGCTAATAACTTTCTCCAGTGGGCTACAGATAGTCATTTTCAGGATTTATGTCCATAGAACATCACGTCTGAATAATTGAAAATACTGTGCAGAAATTCGGAAAGCTCCTGTTTGTTTGACTGTATGAACCTCTCAGAGTGATTTGACCTTTGAACCCATCTACAGGGAGTTAAAGAGGACTTTGAACAGGAAGTCTCCAATAATATGGAGCAGGCCAGCGGAGCAGGAAAGCGGGCATTTCCCCTTGCCTTTGCTTCTCATATTTCATTGTTTCCTGCAGCTCCTCTTCCTAGGTTAGTTGGAAATCCTAAATGCATACAGGCACGTTTGTTTGAGATTCTGTTCTTTGGTAGCACTGACACATGCTTTTTTAAAAGAGTTACATAACTCACAATTACAGCCTTTGAAATTAATGTTGTCACTCTATATCTGGTGTTTCCTGGATTTGACCCAAAAATTACTTTGCAAATTCTTTTCATCTGTTGTTTGGGGAACAATGGCTCTCCTGTTTTTAACTGCTCTAACTGCAGGTAGGCTAGAAAAGGTGCAGTGCAGAAAGGGACAACGCAACTCTCTCTCCCAGAAAACAAACAGAGGGATCAAAGAACCTATGCGGCTCAGGTAGAGTAAGCCTTGACAGGGAGAGAACTCCAAGGTCAAAGGTCGGGCTTTTTACTCCTCCTTCAGTAATGCCCCTTTTCCACTAGTACCTACTCGGCTCAGCTCGACTCGACTCGCCTCGGTTTGTATGGCGCGTTTCCATTACGTTTTAGTACCTTGTACTGTACCAGGTACCAGGTTTCGTAGAAATACCTACTCGGCCGGAGTTCCAAGCGCGAGCTGAGTCTAGGCCGAAAATGTGACGTCCGGCAGACGGCAGGCCACTGATCGGCCAGGGCCTGACGTCACTAGATGCGTCGGGAGAGCGACTCGTTCATAAGAGTCAACCGCGCCATTTTTAAAACGCAATAACAACAACAACGAACACAATCAGAGATGGCTGCACAGAAATCAACCCCGGATGGAGCAGCAATGACGAGGTGCAGACATTTCTTTGTCTGGTGGCCTCCATTGCTCCGTAGTCGTTTCGTGTTTGTGTCGCATAACAAATGACGTCGCTGGAGTTTCGGCCGCGTTGCCACGACGCGACCCCACACCTGCCACGCTGAGGTGGTACTCTGTTGTAATGGAAAACGACCGAAACTGAGTCGAGTCGAGTCGAGCCGAGGCGAGCCGTGAGTGGGTACTAGTGGAAAAGGGGCATAAATAAGCTCTCTTTTTGGTGAAAGCACAGGTGATGCTGGAACCTTTTCTAATGTTCCAACATGTGTTTTTGGGTCAGAGGATCTTTACCATTAAAAGTATTGGAATTTGGCAGAGAAGCATTTTAGGCCCAGGGTCGTTTCCTCAGCTAGATTGCACATCTTTGCCTTTTTTCATGCCTTTGTTCATTCCTCAGAAATAAAAACCAAAATCCATGTGCAGAACGCAAAGTTCTGGCTCTGCCACAAGGATGAAAATGGATGATACTGTACAGCAAATGCCACTAAGAATATTTAATCCCAACCTGCTTATTAAAGTTTTTGGTGGTCAGTGACTGGAAGAGAAATATTTATAGACGAATGCTAAGATAGAGTTTTCTCCTCCTGACTTCCTCCTCATTTGCCCAGTAGCTCTTTCCCGTGCCTTGACCAGCAGCAAGAGTGTCATTTACAATTAACAAGTGAGGCGGATGGTAGCCAGTAAAATATGCTTCTTTTATGTTTTTGCAGTCAAAACCCTCATGAAAGCCTCGGACTGACATTCTCAGGAGAATTCTTGCTAATCATGAAGAAAAAGAGTCTCCCCTGAGCTGACGGATTCGTAGAAGGCTTTTTGAGAAATGCCTCGTAGGCCTGCTCCCCTGAAATGCAGCAGTGAAAAGTCCAGTCTCGCCACAAGAATTTCCATACAACCGTCTGTAATCTGAAACACATTACCATCCTTACATAAACAGGGGCCGTGCTTGTGTAGCTTTATTCCCCCTCTAAAATAAGTTCACCAGCTCTCAGAGACGTCTCATTTGTGGACTGCCTGAGTTGGCAGGCGGGGTCGGGAGCAGGCCGTTCAGCACATGATTTTTCTTAAACTAGTTTTCTTCTTTTTTTAGTGCCCTGGTGTCATAGTTTCTTGCCATTTCATTTTGCTTCTGCCTTTCACCATTTTCTACAATTAGCACTGAATGCCTGGTCAGTTAACTTTGATAAGAAATTTTCTGATTTAAAATGTAACTTTAGCTGAGGTTGAAAGTTTCGACCATGTTTAGACCATGTTAGTTTAAGACATCAGAGACAGGTTAAAGATGGACCTTGTGGTAAGATTTGCTCATTTTATTGTTACAGGTCTTGGGGAGTGCTACTGGATGTGTGAAAAAAGTTGTATAAAGCCTTTTAAATGAGCTGTCAAAAAATCTGAAACTGCCTCAAGTGATGTCATTTCTTCAGGGGTTACAACGAAGTGAGCTTACCGGACCTCTGTCGCTGCTACAAGCATAACACACACAGAACACACATGAATGTTGGTTTTGACAAGGGAGAAGTAGAAGAATATCTCTGGTCTGGCTGCATAAAGTTTTATACTTTATTTTTTAACCGTCCATCTTGGGTCCAGTGATAGGACCAACATATCAGGGATTAAGTCTGTCACTTGTTGATTGTTTTAGGTGTTTTAGGACGATTAAGAGTTTATGTCTCAAGGAGAAGGAGAATGGACAGAAATTTGTGTTCTGTGGTGAGTTTAGGAAACAAAGTCATTTATGTTTTATATGGCTTTGGGAATAGCCGTGTTTTTGAGACACATGGCTAGTTCTGCACGTCCAGCCCCAGCAGTTGGCCATCCATCCTCTGGAGTCGGATACCACAGAGGCCACTATCCTGTTCAGTGTCAACGTACCTGCTGTGGACATGAATTTCGAGTCGATTTGGTGCTTCAGATTATTTTCAAATCAATTGTTAAAGAATGAAAGAGAGAAAGTAAAAAAGCTTTGCCTCGTTGACTCCGCAAGATTGAAACCAAATCCCAATCCCAAGAAGAGGATTTTGACTTCTTTTTTGCAACTAGCTCTTCCATGATTGTTAGCTGAAAACGTTGTGTGGGGAATTAGGGAGTTCCCTGTGCCCTTTATTGTTGTTTGCACTATAAAGTGTTCTCATGTTGCAGCCCTGTAGTTAGATATGCTTAAAAAAGATTTTTATTTAAGGTATTTTATATGATCTGTAGATGAAGTTACATTAATCACTGTGAGTGGGGGACACATTTTATCCCTACCAGAAATAAAATGAATAATAAAATGACTAAAATGACTTTTAGTCCTAGGCTTTAACCAGTATAGACGTTTGTGATGAAATGCCCTTGATGACCCTGTTCATCAGTGAGGAAATTTATGTTTTTTTTAACCTTTGTTAAATTCTGTTCAAAATCTTTTTTAATTGGTTTAATATATAATAGGAATTTAAAGTGGTTACTGTGAAAGTATAATTACTTTCACCCTTGCCCTCAGTGCAGTGAGGATTCACTGGAGGATTTAATGTTGCTAGGCGTCGCATTAAAGCTGTCTGATTTAATGATTTAACAACCAACCGCATCCTCTGTCTGCAACATTAACCCCAGACACAACTTCCCAGAAGCCTTGTTCTCTGCCCCCTCTCCCCACACACACACGAGATATGATCCATTCGTGCGACACTCTTATCTCCTTTCTGAGCAGCATTCACTGAGGTAATGAGTGTAACGTTTTTTTTCAGGAATCCGTTTGCATGGTGTCATGTTTGGGAATCCCTAATGATGCATGTGACTCAGATGGCTGTTTTTGCACGTGTGTGTGTGTGTGTGCCTATATGCGTTTTGTTTGTGTGTGCTCCTGTGTCCTAGGTGGCAGTGATATCATTGTCTGCTTCCTTCAGTGTTGTATTGTTCTCTTGTCCACCTGCTGGAGCTGTGCCCTGAGCTACAGTGGGGGTGGAACGGCTTACTCACTTTCACAGCCAGCGCCTCACATCACCTCACAGTCACAGTCACATATACTCACACACACACACACACACACACGGCTGGATTATCATTATGTCACCATTCAATGCACATTTTTACCTTTTTACAGTCTGACAATGGTGGAAAATAACTCACAACGTCCACAATGTTGAGGTACTTGACTATTTCAGTACTTGTGCTTCTACTTCACTACATGTAAGTAGGAAAGAAGAAGAAAGTCTACTTTTTGCTGCATTACAGTTATCTGACAGCAATTTTCAGCTACTTTTCAAATAATTGAATTGATTTGAATAAACATATCATAAACTTGTAAACCACAATCCGTAGGGACTCTTGTCACAGCTTTCAGATGGCTTTTATTTGGTCTACCAAAGAGTGATTTCCCCTCCAAAACAAGATAATATAAATGCGTGGATCAGAAATGAGTTTTTGAATTCATTCCCTCTTGGAAGTCTAGTTCAAGTTTATTTAACTTTCCTATTTAACATTCCAACCATATCCAAATAAAATACACATAACTAAACGGTCCTCACAGGACAAAGTAATTTTTTAAAAAATGCCATTAATCATCTCACAACTCAGACTTACCTTGAGAACTAACAGAATAAATTAATAGCCAATTAAGTGTATATGAAGTAGTTAAAACTGCTCCTCCATGAGCAGCAACAACAGTAAAATCTTTTTTACTTGTAATACTTTAAGTGCATTTTGCTGGTAAAGTCACTATTTTTATTTATGCAGACTTTTGAAAGCAGGGTTGACTTGTGATGGAGTATTTTTACATGGTCGTGTTGGTGCTTTTACTTAAGTAACCTCTTTCTTCATCTTAATAATCCCATCATTTATATCTCTGTCCATTTTTCACTCCCACTGTCTATTTTCATGCTGTTATTCTTTATCCAGCTGTCTGTTTTTGTGCTCTTCCCTGCCCTTCTTTTAGCCCTGATAGAAATCATAGTGCCTTCTTGAAATAGCCTGTTGAGTAATGTCTGGTTCTTTTTGGATAGGTTCATTTTACTTTTTTTCTCTCACTCCCTTTTTTCTCCAAATCCATCCAGTCATCCCTTTTCATAGCCAAGCCCACTGTGATTTTTTTACATCAGCTGCTGCTGGCCAGTGTGTTAAAGCCCTAAACAGGTTCAACATTAAAACCCCCACCAAGACCCCCTCTATTACTCCTGTTTTCATCTGAAAGCCTTTTTTATTGAATTTTGGAAATTGAATCAAACTGGAATAATCTCCTCACTACATCTTACAGTTACAGCTTGGTGGTGGTAAATTTTTTAGTTTGTGTGTGTGTGCGTGCTTGTGTGCGCGCGTGTAAGGGGGTGTGGTGGATGGCAGCGGTCCCAGTCGGCAAAGAAAGGAGGGTTAGCCACCTGATCTGCAGCCGTGCTGTTTACACATGGCTCCCATTTCCCCAAAGTATCCAGACCTGCCAGCCTCATGAGAACATCCTGTAGTGTGAATGGGAGGAACACATCTTGCTAAGTGCTGTACAGGCGTGGCTTTTGTCTTTGAGAGTTGTTGTTGCCCGGTTGCTACTACTTGACAAGGATTGTTTTTTTTCTGCGTACAGGATAGATGTAACTTAAGATAAATTGTTTCCTCTTTCCATGAATGCCTATGAAATGTCTAAATTTGACTTGAGGTAAATTAAGCTGACCACACCCAGGTCTATTTTTATGTCCCGGATGCAGAGGTGAACTTAATATCGATCTCCTCACCACCGAGCATTCATCCTCTGTTATTGTGGAATCCAACCTGAGACCGACTTCCTTGGAATGGTGTCAAGCAGGAAAAAAGGGGGCTTCTTTATATAGTAAATCTGGTGAGACTGATGTGGAAATGCTGTGGAAGTGCACAAACAAAGTTGGGCTACCAACAGGAAAGTGTGAGTCATAATGTTTAAAGTATCTTGATACGGTTGAATATCAGTATCTCAGTTTTCAAAGTCATACACGAAATGATTGGTTTTCAATGCATCATGTTCAACTGTTGCACATATTGCATCTGACAAAACTTATGTACACATGTGAACAACAAAAACTTTAAAGTTAAAGATTTTCCACTTGTCACTGCCTTTGAAATGGACATTTACACACATTAGTTATCTCTTTGCTTTTGCATAGTCAGTGGCAGACTCTGAATTCAGGTGATGTGCGGGGGATTTCATGCGCGAGGGATTTTCAGAGATCAATGCATTCATGCGTTGGCTGAAATGTAGAAGACAACAGCTGGCACATTTTGGCATTTTGTTCTGTTGACAGATGGGATGTGTGCCCCCCCCCCCCTTTTCTAATTCAATAACATTATATCATTTACTCTCAGACAGACATGGCATCATTAAAGGACAGGTTTTGTGCTCAAACCAGAACCATTAGGTATTAGATAATGCAAGAATTAGATTTAGATTTAGAAGATGATGTCTTTGTCAGAAGATACTGTATCACACAGTTTTGTCTGCAGTGTTACATTATATTTACTGGAAAATTTTGTGAAACATCCCTGTTGTGAAACTCAAATGCACAATTCACAAAACATTTTTGTGAGCATAGTAAGAGGTCTTATATAATCTGTCTCCCTGCTCCAGTCTGGGTCAGGCCAGCTGTGTTAGCAGCAGGGAAACTACCTACCCTTGATTTTGGGAGAAGATTGACTTAGGCCCGAGGGAGGGTGGATGTGTTATGTGTTGATGGGCCGCGTCTCTTACAGACCGTCTGGGAGCTTCTGTTTAACACTAAGCAGGCTTTTGCAAAACAGCGGAAAATCCCCTAATGCAGAGCCCAGATGTCTGACGGCTGCAGAGTGTGAAGGAGGCCTCTGTCACACTGTACATAAAAGAGCGGGGCCGAGGAGAGGAAGGTGGAGTGGACACTTGACTCACTCGCGGTTGCTCCCCAAAATGAAAAACTGCATCGATGTGACACAAAAGAAGAGTGCGATGTGAAACCTCAGCTCTGTCCTATAGCAGAGCAGATCTTCATTCTGCTCACCTGCACTGAACTGTCCCTTTCACCTCTCGCAGTATCTTCGCCTCCGCACCCCCTCACAGTCTGTGTTTGCCACCATGCACTAAGAGAAGTTCATAAACTTTATTATCGTATAAGACAAACCCTCACATATTAGAAGCTCGAACCACTGAATGTTTGACATTGTTCCCTAAAGAACTGATGATAATATGATTATTTAAACGATACATTTTCTGCCAGCTAATCAGCTGATTAATTGTCACAGCTGTAAAAATGGTGTGCTGAATCCATCATCAACTTTTGGTCATAACATTTTAGACCAGAATGCTCTTGCGTCGTCCAGAGATGCGATGAACGAAGCAGTGACCTCTGCTCCATAAGAAAACAAATTTTTGAAAGTCAAGCTGTCCCGGGGATAAGCCCTAAAGCATACTGCTGTTAGAGGAAACAACACGGAGATAAAAGTGGAACAGACACAGATTATCTCCGTACTCTTCATAATTCCTGGAATGACCCTGAGGTTCAAACACATTCTGGTGCCGACACGTGCTGGCTCTGCCAATATGGGTCACAGGCTGTACCATACAAAACCAGTACAGGATAGGAAAGTACAGAAACACATTTTTCATCTGATTCCTTCATTACTACAAGTTTTATTGCAAAGACATGCACATAAAAACTTACTAAAGTCTGGATAAACCTTCCCTGTTGCAGGACAGATCTGCACCTCCTTGAATAAACTTTACAAGCAGATAACAGGATGATGAAGTTTTTACAATACATCATAGCAAAAAACAGTTTCCCTTTCAGACTTGCTCAGCATGTGTGCCTTTTCATACTGTTTGTAGCGGCTCCTTTTGGATCTTGCTGTGTGTTAAGCAGACGCAGACAATTATCTAAAATGTAATTATTGCACCAGTGCGCCCAGCCTCCGGGTAGAGATGTTGAGGGTGGCGTTCTCACATCATTATTTTAGTCACATTTACCTCTTAATTCTTCTTCTCTGAAGTTTTTGTCTTGGGGGTGGGGTGAGGAGGGATTGTTGGTGAGAAAATGTCATAAATTGTTGGTGAGAAAATGTCATAAATCTCGCACTCCTCCTCAAGTTAACCATAAAAAACCCGCCCAAACAAGATTGGAGACAGCGGTTGTGCTCGACTTTGTTCTGTAATTCACGTCTGAGAGGAGTTGTGTGCGCATATGTGTATACGTGCCGTGAAGGTTTGTGCATCACTCTGTGTGTGTGTGTGTGTGTGTGTGTGTGTGTGTGTGTGGCATTAGGGTTCCTTTGGTATTTTTGGGCAGACAAAGTTCCCTGATAGAGTGAAAAACATTGGTCACATTTCCTCTTTGTTTTTTGTGTAACACAAATCTTTGAAGTCACTTTTTAACATCTTTGCACAATTTTCTGTATCTGCTGACTCAGAGAGAGAGAGAGAGTATTTCACGTGAGTGACAAGGACACAAGCATCAACTCTGGCCATGGTATTTGTTAGTAGTAGTGGGGAGACGGCGTGCCCAGTGGCGGGTGGTGTTAGTGTCTTGTAAGAATTCAGTATAACTGTGCCGTGGTCCATCACCATTGTTATGCTATCTTTTAACATTATCTATGACTGTGAGACTCAGCAGGAATCACTATAGAAAGTCTTGTACAGAGGTGTGTTAGGTCATAAAGTATGAAACAGAAACAGAAAAGTTTTGAGAGCCAAAATATCATAATTTTTTTATTTGTTCTTTCGCAGCTATTTAGACCCAGAGGAAACCAGAATATTTGCATATGAGAGACAAAAACCAACCAACTTGCCTTTGTTTATGGTGTTTTTAGTGTATTTTATGTGAATTCTTTAGCAGAATCCAACAAAGCTGTAGTAAGCTGTTCAGTTTGTTATAAAATGCCTGCTGATCATAGTGTGACGTTGTTTTACTATATTTAGACCTAGTTTCAGGAAAGTTTCATGACAACACCCTTTACCGTGTGTGTATTTTTGACAGCGGCACATCCCAAGGTGAGAGTCATCCTGTACACGAGTGATCTCACAATTTTAGATTGCTGCTTGCACTATGAGCCTTTTACCTCCCTCTCTCTCTACATACCTCCCCCTTTCTGTCTCTGTCTCTCTCTCATTTCCTGGCAGCTCTTGGGAGGGGTCCTTTTTATTTTTTGGAAAGCGATCACACAGCTGCAGGTCCGCTCAGTTTAGACACACTTCCCTTCACAGCTGGACAGACAGAGAGATGAAGCAGGGGAAATGGAGGATGATGAAGGGAGTTGCGCTGTTACACCTGGATTTATTGACTGTCAACCTTCCCTTCTAGTTTTATTTTCTTTTAAACTTTTATTCACTTCAGACTCATACCTCTTTCTATAACATGTGGCTCCACATGGGTCACTGCCTAATTCAGTCTAGAAAAAAACAACAACAAAAAAGGCAAACCAACAGATGATCACATCATTAAAATCTGACTCAGTATCCATGCACCTATAAATAGCATTTCTAGGAGACTATTATGACCCACAGGGTTCTCTAATCTCTGTCCTGTGTGTCCATTTAAATCCTCCTAAATGAGAGTGGGACAGATGGATCAGCTGACCCTGAATCTCAGTTGACACGCTCCAGATGATTGTTTTTTTCTCCCCCTCCTCTTCTCTTCCTTTTCTCCTCTCTTCATCTGGACCCATTCCCCATGACACGATGACAGATGCAAACACTCTATTTATAAACTCCCAGCCACCTCTGGGTCTTAAACTCTGCCCGTGTTGTTCGAGACTGTGCGGCACATGAGGCTGTCGGATCATTTGATTGTGGTTTGTTTGCCCGGTGTGTAATGTTTTGTTATTGGGTGGGAAAATGAAAACCACAACACCAGACTGACACTCCAAATAGGAATATTTATTCCACAATCCCCTTTGATATACGCTTGAAGTGATTATTTCTCCTGAACCCCGTGTCATTTTTCAAGGTTTTACTAATCTTACAGTAAGTGAGATCTCTGTAACACAGTTGGGAAAAATCAAACTCATTCTTGTGGCACAGAGAAGTCTGTACTTGTCACCTCGTTGAGGAGTGTGTTTCGAATTAGCTTGAATGTTTGACAGACACTGAAATCAACTTTCTGTAACAACTGTATTTATTGCTGTTGTGTGACTCTGTTATCTTAAGAAGCTGCTTAAATGTCAGACAAGGTAGACCTAAACTGAGCTCAGGGAGACATTTATGACATTTTGATTGGATTACCTTTCTTGTTGTTATAGCAAAGATTAAAACTGCCCTTGGTGAGGTCAAAGGGTTCACAATATACTAATAAAACTGTTGTGTGAATAATCATAGAATGAACAAAAGACCATAAAAATAAAAGGTGAGCTGATTTTTTTTAAGTGCCAGAGATTTACATTTTAAGGCTGTCTGTTCACGCTGCTAGTGAACTGAAGTATGCAGTATATTTTAGATAGGTGGCTTTATAGGTTTATTATTGCAACCATGATGAAATGGATGGAAGATGTAAATTAATTTTTTTTTCAGAGTGTTTGTCATTTAAAATGTTAAAATAACAACATATAGATGGGTGATAAATGACAGTATAAACCAAAATAAAGTATTTAGTCTTAGTCTTAGTAAGGTGCTGCTCCTTGGCATCAATACGGATCATTCTCTGCTCATTTATTCAAGTTTTTCCTTTAATATATGACCTATTAGGGTACTGAGATACACATAGTTTGGAAAATGGATTAAAAAATAAATTATGAAGAACCATGATGGACATGTCTGTTTTTGGCAGATACTCATAATTGAATACATGGTTAATTATGGTATGTACTCTGAATTTCTGTCTACATCTTGTATTTAAGCGAAAGCAAAAAGGCAGTTTAGTCTGAGTTATCAGTGTTTTATCACAGAGGTGCAAAATACTTAGTCTTACATTGCATTAAATCACTGTTTCTCAATGATTTAGTATTGTGCACAACTGAAAAATACAAGCCGATGTCCGAAAGCAATCAATCTTTATGAGTGAAATATTATAATATATTGCATTTGAGTGGTGTTATAAGAGTTTATGACCTGTCTTTTGTTCAGGTTTATGTACACATTAGTCTCTTTGCCACCAGCTCAATGTCCAACATGGAAAACACCTGTAGATGTTTTCATTGTGGATAGCAGACCCTGTCACCTTCTTTCTGTGCATACCCAGCTGGGCCATGAGATAACTCCCCCCTCATCATGTAAACCATTGTTGACAATCTCCCAGAAGCTCTTGTACATGTGCGTGAAGTGGGCAGCTCGCCGTGTTGGCCATGTAGAGGGAGACGGAGGGCCCGTCTCAGACAAAGACCTTCAATTGACATCTGAACAATGGAGCGGGCACACAGCAGCCTCCTGACTGAGGGGAAGGGGAGGGGGCACAATGAATCTTTTTCTGTAGCACAAGGGGATGGAGGGGCCAGCATGTTAGCTTAGTTACATATAGAAATTATAGGGAACATGAGTTTTCACATTAACATTTGATGTATGCACGTGACACTGACAGATAGTTGTTTTCATTTTTTATGTTGAGTTTGCTTTTATATAATTAATCTAAATGAAAATTTCATTCATACATATTCATACATATCTCATCTGGTTTCCATGTATTTCTTTAACCTGCAGCTTGTAGCATTGAGTGTATATTATCATGGAACAGTACTGTAGTTTAAAGGATGGGTTCACAATTTCTCAGGTCTGTTGTAAAACATCAGCCAGATGAAAGCTTTTTCTTGCTGTAATCATTTCTCCTGATGCACTTTTAATGTAGGTGATGAGGGAGAAAAATCCACATTTTACATTAACGTAATATCAGGCCTCAGCAGCCTGAGTCAGTCAAATTAAATTGATATATGAATTTAGTGGAGATTAACATTGATAACAATTAATGCAGGCTTGAAAGTTTAATTTTCATAAATAAGTGGAAACCAGTGGCTGCCTTAAACAGTTGGAAAATTTTTGATCTTGATTTTCAGGTATACATTTGCATCATTTTACGCTGAAGCTCTCCCTGCTCTGGCTGTCCCACCGTATCCAGTACACGAGCGTCATATGTCATTGCCAGCCAGTCGTGCCAGTTAGTGCGTAGCTGTAGACATGTGGCATGAATACTCACAAACAAATCTAAACACACAGCCATGACTTTATCCCAGCGTGTGTTAAGTGCAGTCAGCTGTGGTTAAGCATTGTTGTTTGGAGCTACTGCATGAACATACTGCAGTGCGTGTAAACCCGACTGTAGCTTTGTGTGTTGTACGCGCCCTCTTTCAGTCTCACTCACACTCATGTGCATGTACTTAAAATCAAGTAAATAATAAGTTTAAAGGATTAGATGGAGGTCAAGGTGAATATCCATTTTCAAAAGTCAGGGCTTTGAAAACACAGATAAACAAGGGTCAGGTCACCCATAATGCTTTGGTTGATGCCCAAGGCCCTTTATGTTGACAGAAATTGCTCATCGCAGCAGCATCAAAGCATAGCAGCTTCTATGCTTGATTTGTGGTTCTAGCAGCAAGTCAGCATTTCATTTTAAAAGTTATATCTCCGTATCTGGCAAGTCTTTAAGCAAACACAAGCGCTTGATTGAGGTTATCTGGCTAATGCTCCAAACCCACAATCACAAATTCTTTATGTAGACCTATCAGGAACGTTTTAGAATAATATGCTTTTGGCCTTGTTTGCAAGGCAGCGGCAGACGTTTGGCAGCTGTGAAGAAAGAGGTCATTCTTCTGTCGAGAAACTGGGATCTTACTCCTCTTTGGAGAGGAAGGAAGTCAGGCAGGCGGCCTGGGGCTGAGAGAGAGAGAGATTGTGTGAGTGAGGGAGGGAGAGAGAGTGAGAAAGTGACAAAGTGAGAGCGAGATAAAGTGAGGTAGATCGGCAATATATGATCAAATATGTGCACACCAGAACTTTATACTTGTACAATAACAATAGTAGTAGTAATATTAAAGTTAATTCAGAGAGCACTTGTGAAAACCAGAGATTACTCTGGTACAACATACATATTAGACCAACCTGCATACACACATGAATACACACATGCAGGTGTGGTGGTGGATTATCATGTCATAGCCATGGCCATTAAAGTGCTGCTGTGCCAGCCTCCACTCTTCTGATCTTTTACACCAAAATTTGGAACCTGACTTCAGGGATTGACTCCCACGTTTAGTGAGATATTCGATGAGGTTCAGTTCAGGGCTTTCTGCAGGCCAGTCAGTTTTTTCTTTTCCACACCAGACTGGGAAAAGTATTTCTTTATGCACCTGGCTTTGTGAACTGGGGCATTGTCAATTTAACACAGGAAAGAGAAAAACACAAACTGCTGACACAAGTTAGAAGCACAGTTTTGTCTAAAATATCATTGTTTGCTGTGGAATAATCACTAAAGTATTTGAGAGAGAGACAGACAGACAGAGAGAGAGAGACAGACAGACAGACAGACAGACAGACAGACAGAGAGAGAGAGAGATACGTGTTTTTTTCCTTGACACATATTTGGTCTCTGATAAAGTGACTTCCTTATTGACAGTGATGAAGGGTTGGGAAACAACCTTAACAGCTATCTCTCACTTTGTAGCATGTAAATATGTGCCCGAGGACAGATGTGAACTTGGTGTCATGACTTTTATGGCTTATTTACGTTTTAGCATGTCAGTATGTAATAATCTTTTTCATAAAGGCTAATGTTTGTATGTTTATAACATACAGTCAGGTGTTGTGATCACAAAGGTAAAATTCTGTTACATGCACTTTCTTGAAATAACATCGTTAATAACATAGTTAACATTTCATACTGTCAACTTTTTGAATATTCAGTATGATGGATGGGATGTCCCTGAATGACCCTGAGAGGAGGTCTGCATTCAGCTTTACTTCAGCGGTTTCTAAAGCCTTTTTAATGCAGTTGTAATTTGTTGGACTTTAATTGGCAGGGGGCTCTCAATACACTCGGAGTTTGATTTGTCTGGGACAGATATGTATTTCTGGTTACTTCTTTAATAGTTGCCTTTGCAGAACTCTGTACTGATACTTAAGATTACTTATCACAATTTGTAGGTTGTGAGTGGTTTGACACTTTTGGATATTCACTCTCTGGTGGAGAGGCAGATGGGAAGACTGATCCCACTGATAGATCTTATCGCACAGACATGAGGGTAGTATCAACTTCAAAAAGCAGTGTTATTCTGGAGTCATAAGTAAATGATTATCAAATGCAAATAGAAGCCTCTGTCTTCCATATCTGACATTTGATTACATTCCTAAGTGGCCATTTTGTTTGCCCCCAGGTTTGAGAAGGGGAAGATCTACAGCTACATTGGGGAGGTGGTGGTGTCCGTCAATCCTTACCGTGCCATGAACATCTACGGCCGTGACACCATAGAGCAGTACAAGGGCCGTGAGCTGTACGAGAGGCCGCCCCACCTCTTTGCCATTGCTGACGCTGCTTACAAAGCCATGAAGAGGAGGAACAAAGACACTTGTATTGTTATCTCAGGTAACACGGGAAGCCCCCCTGCATGGGCCAGACAAAAGCACAAAGATGTTTTACTCTCCCGTACCTTGTACGATTCACATATAACAACAAGCTTGGGACTGTATCTTTTCTGAGCAGTTTCTTCAATATCTACTTTATAATATAAATATACATAAATATAAAGTCCTGCTATAATATTCTATTGTTTCCTCTAAAACAACATTTTTGAAACATGTTCTGGAGGAGAGGCTTCTTTAAAATTATTAATAGAACCTGTGTTAAGATGAAAATGTTTTCTAAGACAAATATTTCATGTGGTCACAAGCTGTGTGGCAGCATGGAGAAACCATGCAGGGGATGAAGCACCCCTCAGTGGTCAGAAGGGGAACTGAACCCCTCTAAACTTTGAAATCATGTCGTGAATCCATACTAAGGCAGAGATGCAGTTTAATCCTATAATGTCACTACAAAATATATCTTATTGTTATTATTATAAACATGCAGAATATAGTCCTGCAGAATATAGATTTGATCAAACAAATGAGACAGTTGTTATAAATGAGACAGTTGTTATCTCATTTAAATAGTTTTTTTTTCCCATCACAGGGGAAAGTGGAGCAGGAAAGACAGAAGCCAGCAAGTATATCATGCAATACATTGCTGCTATCACCAATCCCAATCAGAGGGCTGAAGTTGAAAGGTAAGCTGCTGTTGTTTAACCTTAACACACTGCAGATTGCAGGCCCAGGCTGGGTCTGGTGACTAAACATTAAATATTAGCAGATAAGGAGTGGTGTTAACTATTTACCTTTGGGTTGCAGTTGGCACGTCTCATTACTCTTGCTGCACAAACAATTCACCGGAAACTTTATCACAAAAAACGGTTTATACCTTACACAGGGATGTGTTTTGCTTACGCAAATGAGATACCTGCATATACATGATTTTTTTTCCAATGAAATTCAACTTTTTCATTGAAGCTCCAAAAAGCTTTCAATTTTCAATGACACTCAACAAATGAGTCCTTAATTCTTTTAATGATTAGATTTCTTATCAGAGAGTGCTATAATGTATATAACTGGTCAACTTTTTGACCTTATCACAGCTGCTATAGTCAGTAACTGTCTAGGAATGGATACTGCCAGTAGTCAAAGTCTTTTAGATCATAGTGAGATATAGTTCCAGCTCAACAAAGCTTAGAAGTAAAATTGCACCACATTACAGAATGTTTACAGTGTTTTGAAATGTAACGCTATAAAAACTAGAGGTATATCAAGAAAAAAAAGAGAAAGAGACAACCTTTGATTGAACATAAACAAAATGTAGGTTGAAGAATAGGATAGGATTTGCAGAGGGAAAAGGTTCTACAGTCAGTGTTAGAGTTAAATGATGAATACAAATTGCTGCAGTAAATTTAAATATATAGAATCTACTCGGTACAAACCCCTACTGCTGCCTGCTGCTACTGTGCATTGCACCGTTAACTCCACTGCAAATCTGCACACACTGTGCACATATTAAACAGAGAGAACATAATGGTGTTGAATATAATTTATAAAATGAAGGCCATAATGATCTAATTTGGGTCACAGTACAGTCAGCTTCCATTGTGACAGGAATATGTGAAGCCAATGTTTTAACTCAGTACAGTATCTTATAGCATTGTATATTTTTGTATCTCTGCCACAGTAATCAGACCTTACAATTTCAGATTTGTCTGTAATATCTCTTTTCAAAAATCAAAATCCCACTGTTAAATGTGCTTTTCCTTCCTCGACCAGCTAATTTTTGGCACCACAACATTATATCTCTGCTCTATGCTGTATTACTTTTGTCCAACAGGCTCAAATTACGTTTAAAAGACATGTGAGATTAGATAACATTGTTAGGTGGTATCATTAGCCTTCAAGTTATGAAATATGTATATGTATAAAAGTTCACACATTTTTCGGTGAACGTCTTGTCATGCCGTGGTCATTTTTCGAATAAGAGATTAGAGTTACATGTTTTAAATGATGAATTGATGCTGCAGTGAGACTGTAGCAGATGAGTTATCGCGCAGACATTAGGGAAGTCCCACATCATTGTGTAGAATGAAACAGACCACAGTCAGTCCTTCCATCTCAGTTACATACATCCTTGTTATATCTTGTATGTGAGTTAGACATCAGAGAGTGTTCATCTTCCTGTTCTCTTATTAGTGGGGGGTCAGGGGAAACTGTTTGCACCTCTTGATAATGGAAACAAGTATTGAAAAACTGGTCAAATCCTGATCCTGAAGAGTCTGGTCTGACCACATAACATTTTTGCAAACACTGACGAGGCTAGTCTATCTCTAGTTGTGCCAGAATTTGTATATGTGATTCTGTTGACATAATTCAGTACATTTTACTTGTATTATAGCTGCATTATTTGATATTTCCTTGGCCACTTGGGGGCAGTACAACAAACTATAAACACACATTGGCATATGAGCATTTCATAAAACTGATATGGTGAATGTTGTATTACACAGTTTCCCACTGACACACTGAGCAGACATGGAGCAGCAGTAGTGCTCATTTTGAGAAGATTTTGATTCCCTGTAAGTTTATCGCTATAAGTCACCCTTACCTTTGTTTTAAGACCAAATGGGACTTTATTTTCCCTAGTGGACAGTGCGAATCACTGCTTGACTTGTTAACCTGTAACATCATCCTGCCCCCCCACAGGGTAAAAAACATGCTGCTTAAATCCAACTGTGTCTTGGAAGCCTTCGGGAACGCCAAGACCAACCGCAACGACAACTCCAGCCGCTTTGGCAAGTACATGGACATCAATTTTGACTTCAAAGGAGATCCCATCGGAGGCCACATTAACAACTACCTGCTGGAAAAGGTGAAGTGTTTTCATGATGATAAAGAAGATACTGCAGGAAAGTCTCCGACACATATGATGTTTTTATTTATATTCATGTTTTGGTCTTGTTTCTTGTGAAACTTTTCCACCTTAAGGCTTGCAATGCCTATTCAAAGGAAACGGTCAGTCCAAGTTACATAACTCTTTGGCTAAATTGCTCACAACTTTATTGAGTACACATAGCTCCACTTTAAAGAGTCACAAGAAAACATTGGAACTAACTGGCCTGTGCAGTAAATTAGCATTTGCATTGAAACAGCACTGTAAGAACTTCCTCCACATTTTTTTTGCTGTAATGTTAAACTGTCCTGTTTTGTGTGCTGGCCCCCAACAGTCCAGGGTCATTTTCCAGCAGCCAGGAGAGAGAAGCTTTCATTCATTTTACCAAGTAAGTGTGTGTGTATTTTCATGTGAAGCGAGCCTGTAAAAGTGCGTGCATGCGGTCGATATTCTGTTACGCATGTGAAAGTCTGAACTGATGAGCAGGAATATGAATCCATGCAGTATTTCTGAGTCATCAAGAGGCCTTTTGTTCCAGCATGTAGGAGTTTAGTGAGTTGAAAGTGAAGCCACAGTTTGTGTTGGATGTTAACTGTGAGAGAATGAAAAGGTCTTTTTATGTAGATGCATTCAGTTCAGACATGGTGGACATGCCAGTGACTGTTGCAATATGTGCATTATTTATAAATAAACATGTCAGAAATTACATAGGTGAAGCAAAAACACAACAAAGGTTCTGCATGGAGTGGTGTAAGTAAGTGTGTTTCTGGTTCTCCAAAGCTGCTCAGAGGAGCTCCCGACCCCCTGCTACGCTCTCTTCACATCCAGAAGGACCCGACAGCCTACAACTACATCAAAGTTGGAGGCCAAATTAAGGTAGTCCAAAATTAACGTACAATTTTACGCCCATCCGAACAGACAAATAGAAGTGGCAAATATGAGAACGCCACCAACAAAAGTGTAAAGAAGTGTATAGTATCACATGTAGAGAAAGTGTTTGAGTAATCACAATCTCTGTGTTGCTGTATTGTAGAGGAGTGGTGTCTTTACTTGGCTCTCTACTGTGCGCTGCCGTCTTTGAGCTTAATGAGTAGGAACAAAACCACTTGATGGCAACAAACAGCCTGATGTCATGGAACACAATACAAGCAAACAGCTGAGGTGGCGGTTTGTACACTATGTGCCTCAGCTGCTCCTATTTTTAAAACGAGACATCACAGTTCAGCACCAGTCTGTAATTGAATTAACTGTGGGAATATGATATCCTGGGTCGATGAATTAGAAGAGAAAAGGCTGGGATGAAACACACACGAAAAATGTTGTGCATAAAAATCTGCTATTTGCCTCAGCAAGAGAATCAACTTGTTGTGCAAGAAAATAACATGTTAAAAAAGCTGAGACAACACTCTACTCAACGATTTATCCAATTAACTTTAACTTTTCTCCTACATTTCTCCTTTCTCTCTCCAGTCCTCCATCAATGATGGGGCTGATTTCAGAGCTGTAGCTGATGCCATGAAAGTGACTGGTTTCACAGGGGATGAGATTCAGACTGTTTACAAGATCCTGGCCACCATCCTACATCTGGTAATACTCGATAACATCAAATCTGTGCTCATTTCGTACACCAGCTGTCTCTCAATATGGACGTTCTCTGTATAGATTTTAGACAAATGAGTGCCATGTGGGCAAACTGGACCAGTATCGTTGCCAAGATAGAGTGCAGGGTTGTAATAGGGCACCTGTTTGTTTATTTTCTTTGTTTCTTTTTACCACTGAATATGGTGTTCAATGCAAAAGCAGCTCACAGTTAATCTTAACAAAAAATGTTGTTATAATGGTTTGTTTTACAGCTCTGTTATTTTGCTGTCAATTCCTGAGGAAATTCCCTCTAAAGAATTACGTCATTTGGTACTCATTATGGGAAGACAAAGTTCTACCACAGTTATTTGAGTTTAGTACTATTGCCTTTATATGTTTATTTTCAGTGGAATTTGCTTCAAAGAATTGCTCCATTTGCTTCCATTACTTGTTTATTATGGGAAACTTTATTTTTCCAATATGTTGAATTGTATGCCTGCAGAAATGTGAACTATGTTTATTTGCTTTCTTGCTAGTACTTAAATGAGTAGATCAATATCACTCCCATGTTGAAGCAAGAGCAATCAGGTTATTAACTTGGTATAGCATAACGACTGGAAACAGGAGGGGGCCGCTTGTCTGGCTCTGTCCAAAGTTAAAAAGGCCTGTCAATAATTTTGTAATGAAGACCTTATATCACATTTGTTTGCTGTACACAAGCAGAAATGTAACAAGTTGTGGGTTTACTGAGAGTTACATGATGAAATCAACAAGAGCCAAGCAAGCCGTTTCCCCCTGCTTCTAGTCTCTATGCAAAGCAAAGACACCGGCTCTAGCTTCTTGTCTTGTGGTATAGCCTAAATGGCATCAGTCTCTTGGCAAGAAGAGGAAAAAGTTGATTTTACAAGATGCTGAATCATTCTTTATTCCTTAACTGAATGTTATGCATGAAGGAATAAGTCCTCCTCTCTGCTCCCTCTTCCAGGGCAACCTAACATTCGGTGTGGACGGTGATGTGACCTTGATAGAGAACACAAAGCTGGTGTCCGTGATCAGGGAGCTGCTGTCCACCAAAGAAGAGAACGTGGAGAAGGCCCTGCTCTACCGCACTGTGGCTACAGGGCGAGACGTCATCGAAAAACAACATACCACACAGGAGGCCAGCTACGGGCGGGACGCTCTTGCCAAGGTTATTGCTGGAAAGATAGATAATGACATGTTTATAGTCATCTGTCAGGCTCTTTCTCTGTGGTGGTCTGCAGAAAAGAAGAAAAAAAAAACAACAACACTGGCCTGCTGATGCCTGGAGGGTTGTGACATTTCACTAAGCACTAGGCGATATTTTCACTGCAATTCATACTGATTCACACAAGCATGAGTCACAATGTTATGACTCCAGACAGAGGCTGGAGACTGTGGAGGAAGCAATGTTTGTAGGCAGATTGGAGACCAGCGCTGTGGACTGCGAACTAAAGTCTGATTCACTGATATTGTGACATTTCACTCTCAGCGGGCCGTCTGTAACTGGTTATTGTGTCTGTGCTAGACTACTCTGTGCTCTGTGCCCCTGAGCAAGGCATTTGCTCACCAGATGGCAACCAATTAGTCTACTTCACATTTACTACACTGAATATTTTGTCATCCCCAGGCCATGTATGAGCGCTTGTTCTGCTGGATTGTGGGACGGATCAATGACATAATCGAGGTGAAAAACTACGATGCCAGAGTCCACGGGAAGAACACGGTCATCGGTGTGCTGGACATCTATGGTTTCGAGATTTTCCAGAACAACAGGTTTGGATGAGACAGAATATTCCACCGTTATATAAATAAATCAACATAACTGTGTCTTTATTTTAAGTATTTTACATTTGTGTCCACATTCACCATTTTTTGTTAGCATAACATTCATTCTCCTCTGTTTCTTGTGCTGCAGCTTTGAACAGTTCTGCATCAACTACTGTAATGAAAAGCTGCAGCAGCTTTTCATCCAGCTGGTGTTAAAGCAGGAACAGGAAGAGTACCAACGAGAAGGCATCCCCTGGAAACATGTATGGAGGACATTTTTGGTCCTACTGTGTTGAATTTATTTGCTGCTTTGATTTTTAATGCCATCTTTAAGGCTATTTTTTTTTAACAGACCTTAGAGGTCTCCCAAACATTCCAAATACCACAAGACAAAATTCAATTGCTTTGACTTTGTTGATGAATTTCACTAGATTAATTAGACTACTTTTACTCACATGCTTGTCAAAGTACATTATTTTTTTCTGCATATTTGACACTGGCTTTTATTGTCTATATCCTTTGTTTTATAGATTGATTACTTCAACAACCAGATCATTGTGGATCTGGTGGAGCAGCAGCATAAGGGCATCTTCTCTGTGCTGGACGAAGCCTGTATGAATGTGGGCAAAGTCACAGACGAGGTTTTCCTTCAAGGACTCAATGGCAAGCTGGCCAAACACGCCCACTACACCAGCCGCAAGGTAGGAAACACTGAATAAAGATCGGACTTATTGTTTTGACATTTATTGTACCAAGGACACGACTAATGCTGCAGAGTTTCCACTTATTTAGTTGAAGTCAAAAATCCAAATGCTGCTGAGGTCTATTGTTTAAGTCTGGTCTGTGATCTGTGTCTTCCCTCAGGTTTCCTTTCACATTCACTCACTTACATACACTTGTGTTTATTACATTAAACTTACAATATATTTTTACGCTACTTAAGTCAGAGAAAGTATAACATGAGTGCCTCAATTAGAGCTGCAATGATTTATCAATAGTCCACTTAAAGAAAATTCATTGGTAAATGTCATTTGAGTTATTTTAAGCTAAAATAAATAATAGTTGGCCTTTTCCATTATTTTCTGACATTTTATAGACCAGACAACGAATCAAAATCAGTCTGCGTATTAATCTGTAATAGAAATTAGCGCAAGAAATTAAATCTTTCTTTTTACAGATAAACTAATATGGATTTTACAGTGAATGACAGGCACAATTTGCAAATGTAATTTAACAAGCAAAACAATCAAATGAACAATAAACTTCATTATAAACATCAAGCAACGTATCAGATAGTGGTGATGCAGCATGATGCTGTAGTAACATGAGAACACCAGAGGGCAGATTACACCATCCAGTAAATAACCAGCAGCAGACAGAAGAGAACGAATATGATCCTGTTAGTTTGAATTATCAGGAAGGCTTACAGTCTAATTCACTCTAATGGCCTGTGCAGCCGGACTAAACATAAGCCAATTTACTCTGCTAACATCCGCGCTTTCTGTTGGGATCAGATGACTGAGACAGTGAAAGTCCTCATCACTGTTCTGGGGTCAGTGTGTTTCAGCTTCTCTGCAGATGTTGAACATGAAAAATGGTGTTTGAGACATCTAATAAGTAGACTTCAAATCGCAGTGATATTTGTTAAATGAGAGCAGTTTTCTTTATGGACACAAGGGGGCATCAGCTGTCAGATAGAGCGAGCAGGAGTCTGACTCAACACTTTACACAAGTGATGTCACTACCAGCCAATGGGCGTGTATGGAGCTGGTGCTTTGCTGTGTTGGAGCACTGGAAGGAGGAGGAAGGGGAGACAGGGAGGGAGGTGATGGGGATGTATTTACGAATTTATGAGGGGAACCAAGCAGAGAAACTGGGAAGAGGAGAGCGAGTGAGATGGTGATGCAGTGAAAATGAATGATGGAAAACTGCAGGTAAACATCTCTGCTGTACATTTCTGGCCAGTGTACTGTTGATCAAAAATACTTAAAGCAACAGGCTTCAAAGTGAGGCACGTTGGAACAAAGTCTATTTAGAGGCTCCCCGGGCAACTATATGTTCCCATGCGATGCAAAGAGAGTATTGAGCCAACCCACCAGGCTCTGAAGCCTGCAGTCACTGTTAGTCCTTAAAGTTCACAGCGAACAAAGCACACAGTGACAAGGGAACTGTGAATAAAGCAAGGTTGAGCCAAGATCGGTTAAAGATTGTGCTGTGCTGCGGGGTGTATTGATTCGTGAAGCTTGCCTCTCCTCCTATCATCTCTGAGTCAATATGTTCCCTGCCGTCGCCCTTCTGCTGCTCTCTGACCTGCTTCTCTGGCAGAGTTTACGAGACACGTAAAATGAAGGCTTGACGCTTACAGTGATCCAGCTGTTACTTCCTGGAACCAATATTGGTATGAATCAATATTAACCGGAGATCTTTTTTTTCTGTACTGTCTGGAGCCCTCTTGCCAGGCAACATTAAGATAATGAACTTTTTGTCAGGAAGTAGTGTGAATTGTTGGGGGCTTTAGTGTATCTCCAGGGCATTTTTTTTTTGGGGGGGGGGAGAACAATGGGTTAACTTAACAGGCATGTTAAGTTGGCCAGTGTGCATTAGAGACTAGGCTTCCATATAACTTGTAATATTCTTGTCATTAAAATGAATCTGTCCTCTATTTAGCATTTATAAGCACAAACTAAACACTTAATAAAAGGTTTATAACACACTATGATGTGGTTGTCTACAGATATAAGGACATTTTAAGTGTTAATTATTTCACAGTATTCGTCAACAGTTCTAACTTCTATCTATGAAGATATGTTTAATCTGATCACAAATGTGTTTTACTATGTTATCATTCATTATCTGTTAATACACCAGTCTCCACTTGCTCACAGGAAGAATTATGTTTTCTTAAAATATTAATGAACACTTGTACAGTATCTGCTTAGGGTGACTTGTTTCATTATATACATTAGACTGACTCTTAATTTCTTCGTCTTTATGAAAAGATACTTGGACATCCATGAGAAACAATGCTATAGATGAAAAGCAGAGTACATTGGGGGTACATGTTCATACATCATCATCATCATCATCATGTCATCAGAGGTGACAAACTGGATTCATACAATAAACATAGTACATTCACAGGGGTTGAATGAAATCTCCATTTTACCAATACAGGAATTGGCTCCTTTTTTGTAGTTTATTGTGGTTCATTATTGTCTGTGGACATTATTCGCTGAAGTGCAGACATGTCTAATGAGACATTTTGTTCTTAGCGCCACTCAGTGGTCACAGTAAAATGATATTTTTCAACCAGCACCTCATGATATTCATGCTGTAGAGACTGATTGCCCCTGTCTTTGACTGAAGTAAATTAACCAGTGATTAACTAGGATTATTTAAATTTCTTTGTGTCAAGTTATTGAAAAAGCAAAGCTTGTGGTGCACTTACATGATGTGCATAGTACAGAATGTTAATTTCGAGTATGTGTAATGCATGCTTTTCTTTGTAATCACAAACAATTACATTACATTACATGTTGCTATACCATTTATATGCTCTTCATGTGTTAGCATCTTTTAAAAATGTATTGTCTGATTTTCTGTTAGATTTTGAGAGGGCGTTTTGAGAGGAGTAGCACCTTAAGATACCTGAATTACTCTAAGCCAAAGAATAAAAAAGAAAATACTTTGTATATTAGCGTGACTCAAAATAGACCCACACTCACGATGCAAATTAGCTCTTGGTAAACTTCAGAAAATCTCAAGGCTGCGAGGGTACAAAGTGTACATGGGCTCTGCAGACTTTAAACACCCACTGCTGCTCTCTAGCCTCGTAGCTCACATCTCTATAAGTCTGTCTGCCAGGATAAAAGTGTGAAGGTGGAAAAAAAGATAGCGACAGAGAGACTGGGAATTACATGTGAGAGGAAGTGAGATATGCACATCAAGGAAGAGGGGTTGAGGCATGGAGAAAGGCAGAATAAAAAATCAGTGCTAGAAATAAAGAAAATGATTAGTAGTGGTGTATATTTTTGTATATATCTCTACTAATCAATATTTTTCATATAGTGAAACAGTGATTTTTTTTTTGTCTTTTTAGAACTGTATGTTTTCAGTTCTTCTACAGCTGATATGACAGTATTGACTAATACATATTGAAGGCGCTGATTTAGTTAGTACCACATTATTGGTGGCGCAAAAGATCATGTACCATTATGGAACATCTAAAATCTAAAAGAGCGCTTTGCAAGCTATTTTAACAAATAAAAATGTATTCCATGAAACAGTTTTTTTAAGTTGTTATAGTCAAAAAAATTCTTCACATAGGTAAATAAAATATTATTCACATAGGGAGAAAAATTAGACAAACTCTGATAAAATGTATAGCTTCACAAAAATATCAGCTCAGTTGCCGAGCAACTCCATCAACAGAGGAAGAGAGATATAGTGAAAAACTTCAGAAACAACAAGTCCAGTAAAATACACATTTCATAAGCTTAACAATGAATTTTGAGTCCTGCCAACACCGGGCCCTCACTGGCAACGCCACCACAAAATAAACAATATACATGTATATAATATCATCTATTTCTGCTTCAATGTTCAGCATTTGCATGAGAGCCTTGCTGCCAAGAACTGAGGACACAAAGGAGAGAGATCTATAGGAAGAGACTGAGTCAGAGAGCTATTCCAGGAGATGTTCCCGTAACACAACCTGTGCTCACCCTCCTTCCAGTGCTGAATGATGCTGGACTCAGTTGCTTACAGCACATACACCATTCTGGCCTTACTACTGTTCATTCATTCATTCATTCATTCATTTCCTAGATAGTACATGTGCACAGCAAGTTTACGTCATGCACTCACGTTTACTGACAAACAGCTGTCTCAGTGCATACACACACACACACACACAGGCACATGTTGCCACGGTCCTGAAAAGATCTGATAAGAGATCAGAAGCAGAGGGGGAGAGGAAATAAGAGGCAAAGTTTAGATCACTAACAGATGCACTCTGTTGTGGCTCTTAAACCGCGCTTCAACATCTCAATACGTCATGTTGTTTTGCAGGCTGCTTATGAGAAATTCTTTATATTGGCTTCCAGGCTTCTCAGCCTTGTTATGAATTAATCAGGAGCTCTTGATGCACGGGAGCCACAGGCTTGTTTACAGAGATGTCTTACCTAAAGGGAAACGCTCGAATCCGATGTGCTGCAGATGAAGCTTCAGTGTGATCTTTTCGCTTGTGTGTTGGTGCAGTAAAATCCAGCTGTTTCCAGTTTCTATCGGGTTGTGTTCGCCAGATTCTACACTTTCATCATACTGAAACTGAGCGAGTTTCATAAATGTTTTACTCTTGTTGACCTACTGCCAGCAAACTGCGTACATGTTTACTTGAGTCATACAGCTTTTCAGTTCTATTTTAAGTCATTGCACCACAACAGAACTGGCTGGTGATATTCTTTATTTTTCTTATTGCTTGGTTGTATCTTTTTCCTCTGTGCACCAGAGCTCTATCGTTAAAGCAGTAACAGCACATTTGTTTACCCTCACTGTGGTGCACAGCTGTACAGCAGAATTAAATGTAGGATTGAAGAAAATAATCTTTACTGGAAGTTGTTGCAAACTCTGTGGTCAGTATTGGATAAAACAAAAGCTATATTGAAGGTGTGAAAGCTGGATTAACTTGTCAAATTGACTACGCTGACCCTCCTCCAAGGCAGAAATAAAGTATCGTCCCCATAGGAAGTATAGCACAGTATTTAATCTCGTTAACATATAGTTATGTGGTGTCTACAAGAGCAAAGAGAGTTAAGATACGTGACACTTACAGTTAACCCAAAAGTAAATTACCAGTTGCTTCGAATGTTGCATTAACAACACATTAGCCTTAGACAGATGTAATGGGTAATTTGGTTAGCAGGAAACTGACAGAGGAAAATCTAAATCAACATCTGAAATGATAAACAACCTGCAGATAAAGGTCAAGCCATTGGACAGTAGATACTGTAAGGATACTTGTCCATGTTTCCTTGGTGACAGATCTGACAAAATGGTGAATGTAACAGTGTGACTCAAACTGTGCCAGCAGTAGTTTCTACCAGCGACAGCATGTTGAACCAACTATTGTTAGCAAACACACACAAATGAGCTTCACTGTTGCACTGGATGACATTTTCCTTCATTACCACAAACTTGGAGATTGTATTTGCTGCTGTAAGTAATCACTGAACCCATCATAATGCTCCATGGAAAATAGTCCCCCATTAATGTACTGTTTAGTCCTATTTGAGTCATGTTTGCTAAAAACTAGTGTTTTAGGAAATGACTGAAACTTTTTTAAAGGATGAAGCTTTATTTTTTTTGACCCATTTTCAAAATGACTAATGAAAATTTCTATATTTTTATATAATATATATTATGTAATTATATTTGTATGTCAAGGGATGCTTGTATTGATGAATTCAGAGCTAGTCATCACCTGACTCGTTCCCATCAGCTCCACAGAGCCTTGTTTCTTTTGGTTTCACCATCCACAGCTTTATTTACATTCTTATCAGAGTTGTTTTCAGCCACAGAAGGCAGCTGTTTTCACCTTTACCTCACTTTATTAACATCAGCTTTATATGGTGATACTACAGCATGTAGTCTTGTGTGTGCAGTGTGTTTCTGCTGCCCTCAAGTGGTTAAAAAATCTGTTGTTTCAAGTTTAAATATGTACATGGCATCTTCAGTATGAACCTTGGGGCCTTAAGTGTCAGAGACCAGATAGAGAGTCAAATCACTGAGAGACAGAATAATGCATTGTTAGTTTTGGTCTTTTCATTTATTAATCATATAGCTTAACTTCAGCCTTATCCTTTAATCACAACGTAGCTGAAGCATCAACATTTTTCGTTTCTGTTCCCTGCCATAAGTGCGTGGTTATATATCCATCCCCTTTACCTCAGTAGTCCTCGTTCTCGTTGCTTTGATCTTCCCAGATGTGCTTTTTTTTCTGTTGATCATTTGCTGACACGGTAGTTCCTTTTGGAGCAGCCATCACAGCAGCTTCATTTCCTGCCTCTCCCTTTTCTTTCTTCAGTTCTTTCCCCCCCCCCCTGACAATCTCTCCCTCAATATAGCTCTCTGTTGTCTTCACTTCCTGTATCTTCTTTCTCAATTCTCTCATCTGCCTCTAAATTTACTTTTACTCAGGCGTCTCTGCACGTGGCATGTACAGGTGCAGCATACTAATGGGATGGGAAGTGTGTGTGTGTGTGTCCTCTGCCTGCTGCCACATGTATGAATGCATGTCGGGCGTCTGCGCTGAGAGATAAAGCTTTCGCCGGCCATGTGTTGGTGATGCTAATGACAGAGATTCTCTGTTCATTAGCTCCAGAGAGACATAAGGTCATCAGTAGCAGCAAAGAGAAGTTTAATTGAAGTCTACAAGAGCATGAAGAAGTGGTAGCCAGCAGTAAAGTACTGTGGCTTTGCACTGTGTCTGATGCATGCTACGTGAGTTGTACTTATACTACTTATACTTGTACTTATATACATCTGTCTGGAGTGAGCATGTAGCTTGATACTAAAATGTTTTAATACCCCGACAGCTGCCAGTCAGTGCATTGGGCATGTAATGCAAAATCCATCTCCTCATCTGCTGCCTGGATTAGCTCCCGCAGTACCCACTGTGAGTTTGTGACGGGTTTGGAGACAGTCAGACGCTGCTCGTCGGGAGGTCTGGCTCATGCCCTCGCGGATGGCTGTTTAGTTTAGTTCAGGGGCGAGAGAGCAAGAGGGCGCAGGTGGCAAACAGACTTGTTGGAAAAGTGATTGCAGGAGGCGCCGGGGGGAGAGAAGTGGACAGGAGTTAGGGGGAGTTAGATTGAAGTGGGAGTTTTCTTTTACCGAGAAGGCCAAAATAGAACAGTTTGATCCACCAGAGAGATGCCTGGTGCAAAGGGACGCTTGATGTGGCAGAAGATGTTTGGGGTGTGTTGGAAAGCTGTCTGCACTGTTTTTGATTCATTTAGAGAGAGTGTGTTGTAATGCTGACACGCTTTTTTTTTATATGCAAATTGACTGGTACAACAAACAACAGCCTTACAGGTTTTCCAGGCATGGTTAAGGGAAACCCAATCATATAATGACTATATACATGTAATTACCCAATCATATGTCACTCGTCAAATAGTTTAAAGGGTGTATTTAGCAAAAGTTGAATGTTGAAAGGCAACTAATAAGATTAAATAAGGTATGTGAAAGCATTCTGATTCAATAAGTAGATTCAGTAATTGATTTGGGTCCCATAAAATGTCTTAGATGTAAGACGTTCCAGGTAGGTATAGATAGGAGTCAGATTATAGGAAAACCATGGTGGTGATGGTGGAGGGGAGCGCTGTCTGACATGTTGCTCCGTTAATACCTGTTCAAACTGGCTTCAATCTGGTGACTGTAAAGGGCATAGCATGTGATTCACGCCATTTGCATCTAATCTAAATGTATGAAAGCATCTGCTAGAACACAGTGATTTAGATTTACCACAAAAGAACGAACAGGCAGTGAATTAAACTGATCACGCGCCTCCGTTTCTACAGTTAAAGATGTGTTGGTTCTGTCTCTATGATACATCACTGTAATAAGAGCCTAAGGTGAAAGTGTTGTGAGGGAGCATGTTACCATTGCTTCCTGTCCCATTAACACTGGGTGCTGCTACAGTACAGTCAGTCCACCATGTTCTTGTTATTTTCTCGCCTTCTCACCTCAGTGCTCCCTCTGTTCACAGTTTTGCTGCCTGTTATTCTCTGCAGCTGTCTCTAATGTTTATGTTCCACTCAGTGCCCTACCTGCTCTGTTCTGCCTTTGTCTTTATTATATTTAATAAAATCCCTTCAACCTTGTTACTTCTGCAGAGCTTCCTGTCTCTTCAATGACTCTGTTTCGGATTTGACCAGCAGTAATTTTACCATACGGACTATCTACTTTCAAATAACAGACAAGGCCAAGGTGGTTGTAAAGGAATTATTTTGCTGTTACAACATCACAGCTTTTTACAACCCAAAGAATTCTTCATTGACTTGGAGTCTATCAAATAAACTTACGCAGCAGAACTGAAAACATGAGCTGATGAGTTTTTTTTTTTTCTTTGGATTTGCACTTCTTTTCTAAGTTTCATCGTGTGTATATATCGATCTTTTCTTTGTTCAGCCAGGGTAACAGACACTGGAAAAATCAGTACACCGCCTCATGCACAAGCCAGCCTGCCCTCTCTGCAGACCTCCAGCAGACACTTACTGGGCAGCACTTGTGGTTTTTGCACAGACACCCAGTTCATAACACTGCAAATGCTGCAGGCTTTCATCAGTGGGCCATAGGATCAATCAAAACAACTGTGTTTCCTCATTCAGCAATAGATAGTGACTTATGAGATATTCATTTAAATGAAAATGGAGATCATTACTTTAAAAGAAGAATAATCAGCAACTATTTTGCAAATTGATTAATTTAGGTGATTAAGTTTAAGTCATTTTGAATTAAAGATGCTAGTCCCAAATGATTTGCTGCTTTTCCTTATTTTAGAAACTTGTAAATTGAACATCTTTGTGTTTTTGACCGTCAATCAGACAAAACAAGCAACTTGATGACCACGATCACCTTGAGCTTTAGCAAAATGTGAAGCTCAGCGTTGTCAAACCACAGTCTGACATTTTAATAGCTTAAACGATTAATCAGACAAATAATCATGCTACTGCTAGTGCTACTGGTATTTAATTTTGTAACCTTTGCTGGTCCTGGGAGAGCTTGCTGAATGTGCTCTTTTTCCTCACGGTCCCTGCTTTACATTCATGGGGTGAACGCCTGAGGCTGCTCAGCATGATCACCATGTTTTTCTGCCTGAATTAGCATTGCTAGCATTTCCTCTGGAACAACTGGGAGTTAAGCGTGTTGCTCCAGTTATTTTTAAATATCATTTTTTGGTGCTGGTGTTTCACTTCCCACCATTAAGTTTTAATTCTCGTAAATGATAACGCAAGGAAAACCCAGTAAAAGAAATGAGGATGAAGAATATTAGAAAATTAGTCTAAGTTGATAAAAATACTGTAAGACTTACAAAAAGCACTTATACTTGTACTGGCAACATATAACATAAAAAGAAGCACAAATGTAAAACCAGCTTTGTCTACTAACAACTAATAATTGTTTTCATTATCAATTCATTTGCCTAAAAAATGTCAAACAATTGTGAAAAAATATTTAATTTACAATAACAGAAAAGCAACAAAAGCTATAAAACATTAAGAAGCTGCAACCAGCATTTTTTTTAACTTAAACACTTTAATAATTATTAAATGTTATAACATTAATCAATTTCAGCACTAAAAATGAAGGCATCTGCTGGTGTCTCCTGGAACAACTGTGTATGTTGTAGGTTATGATATTTCTGATGAATAAATGCTGCAATATAAACAGGTTTGAATTTCATCGTTACGCAGTCTATGCCTACTGCTGATTATTTCCTCTGAACTGAGTGTGTTTCTCCATCTTGCCTGTAGGCTCATGCTTGAGTTCCCTCCTTCCCCATTTCCTCTTCTCATTATTCTGACCTTGTTCTGTTGATTTGCCCTCCTCCCTCCACACACACACACACACACACACACACACACACAAAACCATCGCCATCACACTCTTGGTCGCGACATTAGGCCAACTCTC
This sequence comes from Scortum barcoo, assembly GCA_023238725.1. Classification (NCBI taxonomy): domain Eukaryota; kingdom Metazoa; phylum Chordata; class Actinopteri; order Centrarchiformes; family Terapontidae; genus Scortum; species Scortum barcoo. The sequence goes on from CM041542.1 coordinate 16,656,356, forward strand.
AAACACAGAGGAGGTGCTAATAATATAGCTGCCAAGATGTGTGTCTGGTTATGTGTGTATGTGTGTGTGTGTGTGTTGCATGTGTGTGTGCATAGTGCATAAGTGTGTGTGTTGGAGTGTGACTGATTGTGATGAATGAGGGGCAGTGCGGCTTCCAGCAGATGCAGTCTGTCTGTCTGATAGTGCATCTGTTTGTGTCTCTGTCCTGTGTCCATTAATGTATGTGTTTGCTGCAAGTGTTGCTAGTATTTAACCCCCGTAGGTAGGTGTGTGTGTGTTTTTAATTTCCAAATAAATGATCTGCCATACTCGAGACAGTAAAAGTATTTGGTTTTATTGCCCACAAGGAGAGTCCACACAGGCTTGAACTTAAGATCTCGAGTATTACAGTACACTGAATTATACAGCGTACAGGCAGTGTTTATCTGTGTACATTAAATCATCTTTTTAATGATGCCGTGTACATTGCTGTATGGCAATAAAAACCTCAGAGAATATTAATGCTTCAGTAGATTTCTGAAGTGCCATAGAGGTAAATAGGTTTGTGATTTCACTGTGATCTGTCAGAGATTTACTGCGAGGGCCCTGCGTGGTGTTGATTCAGGCTTTGGACCTGAATCAAGGCTGACTGATTCATTCAAATCTCTGATGTAAATCTGTCTGTTTCTGTGAGCTTTTTATTATTTGCTATATTTCCCCTCATAAGACTGTTCCTTCTTCCACTGTCTCAGTGGATAATCTAAGTGTGTGTGTGTGTGTTTGTTTCTTTTTGTGTCTGTCTGAGAGTGTCTGAAAGCACTGAGCCCCCAGATGACTCATTCAACATTTCTTTCTCTAAGACCCAAAGTAACAGAACACTCTGTATTGGCTCGGCTAACAGAAATAGCACCTGTATAGAGGGAGGGCACTGTGGCTCTAAAAGTTTTATTTGGTGTTTTTTTTTTTTTTTTTTCTGTTTGTTTTTTTTCTGTTTCACTTTCCATCTGTTCCTCCAGTTTTGAACTCTTGAGTTCCCTACATGGACAAAAAAAGTATCTAACAGCCTCCACTCTTCGAGGAAGGTTTCTCCCATTTTTCTCATTTTTTTTTAACCTGGCTGCAGGGATTTGCTCCCCTTCAGCCACTAGCAAGTGGTGGTCCTTCAATGATGTTGGACGGTTTGGTCTCACTCACAGTCAGCCTGTGCAGAGACCAAAAACCTTTGCTCGCTGACTGAATCTGGCAGCTCAGAGGTACAGTTCACGGTGGATGAATGAAAGGTTCCTAAAGAAATAATCCCGGCATGTAATTCCCAAAGTCATGTAAAGTTGTATTGACATTTATGTTTGTGTATACAACAAGCAAGAGAATGAACTTTAAGGGTTTTGGTAGGCTGGTTTGAGATTTTGACAGATACTGAAGATGTTGATTCCTTTAAGATTTCTTCAAAGGGAACTAAGGGGTCATTTGAAGGGCGTGTTCACATGCTTTTGGGTGTCTGTACCTCTGTATCCATGTTATAATTTAGACATTTGTTCCTTGAGTTTTTTTTTTCTCTTCCTTGTTATTCATGGCTCTGATCTCTCTGCTTCCTGTACTCCTGGCCTTCTGCTCCTATATGCTAATCGCCTTCTCTCTCCTTGGGATTGTTATGAGAGCGCGGGGTGCCTCTCTCCACTTCTGTCTCCCTCTAATCTCTGATGTCAGCATAATACTTTCAGTGAATCACTCACACACACACACACACACACACACACACTAACAAAACTTTACCCTGCACGACGCATCACGAAGTTACTTGTCTGTCACAGGCAGCTTTGCAGATGTGGATGAAAGAGGAAGCCGGATCACCGCTCATCAGAAGCTGTTACATCCGCATTGTCATTCATGCTTCTTGCTCCCTGCACTCCTGGCCTACATACAGGCATCTATATCACACACACACTTTGACACTGTTTTTTTTTTTTTTTTTTTTTTTTTTTTTGCTTGTCTTTTCCCATCACGCTGCTCTCACCTCTCTTGCTCTTTCTCCTCCTCTTCCTCAGCTCTCATCTCACCATCTCTGCTGCCCCCATTTTTGAATTGTTTTCATCACGTCATGCACTTTCCTCTCTGTCGCGCTCTCCTCCAACTCCTCCTCTTCTCTGTAAGACTTTATCCACCCTGACAGTGCTGGTGTTTTCCGCATCACCAGGCACGCTACTGGAGCAGCTCTAGCAGTTTTGCAAACCAGTCTTAACATTTGGTTTAACTTGTTTGGAGTAATAACAGAAAGGGCTGCTTTACAGTGCTGACAGTTTGTTTGAAATTTGAATAACTTTCCAAGATGGGCAGTTTACTGAGACCATCCTGATGGTGGGAAAACTACACAAGGTTAAAACAAACCTGCAAATAATATTGAAGCCAGATTTAAAGCCAACGTTTATTAGTTGCTGCTTCGATTTCTCTGATCCAGTGGAACTGTCGAATTGTCACATCAGATTAGATTTTGCCACCCTCTTTTTATTTGACTTTGTCCTCTAAAACGATTTTTTTATCTGTAGAGGTGGAGACTTGAAACCAGGACTCGAGTCAGAAGTCAGTAATAAAAATGAGAACTTAAGTTTTAACTTGGGCACCGTTTCCCAAAAGCATCTAACGGCTAATGTGGCCGTAGCATCCACCTAATGAACCTTCTTAAACTGAAGATGTGTTTCCCTAAAGCATCAAAAGTATCACAGCACTCTTAGAAATCATTACTAAGTCCATACTAAAGTGTAATAGAAATTAAGTGTCTTTGTCAAAGATTACATGTTTTATTGAAGTTTACATTGTTTTTGTCTTTAAACATGAATGCTGATGTTCCCTGTAAGTGGCGGTTGATGTAAAATAAGTGATGATATTTAAATACACAATAATACAAAGAAAGATAAGTAAATCCAAAAACATGCAAAAGCAAATAATTGAGAATAAATTATTTGCTCTGTTGATCTGCCATTTTGGTTTCAGCTATGTAAAAATCAGGGTTAGAGTTGTCATTTCAAAAACATTGGTTACTTAAAGGGCAGCCAGAAAACTAAGGAAATTTGCATAAAAAGTGAACATTTACAGAGTATAGTGTCTGTCTGTGTCTCATGCAGTTTGTGATGTAATACATAAAAAAGAGAGGCTTGTAATTTGCTCATTAGGACTCGAGACTTGAAGCCTTATAAAAAGCTCCGATAACAGGTTTTTGAATTTGAACACTCACAGCGATAGTAGTAGTCACTAGTGATGTAATACTGACACAATCAATCATTTTTTCCAGATAAATGTTAAATGTATTTTCTTTGACAAAAGGCTGCATTATTGCTCACTCACTGCTCTCTGCCTGTCTCTCTGCAGCTCTCACCGACTGACAAGAGCTTGGAGTTTGAAAGAGACTTTCGCATCAGGCACTATGCAGGAGATGTGGTGTAAGTATCTTAACGTTTTATTTATTCAGGAAAAGCTTTTACTGGTGATTCACGCTCTTTTCCACATTTGTACATTTTTACATATTCATGCCTCAGAGTTGCCTACTGAAACTACAGTCTTGTACTTTTGGCCACTCCTAGAGCAGATGGGCGTTTGGGTTCCTAAAAATGAAACTTGATGGTTGTTCACGAGACGTGGGAGCTCCATTCATTCATAATTTCTCTCTAGAGTTTGAACAAATACATATATAACCCTCTTTATTTAAATATTTGCCACCACAGGGAAGTTCCATTCAGTGCACCAGTTAAGCTGTAACGTTAACAATGTCTGCCCAGACTTTAAGCTTCGGTTTTGATCTTTAATATTTCATCCACTTACAAAACGTATTAAACCATTAATCCTTTCAGTTAACCACAGCATAAGAACATAGAACAGTATTTATTGACAGTATTCAGCTGTTAAATTGATAGAAAAAGGCAACATGACCATTTTCACTTGAAAACACAGTTTTTTTTAATATTTCACTTTAACATTTCAGTGCTTTAAAACCATCAAGAGTAACTTAACACCTCTTGAAAATCTTGTCTTTGTTGACCTCCAGGGGTTTAACTTCTCACTTGTATAGTTGACCACAGCCAGCAACAGCCATAAGTGATGCTGGGTGTAGCCAGAGGTGATCCTTTAAAGAGCGCTGCTTATCCACCTGGTGTTTAAACTGCTTATTTAATTTGCATATATGAAGTCTGACTTTAGCATTAGTGTTTGTGTAGTTGTAAACTGAGGATGCTTCACAAAAGAGACACAAAACTGTAACCTCAGCCACACAGCTGAAATAATAATAACCATGTTTAAGAAAACAAGCGTCCTGGGCTAGCCGTTATTTTTAAATTTGTGAATTATTATTGTTTAAATTGTGAATAAAGAAAATGATACAAGTCATCTCACGACCCTAAGCTGCTCCATCTGACAATTTCATGTTGAATTTGAATGATCCCATTTTCTGCTAAAAGGAGGTACATTATGAAATAGCTCCAAATGAAAACGTGGACTCGTCTTTGGAAAATTATTCCTCATTCTCACTGAGGAATAATTTACCAAAGATTATTTCATGTTCATGAAGTTTTCCAGCCAGTTTCTACATTGAAAAAAGTTTTGGTCAGCCTAATATACTGATGAGTGCCCAGCGCACGAACACGCCAAATGACTGGAGAAAAAACGGCCACGTTGTACTCTAATATAAGTGATAAAAAACAGAATTGAATGGCACCAAAAATAACACTCTTTGTAATGTGTGATGCGGAACAACCAACAAATTGCTCCCACTTCACATTCAAAATGTAAACAGTCACACTTTCATGCATGCACACACACTGGTGCACACACTTTAACAACATTTTCATTGAATGACATCTCCTGAAATGACAGAACCACTTCCCAATCCCCAAAGTACTTGGACATCATTCAAATGAATAAATCACATGCGCTAAGCCCCCAAAAAGTGCTCTCAGGAAAACGTGCTGAGCCCGTTTGTGAGGGCTGAGTGTGTGCCACCCAGGGGAAGACTTAGGCAGAGGAGCAGGGCCTGACTGGCAGGCTTGATTGATCCCTGAGCCACTTAGGCCATCTCACAGCGTGGTGTATACAGCTCTGTTATTTAGCACACGTTAACTAAGTGTACATTAACAAGGATTAGCTTATATTTTGATTAACTCAGACCACAATGGAGCACCCTGTGGCCACTTCATTAAGGCCACTTGTACACATAGCAGTGACTCAGTGCATTAAAATATGCATACCTGGTCAAGAGGTTTAGTTATTGTTCTGACAAAATATCAGAGAGAGGATTGAATATGATTTACTGTAAGTGACTTTAACCCTTGACTTATTATTAGGTGGTTTGCAATAACAGCATAAACATCTGTGTAGCAATACCTAGATCCATATTCAGCTGTGCAATAACACCTCACCACTGCATATCTAACTGGGTAAGGCTGTGTATGTAAATACTGTCTCTTCTTATTATTACTATTACTGTTTTACTATTTATTGTACATATTGTTTTTGTGTTTTGTTTTGGTTTATATTCTCTCTATTATTTAATCTCTGTCTTTAATTGTTGTTTTTTAGCTAGCTATTCGTAACAGTGTAATTTCCCCACTGTAGGGATCAATAAAAGATTATCTTATCTTATCTTATCTTGAATGTTTCAGAAGCCACTGCTCTCCTTGGTCACACAACATCTTTTGGGGTTTAGAGGGAATGGTGCAAAAAAACCCAGAAATAGCCAGTTAGCATCACTTCTATGTCCAAACACTTGCTGTCAGCTTCTGAAAGCTTCTGAAAACTGGACAGTAAAGGACTTTTAAAATGTCGCCTGGTCAAACGAATCTTGTTTCCTGTTGCGACATGTAGACATCAGGGTCAGAATGTGGAGTAAACATGAATCTATAGATCCACCCTCCCTCCTGTTAGACCCCTTTAATACAACCTGAGCATGTTTTAAGGGCCTAACGACTCAACCCTACCTACCCGAACAATGTTCAGGGCCATGTGCACCCCTTGGCCACAGTCTGCCCAAAAGTTGAAATCCAAAAGCTGAATACGGCCACTGCCAGCAGGATAACATGCCATGTCACAATGCCCACTTCATCTCAAGCTACCTCCACCAACTGGGTTCAAAGTACTTGATCGACCTCCACAGTCGCTAGATCTCAGTCCACCTCTGGGATGTGGATAAGGGCAGCGTGTGTGGACATAATAAAAGTGTGTGCACATGCATTTACCTGTCTTCATCTCTTCACAGGTACTCAGTGGTGGGTTTCATTGATAAGAACAAAGACACTCTGTTCCAGGATTTCAAGAGACTGCTGTACAACAGGTACACACACACACACACACAGTAATATACACTGCTTCAATCACCTCCACACACTCCTTGCAGCACTTTGGTTACATGACACCCTTCTACAAAAAAACTGTACAGGGCTAGTACAACTAATCTCCTTTCAGCTTGTTCTCATCCTCCTCCTCCTCTCCAATCCTCTGGGGCTTTTCATCTACTGAATATAAATCAGAGGTCTAGTAATTCCTGACTTTTCTAATGTTCGCTCTTTCATTCGGTCAAAAGCATGATATGTGGATAGCAGCCAAAAATGTTTTAACATGGGTGCCAATGACCTAATGGAAACTTGTGCTTAATTCAGGGCCTACATTAAAATACAAATGTGCTAAGGTAGGATTCTTTCAAATACAAAAACATAATAGATGATCTGAGCTCTCTCTTTTGACCTCTTTAACGTCTTTCCCTTGTTGGGCGGCCAACAACACTCAATTGTGCCACAATCACCAGCTGTTTTTTTCTCAGTAGCCCTGTAAGTGTTGTAATATCTACTTTACACAGCAATGACTTGCATGTTTTCTCATTTGTGTGTCCAGTTCTAACCCAGTACTGAAGGGTATGTGGCCTGAGGGCAAACTGAGCATCACTGAGGTCACCAAACGACCACTGACAGCTGCAACACTCTTCAAGAACTCCATGATCTCGTTGGTGGATAACCTGGCCTGCAAGGTGAGGAGTCAGGGTTGATGAACCGTTTGGCAAGCGTATCATCCAGGGCTGTCATGGAAGAAAAATGTTGTTTACCCACCTCTCAAATTCTGCCCTCAAATGAGACTACCTCTCTTTTCCTGCTGCAAATTCTAAGATTGCTCGTTTTGTTTTCTGCTGGAACTTGATATCTTAATGGTGTCATGATTGTATCCTCCTAACACAACTATCAAGCCACTGAAGCTAGTAGCTAGCAAACACTGCAGGAGCTGCTTTCACTCAGCGGCGTAAAGGATTAGAGGAGGAGAATATGACATCTGAAACATGTTGAATAATAACAGGCTGTCAAATAACAGACCACACAGTAAGAATCAAGTTATGAGCCTGTAAGTCATAATCTCATGTCCTTCGTTTCTGTGGTTTGACAAATCAGTTAATTGTCATTTTTCTGCAACAAAAAACATACACCCATAGAATGATAAAGTACCTTAAATCACATGATAACTGTGCACAGTGATTTTGTTATCACTCATATATGACCTGCGTAAAGGTTGACATAAAAGCCTGAGGGTTAGGGCTGCTGTTTATGTCCTGGAAGGGTGCATGTTGTAATTTATGGGCAATATAAAGTGGATTAAATAACAGCGTTAGTGATGTGTAAATTTCCTACCTCTGTGTACAATATGTGCTCCCACAGGCCTCAGTAACGATATATTATTGGACAGTCTTGCAGGTGTAATAGATTAAATAAATGTTCAGTATTTGACACACTGTCGCCCCCTGTTGCCTTCTGTAGGAGCCTTACTATGTTCGCTGCATCAAGCCCAACGATGTCAAGTCCCCCCTACTCTTCGAGCAGGAGCGCTGCCGCCATCAGGTGGAGTACCTCGGGCTGCTGGAGAACGTCAGAGTGCGGCGTGCCGGCTTCGCCTGCAGACAGACATACCCTCGCTTCCTACAGAGGTACCCACAACAACATAATCATTCTACAGGATGTTTGGTCTTGTGATAAACATTTTTTCATCTTGCACACCTTAAATTTATTTAATGGTTACTTTTTTATTTAATTATATGTTTATAAAATATGTGAAAATAGTGAAAAATGAATATTAGTATTCACCAGCACTCACAGCAAAATTATAGCCCTGAACCCCTGAAGCTGCTCATTGGGCAGCCATGAAAAATATTAAATGACAAGTCCTCACTGCGGGCTGTGAATGTGTGTTGTGTAATCTTAATCAGTTTGCATCTAATCTAATCTTGCAGCTAATCAGTTACATCTCCAGCATTCATTACAAAATAGCCCTTTCATCATCATCGTCTTCTGCTTCTACCTTAGTTTTGTCAGTTTCCTACAGAGTGCAATCATAATATTTTTCTCCTCTGACCTCCATTAAAAACAGCTTCAAACAGCCTTAGACTCAACACTCAGGCTGGATTGTTGTAAAACATTGTAATATGCTGCAGAGATTAATGTGATAAAGTAAGCAATCAGCTGCTAGTCAGTGACCTGCATTATTAACTGGACATTTTATTCATGTAAAAGCTCAAACACCTGACAGTACATGTCTGTTTACATCCCAATTAGCACGGATTTGCTCGGAAGCAGAGTATCAAAAGTTAATTCTTTAGGGCCAATACAAGTGTTGATATTTAAGTTTCAAGCTAATACAAATCATTTTCAAAAAACAATTTGATGGCGATTCCTTAAATTGTCATAATTATGTACAGTACTATGTACAGCAATTTACTACGCTAATTTAATGGTATATCTCTAATCTTGACAGTATAAAATGTTGCACACGACATCTTTCATAAGAAGGTTCTGCATTGGTTCATAACAAAAAAGTGACAGAGGAGAGACAAGCTAATGTCAGATCAAGGCTAGACTTTAAAGCAATGGACAGACGTGGGTCCTTGGAGTCTCAAACGTCACCTCGTGCATCCCTGTGGAAGACGAGTGGGAGCGATGCAGCACTACTGTCAAAGCATTCAGTCTCTCACGTCAGATAGGACCCAGAATGCTTCACTCACATCTTGAACTTGTAGACATGCTACATTATTATGTTAATTGCGTATTAGATGAGATCTTGATAGATACTTTAGTTAAAAGCCTCCAAATCACCATATACCTCTCACACATTTGATCCAGATAGCCTAATAATGTTTATAAGATTGTTCAGTCTTAAGGCTCCTTAACACTCTCTCACACACACACTATAGTAACCAACACTCCCAATAGTACACACACACACACTTGTTGTTGCCTTGCCTTCATTCCCCAGCTGTCACATTTGCCCACTGCCCTTGTAGAAGCCATCATGCTGGACGGAGGATTAGGTAATGAATCTTTTGCATAACATACTAACAAGTCATCCAGCTCTGTCACGCCAATCCCCCTCGCTGATGTATCTGGACTTACATCACTGACTTGCCAGTGGCCCAGCTGTGAAATGACACAGGGAGGCAGTCTGTTGAGAAGCGCTGGGATCTGGAGGACAGAGTAGTATCGCTGCTATCTTTGAATAGCCCCATAATGTGGATTATTCATGTTTTTACATTAGCTTTAGGTTTTTCTGTGGTTTGTAGTTTTCAATGTGTGAAAACAACTTTAAATGAATGTAGAAAATGTTGGAAATTTCTGACCATTTCACTGTCACCTTTTTAAAAAAGACACACTGATTCATTAGCTGTGAAGGCCCGTCACTGTCCTTTTCTAAAATCATCCTTGGACAACCCATGCAAATTACAAAGAGCCTTGCTTTTAACAGAGGAAGTAATTTTATTAAGTGACAGCAGCACAAGCTGTTTCAGGACCAACTCGGCTCTGGTGACATAATGTTGATGGTTGATAAAATGAATGTAAGGCCTCAACATCTGGTTTTGAAGGTCCTATATTTTACTCTAATTGCAGCTCTGAAAAGACACTGAAAAGAGTTTAATTTGACCTCTTATCCCCTGTTTGTGGCTGTATGTGCACTTTATAATAATCAGTTTTTTTTAAGTGTACTAAATAAGATTTCCATGGCACCACACCAGGCAGAAAAGCACTGTGTAAGGACTGTGAAGTGCACAGAAAGGACACACATACATGTGAAGTGCACAGAAAGGACACACATACATTATTTTGTTACAAAGACTCTTACACAGATTTTATATTACCATAATAAAGAGCAGTAAAATCATAGTAATAACAATGGTTTTCTTGCCGTGCTACTGTAGCATCAGTATCAGTAACATCAGTATGCTAACAGGGTCAAATGAACAATGCTAAAATGTTAATTAGCACTAAAAACAATGTGCAGCTGAGGTTGATGGAAATCTTATTACATTTGCATGTATTTGGACATAAACGTCAAATAGACATTTTACCTGATGATGGTGCAAGATGAAAAGTTAAGGGACCACTTAATTTTTACAGTTCAACCTGAGGGGAACATGAATGTAAGAGGGAAATTTTATGTCAGTCCATCCCACACTTTGTCTCTCCTCCAGATACAAGATGATCTCAGAGTTCACGTGGCCAAACCACGACTTGCCATCGGACAAAGATGCAGTGAAGAGGCTCCTGCAGGGGTGTGGATTTGACCATGATGTGGCCTACGGCAAAACCAAGGTCTTCATCCGCACACCACGCACCCTCTTCAGCCTGGAGGAGCAGCGAGCCGAGATGGTCCAGAGAATCGTCCTCTTCCTCCAGAAGGTGAGAGTCTGACTGCCTCGTGGTAGCTCAGATACTGACATGACGGCTTGAAACTGGAAATTACTGGTACATTATTGCTCTGACACAATCTGTGATGACAAATATAAAAATGGAAACACTATTGGAGCCTCCAATACGCCCCCTGTAAATCACTGATTCATTACATTTCTTATTTTTTAATAATGTTTTTATCTTTCCCTGATTTAAGCAGTTGAACCAAATTAGCAATATTCTCTTTCAGTTTGTGATGATAATGAAAGAGTTTCTATTTGCAAATATCTGTCTTTGTGAATACCTCTGATTGCCCATCATCAACAACTATTATCTGATGAGGGTCTTCAAACTAGACAATGATTATGCTCAGGTTTCAATTTGTGTTCTCATAGAAATTCACAAGCTCTTGCTCTGCATATGAATAACCTCGGAGACTCAAAAAAACTCTAGTCAAATTTTTATACAAGTGCGGCGGTATTTTGGAGCTAATCTAATCTTGTTTTATTAGCATTAGTCTCTTATATCTCTCAGGGGGAATGTCTCTGCCTTCTCTCTTTGTCTGAGTTTTCACCCGCTCAGCTATTGTTAAGTTTTGAGATGGGATGGGTTCAGATTTCTAATTTGAGATGAGTTTTGGGCACTAACTCAAATGCTCTTTCTATCTGAGTATAAAACACCAGAACAATGCAGATTTCCCCCATGCATTTTCTCTACCCCAAATCTGTTTGATGTTTTTGGTTTTCTCAGGAAAACCACTCAAAAATTGTAAGTGTAATATATTTATTTACCATTTATCTTATCTCTTTTCATACAGTCCAAGTTTTGAACTGATTCATTGGAAGACTGGAATGGGATTTCTTGTCTGGCTGTCTGTACACCTTTTTGGTTTAAGCTGCTCAGACATCCTGCGTGGTAAAACCGCTGACAGCAAGATTTAGAAAGTTGGTGTTTAGACATATTCAGGCCACTGCAGATCTTAAATGATCTTGATCCCTCTATCAGCAAAATCTTCTCTCCGCATTACATGAATGTAATATTGAAGTTAAAATCGGGGAGTCCAGTGGCAGAAGTGGGCCAAGATGCGTTCAATACAAAAGCCATGTCTTCGATTAAATCCTGGTCAGGTACCTTTGTTGCGCCTTGTATGTCTCTTTTTCTCTGTCTCTTTCTGCTTTTCTGTCTTGGCCTCTGCTGTGTCTAACAAATAAAGGCAAAATGCCAAAAGTTAAAATGAAATCAACATAAAGTGTCTGAGTGGAGTCACACCATTCTTTCAACAGTTTTTTCTTTGTTTGATGATGGTGCAAATAACTCTAAAATCTTCCACAGGTGCTCACCTCGGTTGACATCTGGTGACTGTGAAGGCCATAAAATACGATTCACATCTTTTAAATTTGACCCTTCACGCCGTGTATGGAAGTTGCTGCATTTATTACTTGTTTTGTTGAGGCTTTTCCTTTAATTTGTCCCCTGTTTATAGATGGGTAAAAAACAAATACATGTCCACAGATTATACAAAGAGTCGTATTTTCCCTGCATTTAGTCATTTTTACTAGCTGAGAAAACTGTGTAGACTATTTTTCTTCCCTTTTTCCTCTGACTAAATGTTGCGTTGGCTTGGGTGTGGCCACATGCTGCGTCTCTTTATGTGAATCATATTACTCTGCACTGCTAAGGAGAACACAGAAGATATTATTGTTATTTGACTGGTACATCAGTTTTTCCTTCAGCTGGACATGTTTTAAATGATCCTTTATAAATATTGGTCACTGTTTGTCAGTGAACCCATCATGCCTCAGCAGTTTGATGCAACCTTCAGGCGAGAATGTCGGTATCTTGGCGTGATATTAGTGTATGTGCTGACATGTGTCGGACTGGCGCTCGGGGAAAAACTTTGTCGCTTTGATAGACGGAGAGATTGGTTCGTAAACATGGAGTATTGCTCTGTGTGGCTGTCGACTCAAGGATGCACTATGCAAATCTCTGACTGACAGGAATGTGGCTCCAAAACGTCAACACTGTGTTGGCGTATGTGTGTGGAAACACACTCTGCATACATCATCTAGGCGCTCGAAGCACTGTATCCTACACCTGGGATCCATGTGATTGACACTTACACATTTTCATTACATTAGAATCAAGTGGGTGGATTCCTCCACATGCTACTTTCATGTCTGCCTTTCTCAAGGAGCATCTCCGAGCTCTCAGACATGAAAGGGTTGTCCGACCAAATGAACTGCTGTAGAGGATTGATTGGTTGACCTTCGTATTGATCTGTATGACCTTTTGCGGGCTCTTCCCATGATCATACCAGACGGGTGTTCCTTCTGCATCTCCCTCAGGAGAATCCTATCTTGTATCTCCCAGGATAAGCAGGCTTTGATAATGAAGGGAAAGCCCAGAGGAATAACAGCTTTTCCACCAAAACAAACACCACAACCCGGCTGGGATGTCGTAGCAGATGTATTTAATCTCGCTCTCTGTTGCTGTTAAGGCCTGGTATGCAGTATGTGCTTCACACGCAGACACAAGCGTGCTCGTGCTATATGCACTCACTGACACACAAAATCAAATAGTGGTGTGACGGCAGGATTGACTCCTGTATCTATCATGCTGTTACTCAAACAAACATCCCAGCCTGAGTCTGATCTGCTGCGCCAAGCAATCCCCTTATCAGCACCTGGCACACCACGCTGCCTTATGCCAGCCAGTCAGGACCACAGTGCCAGGACTGTCAGCCTATGACTGAGGCTCAGACACACTTCTTGTCCCTCCGCTTGCCTCATAGATTTATAATGATACTACTTAGTTTGCCCCATCAAACAGCTAAAAAAACACAATCTGTGAAAGTGCACACCACCTTAGGACAGGTTGACTGGCTCCTTGTAGAGCCACTGCCTGTCCTATTTAGGGGAAACATCATGTTTTTTCTGTAGCTGCACTCTCCTTTTAGCCTATTAAATTACCATAACCTCTCCTCCTTTGAGGAGGGGGAGTAGCTGGAGGAAAGGATCGCGGCAGGAGGACGGTGGAGGCTCCTTCACGGCTCCATTTAATCCTGCAGGTCTCCCCATCCTTCAATCCTTTCTCTGTGTGCCCTTACTCACCTCATCTCTCCACTCTTTCTGCGCTACAGCCACTCAGTCTGCCCGGCATGATATTTATTGCAATCAGGCCTGGGTGCATCACCAGTGATTGCTCTGCGTCCTCCTGTGTGCAATCCTGCATCGACAACACTGAAATCTCTACCTTGGACTGAGCAATACAATCATTACCACTTTAAGAAATGGCAACTAGGTGAATGGCAAAAAAAGGCACACAGTCCAACATAAATACAGATTTTATAAATTATACATAGGCAACCCCCACCTTCCTTCCGTGTTAAAATGAATATTTCATAAATTCAAGCTCAGCCATCCACATCACATTAACTGTCGGCGCTTGTCAGAGCAGCGACGATGACGAGAAGAGAGACTCCCCCTCGTGTATTCAGAGCTGCAGCCTTAATTGCTTTTCAAAGCTGTACGTAGTCTCCGTGTAGCAGTAGGTTTATCAGACGTGGCGATTGTTATGTCTTGGGAAGTCACGGTGGTCACAGTGGGGGTGGCGCTGTCTGTGCGGTTAAATCAAAATGTCTAAAAAGGATAAAAAGCCTTATTTACTTTATTTTGTTTCCCCCTGGATAACTGGTGTCTCGAGGGAATAAATAGCGCTGTAATAACTAAAATCTTGTTTTTGGGGAATCTGACATAAAAGGGAGTGTCTGTGCATGGTACTATGCAGCCCTCTTGTGAATAGCAGACTCCTCGGTGTGAGCGCAGCACTGCCTCCTCTCTGCTTAACTGTCCAGAACTGATCTGTCTCCTGCTAGACCTCAGCAGAAACATGATCTCTAATCCTCTGATCCCCTCTGAACCTGCAAAGTGTTTTAGTTATCATCCAAAGCTGTCGCCGCCACAAAAAATTTCTGTGGGTGAGAGCACTGTCGCAGATCAAAGGAGGATGGTTTTAAGTTTTTTGTAACAATCATACTGCGAGATTTTGAAGAGAGGAAATGTGCTTCCTCTGTTCTCAGTAAAAGAAGGTTCAGTTTCTACATCGCAGCTTTTTCTGTGTCTTCATTTTCCTTTGATATATTGTGTTACCATTGATTCTGTAACTTAAGTACTTTTCTTTCAAAGTGTAAAACTTGTGACTGTTCTTCTGCCATTGAAAACTGAGCTGAATTCGCAAACCTCCAGCATATTTTGTTTTTAGTGCTCATGGTCTTGACCTTTCGGCTGTGCAAACCCAATTTTTAAAAAAAAGTTTGAAGTTTCAATTGTATGAAGGCTAAAGAAAAGACTTACACTGTGCTGTCTTTCAGTGCTGTAAGTTAAAACTATACTCCACCTTCGGCAAGTACAAAAACTCTAAAAGACTGTAACCATGGGTCTTTCTCCATGGCAACTGACATGTGGCTCACAGCCAAAGCTTTCTGAATTTTTTTTGTTTTGTTTTGTCTCCAGAACAACCGTTACAAAGGACACCAACTACTAAACATCTGACAAATATTCAGGTTTATGTATTTACATGATTAACCGGTAATCACAATAAGACTTTTTGACCACTAGTAATGCTCTGTAGCAATGTTTTAACAAACCATTTTGGTTTGTACTCAGCAAAGTAAGGGGCTTTAGATATATGAAGAAAAAAATGCAGTAATCTTTCGTAATCTTTTTAAAAGAAAGCTCCCCAGCGTAGCTTTTAATTGTTCCGCTCATCTGCTGTTCAGTGAATTTACAGTTTCAGCTCTATATGTAGGATTCTAAGTAATTAATTCAAGGAGGACTGCACTGAAGTCCATCCTGTATACACTATTGGATAGCACAAATGATAATATACAGACCAGCTGTGCAGATATATTGAAAACGTGCAAAATGCTAACATGCCTCTTCCTTCATTCTTTTACATTTTAATGGATGGATAGTGTCCTGTATTGATGCTTCATTCTTCAATAGGTTGATTTTATTGTGTGTCCATCAAACACGGTTGAAGAGAGTGTGTTATTTTAAGCTTATACTGCTGACCACTGGCAATATTCTTCCAGTCTGTTTTGTCCAGTCTCATCTAATTGATGGATTAGCCATCCAGAGCCGTTCAATTTGATCTTCAATATTGTCCTTTGTAATTAGACAACACTGCTCAAAATCAGTTTGTACACCATTGTTTCACATCTCTAATGCTCTACATTAACGCAGAGTTAAAAATGAAAAAAAAAACATAATGCTGTGAGTCATGATTGAAGGAATGAGGATCAGTGCTCACCCAAGCACTTTATTGATTTATGATAATGACTGCTGGCCTGTGCCTTGGCCCAGTGTCTCCCAATGACAGCCTGTGGTCAGAGCACGTTGCAGCCTCACTAAATTGTGTCACACACACTTGATTCCACCTCCCTCTGCCCATCGTGTGCATCGAGCATGTCACTGGAAAACCAGCTCAATATCCCCAGAGGATGTGGAAACTCAGGCGTTCAGCAGTGGGTTGCAGTCAAGTGTGTCAATGGTGCAGACCGACCTATCTGTCTTTCCATGTCGGAATTTGGGCTTCTTTTTTTTTCACTCTAGGTGACAGCAAGGTGAAGGGCTGTTTCTGTGTTTTTGTATTGGAGCTTTTAAATCGCCAAAACTGCAGCTCAGTTAATGGTCTTTTATTAGAGCTGCAGTCACAGTTTGTAAGATGAAAGACATTCAGTAGCCACTAATTGGTCTGGTGTGTGTTCTGCTCTGCTCGACATTTCAACCTGAAACCTTCCAGCTCTCACCAGTTGCCCTGGATTTGTGAATGCTTTTACCCAGTATGCATTTCCAGCCAGCCCCCACCCAACCCCAAATAAAACCCCAGCAATCTGTCCCGCTTTGTTGCGACGAAAAGATCCCCCAGTCTGGCTTTGATGAGCTCATAAATCCCTGGCCCCGGAGCGTGGTGAGGGCAGCCTCCATGATGGCAGAGTCTCTAAAAGGATGATCAGATGGCTTTATTGGCCAGGAGAGTAAGGGGGCAGACCGTCAGGGGCCTTGTTATTGGCCTGATTTATCCACATTCCCCCGAGTGTCATCTTCATCAGCTCACCAGCGTCATCGCAGCCGGTCCGCTTCGCCGTTTGAGCAGCAGAAAATGTGTTTATAGTGTGTGTTTGTGCCTGTGTGGGTGGCTGGATGGCCCCATCATAATTCTAACCTCTCGCCACTTTCCACCTGTCATACACCTTAATGAGGCTCCAAAGACAGTGGAGGCAGTTTATGTCTGCTGTTATCTGATTCATTGTTGCTTTATGATCTTTTTTTTTTTTCCTCTCTTGCTTTGCCCCTCACCTCCCACCCCAGTCGTTTGCAATTTAATTAGTGATTTATAGCTTAGATAAACACAGTTGTTGATCTGGCATGGGCTCGTGCTTAACTGGGCTCTCACTGAAAATCTTACTTGGCCACTTTTTTGCTTTGTTACTTTGTGTATCACATGAACACATATGCGGCAGGGAATTGTGTGCGCATGTGTCTGTGTGTGTTTGTTGGGGGGTTGGCGGTTGTCTGAGGATCTTTAAATAAATGCTCAGTGATGAGTGTAAACACGATAATGGTCTCATATCCAGTCACAAGGCGAGGCTAACCGTTACATCATCGTTCTCTGTCACAAAATAAATGAGAGAATGTAAACACAATTACAGTAAGTATACGAGTAACTATAGCACTGTGCAGCCACATCATGTATGAAACCTCTGTCTGTTACTGTGGCGTTAAATCAGTTCCTTCTGCCATAATGTCACAAAATATGCCATCACAAATCACATCACTGTTGTCCATAATTTTACATGTCTGCTCATCATAATGAAAATTAGATTTATGTTTTCATTTTTCTGGTAATAGCCAAGATTGCCACCCCAGTGACATGTTATTAAACATGTGTGGTATGTTTTTGTTTTTTTTTTTTCCCAATCCATCTGGGTCCAAATGAAATGAAAATCACATAAAATAGGTATATGAATGTGAAATTAAGCTCAAACAAGAGCGTGTCATGAACAGTTTGTCCACTTGAGCTATGTTGTTGTATAAGTGGAGATGAGTGTTTATTCCCGCATCATTTTATTTTCTAACTCTAAAAGGTTCAAATTCCAATTTGAATGCATTCACAATCGAGCATGTACACCAGGGCAGTAATGTTTGACCCGATGGCTGCTCTTAAAACTCTGCCTAATTTACTGTAACACTCTGAAAACAGTCTGAATATAAATGAAAGTAACTTTTAACCTTGTTCAGAGACAACTAAGTCAGTTGCGGCCAGGACAGGCAGTAAAAGAAAAAAAAAAAACATTCATTCCTCCCACCGCTGTCACCCAGAGCATGTGGGAGAGTCATCTCAGGGGTCGATTAATGATGAATATGTAGTTGCTCCTCTTTTCTCACTCTCATCTATTATGTATTAGAGACAGTGCAGCGCAGAGGATAAGGTCGTCAAGTGCCATTTTGCTAGAGAAGCACCATTTGAGACTTCCAGTAACGCAGCATTAGAGGGGCTATTTTTATGCATGAATAGAGATTGGCTGTGTAAATACAAGCCATCTCAGAGTATAGAGTATTTAGACATAAATGCAGTCTGTGCTTTTTATATAGATAAAGCAAGACAAAACACAACATGGTCAAAAAATAGATCAACTTTTCATGAGCAAGTAAGACAAAGTATTTTTGAGGTAATAATCTCAAATATGTGTGAATGCTCTCAAAAGAGCACTTAATTCTTTTTCTTTTAAATTCAAATTTGCTGAATTGGAGACGTGTACTTCCACTGGACAGCAACAACAGACACACATTAAAGAGCATACATAGAGTCAGACAAGTTTGCATCACAAAGGACAAAGGAAAGGGGATAAGTCTGTGATTTCTGACCTAAGCAAAAGCTAAGTCTTTTGACCTTGTGAAAATTCCACTTGTAAAAACTGACAGAAACCCACTGAAGAATCAGAGATTTAATGCACCAAAACCAGGCAAGTAGACTTTAGACAACATCACTTTACATCCTGGGGACAGATTTTCCAGCTTTTTAGAGTGATAGAGCTGATCTCAGATTAGCGGATATAACACATGATTACATAAACTTTCAGGCTTAAAATATCAAAATTAAACCTCCATTTTCTGAGAAAGACAGTGTGACCAGGGTGACTTGAATATTAGATGGCTGACTGGCCTTCTTTCATTGATTTCATGGTTATTTTTCAGAGGGCCACCCTCTTTCCAGTTCAGAATTAATGCTTTCGGTGAGTGGATGCTTTGAACTAGATCTTTCAGTGGCTCTCCAGTGAAGGTGTCTCCTTGTTACATACCTACATTTCACATTAGAAAATAATGTCAAAATACAACTTAAACTCATATTTCCAGCTGATATGGTTAAAAGATTATCATGTTAAAAATACAGGAATGAATGTGTTGACTCCGTCATCCAGTGGTGCAGGACTTCTCATCAGGTGAAAACCGCCTCTTCCACAGTTTTAATATGCAAATATAAGAAATTCCTTTTTGTGCCTTCGGGCCACCCCCACACTTTGAAAGTTTAAATTGGTCCCCATGATTATTCTGCATCACTCTTAGATGATATCAAGGATAGAGCCAGTGCAGTACTTTGTTTAATTTGTGAGTGTTCGGTCTGTGACACTAAGTGCGTTATTATTTAGGTATTATGCAGTCAAATAAAAGTGTAAATAATTGAGATGTTGTGTGTATGCAAGAAAGAGGGAGAGGAATTCAGTAAAAGGGGAGCATATGGTGGTGTTTTTAGTGAGGGCAGATCAGGAGTTATGGTCTCCCAGGGTCCCACTTCCATCTATTATTCATGTTTTAGAGGGTCTGATAGCTACTCAACCTATGTTTGGTCACAGGGAGGTTTGGGGTCCTTAATTTAGCCCTTATTTTAGTATGAATCCCTGTTACTTAAACATTAAAAAGAAAGATGTATAATAAATAAATATGTAACGCTGTATGATGAATTCTAATGATGTGAGTAAAGAAGAACATTAAGAAAATGTCAGTATGGCCTATTGAAATACGCATTTATATATTAGCTATAGCAGCAGTATTCAGCTGTGTTTATAGCTATATTCTCTACTTTTCACTTTTAGTTGGACCCAGCTTTTACCACCGCCACACAAAGACCTTAGAATAGCCCATCTAGTGGTGGACATTAAACTAAATAAATAAAAATCTAGATACAGCAGATCTTATCTTCCCCTCAGCCTTTTACTTTAGTCAAGTTCAGGAGATGGAGCGGGTTGTCCACAAATCACATGATTGGCGGTGTCTTTTGATAGCCAGGCCAGCACCGTGTATGGTGGCTCGCTGCCATTGGTGTGCGTGTGTGTGCGAATGGATAAATGAGAGGCAAAATTAGAAGCTGCTACAGTTTGGTTTTGGACTGATGAAAGGGTCTTAAAGTCAAGATATTTTAACCTCTGCTGCTTTAATCTCTCACACTCTGTCTCTTGTGAGTCATACCTTTTCGTTATGTTTGTCCTGTGTCTCCAGGTGTGGAGGGGCACCATAGCCAGAATGCGATACCGGCGGATGAGAGCGGCCCTCGTCATCCTGCAGGCCTACAGACGCTACAAGGTCAAGTCCTACATCCGCGAGGTCAACCGGCGCTTCAAAAATGTCCGAACCATGAAGGATTACGGCCGGCACGTAAAGTGGCCCACGCCCCCCAAAGTCCTGCGCAAGTTTGAAGAGGCACTCAGAAACATTTATAACAGGTAGGAGTTGACATTTTCTAGATAACATTGTCTTTGAATGTGACTGCTCTATATTTGCTGCCATTTCAAGATTCTGATAATCGTTCTGGCTTTTCAAAAACAAATAACAAGCTGCTGTATTTCTCCATGTTCAAGAAGAGGTTTGGGGTAAATTCTCTTTTGTTTAAAGCTGTTATAGGAAGTGAAATTACATTTAAGTGTTTAGCAATGTTCCATCAGTTTTCAATTATGTCATTTTAGACAGAGGCAGAGGGCGAGCGTTTTTAGAAGAAAATGTTTTAAATGGCTTTCTTTTGAAGAAAATCACTTTCCTAAATTGGATGAACTAAAAGTGGATCTCACTCCAACTGCAGGAGAGAACGCATGGCCTCGAGTGTTATTTTACGTCCAGATGAGTCCGTTTGAAGCAACTTACACATGTTTCCTTCTGCCTTGGGCTCACACAGGGCATTGATTTTTTTTCTTCCTCCATCAAAGACTCATCACAGCCTTTCATCCCAATGTCTGTTTGTTTTTTTTTCTATTTGAAGCTGGGCGTAGGAAGAAAATAGCCTTCCTAGAGAATGATGTTGACTGTCAGGATGTGTGAGTGAAAGGCCAATAAGTACAGTACAGCTGGGGTCTGCTGCGGTTCCTGCTGACCCAACTATCAAGGCCTTGTGCAGTAACCTCAGTGGAGAATGTCGATTTTCCTCTGCTCTTACTTTTCTCTTTGTGCATGTCTTTGAATGTGTTTACCTCCAGGTGGTGGGCATGGACGCTGATCAAAGGCCTCTCTCCAGAAGAGACCCTGCAGGTGAGGGCCAAGGTAGCCACCCTGGAGGCCCTGAAGGGCCAGAGGGCTGACTTGGGTCTACAGAGGGCCTGGGAAGGAAACTATCTAGTGAGTACAATACAGTTCTTCCTCAAATATACATTGTTGCCTATAAAGTTGGAATAAAATATTTTTTACCTCTTTGCATGAAATGATTGGTCATTTAAAGTCAGCTGGCTTTATAGAAAAACATGTTATATATTTCCTTCTGTTCATGGTAATTTTCAAAATTAGTCAGCCAGCTCTGTCAGCTGAATTCCTTTAAATTCAGTTTTTTTAACACATTTTTGGTCATTTTTTGTGGCTAACAGAAGCGAGACAGCCCCGACACAGCTTCATCATTCACACTGGTTTCAAGCGAGCTGCAGCGGAAAGACAAGTTCATGAGAGTTCTGTTCTCCTGCAACGTGCGTAAGGTACTGTAGGCTGGCTTTCAGAGCATTTATCTATGACATCCACACATAGTCTCATCGTGTATCCATTTCCAGTATTTGTACAGACAAATAAACCTGACTGCTCCTGGTTTATCTCCCTGCAGGGAGCTTAGATGTGTGTTTGTGTATCTGCACTTATCCTGCGGGGTGACTAATGAGGAGCTTTGTGTTTTCCAGATCAACCGTTTCCACAAGGCGGAGGACCGAGCTGTGCTCATCACTGACCGCCACCTGTACAAGATGGACCCCCTGAAGCAGTACAAACCCATGAAGAGCATCCCCCTCTACAACGTATGGCACACTATTCCTTTAACAGCCTGCTTTATTACACACACAGAGTGGGAAACCCAGGGCAGCTCATTAGACACAGGTGGCACTGCATTTTGCTCCACATTTCGAAAGAGGTTACGTATATTGGCTTAATAAAAGAAGAGATCTTCTAAATGCCACTCTATAAAATATGCATTTGATCATGGTGGTTCAGAATGAGATAGGCTTATGCAAAATTGTTTTTGATTTGAATTGAATTACGTGTTACACACTTGAGCAACCTCAAAATGAAACACCATCAATCATATTACTTCAAGATGATGCTGTAATGTAAGTGTTTTATTTTTGCTGTTGATTCATTCAGGTGGAGCCTGATGTGAGTTCTGTGTCAAAATATACATATATGAATAAGAAGGATGAATATAAACTGGACGAACATAGCTTTTGATGGATGATGTTTCTTTACCCCCATAAATCTTGAGACACTAGCTTAGAGAATACAGAGACTCTAACAGAAACTACCATCTTGTCAGACAGGTACTTTAACACTTAATGGTTTTGTCAGCTGTGATTTCAGGCCAAACAGTCAAGGGCTTTACATACATGGCTCCCAGCTTTTGGGTGGAGATCCCCACAAGTTGACACATAATAAATTTAAAGAATCAAGAGCTGATCTATAGGATTGGTAATTAGAACAAAATTAAATATAGGTACTTAAAATTCTGCTTATTTTTAAGACATTTTTTTCCTCTTGTGAAATACCTCTTCAAAAATGATTCAGATGAAATCTCTCTTTAGTTGGGCTGCTCACAACTCAGATGTGCACTGTATAATGAGGAGTTATAAGTAGGCTGCATTGTAGCCAGAGGTCAGAAACAAAAGGTTGGGAACGACTGCTTTAGCGTTGACACCATTTAAAATTAGAATTAGAAATACAAACGCTGATAAATCTCTACACAATAAGAACATACTCCAATTATAAGATTGAAATTTTAGGTTGAGTCAAAGGAGGTGGAAAACATGAAGATACTGCTTCTCCATGTTTAGTTTAAACAGTTAGCAGCTAACAGACGACCTGAGAGGCAGAGAAAGACAGTCAGAGATGTCTTCTAATCCTAAACCATTGAGACATGTAGATGAGCAGCAGCAATTTTAAACTCTGTTCCAATTAACTCTTTGATATGGACTATACTACTTCTGGCCAAGTTTAATTACAATGGCTACCTCATTATACAGAGACCATACGGTATATCAAACGGCCTACTCCAGTGGAATTAAATGTATGAATTGCCTAGTTTAATTATTAAAGACCTAGTGGTGTAATAGGATTAAAGTTTAACACGTTTCACTCTGCACAGTAGTTTAAATTTCTATGAATTTCAACTGCACTACATGTTGCTATTAAAACAAACAGACCAAACTTCACAAACAAAAATATAAAATATTTGGTGGTTCCAGCTTCTCAAATGTGAGGATCTACTTTTTCTTTTGCTTTTCTGTCATAATTAATTCAATATCTTTGAATTTTGAACTGTTAGTAAGATAAAACCACTTGACATTCATAGAAAAAACAACTACTTGATTAATTGTAAAAACAAAAACAAAAAACATAATATTCATCATTTAATCATTAATTGCAGCCCAACATGAGACTTCAGACATCAGCTGAAATATCCTGCTGTATGTGATATCCAAAAAGACACAGGGAAGCAATTTGAGTGGCTTCCTGAAGCTGTGACAGAGGTGACAGCATTATCTCGGATTTTCCACCAGCCTGTTATCCCGTGGCAACATGTCAACGTGCAAAAATCTCATTCAGCTCTACAATTGGCTGGTTTAATTCATCTTCACACTGTGATAGGCCCATTAAGGCTGCTACATGCACACAGCACACGAGGCTGTTTCCATGGAAAATGTGTCCTGTGTGTTGACTTCATGCCACTTGTTTTTATCACAAGTGCTCAATGAATCTGTTGCTTTTAAGGTTAAATTTCTTTCTCTCTTTATTTCTTGCCCTCTTCAACCTTCTCACACAAATGAAACATGCAGTTAATTAGGGGTTACAGTCGTGATTTTGTTTTGGAGTTTTTGACCAAGTCAGAAAATAGAGAATATCTCTCTCATAAGACTTCCTGGTGTGTTGTCATCACTCTGTGGTTGCCAGGCAACCAGCAGAAAACTACAGGAAGTTATCATGCCCAGTCCATAATAATCCAGTAATCCAAACAACCGTCCTAAGCTAACAATCTCCTGGGTGTAGGTCTCATATGTGATATATATATATATATATATATATATATATATATATATATATATATATATATATATATATATATATGGTCTGTATAACTCCTGTCATATATACAGAATACAATCAAATATATAAGCCTGTTCCAATTAAATATAAATAAAAAATAAATAAAATGAAGAGTTTAATAAAGACCCTGGCCGCTATCTGACAATGTATAGTCAGCATATTTCCCAAAAATGTTGAACAGTTCTTTTATCCAGAGCAATAGCTACTTGCCTAACCCCATTTCTACCTCTAAATCTAACCTACTATTTCGAACATAAAACAAACCCTTTGAAGAAGTGATGACCAATATTCATTCTCACTCTTAGCGTAAAAATCAAGTAGATCAATCACATTCGTCACAAACTGACGAATCTTCCAATCAACAAACTATCAACAATGACGTAGTTCAACCGCATCACTGACCTTGGAGGTGGAGCAGAAATGAGACAGGAAGGGAAGGTGTAATGCGTTAATCTCTGAGGCCGCTGCGCTCCCGTCGTCTGGTGAAATGAGTGAGATATGAGGCCGGCGTGCGGTGACAACTGCGACAAGACACCCCGGTGTTCAATCTGACAAAGTGACAGGAGGGAATGAGAGAGCTTGGAGATGGACACCCAGAGCCCGTATCGCTGCATCTGGAAGTGAAATGGGGAGATGGAGTTGAGACAGATGGTGGCAGAGAGAGAGAGCAGCATGAGTTAAAGAGATTTTTAGTTATTGTTCATTCAGAGAGAGTGAGACGCACACACACACACACACACACACACACTAATTTGATAAAGGCTCAAAATCATACATAAGGCATATGGGAAGCCATCAGCGTTGTAGAAGGACTCGGGGCACACGTAGTATGGTTTGCAGCTTTCACACATTGACAGTGACAGCAACAAGAGTAATTGAGTACACACAGAGCTTTATATCTCTAATAATTATAACTAAAGATATACTCAAGCTGAGAAATTTAAAGCTGTTTTAAGCCCCTTTTTAACCGCTGAAATACAATTTTGTGTTTTGAGCTTTTAAATGAGTTTTTGTTTGTTTGTTTTTTGTTTTTTTTACAGATTTATGGTTATAGGCAGAGTTCAGTTTCACAGAAAGGATAGGGAATTAAGAAGGCATTAAAGGATTGGTTCACTTTTTTTTTTTTTTTTGTATTTGTCTCACTCTCATGTTGGTGTGTACACTTGAGATTTTTGTCTCTGTAAGTTTTCCTTCTGTCCTATGCAATGATCTTTGATAACAAAGGCCTTGTCTTTTTAGATAAGTACATATGTAAACTTAATTTATACATCACCTTTCAAAACCAGTTCAAGTCATCGTCCCATTATAGATAATCAAACCAAAATGAAATACAAACAACATTAAACCATTGGAGGAATTTTTAAATGTTGGACCAGTAAACCAGAGAACCTTGAAGGATTCAACTGGCCTTATCTTTATTTTCGTTATTGTTGACAAATCCCAAAAAAGACCTAAACTAACAAGAAATGAAAGCGTGTCTATAATTTATTTAGTTCCCTGTCGTCCCCTGTAACTCTCAGCCCCAATCTCACTGGTTCCTATTGAAGATGTAAATCTTTAAAAACACACAAATATATTGTTTAATTTTTCATTTAGTAAAAAAGTAGATTGTTTTTTGGTCTTTTAATGGGATCTGTTGACAATAAGACAAACATAGTAGAATTTTGGCTCCGAAAACATACAAAAGCATTGAGTTGCCAGACCCACAATAAAGGGTTGAAATATCAAAAATTATTCATTGCTCCATGTGTTAATATGTTTTAGCTAATAATTGTGGTTGTCTGTCTGTGTAGAATTCATTCATCTTTTTAGTCCCCATCACATTGCTAATTATAACCACTGCCCTGCTGTATCCATAACACTGGGACTTTTTACTGAGTAAATGTCAAACTGAGTGGGTGAATGAACTGGCCAAGGTTAAAAAAAAAAAAAAAAAAAAAAAAGGAAGAAACGAAAAAAGAGGTGGGAAGAAGCACTGAAAGAAAGAGGGGTGAGGAAGTAGAGATAGAGATGTACTGTAAGCTGAGAGCCACAGCTGCGTGATGCGGAGCTATCGATCAGAGAAGGTCAAACAGAGGGGAGAGCAGTTAGCTCATTGTTGATTAGCACTGATAGGCTAACACCACAGCATCCCCTTGGCTGCCCTACACTGTGTAGTTTCTGCTGCTCCTGCAGGGCACCAAAGTGAATGGCTGGGCTGATAGATGGCTTGTACTGTCGTGAGGAGCCAGCAACTGTCTGCCAGCAGATTTATATGCCAATTAATGCATGCGCAGCAAAAGTGAGATCATCCCACCGTATCTCTTCTTCAATAAAACAAACACTGTTAAAGAAACGGTGAAATATCTGCCCTGCATCAGTGACTCATCTTGCTGCTTTTCACCATCTTTTCTTTCCACATTCCTTTCTTTTTTTATTCTATTCCTGCCTCCTCCTCCTCCTCCAACACCCATCCACCCCCCACCCCACCATCTACTGCCGTCTTTCCCCTCTCTCCTCTCTCTGCTGCCGCTTCTCTCTTCCCGCTGTTGTCATGCCAACTTCCCAGGAGACAGTGTTGTCATGGATACCGAGCGGCAGGACAGATCAGCTGATGTCTGGTGTCGTTCAGGCATGTGCACAAATCGGTCTCCTGTATGCGCGCTCCCTTCCTCCCCTTCCCCAGCAAGGCTTGTTTGTGATCCCTGCGGCTCTCGTTCACCTCGCACTCTCTCGTCTTTTTTTTCTTTATTCACCCGTTGATCCCTATCTGTTTTCTCAACCTACCACCGCGAACAGCTGCAGTGTGAACGTGCAGACTTTGTATATAAACTCAGATGCATGAAGTACATGTGCAGCTGTGTCTTGTTTTCCTAAATCAGGTGGTAGAAAGAATACACTGAACAAAAGAGCTACTGTCTGTGAGTCGCTCTTGAATTATGCAAATCTACAAACATCGTACATGAGCTAAAGAAGAGAAGGTGATAAAGCATAAATTGTGATTGTGTTAAGAAATGCATACATCTCAGAGACAACTTGCAGGGGGCTGGCTATTTTTTGCTCTGTAAACATTACTGGCTGGCTCACTGGTGCCCTCCTAGCCTCACAACATGAGTGGCTACACAGCATAGCTCATTATATCATAATCATTTAATCACAGAGCCCCCACCTTTGCTTCACTGCCTTTTCCCCTTCTATTTACAGGACTGCTGGGATGTGATATAACCAATAAGTTGTTCCCGTAAGAATACACTGGGAGAACCTGCAGTTCAAATTATGTCCTCATGACAACCGCAGAGTAGAGTAGATCAGACCGGAGAGCACTTGACAAAAACCGCTGTGGTCCTGCCTGCACACTGACAACTACACATTGTACAGGAGTTTGCTCACAAGTGCTTTCACCAAAATACACCCACTGGTGTTAGTGTTTGCTTTGGTCTCATCTGCATTTATAAATGCCATGTCCCTCACAAAGGGTGCAGTCCTCCAGGGTTAATCAGTAACAAGTATGTCAAATTGTTGGGATTTGGAATTGTAATGTCCTTCTTGAGCCAATCAGTGTGATTTAAAAAAGAGAGCTGTGAGCTGCATAATATTCACTAATTTAAGCTGTGTAAAAGAGAAGCAGTTGTTGCACATAGCATGTACTTCAGTGAAGGACATACACAGAAAAAAACTGCTCAGAAGTGTCTGTGGTAAAGACTTCAGGCTCAACCCATAAAAGTATAATGTAGTTGTGTCTATAAATTGTGCAAATTAAAGCTGGCAGTTGTGAGAGAAACATGATTATCTGTGGTCAAAAAATCCAAATCTTCATCGAAGTTAATCAGTGGTCAGTTTGAAACTTTGACAACAAAAGACAGCCTGAAAAAAAAGTCTCACATGGTGACTGATTGTGCTGCTGTGATGCACATTTCTAAACCATCCAGAATATCAAAATAGTTGCGGTTCATCAGGTATTCATTGTGCATACCTCAAAATGAGTTTCATAATGTCTGACACAGATCGCATCCAACATTTTATTAAACCCATCTCTCCCAGTGTTATCATGGATTGAAGATTACTGTTCACTCAGTGTGAAGGGGCCTTCAGTTATCAACACAAATTAACACAAATAAGTTGGACTGCTCTAATGAAATGTATCATCATCCTCATGTTTTGTCAGATTTGTGTGGGACGGCTAGACGAACACTTGAACAGATGGCCGGCCAGATAAATGCGTCTAACAGATTTCCTACTCTGGCTAAAACTGATTTGGTGTATCAAGACAAAAAATTAGACAAGGAAACGAATCAGAATGTATCATTACCCAGCTCATTAGAACACTGACTGTCGTTCCAATCAATTAAGCCTTTAATATAAATGTAAATGTAATCGGCTCCATGTAATTAACTGCGGGTGGATTGCTAGACAGAGAGGCATGGCTGTAGGCTTTAATTCATGGTGATTACGTGAAGTGTTTGTTTCTGAAGTTGTGGGCGTCACAGTGGAGCTAAATAAGCTAGCTGGTTGTTTGGCCGCCGGTAGCAACCTGTCCTCCCCTGATGGAGAATTTGTCTCAGCGCTGCAGTCGGGTGAGTGGATATTTATGTGGCCTGACTGGCTGCCCTGTGGCTGTTTCCTCAACATGCACCGCCTCAGTTCAGCTCAGGGCAGGAAGACAAATTAAGAGAGAAGTAAATGGCCAAAAACCTGAGGGAGGAAATGACAAAAGAGAGCGAGAAAGCTCGGCTAAAAAGAAGAGAGATTAGACGGTAAAAGGAAAACGGGGATAAAAGAAAAAGGAATGGCGAGTTAATGAGCTCTCTTTCCTCCTGAGATGTGTTTACCTGTAAAGATATTGGTTTCTTCCTGTTGTGTCTACTTTGAAGAGCTGGGATTCCCCTCTCAGCCCTGGCTGCTCACCGTTTGTATGTCATTTGTGGGCTCTGAGAGGGAAAATTTGATTGGTCCTTCGGGATGCTGATCAATAAATCTTTACTGTGAGTGCTGATTTAAGCCTTGTGTGGGACAAATCCCATACACAAATAGACACCAGATACTTTTCACAGCATTAAAGGTTCAGAAGACATCAGTTCTACAAGAGTAAAAGGAGTAATTTTAGGTTTAAAATTGAAAGTTGAAAGTTAGCCACAATAGAAATGACAAAATTGCAAATATTTATCCATGAATTTTATGTTGTATTTTTGTCTTTAAGGCTATTATACTGTGTAAGATTTATTTGTTGTTTTTTTTTAGGGATGCTAATTCAAAGTCCAACTACTTCATAACCAACTGTTAAACTATTGATTAGTTTCCCTCTAAACACAGTATACAACTGTGCTTTTTTTAAAAAGGACATACAAAGACAACAAGTTGTTGTTAAACATACTGTGTCACTGTAACTGGAGATAATGTACTCTCAATTCACACTACATCCATACGAGGTAAAATGATTATTGCGACTTTACTTGTTGCATCAGTTAAATGTTTTTATTCAAGACACCACACATTAGATGTTTCACTTCTTTGAAAATACAATATATTCTAATGCTGAAAATGATTCGTAAGCCACACTTTACTTTACATTGAACTCTGAGGTAGCTGCACTGTGTGGTTTAAAGATTTGCACTCTTTGTATTGTGTTTTGCATTATTTGTTTGGCTCTTTGCATTTATATATTTGCATATCAAAACTGAAAATCGTTAAATCACAGTTGAAGTATGCACGTCTGTATCATTAGCACCAGCACTTTATCCATTAAGCTACACAGAAACATTTTTAACTGTAGAGTTCACTGAATAAGATGTCCCACTTTGTAAGAAGAAAATAACTTAAGCTGTTCCTTTATTACCAAGGCTTTCCTTTTCCCTGTAAAACAAGAGATCTGCTGAATATGCAAAATTCCTGTGGAAGTTATACATGATGAATTATAGCCTGGTGCAGCAACTCCAGTGAATTCATGTCCTTTGAGATGTGCCAGCTCAAATTCCCTAATATACATGTGCATCCGTGTCTGTATATGTACTGAATTTGTGTTTATCTACAGTACAGAGGGTTATGCAATATGTTCCCCACAATGATCGTTCCTGCCTTAGCACGTTTGTGTTTCTCTGCAGACTCTATGTACATGTTTGTCTGTGTTTAATTGTGTGTTCTCTCTCTCTCCCTCTCACTGTCCCAGGTGACAGGAATGAGCGTGTCCCCCGGGAAGGACCAGCTGGTTGTGTTCCACACTAAGGATAGCAGGGATCTCGTGGTGTGCCTGCAGGGCATGGTGCCTGCCAATGAGAGCCGTATTGGGGAGCTGGTTGGCACCTTACTCAGTCACTTCAAGAGGTAAGTGGTGAGAGAAACAGTAACCAACAAGTGGTGGAAGAAGTGGAGTTACTGATTTATCCAACTGGATATTTCATCTGTTGGAATGTTTTAAGATGCTTAAAAAACATGCACTATAGTTTGTCCTTTGAAGAGGCCACCTCACTTTCTGTTTACTAACCTCTTTGTAAAGGTGAAGTAATCCTCTCAGCCAAATTTCTAAAGGACTCCATCAAATCGAACAGTTTTGGCCCAGATGTGTGGTATTGTTATACTAACCGATGAGGGCAGGAGGATTATCAGGTGAATAGGGTACACAGTCAGCTGTCCTAACTTGAACCCTAACGTTCATTTAATCTGAGCTCAGAGCTGTCTTCAGAACAAGCTAGCATTCATTTTGTTTCCAACCTCTTACAGAGAGAAAAACACACATATAGATTAAACGAAATCCCCACATTCTGAAGTCGCTCTCCTTTATCTTACACTGAGGTTCACTCAGGGACTGCCACATTTCATATTGCTCTCCAAAACTACAGTGCGTGATTAGCATAGGAAATCCACTGTATACCTTTATCACATTAAGACAGTGAAGAATGGGCACAGACAACCTATTGAATGCATCACATACGTATGTCTAATATGGATACTTTTGTGAACAAAGGGTCAGTCGGATTGTTGTGCACAGAGCATCCGTTCTGTTTATGTTGATCATTACAAGGTAAAACTCGTGAATAGGGTATGAAAATTGAGCTCATTTTAGTTCAGTTTTCAGTTCACATGAGGTTAGTCTTCCCGCAGTACGTCTGCTTGTCTCTCCAACTCACCGTCACGAAAATCAAGTGCCCACCCACTTCCTTTAACACTGGACTGAACTCAAATGTCCTCAGTTCACTCTTTTGTTGTAAGTTTTTTATAAGGACAGTTTAAGTGATCCTCTGGTTCAAGTAAAAGGTTATTCTGTTATGTAATACAGGAAGATGCTGTCACATGCTATTAACTGTGTTAATATCACATTGTTTGGCCAATGTCCTTGAGTACCGTTTTCCTATAATTAGAAGCAGCATACAAATAGTTTAGCTTCGAGCTTCTGTATTTTCTCCAAACAGCCTTCCAGACAATAATTTTTAAAAGTAGCTCTAGCAAAAAATATCTGAATAAACTGATTCCATTCATCCACTTTCACCCTGAGTTTTAATCCCAGGAGAGGATGACTCTGTCGACATAGCTAACAGGAGCATATACACACACACATACATACACACAAAAAGTTGCACATCTCTGAAACTGCATTGTATACACTCTAATCTCTGCCACAAAAAAAGAATGAAGGCAAAAGAAATGTAATGTCAGAAAACCTTTATGATATTAAACGTGAGGAGGCACACCCAGCTGATGAATTGTAGAGCACTGCATTAGACCTTCAGGTTCACCTTAGTTGGCTGAAATGGCCTGTCTGTAAGGGAGGTTCACATAGAGGCCATCTATCTTTCTTCTACTTCATTTTACCGCATAGAGGGGATATCCTTGTACTGAATCAACCTTTTTGTCCCAACTTAAACTCAGTACACCTCACGTAACTCGTTGCATTGGATTTGTCATTAAATCCAGCTGCGCCGCTTAAAATAAATAGTACCCACTGTTGGCATTTCCTCTCATTCCTGTTTCATTCTCTGATTTGTCAAGATTTTATTTAGACCTCATGACTGGTTGATTCTGTCTACTCCAAAGTGGTGTGGATCAGAAAACAAAGAGGTACACAACCTGTAGCTGTGGATTGTTTTTGCACACCGAGCAGCAGCTATCATTGTTGGAAAGGGAAAGCCACTGCAGAAGTGCCCTAAGCTGCAGTTCCTTTGCCAAAATATTGATTTCCTTGCTCCAATCAAACATAAAAAACATCAAAACATCCCTCCAGAAATGTAAGGCAGCATCACAGCTGCTGCATCCATGTTTCTCTGGTCTATAGTGCATATTGTGCAACAGTGAAAGAAAATGTCAACAACAAAACTCAAAAGTAAAGTACAGAATCAGTCTAAAGTAAAGTAAACTCACTTAAATAACTGTAGAAGATTTCCACCAAGACATGCAGAGAAATCAGGTCAATGAGTAAAAATCGAGACGTAAATATATGTTAACGTTTGACCCTTTCCGATCATTTGATCACTCAAATCATTCTGCTGCTGTGACTACAGCTTTGACAAAGCATGTTTTTAAATCACTGAGTTCACTCATTTCACTCATTATTGAGTTGAGTCCTCCACAATAGTCTGGGACATGTATTGATTTGTGTGTTTGTGTTTGTCTCCCTTTGTGTGTCTGTGTGTGTCTCTCTTTGTGTCTGTGTGAGAGAGAGGGTTTGTGCATGCAGACAGATGTGCTGTGAATCTGCTTACTTTGTTGCGTGGGTGCAGCTCTCGTGCGTGGGGGAGGTGTGCACCCGTTCAATCATTGCCATTCTGTGATGGTATCTGGTTCCATTGTGGAGCCCATTTCTCCAGAGGTGTCGGGCTGAGAGAGGCCTCCGCTGGGCCTCATGTAATGACCCTCCATGTGTTTTGCGTGCCGACTCATCCATCACTGTAAAAGACCGACAGAACAAAGGGCACGCCGGCATGTGCAGATATGCGTGTGCCTTTCTTTGACTGTTATTGAAGTGCATGTGCGTGCGTCTGCGTGAGGAGTAATTCCCGAGAGGCAGTCTGCATGTGAGTGTTTGTGCGTCCATACTGTATGATCTTTAGCATGCGGCATCCCTCCGCTGCAGCTCCCCATAGATGAGGCTTTAACCTTTATCTCCCCTTCAGCATGCTGCACAGTGCACAATATGCACAATGGCGAGCAGGGAGAAGGGCAGCTTAGAGCGGCAACAATGCAACACTTTATCCTCCTCAACATGACAGCGAGGCCAAAGCAGAATGACACCGCTGCTGGGAATAAACCCTCTTCATGTCATAGCTCTGTCTGGATGCTTGACTTTCTGGGAGTTGCGATTTGTTTTTGACAGTTTCCACATTTGCTTGGCATTAATCTGTTTTTTCATGTTGTTATGAATTTTGATTTTGCTGAGGACTGAAGTGGTTTTCCTTTTGAAATGGTGTCAAGAAGCCTGGCAATTTCGAAGTTTCAAAGTTTTTTTTTTTTAAAGCAAGCGCTTATCAATACCACACCAAGTTGTCTCAAACCTAAGTGATTCAGAGATTTCAGCAACGCACACTTAAGACGATAACCCTCTTATCGGCCATGACGCACCAGTTGTCTAGAGAAATTCAGAAATACTTCATTCTTATTTTGCATAAAAAGGGTGAGGATTAGATTCCCAATGCCTTCAGCCTCCCTCCATCCTTCCTTTTCCCCATCCCTCTTTCATGCCTTTTTTTGGCTTCCTATTTTTTACTATATCCCTTTTGTACTGATCTCAGTCTCTCATGAACCCTTTGTGGCCGCCCCCTCACTTCCTCCTCTCTCTCTGTCTCTCTCCAAATCTTCCCCTTTTTCTCCCCTGACTCCCCCTCTTTTTCATTTCTGGAGAGGAGGCAATGAAATATTTAAAGCTGTGCTGCTGCTGAGGCCTATATTTAGATGAGACAGAGCCACCCCCCTTTCTCTCTCTGTCTCTCCTGTGTGTGTGTGTGTGTGTGTGTGTGTGTGTGTGTGTGTGTGTGTGTGTGTGTGTGTGTGTGTGTGTGTGTTGTACATGCACCCCACACAGCAGCGACTGCAGCACTCCCACCATCCACTGCCAGGATAGCAAAGCAGACACTCTGCATCTGTCACACACAAACTCAGCAGAATCAATGAGACATTCGGGCAATCCAAGAGAACTTACTATACGTCCCACCCTCTGCTATTGATTACTGTAAATTCTGTAGTGAGAGAATTTGAGCCCATTTGAAGCAGGCTCGTATTCAAGACAGGTTTTTATTCCCAGTTTACCCAGACGAGAACCGCTATTGTAAAACGTGTCAAACTGAGGTGTAATAAATAATATTTTTTTATGTCTTTACTCTTAATAAATAATATTTTTTTATGTCTTTACTCTTAATCTGTGAATACATTTTACTTTATTTAGCAATTTTATCTCTTCTTATTAAATATTCCAAGTCTTCTGGTGGTTTATTTCTCAGTCAGTGCTGTATCTCACACTTCTACTCTGCTTCACACTTTTACCACTGAGATCTGAATGTAAAAATAGCTTAGTGTTGAATTATTCATCCACATCCTCGATACTCACAGGTGGTAAAGTGCAGTTTAAAGATTTTGCTCCATCAAAAGCAACACCACGTTGCAGAAAATTCTTGTTGCTTATAAGCAAGAAAAGTGGGATGTTTTGACAGGTCAACGTGATGTTAGATTAGTTTAGCTCATGTTGGCATTGTGCAAAATGTGTCATTTAGCTGGATGGCACATCTGCTCCTTCCTACTCTCTCTCTCTATGTGTCAGGCACAACCTAATGATAAAGGTGCCCCACGAGTCCGTGAGTGACACTTGTAAATCCCTGGTTCACATAATCTCCTCTGTCTTCCTGTCATTGTAGTTTCTGTGTTGTGTAAGCAGCTGGAATTGGTTTCTTAGAAAAGCTCTGAATTGTTTCTGTAGCAACAGCAGCTTGCTTTTGGCTCCACTGACTGCTACCCACTGTCAATGTGTCCACAGTGCCTAATGAAAAACACTGTGCAGGAGATTGAGTGTGTGTCTGTGTGTGTGTGTGTGTAAAAGCGCTGAATTGATTATTCAAGGAAAGAGAGAATTTAATGACAACAAAGAAATACAAGTAATTTAGCAACTTTTAAATGTCATCTGTTCCCAGCTGTACAAAAAATAATAAAAGGCTGTCACACTGAACTAGTAAATCTTATCAGTGAATACATAAACAACATAACAATTCTGACCAGACATGTAAAGTTTTAGTACTTGATGGAAAACTGACATATTTTACTCATTACCAGAAATATTTTGAGGTTCAATACCTCGTGACTTTAATACATTTTCTTATGTTTTATACCATTTAATAAATTAAATTAAATATCTTATTATATTTACTTATAATATTATATTAATATATAATATGGGTTTTGGTTTGCCAAAACAAACAACCTGGAGATGTCTCCTTGGACAGTGGTCGTTTTTCTTCATTTTCTGACATTTCATAGACTAAACAACACAAAAACAAAAGAATAATCCAGAGGGCCCTGACCTTTTTCTGCATGTGACCACCTGTTAAAAAAATGTGTCTACTCGTGACTCCTTGTCACAGGTTGTATGGCTGAGTTGAATCGTGAGCAATACAATCAAAGAGTGATATTTGCTGTCTGAGTACTTTTTTAGAGATCTTAAGTGGTAAAACTCTAAAAACTGACGTGAATGATGAAAGCGCTGTTGCTGTAGATGTAGAGTTTGTCATGTTCATCACCTTTGATAGGATGCTAACATGCAAAGTGGTACTAAACCCAGACTACAGCTAAGGCTGATGGGAGTGTCATTAGTTTTGCAGGTGTGTGGTCATAAGCCAAAGTACTGGACAAATTAAAAATTGGACCTGAAGATGCCCTGGATAAAAAGTCAGAGGTCATCCAAGTTATTACACTTCAGCCTGAGGAGGACAGGAATATTGTCCAAAATTTCATGGAAATCCATCTCATGATTGTTGAGATATTTAAATTGGTGGGCTCACCGACCTACCAACAGACAGATGTTGCGGTCTCTAAAGCCACAAAAAGCTTGAAAAAAGAAGTATGTTGCAGAATTGAATGGTTTCTTCACATTCATCTGGGGACCCTGTGAAGGGGCCCAGCACCCAGGTTGGGAACCACTAGATGAAGCCATAATTAAATTAAGCGTTATTTAATTGTTTGTTGCAGCCGTTTATGATTTATTCTGGTGCTTAAGGCTTGCAGCGAGCCTGAGGACATCCCTCTCAGTCCTCCCCCCTCCCTCCCCCACCTTAAACTGTCCACATCTGTCTCTGTGACAGATGTTTATAGATTTACCTCCCTCATATCTGTCTTCAAGCATGGCTACATCCATTCATACTTCCTCTGTCTTACTCTCCTCTAACCTCCACCACCAGCCTTTGTCCTTCTCTGTCTCCCTCCCACTCTCGCTCATTTTTCCTCTCCTTCTCCTTCGCCCCCACCCCTCCACCCTCATCCACCCTACAGTATGAGTCAGCAGTAGCATGCGGTACATGACCATTCACTGATCTGTCAGAGTGATGTGGACATATTCTGCCCTTCCTCCTGCCCCCCCCCAAAGACCTGAACGTTTAGCCTCCCCCCTGTCTGCTCCTGACACTGCAGAAGGGATTTGACGGAGTGCTAAGCCGGACTGCTTGGGTGTGGGAAAAGTGGATTTAGACCAGAAAAGGAAACACAGAAAGTGTCAGGAGTAGGGAGCTAACAGGGAGGGAGGTAAGATTGAGGTGGAAGAAAGAGACTGGAAATATTGCTAAACGAATCAAGAGAAAAATAAAGAAGGAGAAAGAGATTCAGAAGATGTAAAAGCACAGCTGTATTGATCTACTAAAGTCAAATCTGATGTACTTGTAATTCAGGTAACCTATCAGGAACCACATTACTCTGCAGTAGTAAACCGTTGTCATCAGACTCACTGCAGACATGTTGGCGCCAGTGTGGTGTTCATCATTTTCCTTTCAGATGGGTATTTTAGTCACAATGTCTGCGTGAAGGCTTTATCGACTCCCTCCATTATGACAACCTATAAAGGACCGTATACACACCAGTGTTTTTGCACATTTAAGCTCCTTAACTGCAAATTTCTGATAGCAGTTTTCAAATACATGCAGTGTAGTTATCGATTGCTTGATGTATTTTCCCAGCCATTCAGTGCCTCAATTGGTTTGATAATTAGCTAATACTCTTCCTATACCAATTCAGATACCTCGACTAACAGAGTCCTGCTAGCTTACCGATGCTGTCTTTCAAATTTTGACACTGACAGGGAAAATGTATTTAATGTGGATCTTGGTTTGCCAAATCATTAGCTCTGGTGCAAAGTACATCAAGAAAGCCAGTGGTCATTGGTCCAGTGGTCCTTTAATTAAAACAAGGCCATTCATTCATGTTGTTTTCTTTTTTGGAGGAATCACATCTGTTGCTAAGTATTTTAGCTACAAAGAGGAATGAACATTTAAGAACAAAAATTGGTTAAATAAATGTGTCAAGGCGTTTGTTGTTGTTTGTTGTATCTGGAAATGGCACTAACATCATTTAGAATAGTACGATGAAAGGAGGATGAGAGGGAGGGTGGCAGAGAGAAGTGATAAGAAAAACAGAGAGAAGAGAAAGCCAAGCTGCCTTTGTCTTCCTCACCAAGGTCACCCTTTCTGCTGAATCAAATATTTCAGACTGATAGAAGTGGGCTTCTCTCTTCTCCTCTTTCCCTCCATCCCTCCTTCTCTATTTCCTCTTTCTCCATTAATCACCTGCCCCACTGCTGCTCCTCCCCCTTCCCCCTCTTGTTTTTCACTTCACATTCCACTTCTCCTCCTCCTCATCCTCTCTCTCTCTCTCTCGCTCTCTCTCTCTCTCCCCCCCTCTGCCTCCTTTCTGGGGCGGCCGCTTCATGCGGATGCAGTTCCCATGGCAACCATTGGATCCATGTTTGTCTGATATGTATGCGATCCATTAATAACCCTGCTGGCTGGAGATAATAACGGCACATCTCGTCCCAGACCACAGACAGAGGAACAGAGACACATGCAGGTATATAACCGGTAAAACGTTAGAGGAATTTAAAGATTAGAGATAATTAGAGGACATATATGTTGGAGAAAATCAGACAGATTTTATTGTAGCTTTCCTTTAAATATAAGAGGTAGGATATCATCCTGGGTACATTTTATTTCTGACTGTCAGTATCATTTGAAATATCAAACTGTCAAGAACCAAAATGTCCGTAATCTTCTGTATTATTCTTTTCTTTGTTCTTGATTCTGAATACAATTTGACTAAACTATTTAATTCAGGCAAACTTCTTGCAAAGCTTTTCGTCATTTAAGACCTTGGTTTCTTTTGTGAAAAGGGCTTTGTGGAAAATCCTATTTACGTTTCTCAAACTAAGGTTTACAAACAAAAAACAGGTATTGTGTTGGCCCTTGAACAGACAATAGTTATTCTCTTTGTAGAAAACAGCAGCCCTCTGTTCAGTCACCAAAGGGTCTTCAAGGATAATCTATCTGCATAGTCGTTATATAATTTCCATTTTCCAAAGTCAAATTGCATGCAAGTTCACAAATTCTCTCACACACATAAAAGAGACTCTAGCGCACACACTCAGAGTCATTGTTATGTGGGCCAGTGGGGAGTCCTGCTCGTCTCATTGGCACTGTGCTGCAGCCTTGGGGGAGGAGGCTGGCTGGGTGGAGTGATGGATGGCGAGTGGCCAGGCCAGAGTGTGTGTGTGTTTTGTGACTGCGAGGATGTGTTTATGCGTGCAGACCGTGTAAGTACACATTAGAGATAATATTTAAAAGTGTGAAAATGCACAGTACGTGTCAGAGGGTGTGTATGAATGGAAGAAGTGCGCGTGTATGTGTGTGTCTGTGAATGTGCGACTTGGTCTGACCTACTTTTCCACTGCAGCCAACCCCGAATCACTGCCAAACAACCCCTCTCTCTGTTTCTTTCTCTCTCACACACAAGGACGAACAGTTTTAGCAGAGTGTGTTAGGGAGGTCTTAACCCTATTAATAGCACCGTGTTGTGTTTTTACTGTGTAGCATAAGCACAGACACTGGCACAAGCTTAAGTAACACATGACAGCATCAGATATAAAGCTTCACGGTAAACTAGCTCTCAAATGGTTACTTAATTAGTCGATTTACACAAACTCTTTCGATTATTAAGTAATGTTTTAAGTCATGTATCAATCAACAATGTCAAACTTTTCCTGTTCAGACATGTGAGGATATATCATACAAATTCAGCTTGGATTCTGGAGGGGGTTAGTGTCTTCAAAGTACCCTGGACTGGAAAAGTATTTTTCACTATTTACAGTTACATACACATTTTACAGACCAGACTTATCAGGTGTATGTTACCAGAAACCTGCTGATCTGTTCTATCATTGTCCACAGACTTCTCTAAAGGTTATTACAGCCTCCGTCATCACAATAATGCGTGAAGTCTCAGGATACATGAAAGAATCTTGCACTCTTGTAATTAGCTCTGACCCTTTGGCAGATTCAGCTCTCAGGTACAGATTTATTAAGCCTCATTTCAAATGCATTCTAATAGAAAGAGATAAGTGTCACTGGATTTACTAAAGTTCACACCATTTACAAGGATCAGTTTTGCATGGAAAATTTTCTGCCTCTGAAGTTTAATTGCGGCCTTAGTTATTACTGTGATTATTTGGAATGCCGTTACCTCATTAATGAGCATTTCTATTTTAGGGTCGCAATGATTTGATTTATTTTCTGAGCTTGTTGATCTCAGACAAATCCCAAGTCTGAACTTTGCCTTTTAGGCTCCCCCTCAAATGCAAAATGCTTTTAAACTCAGTCCCAGTCATTGATTGCATAATTAGTTTCCATCTTAGTAAATCAGACACTAATTACAAACAGATTGCGAGTGCAAATTAAATGAAAACCTCAGCGCAGATTTGCCTCATGCTTTCATGTCATGAATTATGCCCTCATAAATAGTTAAAAAAAATGCATTTACAGTAAATTATTGTTTTTTTGTTTGCTTTGTTTTGTTTTTTTTTACAAAAGAATATGTATGTATCATATAAAAGTTTGTAGCAATAGTTTAAGTTGTTTTTATTTAGTCTCTTTACAGTAATTGGTCAAAGTATTTACAGAGACATAAATAGTGTTTGTACAGTCAGTGCCCTGCATGGGGGCCAGTACTCATCAGTGCAGAGTACCAGAATTAGAGCTTAAAAACAATCAGTGGATCAGTGATTCAACAGAAAATAAATCTGCAAATATTTTGACAATCAAGTAATTATTCTAGCCAAGGTGCTAAAAAATACTCTGATTCTAGGAAGATTTTTTTCTTTTCATACGTGACACTAAACCAGTTATGTTTGAATTTTAGACTGATAGTAACCTGTGATGGGAATTTCTCAGTTCTTCTCTACAATGAAATACAATCAATGCAGTCCTAACAGGAATGTCAGATTTCTATCCACCACATTCCTGTCACTTACTCAGTTCTACCATTTTTTAATGAATGTAGGTACCTGCTATGTGATTATTGTGAATGTCATGCCCAGGTCTGACTCAACATTTTTTGATTATTTTTTTGATAATTTCTGAAAGTGAATTCCTGTTTTCCTGTTACAAATAAATCATTTTTACCTTCAGTGTAATAATTCTGATAATTAACTCCCTAAATGCTGGATGGGGATGCTCTGTGTCTGTGTGTGTGTCTGTGTGTGTGTGTGTGTGAGTGTGTCAGTGTGTGTGCGTGGGCAAAAGTGCAAGTGCAAGTGCGTAAGTGCGTGTGCAAGTGCGTGCACACGTGGGCATCTGTTGGTTGAGCTATATTTAATCTGCTCACGGCCACTCACGAGCAGAGTAGCTGCCTCTGTATTCCCAAAGGTGCTCTCCTCACACTTAACGTATATAATGTATGCACTTACTGTAGTCTACCATCATACTGTCACTTTGGATAAAAGCATCACTTAAGTGCTGTACAGTTAAGCTGATACAGTAGGATATTTTATACACTCCATCTCCTCAGTGACCTCTACATTTGCCCCATAATCCTCCCCCCACACACAAACACACATGTTCCACCCAGCAACAGCACCATACCATCTCCCACTGTCAGGCCAATTAAGATTAGCCCCAGCACACTCTCTCCTCCCTCCTCGGCCTCCTCGGCTGTTCTATCCCTCCTTCCATCTCACAGTCATGTTTCCTCCCTTTTCCTCTCCCAGCTTTTGTCCCTACCTCCTTTCTTCATTTCCCACCTGCCATTAATCTCACCTAATGTCTTTTCATCATGCCTCTTTTTTCTGCTTCCCAACCTTCCCATCTTTGCCCCCCACCCCCCAATCCCTTTATCTCGTCCTCCCTTTACTCCCATACTTTAATCTCCTTCACATCACTCATTCATAACACTTCCATCTCTCCTTTGTTCCACCTAGCGCTGCTTTCTCCCTGCATCCCATGTCATCTGGTGATTTCTAATCTTTACCCTGCTGTATGCACTGTCCAGCCTCAAGCAAATTAACTCTTTTGACCTGGGGCTGCTTACACAATGGCCATTATGACTTTGATCTAATAAACAGTGAAACATCTACGTCAGGCAAAGCACAAAGGAGTACAGAAACATGACAGGTTGACTTTAAAGAGATGGATTAGGTTTTCAAAAGCGTAGAGGACATTCAGATTCATTCATTCTAAATGTCGTGTTTTTCACTTGAGGAAAGTATGATATATGTAAGATTAGTCGCACAAAGCATTCTAATATATAAAGTAGAACTAATCTACTGCATATTTTGGGTAAACTAATACTCACAAAACACAGTTAACCCCCACTGAACACTGAAATGATAACAGTTACAAGGACATTTTACTTGGCAAATTCATCAATGAGAGTATGAATAATAGAAATTGAATAAAATGTTTTCAAGAGGTTACATTAGGACTCTTCATCTTGTACAGTTTTGTATAATTCTATTTTTTTCTTGCTCGTTATTGATTTTCATTAGCTCTGAGATCTTTCTAAGGAACTGTATTTTCAAGGTTTCATAGATGGTAACCACATTTCATCTGGGTTGTTTTGAAGACAGAGGGCTGCTTTTAAAAATGATCACAATGACCGAAAAGAAAAAAAAAGTGTAATCCATCTCTACATTCATCACGTCCATGTAACTTCTCT
This sequence comes from Scortum barcoo, assembly GCA_023238725.1. Lineage (NCBI taxonomy): Eukaryota > Metazoa > Chordata > Actinopteri > Centrarchiformes > Terapontidae > Scortum > Scortum barcoo. Next base: position 16,698,759 of record CM041542.1, read on the forward strand.
TCTTCTTCTGCAACTTCTCTAGCAATAAATGGCACTACGTGGTGGCAACAGTTGGAGCAGTGCATGGTAAAACATTAATGAAGCTTAATTTTTGTGAAACTGCTGAACTCACAAGCTAAACTGAGATCACCCAGAAGATTATGATGTTATATGATATGATAGCTATTCATTCTGGACCTTCACACCGTCCTACCACTGAATAGAAAACATGTCAGGAGATGAAAATGGATGAACCTTTAACTGATGCATTGATTGTCTTTAATGAACAGAACTGGAGGCGTAGCCACTTGAAAAGTGAGCAGTCTTCCTTCAGCAATGAGCAACTAATTGAGGCTTTTCTCTCTTTCTCTTTTCTGTTTTAACTCACTGTGGGCCAGCCTATTGATTTATCTAATGTGTTTTTAAGCCAACTGCATTCGGCCTTATGATGGAGAGTCCTTCTAAAAGGCCAAAGATGCAGCTGATCAGTGAGTAAGTTCTGGCTCACTGGTTTCGCAGTACAGGGAGAAGAACAATGACTGGTTTTAGCACAGAGTTGACCTCCTACACATAAACGCACACTTGTTTAACCCTCCTGCTGTGAAGCTATTATGGATCTGCAGTGTGAGATAGCCTCCACCATCTGTGGAGCAACTACAGTGTCCCCCAGAGACAGAGGCCTTTGCTTTGTATATTTCCGGTTCTGTTTCATCTCCCACTGATCGCTTAAACAGGGAGCTATGAAGGTGAGAAGTGTGTCCTTTTGTTTAACGACAGCATCTGTGAGCACCGGACTCCCCAAAACAGCTTGCAGCAGTAACTGTTATTGATAGCCATCACTCACCCACTGTCCTGTGGGATTAGGGAGATGTGCCATGTGAACAACCTACCGGTGGTCAGCACACATGTTGCCGTCCACTCCATCTTCTGTTCTCCTCTGGGGTATCGCAAGGAATTATGGGCTCTGGCCACAGGAGGTTTGTCTTGGCCTTACCCTGAGGAGCAGCTGGGCTGTGAGGCCATTTTGGCATAGTGGTCACACAGTATTGGAGGATTATGGAGCAATTACTGGTGCAAAAAATACACATAACAAAATAAACAGCATTTATATTTTTTATGAGCATCACAGACACTCCAAAATGACTCTGTGTATGTCATAATTTTATCCATGAGGTCCAATAACATTTAAACGTTTCAATGAACCATAGCAAACAGCCAGTGTCGGGCTCACTCTGAGTTTCTATATATATTAATATATTTATATAATGTAGACTAAATTGAGTCCTTTGAGGAGTGTTTTAAAGGTATTTTTGTCTTTAGGAAAAATGAATATATGTATGTCATAAAAAAATATTTGTGTAGTAGTTGAGCTCTCCAATTTATGAATCTCTTAAGTAGATCTAATTCACTGTTGTCTGTAAAACAAGACTGCACAGTAGTAAAGATGCTATTGAGCATTGTTATTATGGTAAGTGATCCTGTGTGTTTTGAGTTTCCAACCTACCAGTATTAATCAAGTCAAGGGCCTCGGCCCTTTTGACCTGTCCTTTTTTTATCCATATCTCGCATGTCCCTCAACTATATAGCAGTGCAATTAAAAATCACTGCAATCTAAATATGAAATCTCACAGTCACAACTAAACACACTCCCACAAATTCATTTATTAGATAGTAACTCCTTGTAGCATCTTGGTTTGGGGTGTTTGTCTGATATAACTAGTAAGCTGGCATGGACAGTTTGTCACATCAGTAGTCCTCTGCTCAGAGTCTTATATCTCTGTATGTAGGGTGGGGAGAATATAAAAAGCTGAGACAAACTGAGCTGCTGCTTGTTAAAGCTTCCATCAGATAACACAGGCTGCTAAACCCCTTTTTAAAAAAGCTGCAGTATATTTGTTTTCAGTTTGAGAGATTTCAACGAAAACCAGAGAACTGTCAAAGAATCCATGAAATATTTATTTCATACTTGAGAATGACAAAAGGCATTTTATTCAAGACACCTCAGGGGCCCTTGGGGGCCCTTGATAGTCTGCGTCTGTAGTCTCCCACTGCAGCACCCCAGATCCTGCTTACCATGCATAAAGAAGCAGAAATACTAGTGTAGTGTTCATGTATGAACTTCACATGCTTCAGATGGAGCCTCGTGGGAGATTTGGAGACTCTTAATGTTGTAAAATCAAATGTGTCTCATGGGACAGCATCTCTCATGTTTGAGACTGTGATAAACATGTAGGTTTACAGTGTGATCCAGTGCCTACTTTTTCACAGCACCTGACCTTTCTCTTCTTTGTCTCGTGCAGAGGCCTGCAGCAGCACTGATGCTCAGCCGCTTATAGCCGTCTTTGATGTCAGCCTCACTTGGGCAGCTCCACCTCTGAACTCCACATCTCTGTGTACACTAAAGATCGACCTCTCTTTTATACTTCCTTTCTTTCTTTTCCCCACTATACACATTTTAATCATTACCATTTTTGCTATAATTACTGTTTTTTTTATGTGACCTACTTAGTTATCTCTCCCATTGTGAGTGCAGAGAGTAAAAAAAAGATGCGAACTGAGAGAAGGAACGCATAATAAGAGAGTGGGGATAAAAACGACAGAAAAGGAGATGCCCATATTTGCTGTGCTTTCACAGCGTAGTAAATACGGCTAGCAAAGGCTGCCCTATGAAATAATTTGATGCTCAAAACCTGCTGAAATAACCCAAGACGGTTATTACAGAAGCTTTTCAGGGCTGCACTTGCTCTGATCATTGGGGTTTTTCCTCACCTCTAAACATTTTATTCTCTGTAGTTTGCAGTTGCCTTGACAAGCTCCACGGCACTAAATGAGATGCCTTTTGCCAATGTAAAAATAAAATTAGAAATATGAAGATTTCTTTAAAAAAATAAAGAAAAAGAGAGTACAGAAATCAAAAAATAAATAGTACCTTCAGATTAAAAGAAGGCAACACTACCTAATGCAGAAATTATCTGCAGGTTAAATTGATTCCGACTTTCACTGATATAATGTCTGTCTTGAGATATCCCTCCAGCCTTCTTTTAATGCTGAGCTAAAGCATCGGTATCATGAACACACCCGGCATGTCATCAAAACTGCCTGGGTTCTGCCTCTCCCTCTGCATTTTCTCTATTATTTATACACCACATCTGCAGTTGCAGTACCGGCGAAACTCTATAACTTGGGCACAGTGATGCTAATTAAAGAACTGCGCTCACAAAGCCTCTCAGGCAGTTTCCACACTTTGAACCAGTCCAAATCCCAGCCACTTTAAACTGGGGCAGATAAAGTCATTACGGTTTCATCTATCCAAACTGGCGAAGCCGCCTCATCTCACATTCTCTCTTTGTGATGACTGTTCGGGACAATAACTCTTCCTCCCATTTAGAGGCTTGTTCAGATTTGGTTTCTCGTGTGTTTGCTCTCTGTGCATCTTTCCGTTTTCTCTCTCCAGTGTGAATGTAGCACCCAGGAGCACGTGATATGTGTGATGCAGCCATGTGAGACAAAGAACAAATGTGACAGTGAGAGGAGGAGAGATGCTGTGTCAGGTTCTGGTGCTAAATGCAAATCCATGTAGTACCTATCGGCCTGAGCTGTACTTTGTGTTCACTGCTAGTTAAGATGTAAGTAAACTAAGCTAAACTGAGAGGAGGCACAGTAAACATTAGACCTGCTAACCATCAGCATGTTGTTACTACCATCGTACATTAGCATGTTGCTCAGTACAGCCTCACAGAGCTACTAGTCTCTCAGTCTCTGTAACTTAGAAAGGAAACTTAGCTGTCTGTAAAATGGGATGTCAAAGGTGCATACTATTTAATTTTAACATCCCCAGTCTGAATCTGGCTTTGCTGCACATCAGGCCCTTGCTCTCTCCTGTTTCCTGTCCATCTCTACTGTCAACTGTGCAAAAAAATGAAACAAAGTTACAAGAGATGTACCAAAAAACATTATCTAGACATAACCATGTGTTCAAAAATCAGTTCCAAAAGATGTTTTCCTAACCTTAAATAGCCATGTAATATTTTCATCTAAATCTGTGTAAATGCTTCAGAGACTTAATGAAAATTAAATATAATTCAACAGGTTGGGGGGGGGGGGGTGGTCCTACATATAAATAACGTATAACATATAAATGTGATAATACTCTCACACTCTTACTGACTGCAGCACATGCATCTTTTAAACATATTGTCTCCCTAGAAATGATCCACGTTTTTTTTTTTTTTTTTTTTTTTTTTTTTAATATTTGATCCTGCTGTGGTTGTAGAAATATGGCAATGTTGCTCTAAGTTGCACTTAAAGGCCTGCCTGTCCATCAATCATAAAGGCAGCATGGCTCCCTCAGTCCTGCCGCCATGGTGCCTGATCCTCACATGCACACGTGTGCGTGCTTTCTCCTCCATTCTTGCATTTTCTCTCTTGATCTCAGTGTGGTCTCACAGACTGAAATATTGATGTGAGGAGGAAAAAAAGGACAGGGCAGACAGGGCACAGGGCTGTGTATGGAGGAGATCGACAGTGTGTCTCTGACAGATCAACAGTTTGGGTTCTCCTTTGAATACAGGTGTCACTACACATGTGTTTGAGTGTCTTTTGCATATCCACAGTGCACAGTCAAGTAGGTATATATGTTGTATTCCTGCACAATTCGTAATCATGCTTCTCATATTTTCACACTCTGCCTATTGTTTTTTCAACTCAGTGCAAGTATCTGAAGTCTAAAATCTTCTTTTCCCACTTGTAAATATTTGCCCTCCTACATTACCATCTCCTTGATAATCAATTAAACAGGATTAGAACACGAATAGAAATGGCATCTCTCATTATAAGACACACAGACTAAAACCTAAGTGCTTTTAATGCTCATTTGAAGCAGAAAATAGTATAATTTGGTGATGATGGTACATCATACTCTCCAGATTTTGTTTTTAGGTGTTGTCAAGCTTTAGTAGCAGCTCAGAGAGTTTACTGATTTTGCATGAGAAGAAATGGGTTAGTTTGAAATTCATTCTCACCGTCAGTGTTGTAGCTCCTTCAGTAGCTTACATAATATGCTGTGATTTTCTTCTTCCTAAAATGGCTCTGTCATCAGAGTTAGAAGTGAGGAAAGATCCAACTTTGATCACCTCCTCAAAGTCCTGAGTCTTTATAGCAAGTCAGCTTCACGGAGTGTTCCTCCCCACCTGCGGAGCTCATATATTTTTCAGCAATAGAGAGCTTGGGGGAGATCCAGGTACACTATTAGAGGGATGACTCAAGTGGGACTGGATGGCTTCACAGACTGAGGTAATCCTGGCTCCCCGACCCGAAAATAGCCCGGATCGTCCTCTCCCACTTCCCTTCCGTCCTCTCATTTCGCATCGCCTTTCTTCGCTCTGATACATTTCAGCACCCTGTCTTTTCTTATTTTGTACTTTATGCATGTTCTCTCCTAGACATTTTTTTTGCCAGACTTTCTTTTTTTTTTCCTTTTTCGACACCCTTAAACTCGCCTTTATTCCTCCATGCTGTGTCCTGAACTTTAATTTTTACCTCTATTTCACTTAAACTTCCATTTCTCTTCAACCTCGTCCTCCTCTAGCTCTTCTCTTCCTATCCTCCATCCTTCCAAATTTAGAGGAGGTACTTTTGGGAGCAAGCGAGCCTGGACTCACATTGCATGAAGGGCAAAGACACACAAAGAGAACTGGGAGTAGGGAAAAGGAAAGAATTGATTTTTCAGTTGTAGAGGCCTTCCAGTGAAGGACTAAGTCTGCCCTCAGGGCTCTGACTGGCTCAGGCCAGCTCCTGATGGGAAAGGCCAGCCAGTGACCTTAAGACTCAACTGATGATGTTTTCCTGTTCAGTGATGAAGTGTTCCATCGGTTTTTATTGGAATGCCAAAGTATTTATTCAGAGCCTTATTCAGAGCTTTGGTGCTGATGGATCAGAAAGGTGTCAAAGACCTGTTTGGTGTACCCAGAGAAAGCTTTGTAAGTGCATGTTATGATTTTTTTGTATGTGGGTGGGTACATTTCTGTGAATGTGAGCCTAACCCTGTTTGCCCTTCATGAGGAGCACAGCATCCCCTCTGGCATTTCAGTGAAATAGAGAGGTAATGGGATGAGAGACGGACAGAGAAAGAGACATATCATAACACACAAACACACACACACACACACACACACACACATTATGTGGTACTGTTGGCTTGGCTGGCAGGCTGGCAGCCATGACAGATGGGGGAGTTCAGTTCATGGGGGCTTGCCATGGAAACCAGAATCAGCGCTACCCTGAGCCTCTCCGCTCTGCATAAGCCGAGATACAGAGCGGCACACACTCTGCAGAGGAGTGCGGCGTGGGCAGCAGAAGCCTTTTGCTTGTTGTTTATGACTTGTTGTTGCGCAACAAGTCGGTGTTGTCAGGTTCACGACTCATTTACTAAGTTTAGATTTGGGGAACAGAGATTGGCGGCTTTGTGTCAATCCAACAGTTAACTGCAATTAATGGATTTGTTTACGTACGACAGCGGCAGCCATAAACAGTAACTGTGCCAATGAGAAAGTGTGTCACGGGCAGAAAGAGATAGTGTGTTTATCACCACCCCTCTCCAGAGAACATTGATGACACAATCACCTTCTTGTTGCCCCTTGCATTTACATCAAATTTCAATTTCCTCTTTCTTTTTCTCTGAATAGCAACCTCACAATTTATGCCTTTTTCTTCTCACACTTTGATTCCCGTCATCGATCCTGTTTAAGAGCAAACGAGGCAAAGCACCCACTCACCCAGAAAGGGTCTAACTAGATGTGACAGGCACTAAAAGCCAATCCGCTGCTGCGCTCCAACCCGGCAACGCCATATGGATCATTAATTCTTCAGCAGGACTCCTGCTCGATTTCTTCTCTGTTATTCATCTTCATTTTCTTTCTTTCATCTTAATTTAATGAAACATGAGCACATATACACAGTCTCTCCTGTGTGACAGGATTTTAGGACCTGCAGCACCATAATCCTCCACACACACTCCTGTTCTCTCCCACACACACACTCCTATATCCGTTGACTTGCACAGTCATACTCGATTATGCACAGCATCATACTCTCCTACATATTTTCTCATAAAGCATACAACCACACTCCCTCATAATCTCTCATGATAGTATACATAAGGCAACTCATTGTGGCTTTATTTAAATGGCCCTTGTACCTCAGATGTTTCTGTCTGTTCCACTTTGTTTTCAACAAGGCTGCAAACCACTCGGAAACTGAAATTTAAAGAACAGCACCTTCTTGTTCAGTCAAACTACTGTTCATTTACAGGACTTCCACATTTTGGTATTGTCTGTATTTTTGCTTTCTTGCTGAAAGTTCTGTAAAGTAAATATGTTAGCTTAGCTTAGCACGAAACAGCTGGCCTCTACGTCTAATGGAAACACCAACAGAGTAGTGAGTCTATTTAAGCGAGCAGCAGATCACATCAGGTGAGTTTGGGGAGTCACCTTTGTATCATTCAATAACATAAGCTTTTCAACTTAATGATGATAATAATTAGACGTCTTGTAGGCACTCTATGGGCAGATTCAGTCCTGTCCAGAATCTACACTGCATACCTGTGTGCTCCATAGCCCGTCCACTGTGTTTCAGCTGGGCGTGGTTTTCACTCCGTTCAGTGTCTGCCACATGCCACTTATTCTGGCATGAGTCGCTGGCTCTGTGCTGCACATGAACAAAATGCCACATGGACCAACAGCACCGTGAACAACACAGATTAATAAACACATTTTTCACATGAGCTGTAGCTGCTGAATCCAAATGGAAGACTTGCTGTCTCTGCCAACACGTACAAGCTGTGAAAAGATGAAAGTTTTCTGCAGCTTCTCACCTGCCCGCTGCTGTTTTGATTATCAGCTGAGATTTAACGCCGAACTTGTCACCTCGCAAGACACTTATATGCCACTGTTGCCGAGCTGAATAGAACTTGGTGACACCACCCAACTTCAACCTGGCTGTACATCTCATCAGTGATGGAAGATGCCAGTGGGTCCGTTTTAATGTGCTGCTCATCACATTTTCAGGTTGTAGCAAAAGGTTTTAGACATCACCACACACATTACTCTTCTTCTCACACACACTGTGATCAAATTTAAGACATTTTTTTCAGTGTCATTCAGAAACAAAATCATTCTCTCGCGCACAATATCAGTCTCAATCACAGTAGTATCCGGTCTGACTATACGACTGTAAAGGATATAAAGGATAAATGGTATGAGTGTGAGGGTGTGATAGTACGTGTGAGTGAAAATGAAAGTGCGTTTGTGTGTGAGCAAGTATGATTTATGGCCAAACAGTGTTTGTGTGTATGAGGGAGAAAGAGAGCATATGACTGTGCATATATAAGTATATACAGTAGACCTGTGTGTGTGTGTGGAAATGAGTGTGGTATATTTGCGAGATCATGATGCTATTTGGGAGAGCAAGAATGATTTATGGCCTCAACTGCCTCTTGATACTTTTGCATTTATACACACACACACACACACACACACACACACACACACACACAGGTCACTAATGGATCAGCATTTTTTATTTCTGTGCATCAAACTATGACTGAATGTAATGTGAAGCCACTGAGGCAAGCTGCTTATATATTAGGGTTGCAGCGATAAGAATATTGATACTGATTTTTGCTCTGTAAAATGTGCAACCTTACACCTGCCTGTGTCCAGTAACTCATCTCCTTCCTCTCTCATACTCATACACTTTATCTCTCCATGTGTTATTTTCTCTCTACAGTGAGAAGAGGAAGCTGCAGGTGAACATTGTGAGCCCCATCCAGTGCAGCATGAACGGGAGGAAGTGCACGGTCATCGTGGAGCCAAAGATCAACCAGTCACAGCCAGACTTCACAAAGAGCCGATCCGGTTACATCTTGGCTGTTCCTGGCAACTAAAATGGGCCAAACAAGAAAAAAAAAACAGTGACAGCTGATTTTCCCACCTGGCCAGGATAATGATGATGATGATGATGATGATGATGATGATGACTCACTTCTGATTCACTTCTTGTGGGTCTTTTTGCGGAGCTGCTGATAATGTGACGATTTAGATAACCCCTGTATTGGGGTAATTGAATCCTCAAACTATAAAGCCATGCCAAATTTGACCTGTTTTGTAGATTTCTATGCAATGTTATAAACAGGCAGTGCACAATATGCCTACATGCAAATATTAATATCTAAACAGGTTTTTAAAAAATGCACTACAGGGTAATCCACCAAAGTGGTGTTCTTTCTCTTTAAAATCCAAATTTGAAATCATTTGCTTTGTGCAATATTTAGTTTATTGTAGATGGAATATTGTGGGAGTCAAGGTGAGAGGAGATTATACAGCAACTGTTCTCTGAACCACTGATGTTGCATAATTGGAAAAAAATCCAAAGGCTTTGCAGAGATTTATAATCCCTGCAGCTCCCTGTGCAGGAGCCAGATCAAAAGTGAAACCCTGAAAAATGAAGTAAGATGATATTTATGTATAACTCTGATTTTTATAGATAGTCAGCTTTGATCGTTTCTCTAAAGTAGAAGGAAAAACTTTTTGTGATTTATATTCTAAGGAATAATAATGTTAATGACCTTAATTGATGATTTATCTGCCTACACGGTAAATGAAAGGAAATGCAGTATCCACATTTTGTTCATGAAATGTTTAGTCACATAAGAGAACAGCACGTGCAAAATGTGATTCAGTGGTTCAGTCAGTGTCTGAGGCACAAATTCCAATTCACTGTTAGTTTGTTAGTCACAGGATGTGTTGAGCATATCCTGAACATCGCAACCTGCTACATGCATAGCTGTTAAATCTATTAATTTAAATCCTGCTTCTCATACTCTTTACTGCAGCATTTTTTACTTTTATAATACTCAAATACTACTTGTATGTTAAAGGTTGGAATATACTTTATGTGATCAGCATAAAATTACAAATACGTTCCAGCACAGAGCTTATACTGCATTTACTATAAAAAGGGATGCTATAACTCCAACTGAATAGACAGACGATATCCAAAGCTACTTTTTTTCTAAGGGGTATTTTGAGTTCATATTCTCTTAAAATAAAAGACTTAATGCTCCGGCTTAGCAGCAGAGGCCAGTACTGTATAATCCCATGTGAACTCCAGCCCCTGATCATAGTCTCATTTGCTGTCTTTGTGTAGAGTGAATAGCCTAATGACTTGTAGTGATCCTTAGTCCTTTGGAATAGACTTCCACTTGACAAATACCCCCTTCAGCAGAGAGAAAGAGAGTGTGTGAGTACGACTGTGTGTGTGTGTGTGTGTGTGTGTGTGTGTGTGTGTGTGTGTGTGTGTGTGTGTGTGTGTGTGTGGATTGTGTGTTGATTAGCTCCTTTAGCTCTCCTCTTCTTGGCTCTGAGACTGAGCGCCTGGCTGGTGGCCACCGTGAAGGAGTGAGGACAGACGGGTGTGAAGTCTGGAATCAGACTGCTGTGCTACTTTACCTTCCTGTGTGACAATGAGGGCGATGTTACGTATGAACAGTGAACTGTTCGCACACTTGATTTTCATATGATGCTGCTGCAGAGCTCCCTCTTCACTAGTCTCAGGCCAAGTCACACAAATAAAATCAACAGCACTTGAAGACTCAGAGTTTAGTTTGTACTGCTCTCACAAGCTGTCGGCTGCGTTGAAAATGTTTGCTCTGTTTTCGTTCTTGGTTAGCACATTGCAATATGTTCTTTCTCCAACTGTTTTGTGGCAGCACAGAAGCTCATGGGGCAGAGATTTGTGAGTGGGTCTTTTAGTATTAACATCCATCCACAGATTGAGTTCAGGAGGCCTTAAATATCTGTTCTTTTGTTGTGTAAAGATGTATTTGCTTTTTAACCAAGAAGTTTATTCTTGACCTTGGAAACAGCAGCTGAGAAAACAGTCTCATCACAAGGTATAATGTTTGAGCTAACCGCTAACATGCATGCACTGCATGGTACATGGTTTCACTCAGAAAACAGTTATTATAGGGAGAAAGTGGATAGACACTTAAAAAGCTACAGTCGCCTCCACTGTTTAGAACTGCTCTCCAGTCCTTCAGAGGTCAGCACTTTCAAGATACATTTATTCTTGTCCACACGAGCAAATCCACTGAGAAGAATTGATTTTGAATTTTGTCATCCATTCAGGCTTGAAGTTCATTGATAATAGTGCTCAGAAAAAATGTGCAATTTAACAAATAAACAAACTCATATGACGTGACTGAAGTGACAGAGCGGCTCCTAAATGGACATTGTGGTGAGATTATTTTCTCAAGTGCAGAAAAAATAAATAAAATCTTTGTTATCATACATCCAGCAGGAACTCGCTCAAGATTAACGTCATCTTGGGGACATGACAGCGAATGTCACAAATTGTGGATGATAAAAACGGAAAGTGTATCTTCTCTGTACATAAAGAGGCTTAGCTGTATTGTCTGAAGACTAAGTAAAGAACAGTGACTGTGGGCTGAGGAACGACTGCCCAAGGTTATGAATCGGAGCTCCCTCGGCGTCTGGCCTAGTTGAAGAGGCAGAGGCACTGTTGTCGACTTAACTTCAACAGGAAGGAAAATTTGTTAGCGCTCCTTTTAGCCACCGTAGCGCAGCCCTCTAATTGTGCCCGAGTGTTGTCTGAGCGAGTCATTTATCTTAATTAGTTTGCAAGTGGTCCTGTCTTTTGAAGAGGCCAATCTCCATTCTACCTCACAGCTTTGTGGCGGCTGACCTTGTCCCTGTTGCTCGATAAGGCACTTTGACGTCAAAAGGAGTTGTTTGTGGAAATTTGTGCATTCATAGTGTGGATTAAGGAAGTGACATTGGTAGCTTTAATAGACGGTTTTCAAAGGAGCTTAGGCGCAGAGGGCTGCCTGTGATGAGTGTGTGTGTGTGTGTGTGTGTGTGTGTGTGGTGTGTGGACTATAATGCTGCAGCTCTCCATATCCTTCAGCATAGTAATCTCCCACAGGGCCTTTCCTCTGCTCTCCTCCTCTCTGCTCCACTATTCACCGCTCATCATTAGGATGGACTCTGTGTCACTTCTCACTTCAGCGCTTCTTCTCTCCACTTTCTTAAGGCGAAAGGGGGGGTTGGTGAACAAAGCCTCGCTTGGCCTCTTCTTCTCGACTCCCTTGGCTTTCTTTCCCTCCCCCCCTTCTTTTCCACTTTCCCCCCTCTGTCAAATCACTTCGCTCCTCTCCCAGTTGGGCTGACTGTACCGTCCTGCAGGGCAGTGAAGGTTTTCCTATTTTTCTGGGGTTTTTTTTGTTTTGTTTTTTTTTCCCTGAGCCGTCCTGTGCCTAGGAGGCGAGGAAACAGAAAGAGAAAATGCACCAGCAACAAGACATGTCAGACAACAGGAGTATCATGCAGTAACAAACTTTAAGACATGAGACAGAGCTGCGTATATTGTAATGTAAATACTGTGCGTCCAGAACCAACTAAACTCTAATTATCATTCTATATCTTTATTATTGTCAACAAATCCCCTGAAATGATGATGGAAATTTTTAACAGCAAGTATTTACTATTTTTGTTCAAAGCAGTGTGTGTGTGTGTTCATGGTAATAAATGAACATGTCACCTAGTACAACAGTGTTGCTGTTGGAGTTTTTAAAGTTTTTGAACAACAGTGGAGGTGTATGACACAGAGGAAGAAGACATATCAGGCTATGATACACAGATAATACTTGTTAGTAGGATCACTTTACTGTTGGTGACGATCTTTTCATGAGATTTGTTGACAACAAGAAAAATATCACCAGATTTATCCATTAATGGTGTGCAATCAGCAAAGATTACTTGTCCATTATACTGATTATCAGCTTTGCCGCAAGTGTAAAAATCACAGGCTTTTCCTAATTACCCCTGATTAATGGGCACAACAGAATGTCAAATATGAATGTTAACTCATAGACTTGTGCCATTGTGTTCTTCCCTTTTCTCTGCTCTATAGTGGGATCTTAGTTTTCAGTCTTTTATGTCCCAGATACAATTGACACAAGACTCACTCATCAGACCTATTCATGTAAGCCAAAGGGTCATAAATTCCATTTTCTTTTCATAATTTAAGCAAAATCTGTATGTATACACCATTCGTTTAATATGTGCCTAATTTTGTATTAAGTTTATATTTTGCATTTTTGAGATTATACACCATAAATATACTGTAATATCCAGAGCAAGTCTAAAGGGTAATTCCCTGTTGTAATACTATTTTTGTGCAAATGTATTCTGTATAAATGCAGATTATGCATTCCATGATGTTCCATAATGAAAAATGTTTCATTAATCATTTTATTAATAAATTGATTTGCTTTAATAGCTGTTTGTCATTTTCTTGGCTTGTTCTCTTGTGACGCTATTGTTGCATGTGGGTGTGAGAAGATAGATCAGAAGTCATTAGTGTGGATATCATAGATAGACTGATGTTATGTTGACTCAAATGTTTCCTGAGGCCAGCTATAGTCTTTAATGTGTGATGTGGTAATAGCTGCGTCGCGCTCGACGTTAATCCACCCACCAACAGCTGTTTCACTTGGTGACGGGTGGCGGCTAAAACCCCTGCAGTTGGCATGACAACGCCGCTTCCCACTGCCACTGTGTCAGCCATCCCCAGCAACCTCAGCAGGGGTTGATAATCCACCAGCTGATGGATGACTATCTGCTGCAATGACTTCTCTGTTTTCTCACAAGGGGCAGTGACTACGTGAGACAAGACTGACCTGGTGGTTAAATGAACGGGAATTAATGGACGGAAAGTGATATGTGATGAATGAAGTGACCCAAACTAATCTATCTATGTGGGAGGGCTCTCAGTGTGTTTGCACGGCACCGATCCCCAACCAGAGGGGAAGATTTGTGGAGCAGCTGGGGGAAGAAAATGCACACTTGATTAGATTTTCTTAAGACTAATCCACATGTTGATGTATAGGAGGAACGTAAACACACACACACATTACAGACTGATGTGGGCCTGATCCCTGCCATATTAATTGCCACAATAAACACAATAAAGCACCAGCCACGATAAGGCCGCGCAATAGAAGCCTCCTACCCACCTGAGTCATCGGAAGCGATGAATGTGCTGTGAGAAGGCAGGCGAGCAGAGACCTCAAAAAGCTGATTTTTTTTTCATACAGCAGATCACTCTGCATAAAGTTGGTGCCAAAGTCAATGGTTAGAAATCTTATATTATAGATATTATATTAATGTAACACTATCCATATATATATATATATATGTTAAATAACATCCAGCCATTCAAACGCACATGGGGGTACTTTAGATAAAAAGGTTGGGAAGTACTGAGATACAGCAGATCAGCGCTTAAGAAGATGAGTGGTTAGATGGTGGTCCGACATACTATACCGAACATAGCATGTCTATTGCGTGTCTGTCTGTCCTGGAAAAGGGACCCCTCCTTGTTCCACTATCTAAACTGTGGATCTCAGGATGGATAGTCGTATACTGCGTGTGTTGTGTTGGGCTCTATAAATAAAACTGATTTTGATTTGATCTGACTGGTCTCAGCCCTGTGCCACCGAGAGCGGAGCAGAGCAGCTGGCTACGCAAACACTAATCTGTAAAATCACCGACTGGTCAGAGCGAGAACCTGCGTACATTTGGAGAAAACTCATCTGGGAAAAAGAGGGAGAGTCCTTTGCTGTCTTTCATGCTTCTGTTTACACTTTTGTCTCTAAGTGATAGTGACAGTTGACGAACAGACAGACAATGCAGGAAAAGAAAAGGTGGTATGACATTAAACAAAGGTCGCAGACAGAAAGCAAATTGGGTGCATTGCAGTTCTACAATGTGTCTCAACTACTGGGCCACCAGATGCTCCATGTTTAGAGCTATCAAATGTCAATGACAATTTCATTACAATTATTTGGCAAATACTTTTGTCCTATACAGTTTAATTTAGAGTTACTTAGAATTACAGCAGTCATAGAAGTGGCTGTTGTTGAATATTTACAACATTTTCATTCATTTTAATCCAATTTAGTGAAAATCAGAGTGAACTGTGAAGCAGGTTTATGACTGGAAGTTCACATGTTTGAACCCCAGACTTGTACACATATTGCCAGTCTGATTGATTAATCTTGGGGCGGAAAAGTAACATTTGCCCCTCCCTCAGTAACACCACTGATGTACTATTGAGCAAGTTAGAAGTGAAGCTCCTCAAATCAGACTGTGGTTGTTCTAAACGGCTTCCAGGTGGGTGTAACTGTGGATGTTGTATAAATGAGGTTTTTGTTGTTATTTTTTAAAGGGGTATTAAGTGTCACATCTTGTGTTTGCAAAGTGCAGATTTTGACTAAATGAGGGCACATCGGTCCACAGCTGGAGGCACAAAAAGACAAGTGGTGAACGATCAGTGCATTTTATTTTTCCATCACAGTACAAAAATAAATTAAAATAAGCAGAAACTAACTGAAAAAAGGTTTCAATTACAGCAACAGCTTTTTTGTCTTTTCCAAAAAAGAACATGTTTATTGAACAGCATCGACACCCCTCCCCACCACGCCAAGGGAAAACCAAGTCCTGGTACCAGTGTGGTTGGTGTATGCTCCATGTCCATAAGAAAACAACATGTCACACATTCCCCTGTACAAATAAAACGTTATCATTCACACACACGCACGCACACTCGCACACACACATGCAGCTTTCGAATGCCTCTCTTTTTGAAGTTCTTAACCACTGTGTTCGTTTTTTTTATCTACAAAGTACGCAACAAGATACAGAAAAGAATTTGACAGAAATCTTTTAACTATCACTTGAGTCTTTTTTTCATATTTTATAAGCTTTTGAAAGTATTCTCAAACAACTACTCAATGATGCAAAGTGGGAGAAAAAAAAATGGCACATTTCAAGTGAGTCGGGGCAAGTGGACAGAGAGAAAAAACAATTCAGGGTCTCTTTTTGAGGACCTTTACCCCAGTGCCCTGTTTTTTTTTTTTCCTGCCAGAGCAGAAGCCCATCCAAAGTGCGCGCCCCCTTTTATTGTGCCAGTACAAACACTCCAAATGAACTTTCTGCCCCTGATCTAACCCCACACATCAGCCACAGTCCAGCAGCAGAGGAGGCTGCAGGTTGCGACCACCTCATTCCCTCCGATTCACACTTTTTAAACGCTGCAGCAAAGAAGCCTTTCATTCTCCGGGAACAAACTTCAAAACATGACGGGAGCCTTTTGTTGGTGCCACCAGTCCATTCTGCTTTTTCAGGCCGATTTTCAGAACACTGCTAAAGAAAAAGAGTGTGTGTCTGTATGTATCGATACAAGAGATGTAAAAACCGTTAAAAAACGTTTCTCACACATTTCTGGATGGGAATACTGTAGCGAGCTTCTCTGGTAGTGGCATTGTTATGGAGAGAGCAAGCAGCTGCGGCGGGGCAGCTTCGCATGTTCTCCCTGTGAAACAAAAACAACACAGATCTCGCTCGCTCTGCCATGCATTCTGCTTTGGTTGCCGCATCTTTGCAGTCGCACACTGCAGCAAGTGGTGTCTGTGACTGAAATTGTGATCATTCCCGCGGGGGTCGCCTCTGTCTCCCCCAGGCCCCTGCATGAATGCGACGTCACCTTCACGTTTGATTTACACAGAGGTGATGCTGATGGATCATCCCCAAGGCAAGCTGTGCTTTTCTGCGGTGATGCTGACAGAGTGTCGCTGAAGTAATTTATTCCCCCTGGATAAAATGTGTGTGCTTTCTCTTTCTGATATGTGGGACCGCAGGTTGGGTTAGCTCCTCGTGCAGGCTGGCGTCGCAGGACAAAAAGGATGTTTTCAGGGCATTTCGTTTAAGCATAAGGTCAGTGATGTGTTGTTCTGTCAAGGTGTCCTTGATGATGTCACTTTGGCAATGGTCAGATTTGACATTGGTTTTGATCTAAGGGCTTTTTAATTCAATATTCATCAATAGAGTCCTGCAACATTCATTTGCATAAACCTGATCAATCTTCATTCCCACCAAAGATAAGCACACCTGCTCTACCAGCAAAACCCCTCCTCATGTCCTTCCCTTTTCAGAGTCTCTCATCATCTTTCCTTTCATTTACATTAATTGTGCCTAAATAAATACGTAAATGGCAATAAATTAGGTGTCAGTAAGTAGTTATTAGTAGATGAAATCCCCTCCCCCATCATTCAACAGCTGGACAGACAGTACAGTATTTCAGAGTGTTCTCAGACCTGTGGGGTTTTCATCAAAGATATGGCACTGTTTTAACATTTTCTATGCTGAATCATAAGCACAAAATCAAACATCATTCCAAAGTGGTTGCAACACAACCTATGGACAAAAGTACAAAAAGAACTTCCCTGGTAAACAAATTTGCCTATTTTAGCAAGCATAGCTAAAAAAAAACTAGTGTCACTTTGTTCACAGCATTCTCTAATGCAGATGCAGTTGGTTTACAAATCAAGTAAAAAGAAGAAAAGTCATAATTGCTCCTGCCCTCCCGGAAACTCTGTAAAATTGCATGGCACACGTGCAAAACATTACATTTCTAAGTAAAAAAAGAAAGAAAATCAAATAAAACTTGTTCCAGAAAAGCAATAAATAAGCCTCCATAGGTGTAACCCTCTGGGGAGTAAAACATCCATTAACTTGTTCTTTTATTTTTTTCTAGATGAAAATAAAGTAGGTGTTTCTGAACACACAGTACGACCACTCGTCATTGACCATACGTCCTGGCTGTTGTCTTCTTATCAAAAGTCCCGCAGTGTGATAATGTTTTGCTTATTGTCCATCCAGTCTTCCCTTGTACAGTGTAAGTTGTTATTGTAGAGCCGCAAACAGGAACCCACAAAAAAAAAAATGGATCCGGCGTCGGCGGCCCTTGCTGCTCTCTCAGATATGCATCGCAGCACAAAATGTCCAGTCGTATCCATATCAAAGGAGGGGATGTGGTGTTGGCGTTCCAGAGAGCCAGAGTTTGCAGCCGGGGGTGCCTGTTCATTCGTGATGCCTGAAGAAAGCCAGTCAGGCGATGGCCCTCACCCTCCTGCAGTGGGCAGTGCACATCACATCGTCAAACAGTCAGAAGGTCACTGGTAGGCTGCTGCAGCCTCAGTCCTGTCCACATTCATTGCTGTAGATGTTTGCTTCCATTTCTAATGTTGCTTTGTTTTTTGTCTTTTTGACTGAATTGTTTTGTTTTTTTTTAAGATTTTCAGTATTTCATATAGATATATATCTGTATGTAAGCAAAGGATTCACCCAAGTCTGGCATTTTTTGTTTATATATCACTGTCAAAAAAGCTTTCATTCTCAGGTTTACAGAAAATCCGTCCCCTTGCTCGTTTGAAAATAGAATTTGGCCTTGATAACTACAAGTCTCAAAGAGGCAAAAAAGAGCGCTCTTGCTGTTTAAACCTTACGCTCCATTTTTAGGTGCAGCTGTTATCCCTCACACACAATGCAAACATTGGGAATGAATATCTGTGAGAATCACTGAGCCCCCCCCCCTCCCCTCCAGTGTTGAAGATGGTGAATGCTGTTACAGGCTTGTACATGTGAATGTCAAATAATTCCTAATCGGCCTACTCCCACTGCAGTTTGGACAATAATAAATAAATGGCATCACAAATAATCTTTCAAACTTGAAACTCAAATGCCAGACCCGAGTATCCCCCTCCTCCCCTGACCCCCTGCTCCCCCCTCCCCAGCATCCCCTCACCGGTCCAGGCCGATGAGCAGGCGGCTCCTCTCCTCCTCCTTCTGGCTCTCGTTCTTCAGGTCGGCGAACACCTGAGTGAAATAGTGCGGGTCGGAGTTGATCTGGAGCATCTTTGCGCTCATCAGGTTGATGATGGACAGGCAGCGGTCCCAGAAGGTCTCCTTGGAGCTCTCCACCAAGAAGGGCTTGAGCGGGTAGGAGATCTCGTTGCCCATGTAGGAGTAAGACAAGTAGAGGCAGGTGAGCAGCACGGCCTGCAGCTCGTGCTCCGTGGCCACCTCACTGGAGACCACGTCACGGCACAGCATGTAGACGAAGACCACGTTGGCGGGGGTGATGAAGCCCTGGTCCTGCCAGCCCTGGAGCAGCAGGGAGCGGTCCACGCTGCGCAGCCACAGCACTGGGTCAGTGGGTGACAGGTGTTTCAGTCGGTAACAACGCCGGCACAGAAACTCCCCGAGGCAGCGCAGCAGCTCGCTGGTGGAGGCCTGGACAATCACTCTCTTAGGGGTCCCCGGGGCCACGTTGGAGTTGGTCAGGGGCGCCTTCTTGACAGACGATGCTGTGTTGTTGGAGCCCTTGGTGAGCGCCGGAGTGCTCTGATCCTGGGTGAAGGTGGACAGGTTGGCGCATGACTGTGACTTCTTCAGGTTTTCATTGTTCAGGTGGGTGACATTGTTCTGGTAGGTGCCGTTGGGCTGCACCTTCTTGGAGCCTTTCTTCTTGGCCGACACCGCTACGATCCGCTTCCACGGGAGCACATTGATGAGCGAGTGGCGCTTCAGGTTCTTGTCTTTGGCGTTCTTGCTGTTCTGGACGGCTGTGTAGTGGCCCACGGTGGCCGGCCCATCCTCGAAGAGAGCTGCCTTTCGGTAGCTAGGTGACAAAGACAGCACGGTTCCCATGGTGACTGCGGGGAGGCTTCCAGGGGCTTTAGCCGCACTGGGTCAGAAGAGCGTCTGCCAGGGGAGGTCCTGGGGGTCTCAAAGCCTCAATGCTTCAGGGAGCTGGGAGTCCCGGGCTACAGGCTGCCGCTGAGCATCTAAAGCCGAGGAGGAAGGAGTCCTGCGAGCAGCTCTCTGACACACTCTCTGTTGTGTCTCTGCTCTCTGTCTGCGTCTCTGGATGGCCACTGTTGGAAGCAGGAAAGATCAATAATCAGAAAAAAGAATCGATAGAGCACCAAATTATCCATTGATATCTCCAAAGAGCAAACAAAATGTATTTGATCCCATATTAGAGCTCTAATTATTCAGCTTACATCAGATAATATGACAGCTCTCAGCCCTGTAATGTCCTCATGAATGTGAGCCTGAGTGCTTTATCTGACTGCAGCTCAGGCTTATTAGCAGCATTGATCTGGCTCAGTAAGTGAGAGAATGGAGCAGCCTATAGCTTATGCTAATGAATTCAAACAGTATAGATCCCTCCTGGCTCCGAGTGATCGATGTAGTGGGCAGGCGGATCATCCAAAACATGAAAAAAACGTTTTGGTGTAAAAACTGTGCCACAGCCTCCATTCATGCAGCAGAGCAGACAGAGGAAAATAATATCAACCATCCACAGCAACCCCACTCCACCTTTGATTTATACAGATCCTTTGTGATAAATTCACGAGCACTTTATAATGAGATCCATATTTCATGGGCAATGGCCGACGAGTGAACCACGCGCCACCCCTCTCACTAAAATGGATGACAGAAACGTAAACACCTTAAACACAGGTGAAGGTCGCGTTGGGTGCACCTTGGATTGGGAAAATGAAAGCACAAATCCAAGATCTAGACTATTTATCTCAGAATTAAAGCGGGATAGACAACGAGCTGTGTGGTCCTTTCTCCGCACGACCTGTTTTCATCCTCACTGCGGTACCTGTGCACATAAAGACGCTCGATGGATCTACTTCGTCCCGTTTGCGCAGAATCCAGGCTCATTCCATCACCCTGTTATCAATCTGATTCACTCACTGTGCAGAAATTCCCCCACCCCCCCTTCTTTGATGCGCTCTGAATTAAAGGGTGTATCGGGCTCTGGCAGTGATGAGGAGTTGTGTACATCGGTTGCTCTCCGTGGTGCTGAAGCTGAGCGTCTGCGTCGAAATGAAAAACGCTGGCCGTGAGAGGCGGCGGCTCGAAGATGCAGAGCATCTCATCATCCGCCCTTAAATGGTCATATATCGCCACATGTCGGGGATCTTTTGGCGATTTTAACTTCGCATCTTCGTTTCTTGCCACGTTTTCCTCATCGCACACCGCTGCGCATCGCCTGTTTTCACATCACATCCACAAATCTGTCTCTATCTAAACTGCTCTACGCTCTCTGCTCCAATTATGCTCCCAAATCAAATCAAACTTACCGGATCTCCTGCGCAGCGAGCTGAGAATCGCGCTGTAGCTGATGCTCCGAGCCCTGTTTTTTTTTTTTTCTTTCCCCCTTACAAAACGCAATTAAAACAAGAGACCATCTCGGAGGAATAGAAATGCAACAAAGAGAATAATCCGAGCCGATGCAGAAAAAAAAGAAACACAAGCAAGCGGCGTGTGAGCTCGCCTGGCGTCGGCGGTGCGCAGACGGTGGTGGGCAGTTGTGGAATGGATGCTCGGATGAAGATGTGCTCCCGGTCCTCCCGGCCGTGAGATGCGGATGCTGCGAAGGTGGGGTGGATGATGGTGGTGGTGGGAGGGGAGAGGAGGGTGGGGGGGCTGATGTTGTGTTGTGTCACTCGACTGTGTGAGGACGGCTGACGCAAAGGCGGTGGTGGTGCGCCGCTCTGCGCCCTGAGCGCGCTGCTGTCTGCTGGGAAACGAGTCCGCCTATAGAGCCACAGAGGGAGCTCCTGCAAACTGAACCCGGTGAACTCCGCGGATGTTTACCTCCATAACGCCATTAGCTATAAGCACTTAAACTAAGGGATCTGTAGTTCTATATAACCCACATTCAGAGGCCAATGGGAACTTTTGTATTACAGTATCCTGGTTTAATCTCCACACAGGCTTTTACAGTAATCTCAACCAGTCTGTAATATTCCTACAGTCCCCAAGCCTGTCTGTGCTGCTCCATTGTGAGTTATGATCACACCAATGTTTTATTTCAGTGTTGGAGATCAGCCAGTCATCCATCACCAATACACACAAAGGTAATAAACGAGACAAAAGACAAATCACAAAATCACATTTTAATGGCGATTATTTTTCCGTTTAATTGTTTAAGTGTTATTTGATGAATTGTTTTATTCAGTGATTTAGCCTTCTCCTGCAGTTTAATTACATCAGCCTGTGATTTCACAGTACAGATTTTATGTCTTACTGAAGGACTGCCACATATGCACAAAACACAGAATAAAGGAAATTTTATCTAAATCTAATGGAAGCTACTGGATTATTTCACAAACTAGACCTGTTGGGTCTGTTACAGCAAATAAATGCATATTAATGTTGAAGACCTGTTTTAAGAATATTAAATGAATAAATTAAATATGTGATCCAAATAAATGCGCAGGAAAAGCAGCTTCTGATAACATGTTTACTACACCCTCTTTTTTATATGACTGCATTTCCCAAAACGCCTTAAACTCCCGACATGCAAGTCACACGACGTCACGCACGCTACGTAACGTAGCCCCCCACTCCCCCCTCCCCTGGCACGTAATTTTCATTCAGCAGCATTTTGAATAAGGAAGATGGCGGCTGCAGCAGTGGTCGAGTTTCAGAGAGCCCAGTCTCTCATCAGCACGGACCGCGACGCCTCCATCGACATCCTCCATTCGATAGGTGGGTGTTCGGCCGGGGTGTTCGCACGGACGCTCCCTGTCTGACTGCTGCCATGTGCGGCCTCCCGGTGCTTGTTTTAGATGGCGGAGGTTAGCATGTTAGCTGGTGTCGATGAGTAGCAGGAGCCGGCGGAGTGCCGTGCTGACTCACTGCTAACGGTTGCTAACGGGCGAGTGGATGCTAGCCCGTTAGCGGCCGTGCTAGCGTCAGGCCTTGGTGTGAAATATGGAGAAGTTATGGACAGTGTGAGGGAGTTTTGACTGTGTAGTTGTTGCCCCGTGGTGTTGTGTCAGTCGTCACAGTTTAAGAGTGACCCACCGTTAGCTCTGCTTCAGGCTGTCATGCTAGCGCTGCTGCGGCTAATGTCTTTAGCTTGTTGTCAAAAGGCTTCTTATCAACAAAGTGAAAGGCAGCTCTCTGTCAAAGTGGAAGCTTCACATTTTGTTATTCATAGAGCATTTATGAGCTGTTTGCAAAGGTTTGCTTTTATGTTTATGGTTGCTTAAACTAGCAAAAAGCCTGGGTATAGAGGGTAAACAGGTTTTACATTTCACACAGGAATCACTGTCCTCATATTGCCTTGTCACTACAGGCTGCTAGCTGTCAGGCTGTCCTGCTGCTCTGTTTACTCCTCTAATATAAGAGGCGTTGAGACAAAACACTGATTTTTTTATCTTCTCGTTTTGACAGAAATGTAATCAACAAAAAATCTGATAATCAAGTGATGGAAAAAGCCTCAATTCTTAATGTTATTATCTATTTATCTGCATATTAATTGTAAATTTATCATAGGTCAGTCGGTTAATCTAAGTTACTTAATTTAATAGTTAGTTGTCAACTATAAAAAATTACCAGCTATTTTGATAATGGGTTAAACGTTTTGATTATTTTTTAGAAAGATATAGAATAGAAAAGATGTCTGTATTCTGTGATTTCAGTTTCTCAAATGTAAATATTTGTGAAAATATTCTTAAGATCTATGTGACAGTAAACTATGTAGTTAAGTGTCTTTAGTTTGTGGACAAAATAAGAAATTTAAAGTCACCTTGGGTATTGGGAAACAGTGATCAACATTTTATGGACCAAACAACTAATCAGATTAGGCAGACAGATTAATAAATAATGACAACAGTAGTTAATTGCAGCCGTAATTGAATGTATTTGCCTTTTTGACTGTTGGACACAAAAAGCTATTTTTAGACATCACCATGGGCCCCTAAACATTATGATCTGTATTTTTCATCACATTTTTAGTGTCTAAACAACACATGCATCAGATTAATCAGATTAATTGATAGTAGCATCCGTCAGTGCAATTAACAGTAACTTTTTTTTATTGATTAATCAGTGGATAATTTTCTTGATTGAGTGATTCATTTTTGGTTCATGAAATGTTGATAAATGTTTCCCAAAGTTTAAGGGAGCATTCTCAGGTGTCTTGTTTTGTCAATAACCCAAAAATATTTAGTTAACTGTCCTTTGAGAAGCCAAAATCAGAGAATTTTGACATCTTTTCCAAAAAAAATGACCCAAAACAATGACTCAATGATCAAAATAGATTAATTTCATTGTTGACAACTTAATAGGCTGATAAATTGTTGTCGGATTGGTGTGTGGAGCCAATATTGAGATAATCTCCAAACACCAGAAATCAGGAAGAGGATCAGCAAACTGTATGAAGTAGGGATAAAAGGGTAAATAGTTTTCTGATGTCGGCTTGTTGCCTTTCTGTCACAGTGAGGAGAGATGTTCAAGAGAACGATGAGGAGGCCGTCAGGGTTAAAGAACAGAGCATCCTGGAGCTGGGGACACTCCTGGCCAAGACCGGACAGGCTGCAGGTAATCAAGTCAAACTCTGATGTTCATTCTGTGCGGGTTTTTATTTTCTAACTAATGGCACTATCTCTATGCTAAGTTTCCACTTTCTGAAATATTTTGTTTTTCCTTTCTGTGGCTGTCTCCAGAGCTTGGGGGTCTGCTGAAATTCGTTAGGCCTTTCCTGATTTCCATCAGTAAGGCCAAAGCAGCCCGGCTTGTCCGCTCTCTGCTGGACCTCTTTCTTGACATGGAGGCAGCAACAGGGCAGGAGGTGGAACTGTGTCTCGAATGCATTGAGTGGGCCAAGGCCGAGAAGAGAACCTTCCTACGACAAGCTCTGGAGGTAAGGACGTCTAGAATAAGAGAGAGCTACCAAACAGCACAGATGTATCTCTGTCCACAGCATATATACCACCATGTTAGTGTTTTCTGAAAAAACACTGCAATATCAATGTACCTCACTTCTATAATCTGGCAAAAGGCAAGTTTTCTGGCCAACACCACCCCTTCAACTGGGAAAGCTCATAACACAGAGAACTGCAGTATACAAGTAGGTACCACTGTAATATAAAGCCGACATATGGAACATAAACCCATGTGGTGTCATTTGGAGAGCTGCAGTTGAAGAGTTAGATGACATTGTGTGGGCAAAGATTAACAAGCTATTTGGTGCACCTATTATGCTGTTAGAGGTTAATAATTTGCAATATGTTTGACACTTCGGTTGCAAATGAGGCAAACATGCTTGTTTAGGTTTTTGAATAGGCTAACAATGGTCCTTTTGTCATAGATACAACCTATCATCAACAGCCAATATATTCATTATCTCACCCAAGCCTAATTAGCGCCAGCGTACACGTTTCTGATCAGTGATGGTGAAATCAAAAGCATTGTCCTCAAATAACAGCAGCTGTGGGAGGGATCAAATTAAACATGTTCTGACTCATGCAGACGCCGTGGTTCAGACTATAGTGGAGCTTTTGGTTGTCAGCAGATATGCAACAACGCTGCTGTGGGGTTAAAATCAAATAAATAAAACGGGAAACCTGACAAATGGGGTGAAGCAGGAATGTAAACTTTGCCTGAAGAAAGTGGCAATGAGAGATGCTAATGCGTCTACTGTGCACTGCCATCTGTGATGACATCACTTTGCTATAGTGGCCAAATTTGGCTTTGTGGCCAAATGACTGCCAGCAGGTTCACACTCACTGCCAGGAATATCTGGAGCTTTTGGCTGAATTACAAAACACAGGATCAACAAGATTGTGTATTCATACTATGTGTAATAAAAAGTAAAAGAAAACTAATGAAACTGGCATGTATAAGTGAGTGAAAGCTGAGAAGAGGGATGCTCATCATACAGGCTGTGGTTTGCTTAGGACACACATTCTGAATAATGCGATTGGAAGAAAACAGTCAGTGCACTTTCATAAGATCTACTTTAAAACAGTTAGACATTCTTTTAAGGAACAGCTGTTAGGACTGTGTTTGTGTCTCTGTTCCTCATGCATTTTTCTTAAAACACATAGACAATATGACTGTTGTTATAACTCATGAAAGCACTGATTGGTTAACATCAGGTTTGTGTGTCACCCTCCTAGAATAAAAAAAATAAGGTTTCTTTTCAGACTCACCTTTTCTGTTATTTCTCAAACATGATGTCTGCCAACTGTTGCCTCAGCAGGTAATGTAATACGGCTTTAGGACGCTGCATTGAAGTAAAAATGATTCTCATTTATATGTGTTAGTTTGGTTCACCACCTCTGTCTGCCACTCTGTGTAAGAAGTAAAGAAATGTAGGAGCTGTCTGCAATTTAAATTTTCTTCCAAGAAGTGTGAGCATTTCAACATCTTGGTGTTTGCCATGAGTTACTTCATAATGATTTGACATTTTAAAGGGCCACAAGGTCAGATAATGTCTGTAAGTTTCACTTTATAAATCAGCATCCACCCGTTTTTAATCAGATTGTAAGAAAGCTGACTGTTAGCTTTCAGATGAAGTGTCAGTGTGTGCCAAAATGTCAGTGACTTGTTTGTATGATTTTTAAAGACAGCACAAGACAATTATGATATCACTTTAGCAAACTTGCAAAAACTTTGAAACGGAGAGTCATGGGCTTGATAATACGAATTAGATCAAAGCCGTGGTTCCTGACTTTTGATTGAATTTTTTTTTTCTTTTTTGTTCTAATTGATATTCTGGCGATTTGTCTTTTAGCTCAATGACAGAGCTTTTCTGAAAGGCAATATATTGGCATAGCTGCTCTCTGCTTGTCTTATAGCACTCTCTCTTTTTCAGGCACGACTGATCTCGCTCTATTTTGACACCAAACGATACCAGGAGGCCTTGGCGCTTGGTGAGTGTTTTTGTGACGAGACGTTATTATCTTTTGGTAAATGGGAGCGTCTGTTTTCTGCTTCAGAGGCTATGAAAAGGCAAACACTGCTATTGGCCTTGACATGTTAATCAAACGTACATACCACACAGATTTGTTCCAGTCCAACAAGAAACACAGTATCTTTTAACTTTTACTGTTGCAGTATTCTTCCTCTTAATAATAACAGGCTAAAGAGTAGTGCTTTATTTGAATTTATTTATTTATTTATTATAGAACATATGTGCCAAATGCACTAAGCTAGCTCAAAGTATCTCAAAGAAAGCAATTAGACATGTGTTACTTATAAAGAGAGTAGAAATAACAACACATATCAGGAATACAATTATACATTCACCCTCCGGCTGTTTACTTAGTGTTGTACAAAGTTATTGTAACAGTTAATTTGCATGCCATTATTCTCTTTGCCTCAGGCTCCCAGTTGCTCCAGGAACTGAAAAAAATGGATGACAAAGCTCTCTTGGTAGAGGTTCAGCTGCTCGAAAGCAAAACATACCACGCTCTCAGTAACCTGCCGAAAGCCCGCGCAGCCCTCACCTCAGCCAGGACCACCGCCAACGCCATTTACTGTCCCCCAAAGCTCCAGGCAGCTCTGGACATGCAGTCAGGTCAGATGTGTTTTCTATTCTCACTTCCTCAGCCGGACCGAAGTGGTCCAGATTCTGTTTGCGGGGACAGATAGCTGGTGTTTTTCATACCAGGATAAACTGTGAATTTGGCCTGCATAGTATTAAAATTATTTGTGCCATACAAAATACACAGAATTAAAACATTCAGGTATATAAATAATAATTATATATATATTTATTTTTTGCATTCATGTCATTGCTCTCTAACCGCATTACCATCTGTACCTTGGCAGGAAAAAAACAAAATCCATATGATGATAACATTTTAATAGACCTTTTTCATTTGGACTTGTCACAGAAGGAAAAACACAGGCCTGACTTATAAGAGTACAGACAGCTCACTTCGATTAGGTGTCAAGCCACTCCAGTCTTTTTCATGTTTTTAATTACACCTGCGCTATTTCCTGCCATGGCACACCCAAGTACCTGCTGTAAAAATGTCTATTGGATTAGTTGAGTCAGTTTACAGGACAGGGAAGCAGCCTTGCACAAACTATCATAAACTCCATTTCCATTGTGAGGCTTAAAGTCTGTAAAATATTCATATGGGTGAAGACTCAGCTGATCATCTCAGTTAAGGAGAAACGTGAAGTAGACTTGAAATTACAGCACATCCCTTTCAAGGTTCATCTATTGCCTTGCTAAAGCCCAAAATATGGGATGCCTTTGCCAGGCAAGTGTATAATCGATACAGAACGGAAGTGTTGTTTATTAAAGCCATTATGTGTAGACCTTTTATGTGAGTACAGCATCTTTCAGATTAAATTATTTGTTGTTTGTTGTCTCTTTTTAATACAACCACCAGGGGGCGCCAGGAATGTCTGAAATTGGTGTGCAGAATTTAAACTCCACACTGTGTCTTATTTTTGGATAGTATCACACACTCTGTGGTGCTTTTCAGTCTTTGGTTGACAGTGTTCTGTTATAAAGTGGTTTGATTAATTTGATTATAGTGATGATAGATTTCATGGTGGTTTAGAGGGATTACATTTCTGTGGTCATCATGTGATACACTGCTGCACCATTAGGATTATTACTCTTACACAAAGAAATATATTGTGATTAATATAGCTGTCCTGGAAGCAACTCTTCAAGGCTTGTTTTGAAAGCAGCACATTTGGTGGTGGTGTTGTTCAGTGACTCAGCTCATTTTCTACTGATAACGATTTCCAAGTCCCACAGTGTGTGCTGTGAGGCATGATAATGTCATGGTTAGTCATGACTTTGCGACACAGTGTGAAATGGAAAAAAAAAGACTTTCTAATGCTTCTGCAATTTCCAGCACTGTGATTAAGTGGTCCTTTTTATGCGACACCCAGTGAAAACTAACACATGGTGGGTTTTAATCTTTCTTTTAATGGTACAGCCGCATTGTAGCCACATAGTTCATCCTCAGCCCAGCAAGTTTCTCCAGTTCTTGTTGACATTTCACGGAGGCTAACTCTGTTTGTTTAGGCCTTAGACGGTAACTGTCACACCATGTCATCTTTCATGCAGGGATCATCCATGCAGCCGAGGAGAAGGACTGGAAGACGGCCTACTCCTACTTCTTTGAGGCCTTCGAGGGCTACGACTCCATTGACAGCCCCAGAGCCATCACAGCACTCAAATACATGCTTCTGTGCAAAATTGTTCTCAACTCGTGAGTACCACTTCAAATTCAACATGCAATTTTTTTTTGAGTTACTGACATCCAAATGCTTCCTTTTTTTTAAAATAATGAACATTGTTGAATTAATCTGTGTGCTTGTCTTTACCATTTCAGACCAGAGGAGGTTCAAGCCCTGATCAGTGGTAAACTGGCCCTGCGATACGCCGGCCGACAGGCAAGTACCGTTCATCTTTTTGTGTTCATAGCAGACTAAGCAAAGAAGCAATGTCATCCATTGTAACTCTTATAAAACATCACTTAGAAGACCTTGAAAATATTGACACTTAGACACTTGTACGTAGTAGACATATGTTTTGCAAGGTAAGCTTGGTTTTGTATAATAACATTTCAGTTTTATTCGCCATTATCTATCTAGACGGATGCTCTGAAATGCGTCGCCCAGGCCAGCAAGAACAGATCATTAGCAGACTTTGAAAAGGTAAGAATCCTTTTTGGTTCTGTTAAATCTAAATAAGGCAAACTTCCAATTATCATTTTGTTTTTTCTCTTTGGCTAATTTTCCTGCTGGCTAAAATGTGCAGCAGAGAGATGAAACATTGCCTCTTGAATTTTAGTTAGGATGATTATACTTAAAGTTTTTGTAGTTTGCTCCCATACAAGTTGTTTGAGTTTGAGTTTTTTAAGTCAAAGTTGTCCATCTTCAAGGCCCTAACAGAGTACAGAGCAGAGCTGAGGGATGATCCGATTATCAACACTCACCTGGCCAAGCTGTATGACAACCTGCTGGAACAAAACCTCATCCGAGTCATTGAGCCATTTTCCAGAGTACAGGTACAGACAGGCCAGGCCATGCTCTACTAAGGAAACTGTCATAATAGTGTTATACTATTAGGTTTTACTGCAGTTATAACCAGGTCCCAGATCTTTACATTTTCTTCTATCTCAGCATCGCCTCTCATAAATCATACTGTCTCGACTGTCTTAAACATTGTAATGTTATCAGAGCTTCTTCATGACTTTTGTGCCCTATTAGACATGTCTGTAATTTTGAACATTATGCAAAAATGCCCCGTGATAATCTTTGTAATCTTTTTGTAACTTTTATTAACCTTTCTGACAAGCTGCTACATATTGTAGGCTCACATCAGGATCCACCACTGTACTTTATCCTCATCATTTAAACAAAGAAATTAACACTGAAGTCCCGTATTTAATTTGCCTGTCATCTGTTTTCAGATAGAACACATATCAGGTCTAATCAAACTGTCAAAGGTATGTGTATTTGCAGTTAACTACTTTTTTTCCAGAGTGTTGAAATCATCATTTGTGTTTCTTAAAATGGGCTTTGTTGTTCATTTCTCATCTTTTGCTTTATAGGGAGATGTTGAGAGGAAATTATCACAGATGATTCTGGACAAAAAGTTTCATGGTAATTGGAATTCTGTTCCTGTAAAAGCAAATGTCAGACGTTATGCCCTGCACAGGCAGAGCAGGATTCTTCAGTGTAGTGTAATATTTTTTTTATGACTGCTGCAGGAATCCTTGACCAAGGTGAAGGTGTCTTGATCATATTCGAAGAGCCCCCAGTGGACAAAACGTACGAAGCAGCCTTGGAAACAATTCAGAACATGAGCAAAGTTGTGGATTCTCTTTACAACAAAGCCAAGAAGCTGACATAGGTAAAAGACAAATCAGTGAGAGACGAAGCACAGCTTTCATGTCCTTCCTTTTGGCCCTACTTAATGTGTTTTTCTTTCGTCCTCAGAGCAGATTGCTACGGCGGTGCGATGGAGGAACTGTGTGTGTTTGACCAGCGTGTGTAACATTTTAAGAAGGGGACAAGGGAGAGCAACAAAAGTCCCACAAACTGCAACAAACAGGATTCCCCCATCAAACTCCCCCCTCCTCTCCCTCAATGGACAATTTCATCACTTCTCTTGTTTTTTTGTTTTTCTTTTTCCTCTTTTAATTTTGATATCTCTTCAGGATTCTGTGTAACACTCAGCGGCCAAATCAGGCCATCAGGGAATATTGTACAACCACAATAAAGATTAAAGGTTTAAGAATACATATATGTTTATATCTGCTATAAGGTCGGGCTCACCAGCCTTAAGCTGACTCCACTGCAACCTCAAAGGTGCAACATAGACCTCTGTGGCCTCAGACTCTGCTACCGACTGCGTATGCAGAAACGAGGCTTTCTCCTTGTCCATATCTTTCAGAAGCACACTTCAGTTTTTGGAAGGTTGGGATACTCCTTGGGATTCTGAATTCTGGTCAAAGAGCTCCCCCTAGTTTTTTTTTTTGTTTGTTTTCCTCACCATATCAATGCCAACAGTTAAGTACCCACTGTATTTCAGATATGTATTAAACTCACTTTATTTGTTTTTGGTTTTGTGTTTTTGTTTTTAAAAAAAAGCAAATCAAATGATTGCCACATGTCTGCCCACCCTGCTTATGTGAGTTTATAGAACAGACAGGATGCCATTTCACCACTAGTGCCACTTTTTTCGGCACTTCTGTTTGCCTCAATGTTTGGGTGCAATATGAAATTGGAGGGCAGATGTACTCATTGCCTCTGAGCGTCTGTGAGTTTTCCCTGAGTGAGCAATTCTCCATTGTTAGTTCCTAGCACTAGTGTGGTATGCTAGTAACCAAACAATTTGTATGGTTTTGATTTGGTTTTGATTTTTTTTTTTCTCTTATAAAGACATTTTCAAAATAAATATTTTGTATTTTAAGGATTTTGTCTTGTCTCTTGCAAAAAATTGCTGATGGTAACTTGGTAACTTTAATTGGCCGCTCAGCGATGTTATTTGTTACGCACTACGAGGGTAGGAGAATGACAAGAGTATGAGGGGATTTACATGTTGTCAACATGTTTACATGTTGTCTTTGAAATGCACGTAGGAATACAAGTGCCAAGCAGAAAATGTACACAAAAGTTAAGTGGAAGTGTCTGTTAATCAGAGGGCAAATCACAGGGAAGGTATCTAAGAAGTCAAACATTTTTTTTAAATGACCCCACAGGAATACAGATGTTGACACTATAAAATACAGAATTCACCCAAGAGTTTCTTCCTGCTGCTGCTATATTTGTCACACCTCACATCAAAGGGCATTAAATAAGTTACATGGACAGCTTTGGATTGTCTTATTTTAATTTCTTACACAAACAGTGTGCTGTTTACTCAGTCAATCTTTAACTCAGTTACAGACATGTTTGTTTTTGTGTATTTCTTATTGTCTTAACACTATTTCTGGCTAACGAGCATCTGTGAACAGCTGTAACTTTGTTTCACAAATCTTTTCTCATTTATCAGGACCGATAAAAATGTTCTTCACACCACAGTGTTCAAACAAGTGCCACAAATTGCAGTATTTTGTCTTTTCCTCTCCAGAGTTTTAGTGATAAGCACAATCGTGTCATTGTATTTGTAGCTGTCATGCACACACAGAAGAAAACGATTGACGCCTCAAATATTCTGTCATAAAGAGACTTCATGTCTGACAGTATTCGTTTACGAAGGTGCAGCCTTTCACTGTGACCCTTTTAGCGTCCAAAATAAAGATTTTACTTCGCCTCTCTAGTTCAAACTACATTTTTTTTACTATGACATTTGGATGTCACATTCTAGAAAAGTAAATGTGGCCACATACCCTGTGCTTTACAAACCAACTAAATAAAGTATTTGCTCATTTTCAGAACAGATTAATATCAAATATACAAATGGTTCTTAATATCAGACATTTTTGACCAAATCTATCTGATGTTCAGATGAGTTCAAATAAATCATTTGTTTTTAACCACTGTACACAGTCTGGTTTTGTCAGATATACAAAACACAAACATGGAAGAAATACCTAGATATTTTTATTATATTTTCATTATTTCTAATAATTATAACCAAGGATTATTAATTCCATAAGTAAATATTGGCTCTTGCTTAGTTGTTCTCACTTTTCCTTTACTTTCCTACGTCACTTTCATTTTTTCGTTTTTTATTTTTTCTAATTTCTGATGTAGATTTGTTCTATGTGCAGTGGTGGCAGAAGTACTCAGATCTCTTACTCAAGATAAAATAGAAATATAATCTGATAATACTCCACTACATGTAAAACTCCTGAAATGAAACTGTTCACTTCACTAAAAGTACAGAAGTATTTTGAGCCAAATGTACCTAAAGAATCAAAAACGAAAGTACTCATTTGCAGAATGGAAAGTGTTTTATTATTATTAGTGCAATTTAATTACATAATTCTGTTTTTATTCTTAGCAAGTACATCTAAGAGTATTTTAATATTGAAGTTTGCCAATGTGGTGTCATTTTTCGACACTACTGGGAGATAAGTAGTATATTACTGCATCATATCATATAAGCATATCATATTTATTATACAAAAATAATTGTAGTAGCAAAGGGTTAAATTAATATAGTGAAGTAAAAAGTACAATTCCTTCTTAAATTTGTGAAAGTACTTTGAATCTCTATTTATGATAGAGACGTTTAAGAGACTCAGTGTAATTTCGAAATTCAATAATGAAAAACCAAGAGAGGGTAGATATTTAAAATAGTCTATAATGTGAAATATATGAAAATAGATCCAGTCCACTGATGTACAAGTTGTACTTTCGTGTTTAAAACAACGAAACTGGCTTCCATTTTAAACACATCATCTGATGAGCAACAGATTCCTCCATAAAGCTGTTTTGAATGAACACTAAAAAAAAAAATCCCACGTTTCGTTACGTGTTCATCTGCTCGGAAAGCGAAACTCCTCTTCCTCTTGCCTCGCTCTACGTGGGGATTGCGCGGTGACGTCACTGTACGTGTGCAGGCCCCGCCCCTTGTCACGTCGCTGCAGTCGTTCCGTCAGCGAAGCGGCAGACGCTGAAACTGAGCAGAAGCTGGAAATAAACACAAAGATGACCTCTCGGGTGAGTTCATTTAAAGCCAACACGAACATTTAAATATGTGAACTTTACCGTATTTAAACACGGAACCTAAAGTGTACTTAAAGAGCTAGAGGCTTTTTTTAATACACGTAAAGTGAGCCAGCACAGGACGAGCCTGTGTGGAAGAATCAGATGTCAGTCAAAACTTCGTGGGCAGCCCGGAAGAGGAATGGAGTATCTCATGACCACTCAGACTGCTGATAATATTCAGGACTGAGCTAGGTGTTTAAAAATGTGTGTAAGAGCTTGGTTATTTTCACCACTGAGCTGCCAGATTATTTTGTCGATACAGCTTCCACATAAAAATGGCTGTAAATGTGGCTGTCGAGTTTGAAGAGCCAAATTCAGTGATGTGTCTTTAAGGGCAATGAAGGAAGTGCATCAGCATTTAGTGGTTTAAATGGAACAAGAGAAGAAGTCAGAGACAAGTGGACTCCCTTGAACGCAGGTCTTTATTGCAGTGGTTGTTTTCAAGCAGCTGGAGTGTGAACAAAGTGTGTGTGTGTGTGTTTTTTTTTTTTTTGCAAATACACACAGCTGTCACTTTATGAGCTTCACCCAGTTGAAAGTAAAAGTACTGCAGTGT
Source organism: Scortum barcoo (assembly GCA_023238725.1). NCBI lineage: Eukaryota > Metazoa > Chordata > Actinopteri > Centrarchiformes > Terapontidae > Scortum > Scortum barcoo. Next base: position 16,733,229 of record CM041542.1, read on the forward strand.
AAGACAACCGCCCTGCAATAAATCCTTCACGATCAGGGCTGCATCTGACCAATACTTTTGTTTTCCATTAAGCTGCTGATTGTTTTCTTAATGAATCGATAAATTGTTTGGTCTGTAAAACTCTCATAATATGTGATGATCTCCTCAAATGTCTTGGTTTGTCCGACCAACAACCCACTCCCAAAAATGTCTATTAATTTATTACAATTTATTGTAATGCAAGACCAAAGATTTTCACATTTGAGAACCTGGAACAATCAAAAAATGGAAATGGAAAAATAACCAAACAGTTAGTTGATTATCGTTTATAGTACATTATTCTTGCATAAATTCCTGGCACTTTTGCATATAAGAATGACTGAAACATCCATCCATCCATCCATCTTCTAAACCTGCTTATCCTGAGCACACACAGGGTTGCAAGGAGCCTGCCCAGCTATCTTTGGGCGCGAGAGGCAGGGTACAACCCTGGACTTGGACGCCAGTCAATCGCAGGGCATGACTGAAACAATTAATGGCCTTTTTGTAGCTCATTAACACTTTACATTTGAGCTGACTATAAGGAAACAATGCAAGCAATGCCCCCTACACAATCTCTGGTGTACATTTTCTGTACTGTTAGACTTCAGTTCAAAGGCTCAAGTGATGGGTCACATTTTCAGTGTCAAGATACTGTTTATATCATTGTCATTCAAGTGATTGAAGAATGTAGCTGAAATGGAAAATAATATTATTTCTTTTAGGGCTAGGACATAAAATCACAACATCAGACAAAATCTAAAAGTACAAATACATAATGCATTAAAAGACTCTGAGGCCTATTTCAAATGAATAATACATTTAAAAGCATATTTTTTAATACAAGGACATTGTTCAGTGGTTTGACTGCTGTTTAATTTTCACTTGGTGGTAGGTTGTGTTGTCAAACTGCAGTCATAGAGCAGACAATGTTATCTATATCAACCTGAGATCTGGCTCTGGTTAGTTAAGATGCTTAAAATAGGTTTAAGTTTAATTTTTTTTAAATGTAGGTCAGCAAAAATGATTGTCTTTTCATTTTTGACACCTTAATTAGGTTATTGTAATGAGAGCACATCGTTTTTTTGTCATTTTCTTAGAAAGGCTCAATTAGACCAGGCTTTTCTTATTATTATTATTATATCGTCTTATTATCTTGGGTGATAGTATCCTAAAAATACTTTCTGGATTGAACGGCTGTCTTTAGTGGTCTTTATTGGTCGGTTTTATACTTGATCCTCAGAGTTTAAGGAGTTCTGTAACATATGCAGCCATGACGAAGGCAAAATGCATTTGTCACATACAGCGCATTGAGTTTCTGTTTCTCTCCTGACAACCAGATTACATGTGACCCATAATAAGGGCTTCCTGCATGATGGCTATCTGCCACCTAATAAGTGCGCTAGGGTTAACCCCCTCAGCATTACAAGGTTATATTTACCCACTTTTTAGTGACCCTATTAAATTAAACTATGATTTGCTGCTTTAATCCAAATCTACATTCTGTTTTTCTATCAGTTTCCTATCACACAAATTTTTTTTAGTAGCCTTATTGTCTCTTAGTGTTCCCTCATCAGTCAGTTTGGTACTTTTTTTGGTCACTGATTTTGTTTGGTCTACATTGAGATTGTTGAGGCCATACAAAGGCGTGTAATTGAACCTTTAGAAGATATTTCCTCACAGTGCATCATGAAGTTGCTTGTTTCACCACAGCTATGGGATGCTGATTCACCCAGCTGCTAGCTAATACTGTAGGTCAGACTGTTCTGAAACAATATTGCAACAGTCCTGTGATGAATTGCTGTTGTCTGTTGAGTAGCTCGATGTGAAGCAATGTCAAACTTCACTCATGGAGCGCAGTAGCAGAGCTGCAGCGTCCCCCCAGGTATGATTATATTTAAGCATGTAGGTCCCTTCTTTCATCTCCCAGTAAAGTAGCTTTGAGGTTATTAAAATGGGCTGAAAAATTCAAATGTACAGTCCATCAAATGGAAATATATATATATCAGCACGTCTTGTGAAATATTTTATGCACTTTCCCCTGACTTCACTTCAGTTTGAGGTTTTTTGGTATCTTTGGAAACTTCAGGAGCTGCACCAGAATTTAAAATGAAGATCTGTGGTTTTGAGGAAAGTTTGACTGCGTAGCATTGCTTTGTAATGATCGATGGACTGACTTAAAGAGGTCACAAAATGCCGAACCTTATCATGAACGTCAGACTAACCTATGAGACATTACTGGCTATAAACATGACGTTAGGAAGGCTGAGCATAGCTAACTTTAAACCTTAAATAAGTCAATAAGAATTCAATCAGTCCCCCGTATGCAGCACATAATGGTCTCTTCTCGAGCAGTATTGAATGTATCAGGTCTCTTTGCTCTACAATCACAGTAATTCATCACATTGTATAGGAAAGACCTCTGCAGCACAGCGCTGTCTGTGCTTTTTCCGTCTTTGACAAGATGTTAGTCACATTAAACTCACCCATTATTCACTTTAAACACCCTGGATGTTAACCTTTTTTGACAGTGTTAATGAAAGCTATTATATTGCCAAAGACAGACCATCTTAATGAGTGTCACGGACAGAAGAAGCTGGGTTTATGCTTGACATTTAAACCAAGGCATCAGACCTGGTGGGAACTTTCCTGGTGGACCCTATTAGACAGCTGCACTGAAGGTCTAGAGAGGCTTTATCAGCGTAAAGAGATCACCGTAGCAACATGTGGTGGTGGTTCTATGAGAGTGATCTCTAGCCTCAAGACTGCTGATCTACACAATCCACCTTTCTCTGTAGCTGTTCAGCTGTATTGAGGTCTCTGCACAGACTGTAAATGCTGCAAATTATTATCCATGGCTGTCCACAATCTTGGTTTTCTCAGTATTTCAGCAGCAGCACTAACATGCCATGAAAACTTTCAGTAGCATTTTTTTTTCCTTTTTACCATAAACTCGTATTGTTTTTAAGTTAAAAGGAAATAACTTTTTGAACCTTACTCTCAACCTTGGAGTAGCAGCTTTCAAAAACCCACATCGTTTATAAAATATTATTTCCCCAGTAGAGTCACTGTCTGCTTTTTTCTCTGCCCCCTCTGTCAGATTATGCAAGCGGCTCGATGCCCAACAGACCAACTATCGCTGACCAACTGTGCCGTCATCAACGACAAGGAGCCACAGTTTGAACAGTGAGTTCTCATATATGTAACTCTGCATCATACTGCAGTAATAGTAGTGTGTCTATATGTATGTATGTATGTATGTGTGTGGGTGGGTAGAGTTATTTAAATGGGTGGATATGTGCATTAGCTCGGTGATGTTGAGTGGGATTCACCTCTATGAGCAGACCCCCCCAGCCTGCTTTTTTGTTTTTTTCCACACTTCCATAATTAACCTTTCTGTAATTAGCTGCTCCACTAAAAGAAGAACATCTGGGTTGACACATATTCTCCACTCTTCATCCTTTCTTCTGTGTCCTTCATCTCAATGCAGACATGTGACTGTGCGCAATTTAACCCACAAGTACGTGTTCACCCTGAAGACGCATCCCAGCGTTAACCTTGGGACCATCGCCTTCAGCCTGCCGCAGGTAGGTTTCACTGTTTAAGAGCAAAATGTCCTCTGCCTCATGTTCTCAGTGACTGCTGTGTAGATGTGCACTGTTGTTGATCGATTTAATGACTAGAAATATTGTTTCTTTGTCATATCTAACAATTATTCTTCTCCCGATCTTCTTTATAAAATGATTTATCACCATTCTTACATTTTAAAGTAATACATTTATTTAATAAGTGATATTCAGATTGTTTCTTCACAAAGCACAGATGAAACACTTGTATGGTGTTGAAGGCAGCAAACTGTATACAACAATTACAACAATACTTTTTTCTTTCTGCCAACTTTATACATATTTTAAATCTTGATAGCCGTGTATGACCTGATATTCCCTAAGTGAAGATGTTCTCCAAGAAAAGTCAGGCGTTAGCTTGCGTGGTTGTCTGTGAGCTCTTTGCATGAGTCTCTCTGTGTGTCTCAATCTGTCTGTTCCTGCTTTTTCCTTTTCTTTTTTTAACCTTGCCTATCTCTGGCTGCTCTTCCTCCGCCTATAAACGTGGCAGCCACAACGGCACACAGGTACTAATGTAACCTCCTCAAGATGGTCTTATTTTACCACAAGAGTTCATTAAATATCACAAGTTGGTTGATCAGCTTATGTTATATATTGATGGACCGATGTAATCTCAAAAGACACAGTCTGCGTTTTAAAAGCACTCAATTGGCCGTTTAAGATATTTTTTATATAGATCTGCATTTTAGTGTAAAGAAGTGCTGTGAAATAAGACTGTGCTGCAGAGGAACGCTGCACTGATGTCTCTGTGAAACGAGTGGTGGTGTTATTTTGAAGTGTAGCTGTTCTTTTTATCTCAAAACTTCTGGAAAATGTAATTATTTTATTGATGGCTAAATGGTAACCAATTGGCTTTTTCCATTGTTATTATGTGTCCTAATACCACTAATACCAAAGGATATGATAAGACATGGAACTAAATCAATCACTTCCCATTTTTTTTTCTTTATAGAGAAAATGGGCTGGCCTATCGATTGGACAAGAGCTGGAAGGTGAGCTTCACTTTTATGGAGTGGTGTTATTCTTGATTTTTTTTATTAATTTCAATAAATCCCACAAAAGGAACAAAACAAACAATGAATGTGTCCCATTCATAAGTATTGTGTGTGGATTTGGTCTTTTTGTGGAATGTATTGACTAAAACTAGCTTTAGAAGTCAATAAAAAAAAACAAACAGTTTCTAATATAATAAAGAACTCTTTCTACTGTACTGAAGAAGTGTAGCCATGGTGAGACTTTACTTTAGTTTTAGACGAGCAGTGAACCAAACAACAGCAAAATCTTCAGCTTTGTTCAGGTGTAGCAATCAGCAAAATATGAAATAATATAACTTCTCATATAAAAAGGACAAGAAGAGACAGTGATTTGGCTTCCAAAAATGTGTTACATTGCGATACACTTCGCATTAGACAGGTAGATCGATCAGTGACATTTTAAGCACACAACATGCAGCTGTATCTAAACAGAGTTTTGGTGCACTAATTTTTCGTGTTTGAAAATAAAAGTAATTAAAGCATTCAATGCGGTGTCAGATTTTTTCCGTCGCAAAATGTGCAGTAATTATTTCACCTAACAAAATAATATAATCATTTTGAGTGAACCAGCTGTTTTCAGGGAAAATACAAAGTGTATTTGTTACTGATTGCTATTGGTTACAGGTTAGCTGTGCCTCGTGTGTCTTGCGACTTCAGACTTGAGATCATCCGTTCAGCCTTTTGTGATAACTGCCATCAATTTGTCATCTATTGATTAGCAGTATTTGACAGTCTTTCTCTCTTACCACTGAATGCCTTTTGAGTCACAGACACCTTGCCAAAGTAGAAACATAATAGCCTTTGACATCAAATCCAACCGTCACACTCTGAAGGATTCATGCAACTTCCATATGACTGACTTTAAAGGCTGCAGTCTTTCTCGCTGCCAGAAAAACATGTCACTGCGCCGACTTCTGATGGTCACATCCTTCAGATTGCTAATTATACGTGGGGTTAGGGGGGTTTAGCTATTATTAAGGTGTCATGAGGCGTGGAGGGAACATGATTTACCCAGCACAGGGAGAGACTGTATGACAATATGGGCGGGTGGCGTCACTGCACATCCGTCTCAGAGGCTGGCCAGCGTCCAGAGAAGTAGAAGGCCGGTCCTTTGATAAATGATTTCACTTGGCTCCCTCAGGCCAATTGATGCCCAAAATGATGGGCGCTATTATGATACTGTCTGCATATCAGGAGTGAAAAGGAGGAATGAAAATATAATCCACTGAGTGAAAAAAATTGAATGAGCCTCATGATACCTTAATCTTTCTTGACATCTTGAAAGAAACAGGGAAGCTATGCCTCTTTTCATATTTGATCAAAGGAATAATCTCTCTCCCTCTTTCCGTTTACACAAACCACATCAGAATATTTGAACACTATATTAATATCCATAATAGACTGAATGTTTTAGCTGTGTCTCCTGGTAACTGATATGAATTATGTAGCCATATCGAGGGTCTAATTTTTCTAATTAACTGTCAGCGGTGTAAATATCAGCCCAATCCAAAAGAGAGGTACTTAGTATATATAATTTCCCTAATGAGCCAGCAGTAGACAACTTGAATGTTAAAATGTTACCACAAATATCAAATCCAGGAACTGCATGGTGAGCTGCTGATTTTGTTTTCCACCCAAAGAGGGTAAATTAATTGTTTTTGTATTATTAAAAAAGGCACTCTAACAAAGCATTCATTGATTTGGTAACCACTCCAAATGTTCTAATGAGCTTAGACCCTGCTGTTCAGTTAGTGTGTAATTAAAGATAATCAGACCATAAACGTCAGAGATACTAGCCATAGAGCTGTGTGTGATGTTCGGCACTGAATCACTGATGAAGCAGTTTTATTAAAATGGTTCACTGTTTCGAAGCATTTAGTATAGTCAAAAATGGCGACATCTGCTGGCCGAGAACAGTTAAAGTGCTTTTAATGCATTCATTATTTTCGTTGTATTACAAAAGCAGATTGGTTTTAGGTGGTATTTAGATTTTGTGAATACTGAAGCACATTCATAACCCCTCCATCACCCCCAATATGAGTGTGATCGATCTTAATCAGACACACAAATAACTGTAACCAAACTGTGCAGGCTCTACAAATCTCTATATCTTTGCCATGCTCACCACCTATTGTTTTTTTTTCTCTCTTATAGTAACAAACTACAAATTTGACAAGTCCAAACAGTGTATAAGCACCATGACGATGGAGATTGACTTCCTGCAGAAGAAGAATGTGGACAGCAATCCCTACGACTCCGACCTCATGGCCAGCGAGTTCATCCAGCACTTCAACAATCAGGCCTTCAGCGTAGGCCAACAGGTGTGTGGGGCTTTAAGGGGTCAATGATGTGCCAGTCTAAACATTCGCTTGAACATGACAAAATTTTATTGTAGAATTTAGCTGAATTCAGGTTTGTAGCTGTGAGGGAGACCTATTCCTATTTAAATCATCGCTTCACCGGAGAATAACTGAAGGAGTGTGACGTGTGTCCACAATAAAAGCACAAACAGTCTTATTTGTGTAGCAGTCTACAAATGTGTTTTTCTAATTATTCTGGTTTTGTTTTATGGGTTGTGTTAATTGTATCTTAATTCATTGTTTTTTATTGGGAACTTCCCCTATGTTAGTATAACTATATTCTATGTGTTGGGAGTATTTAAAAGTTTTTCTGTTTTTATCTCATAAATCTTACCTTGCTCCCTGTGTGTGTGTGTTTCTAGCTGGTGTTTAGTTTCTGTGATAAGCTGTTTAGCTTGGTGGTAAAGCATATTGAGGCCATGGACCCAAGCATCCTAAAGGGAGACTCTGGCAAGAAATCAAAGGTATTTGCAGAACATACTGTAACCCTTCTACGTCGTATCTCTGTACCAGTAGTCTTTTATATGTATAAGCAAGTGCTAAGTGTTGCAATTTGTTGTTACATGGATTTCAGCCTTTCTTTAATTTATATTCAATTACTTTTTTGTAACAGAAATGCTGATTGTACAGTGTCTTGACCGATCATCTGTTGTTTCTTTCCACAGATTGAGATCGGTTTGTTGCTGGGAAACAGTCAGGTGATTTTTGAGAAGTCAGAGAGCTCATCCATGACTTTAGTTGGTGAGTATGAACAATACACAGCTCTTATTTTGGGCTGCTACAATCCAACATACCTCACACTTACGTATATAGAAAGAAAAGCATGGTTTTAGATTCACGGGCTGTAGGACGATTCTCTATGAAACCCACAAGGGGGCAGACTTCACACATGTTGCTCGGCTTGCTTTCCCTTTCACGTTTTGCTGGCACTGGTGCACTGTTAAGGTCCAGCTGTGCCAGCAGCCACCTGGTAATCACTTTAGCTTCATAACAAGGTTGAAATATAATACATTCTAGTTATATGAATATTATGATAGTTTATTTAACACATCAGTCAGAAACAAAATCTTGAATGAAAAAGAACACAACAAAAAAAGAGCACTGCTGGATGCATAAAAGTACTAGTTTTTCAGAAAATAATCAAGGCGCATTAGGCGCTCCTTTTTTTGAGCTAAATGTTTCTGTGTCTGTTTTTGCTCGACCTCTCCAGGGAAAGCAAAGACCCGAGAGTCTCGCCAGTCTATCATCAGCCCAGACTGGAACTTCGAGAAGATGGGTATCGGCGGCCTTGACAAGGAGTTTTCTGACATCTTCCGCAGAGCCTTCGCCTCCCGAGTCTTCCCTCCAGACATAGTAGAACAGATGGGTGAGTTTCCCTCTTTCTCTTTATCCCACCATCACTTATTCATTTGTTTGTACCCACTCCTCCACTTTTTACACTGTCTCGCTGCAAGTAAGATGATTTTCTGTGTAGTGAGAACATTATCACATCCATCTGTGACTTTTGTGAAAGTCTTGCTCAAGTGTATTTCAGAATACTCGCACAACCAAATCTGCTACAATGTCCAATCATTTTCAGCTTCAGGGTTGAGTTATTCTAATTTTTCACTAACCACGACTTTCAGTCAGTTCATCATATAGAGAGTGATCAAGGGTTTTCAAAATTGAAAATTCTTGAAATTGAAAAAAAAAGGTAATTTATTAGCATAACAAAAAGAAATATACATTTACAAATATTAATTTAGCGTAATGTAATTGATATTAGGAATTTTTGTCCAACATGTCAAATTTTAAGAGCTGAAATTAACAGACAGAACACGTTGTTGTCTCTCTTAGTGCTGCTGATGTATCTTTCAGCATTCATTAGGTCAAACAGATTAGTATACCTGTCAAATATAATAACTGTTTTCAGTTATTATATTCAGTTCATATTTAATCCTTAAATCAATATTATGGCTAACGAAACTTTGAATAACTCCTTTGAGGAATGTATCATTGCTGAATCAGTGAAACCCACAATCAACGATTAGCCGGCGAGACAGCGTCCTCCTGTGGTGCCTCCACCATGACTAAAAACCCTGACGGTGATCCCTGCGCACACTCATTAATAGATCTTTGACAGCTGTCAGATTACTATGATGATTCACTTTGCAAAGGACAGCAGCTCATTGTTACGAAAGCCATCAAGTAGTCTCCTTTGTGACTCATACACAAAACCCTCCCTTCCCACACACATTCACACACATGTGCCCACAATCACCTAGTCCTAATCCTTGCTCCCAGACCTAGGAGTCTTGTGAAAACCTGTTGTAAAGACCTCTGAGCTTGGCAAATACACACATTACTTAAATCTGGTACATACACACAGACACTCCATACCTACAGTGCTCAGGGCCTGTGGCAGTGTCCAGCAGTGTGTGAGCTGACCTTTAATCTGGTGGCTGTGTGCAGGAGTCGGCCTTTGGCTGTGGCCAGCTGGCTGCGGTAATGAGATGGCATGCCCTGATAGAGCATCCAGCTAAAGGTGAAGCCGTAATTGGCAGGCGTGGGGAGCAGGGAGAGCAGGTGCTGACAGAGAGCCGGCATGCATGTGTACGTTATGCATTTTGTGTGTGCGTTGGAGCAAAAGTTTTGAAAGTTTCACCTTGTCTCGCCTTTGCTCCCAGAGAGGTGAAGCAGACAGACAGAAGCTTCAGCACTTGCTCCCCCAAACACAACACAGCCGCATAACTTCTCTCTCGCCTAGCTGGAGAAGGCGTCCCTTCTTCCTTCCACCCCCACCTGTCATCCTGGCTGCTTTTCCTTCAGCAGGCCCAAATGGCAGCTCAGATGGTTATCTGGGGCCTCTCAATTAGTCTGAGGTAAATGTCATTAAACAGGTGCAAAAGGCCATTAAAAGACCCACACTGTAAGCGCAGTCGAGAGGAGAGATTTCAGTCTCCACACTTTATGGAGAGGGAATAAATCAAGGTAATCAGTAGTGCTGTTAAAAGCCTGACTTTGCTGTGCATGCAGACAGCTGGAGTAACTGTCCTGTTACATTTAATAATTCAGTCAGATTTGTTATTACCACAGACATCTGAATGACATTTCCAACTTTTCCACTGCTCGTCAGATTAGCATCACACAAAGACGCGCATATTTTGAGACAGCTAATTCATGGTCAGTGTACGCAAGTGTATTTTTATCGTGAAGGCGTATTTTATCAAGGCAGCAGAATCCTGAGTCAAAGCCAGTTATTGATTGCACAGAATAAATCCTTGAAGAGTTGCATGTCCCAGGAAAAATGTATCCAGGAAAACAGTGAACTCTCTTTTAATGCAATAAATAACACTGTGTCACATCTCAAAGCTTACCATGTAAATTGTGCCTTAATGTTGACTGGGATCGAGACCTTATACATGAAAGAGATAATTACTGCTGCTCCATTAACATGTTTGAAACATCGGATTAAAAGTGCTCTTTATAACTGAGCTTTATAACTTGCAGAAACACTTGCTGTGTATAAGTTCCTATAAGGGGGGAGGAACAGTCTGTGCTCAGCTTAACTTTCTCTACCTGGTTGTGCATCTGTCTGCAGGCTGTAAGCATGTGAAGGGAATCCTGCTGTACGGACCCCCAGGCTGCGGTAAAACCCTGATGGCACGACAGATTGGCAAGATGCTCAAGGCCCGCGAGCCAAAGATCGTCAACGGCCCCGAGATCCTCAACAAGTACGTCGGAGAGTCTGAGGCCAACATCAGGAAGCTGTTTGCAGACGCAGAGGAGGAACAGAAGAGGGTGAGGGGAGGACACATTACATTACGTACACACATGCACAGGAGGGTTTCTCCTGTTTTATAAGGCAGACAATCATTACTTTTATCACAGTGCATTAGAAACAGCGTCATTGTTGCCAGAGCTTTTAAGAGGTGTAGAATTGAAAGCGCAGCCAAACCCACAGAGCAAAAACTGAAAAGCCCACCATTTGGAGTTTTATTACAGCTTCTAGATACATTACCTGCAGCGCTACAACTTTGCTGAACTCATTATCTGCTCATCAGATAAAAAGCCACACAGAGTCAGTTCTCTGAGGATCAGTATTCTCCCATTATCCCCATGAAACACAGATAAGCATTTCATCTATCTGAACAGCAAAAAAACTCATTTCTCCAGGAGAGGAGAGATCTGCCCTTTAGACAGACATAGCTGTAATAACTTTGGTAAAGTTCTGGTGTGTTTCTGTGTGTGTGTGTGTGTGTGTGTGTAGAGGACAGACAGGACAGTTATGCATTGAAACCCAGCAGCGACGATTGGTTTGGACGGTGAGACACTAGCGTCGTGCCTCACTCTTCACCACCTAATGAGGGGCTGGGCTCCCTTTGACCCCCCCATCAGACCTCCCTACACACACACACACACACACGCCATCCAGTGTGCAACAAGGACAGCTCCACACCTGCTTTAAATGCTACGGCTGAGACTGACAGATCTGTAGATGGAGAGATAACCCCCCACCCCGCTGCTCTCTCACTTTTTCCATCTGTCTCTCTGTTGAGGGTCAGCACTGATTCTCAGGTCAGGATGAAAGAAAAGCATCGGGCAGGATCTGTGGTGCATTCATGTCTCCTAAAGAAGGCAATCGAGGGAAATATTATCAAGATTTTTGTCTTATTTTGAATTATAATAATAGAAGTGTGATATAATCTTAAGCAGCTACTATTAAAGATACAGAAAACAAATTATTACCAAGTGCTCAAAACAAGTAATTGTAAAAGGAATTAAATGTAAAAAATATAAATCAGCCTCTGTCAGGTTTCAGTGAGACGTCTAGGCCAGGGGTCCCTAACCCCCGGGTCATTTGGTACCGGGCCACGAAGAAAGAATAAAAACAATTGTTATATTTCCGTTTTAGTTACTGTTTTATTTTTTTTTTTTTACCGGATATTGGTTTATTATTATTATTATTGGAACTTTTGTCTGTTCCTCTCCGCACGCTTGACAAGTCACTGGCTCGTTAGAGAGAAACAAGCGCACGGTTCCCACTGATTCTCCGTCTTTGGAAAATTTTAATGAATAATTTATCATTTATCATGTGGTACCATATGTTAATTATTATGTCGTTTAATTTAATTTAATTATATGATTATGCCCCCAGTGCACCCCCCCAATCCCCTCCCCTCCGGTCCACGAAATTCTGTCTTGCGTGAAACCGGTCCGCGCTGCAAAAAAGGTTGGGGACCACTGGGCTTCTTGTTCTTTTAACTAACTAATGATAACTAAGCTTGTAAAATATTGTCACTTTATTTTATATTCAGTAGCCTTCACATTTTTGAAGGTCAGTATATTTTGAGTAATATTGACATTTAAAATAATAATTTAATTATTATATTATCATAATTTAATACATTTACTAGATCTTGTGTAGACATTGACTAACTGTCCTAATTATATCAGTGTTAGCAACCAAATTGTCTAGTTTAATACATTTATTGGCATGAAACAAGCCAATTGCACTTCATTCAAAGATGCAAAGTGTAAACTGTAATTTCACCAGAGAAATTCATCAGAATTTCAGGATTTGTGTCTTTCTTACCTCCAAAACAGGCTAATTATGATAATTATATGTTTTTTTTTAATTATGGAAAAGCCCTTTTTAATTAAGTTTGGGAAGGTGTAAGCAGACAATACCAGACATATATACTGTTGACACAGCAACTTTTCTTTCTTCCTTTTCATTCATTCTCATCTCTCTGCTAAACAGCTCGGTGCGAACAGCGGCCTCCACATCATCATATTTGATGAGATTGATGCAATCTGTAAACAGCGTGGCAGCATGGCAGGCAGCACAGGAGTCCACGACACCGTTGTCAACCAGCTTCTGTCCAAGATAGACGGAGTGGAGCAGCTCAACAACATACTGGTCATAGGTACACAAATAAACACACACTTTCACACTCCATTTCCACAAAGTAATACACTTAGAAACTCTCAGGCTCTTCAGTGTCATCCCTGAACATCTGCCCTCACTGTTATTCATCTCTTTCCACTACCTGTCCATCTGTCCCTCCCTCAGGTATGACCAACAGGCCTGACCTGATAGATGAGGCCTTGTTGAGGCCAGGAAGACTGGAGGTGAAGATGGAGATTGGTAAGTGAAGAACATGCTGATAAGGTTTCACACTAGTGAAACTACAGTTTATCTCAGTAGACTGGAAATGGAATTAAAACAAATTTTAATTTTATTTCTCTTTACATGAGTTGATTGTATACCAAAGGAGGAGAAAATCTAGACAGGTACAATAAATATAAATAGTCTCCCCTCTATCACATGCAACAGTTAAGGTGCCTTTAAGCGATGCATTTCAGCCAATTAAGACAAGCAGTCCTAATGACATACTTTAGTGGTAGACCCTTCCCTGCTGTGAATGTGGGACTTCATGGTCAAAAAGGAGCAGTACACTACAGGACTCCTTAAATAGTCAACATACCTTCCCTGCATGACAGTAAGTTTGAGTTCAGGATGTGATAACTAACTTTGACAAAACTTAAAGTCCTTAATATACCCCGCTCCTCTTCCAGGGTTACCAGACGAGAAGGGGAGAATTCAGATCCTCCACATCCACACAGCAAAGATGCGTCAGTACGACCTGCTGGCCAGTGATGTAGACATCAAGGAGCTGGCTGTGGAGACAAAGAACTACAGTGGTGCCGAGCTGGAGGGTCTGGTCAGGGCTGCACAGTCCACTGCCATGAACAGACATATCAAGGTCAGAGTCCTTAAGGGATATTTTACACATTACTGCTCACATTTATACTCTATTTATTTATGTCTCCATGTTCATTTATTCTTTGTATCCAGAGAAGAGGAGGTCTTTTTTGGATTAGTCACTTTATCAAAATCTCTGAGCGGTCTTCATATTGTTGTATTTTGTCTAACCAATCATCCAAAACCCAAAGATAGTTAAAAAACAACATTGTTAAACAGAGAAAATCAGCACATCTTCACATGTGAAGAGCTACATCAAGTGAAAGTTATGCATTTCTTCTTAATAAATGGCAATTTATGAAATTAGTTTTATCATCTCATTGTATCAGACAAGTGTTATTTTCCACTGGGGATGTGTGGGAAATGAATACCTGCAGACTTAGTATTTTTATTTCAAAACTAAACTGTTTCATCTTTAACATTTAACTTGTTTAGTTAAGTTTAAGGTACAGGCCACACACCTTGTGGGTGTGGTAAGCTGCTGTATAGTGCCAGTTTAAGTTGCCACCCAGGTGAGGAAGGACTGGGTAAAGAATCCAGGTGTGTGTGTGTGTGTGTGCCCTCACTTAAGTGTTTTATCAGGTGCACAGGCCCAAATCTCTACAGCTCAGTGGGACACATAGATAAGGTGAAGGTCTCGTCTGTTAAGTGTTCTGCCCTCACAAACACACACACACACATGCACATGCACGAGACACACGTGGAGCAGTAGATATTGGAGGGCGATGACAAATGACGGACAATTGCCTTACACATGTCTGATGGCTGTGACATTTTTCTTCACTCCTCTAAACACTTCTCCTTCCCTCCCTCCTCTTCTCAGTCTGACCTTTCTGCTCTGAGGGAGCCCACTGTCTCCTGACACGTTGTGCAATCTAAATGTGCAATACTCCATGTAAGGGATTTCATTAGTGGGGGGCACCGAGTTCACCCAGGAACGACAGTAACTCCCTATTTGCTGTCGCTAAATTGGTGTGATGTGTGTGTGTTTATGTGTGTTGTAGGCCAGTAACACGGTGGAGGTAAACATTGAGACGGCAGAGAAGCTCATGGTCAGCAGACTTGACTTCATGGCCTCCTTGAATAACGACATCAAACCTGTAAGTTGTTTTACATCTCTGTCTCTTCACTGTGTCTCTGTCCATATCTGTGTCAAATGTGTTAAAGAAGAAGACAGATCACATGAAGGAAATGTGACATTCAAAGCTTTTATAATACAAAAAGTTCCAAATGAATCTTCGCTGCCCCCACCCTCCAACTGTTCTCGACCATATGTTTAAAATATCAGCACACATTTAGAAATAAAACAACCATAAATGAACAGAAAATATTATTTCCAAAAAGCCTCTAAGTAATTATCTAGTTATCAACCTGGATAAGCCTGTGCTTTAGTCAAAATTTCTTTGTTTATTAATTCATAATGCCATAACTTCACCATTGAAACTTACCATTTAGTTTAGTAAATAGGACATTTTTTTGGTATAAATTAGACTTAACAAAAGAACTCTTCTTGTGCTTGAAGTGTGCAGGTAAAGTCTGTGAGAGTATTCACTGACTGTCTGCTCCCTTTGTAATGTTTCCTTTACCTGCTGTTGTTATTCTTGCATGTTTCGTCATGCCTGTCTGATATTTATGATTATACTGTACTTGATTAAATCTAAGATTGTGGGAGAGGACTTTATATAAACCCATTGGCTTCCTCGCTCCTTGGCGCATATTCATTTAGTTTGATTAATGTATGTCTTTTACAGGGACATTTTAATCTACATCTACACACACCCATTTCAGTGTGATCTCATTCAGTAAAGATGTTGACTACCTCAGTGTCTGTTCTCTTCTCCTTCTCATCAGTCGGCAGCACAAAATCCTGATGAATATAAACAATTATAAATGCCAACAAGCAATATTTTAAAGGGCATTTAGATTTAATCTCGTCCTACTTCAACTGACAAAGAGTAGCCAATTAGACTTAACAGGAGATGGTGGAAATGAATAGCCTCTTTTCCCAGACAGAAAAACATATCACATTTACAATGTATATTTTTTCTTTACTTTCTTGAAAAAAAAAATCCAATCACACTATTTAATTCTCTCTCTCTTCCTGTCCAGGCGTTTGGTACCAATCAGGAAGACTACGCCAGCTACATCATGAACGGGATAATCCGATGGGGTGACCCGGTGTCAGCGGTCCTGGAGGACGGGGAGCTGCTGGTGCAGCAGACGAAGAACAGCGACCGCACACCGCTGGTCTCTGTGCTACTGGAGGGTAGGACTCACACATGTACTCACACACACTAACCTCATGCAGCTCAAGCACAAAGGTCGAACATCTAACTCTGTTGTGTTAACACACAATAAACCTTCCAAAAGGCCCTAAAATTAGAAATGTGAAATCTGTTGTGGTTGACTAAAAATTTACATTTTAGCCAAATTACTTATTTATTATACTTTTTTATTATTATATTTATTATTATTTGATCCTGACCCTCAGGCCCACCTAACAGCGGGAAAACAGCGCTGGCTGCTAAGATCTCTGAAGACTCTCAGTTCCCCTTCATCAAGATCTGTTCCCCCGACAAGATGATCGGACACTCCGAGATTGCCAAATGCCAAGCCATCAAAAAGGTAATGCATAACACTTCAGAATGTAAAAAATCATTTTCCGGCTAAATAGAAAGTTTGGAAATATAGGAAACATTAATTATTTGAAGGTCTTCAAAGGTTTAATATTTGCACAGAAAGTATGTAAAAGTATGGAAAATGTATCTCCAGTACTAACTCAAATAAGATAGCAAATTTAATGGTGTGCCAAGATGTGCAATTGTTTCTCATCTTTTGGATGCTGTTAAGAACAGTCTACAGTTATTAGCTTTATTGGCTGACTGAACTCCAAACTGAAAGGCATTATAACACCATAACAAACAAAAAATATACATATACCTGTTATCTGTTTGCTCTTTTATTCTTTGTGACAGATATTCGAAGATGCCTACAAGTCCCAGCTGAGCTGTGTGGTTGTGGATGACATTGAACGTCTGCTGGGTAAGAGTCCCTCAGAGAGCCACTGGACCAGCAGGCAGCTAAAAAAAGCATCTTGTGTTCTGCTGCTGATAAGAATTAATTGTGTTAAATTCAAACCCAAAGCTTATTGTTTAGATGGAATTCAGATCAGTTTATAACGACCTGTCTCCTCAGACTACGTCCCGATTGGCCCTCGTTTCTCGAACCTGGTGTTACAAGCTCTACTGGTGCTGCTGAAGAAACCTCCTCCAAAGGTAACAACGTGTTTGTTGTGGTATTTATTTGTGGCCTGCTTAGTGTCGGGGTTGCTAGTCCTTAGGTGGCAGAAAGAGGGCAGCAGATCTTGTGGATGCCAGCGCAAAGTCTTGCGAGGAATTGTTGGAGGTCTTTGGCCGACTGGCATGTGTGAGCGACTATGTGTGAGTGTATGGTTATTAGCGAGTGTTTTGGTCCAGGCCTGTTGTGCTCACAGTGAATGGTGGAAGTAGAGACCCATTTCTCATAGTTTCTTTGGTTGTACTTGTGTGTGTCTGTTGTTGATGGGTTTGTGAATGAGAGTATAGCCCACTATATGGCTGCATGTGCATGAGAAGTGGCGCGGGGCCTGGTGTTGAATGCCTGGCTGCAGTGCTCCTCTGGGGTTGTAAAGCGCTGGGCCCAGCGGGGTGCCTGGGGCCGGGGGAGGCCAGGGGGACAGGGAGGAGAATGGGCTCTGTGAGAGAGCCAGGACCTGGCAGCACCGCCGCCTGTGTGGCACCTCATCTGCATGCAGCATCACAACCCCCCACGCCATGGGGGGGCAGCCGGCAGCCATAATCCCCCTGTCTGCTCGCCACTCCTCTGCCTCTCCTCCGTCGTCTTCTTCTCCTGTTCCTTCTCCAACTTGTCGGCTTAGTGGAGCTACATTTCTTTTGCTTTTCCTCTTTCTTCTGTGCTCATGTTTGTCGTCTCTCCTGTTGTCTTCTGTTCTGTTTTCCTCTCGTCTCCTGTCTCCTGTTATTTTCCGTCTCTGTGCTCTTGTTGTGACTTAAGGCCCTTATACGCTGTCGGCCTTCATATGGGACAGACCAAAATCTCGAGGGAAATGTGGTGAAATCTTTGGTCCTCAGTGACGAGTCCACTGAGTGCCGATAAGATCTTTGTCAGAATTTTTAATGCAGGCTGTCTTTGCTCGTCAGTATGAATCATTTTGGACCAAATTCTCCAATGGTGACAGCTGCTGTGAACCACAGCTACAAACCAGCTGATTAGAATATAACCTGAAATGAGACCGAAAACATTGGATGACACAACATTGCAAACATTTTTGAGTAAAGGGGAAAAAAACACAGCGCTGCAGCCAAAGGTTTGGCTTTGGCAATTTCAAAACACAGTGGATGTTGTGATCACAGGGTACGGTAGGCCACAACAATGACCTGCGCCTCTGCTTGCATTTTTTTCTGTTTTCATCATAGTGCTACTATTCACCCAACCTTAAAAGTAATATCAGTCTGACACACACTTCTAGTAAGGTATCTTTAAATAAACAGAGCATCCAAAAATCACAAAGCCCAGATCTTCAGCTACGTGTTTCTTTTCTGTTCATAATCAAATGGACAGATTGCAAAAAGGTTTAAAATCACACAGTAAATGCGCCTGAGGAATACAAACAATGCCATGTCATGCTTCTGTTTCAGGGCCGTAAGCTGCTGATCATCGGCACCACGAGTCGTAAAGACGTCCTCCAGGAAATGGAGATGTTAGATGCTTTCAGCACCACCATCCACATTCCCAACATCTCAAGGGGAGAGCAGCTGGTCGAAGCCCTGGAGGTAACGGACACATACACACCTACAAATGCAGTCAGAGCACTTTTAAAGCCAAACCTATTTAATACACTTAATATACACATCATATATACATATTCACCATCCATTTATTGCAGCACAGCACACACTTTACACACACACACACACACACACACACACACACACATTGTACATTTACACACAGACATGTCTTAAATAATCTTCTTCCATATGAGAAAGACTGAAGGTGAAATGTATCAGTACTTTCACACAATGCTACAACCCAGATTGTTAGTTAAAGTCTGACACACCCAGAGGAGGCTACGTTTATTTTTTGCTCATATTTTTTGTACTGTTGTGCGAAACTCTGTATCTTCTGAATGCAATAGATAAGGAATTTACCTATTTTAATCTCATGCTGAGTGCTCTCCTCCCTTTTGTCTCCTCCCTGCAGCTGCTGGGCAGTTTCCAAGAGGCAGAACGGGCCAGCATAGCTAAAGCTGTGAAGGGCTCAAGCCTGTGGATCGGCATCAAAAAGTTGCTCATGCTGATTGAAATGTCCGTTCAGGTGAGAGAGAGAGACATGTTTGGTTTGCATTTGCATTATTTTGTCTTGTGAGCAGAATGGCTGTAGTGATGACAGTGTCTGTGTGTTGGCCAACCACTTTGTTTCTCAGCTGTTGGATGGATTGTGGTGGTGCACGCATTCATGTCCCACACAATATTGAAAGTATTCAACATTTTTAGTAAGAAGTTTTTATGGTAAATGTGCACTGGTTGTTGGGTGATAGAAAGGTCAAGTAGACTTGGGTGAAGGTAAGATGTGAAGAGCAAGGCAGCCCTGCCTTTTCAATAAATCACTCATCACTTCGCATATTTTATTCTGAAACAGAAATGTCAAATTGGCTCAGTCTCTGTAGCCCTATTGTTTTTCTAATAGCCCGAACAGCCTGTCCCTCCTCTTGCTCGACATCTGGCCAGCATTCTCAGCAGTCAACAGAAACTGTCTCCGTCACAAAAACGCTGTCATCTATTAGCTGGAATGAAAAAGTGTGTGGCTTTGCTGATGATTTGTTGAGCAGACGGATCCAGTGCATTTCTCGTTCACAAGCCGTTCTCCAAACGGTTGAGGTGGTTATGAAACCGTGCTCTGCGAACCTTTCCAGGCTACGTTCAACGTGTTCTGAATCAGATGGAAGCTTCTCATAAGAACAATCATACACACCTCGTTGGGTTCAGTGTACCTACAATTTAGAGCAAATTCAATTAAGAGCAGTCAGCACAGGGGCCAACACATATGGCAGGTTAAAAAACATTCAATCCATCCAACCGTGGAAACAAAAATGAAAACAGATCACAAATTTGTTGCCTTTTTTGGCCTGTCAACGCACCAGTTGTATGTACTCCAGATCTCCAGATGAGTACTCTAGCAAAGTCTAACTTTTTTCACATTTTTCTAAGAATCCCTGTTGAAACTGGTGTAGTTACTTCTGTTTGTCTTTTCCCAAATGATTTACTTGCAAAACTTTTTAGGAACCCTCACCCTGTTAAACGGCAGGATTATCAATTCGACTGGTTCTGCAAAAAGTCCCGGCATGCATACGTGCTTTAATTCAATCAATCATTTTATAAATATTTATATAAGTATTTTTTCTTTTGCCTCCATCTCTAATGGAGGCGAGCCCACTGAAAAGAAATGACTTTGGTGTGAAATGTCCTCTGTGGTTCCTACGGGGCATCTGAGAAAATAACCCCTGATGATGTTATAGTGATGTCATAAGGGTTCTCTCAGCTTGGGCTGGGAGACTACAAGTCGATAACAGAAAGCCTGTGTTACAAACTGGGGTGTGGAGTTTGAAAGACGTGGGCGTTGAGAGTCTAACACAAGATGCAACAGAGGCAATTATGGGATTATGGGAATTTTTGTATTCAGTGATTTTCAAGTTTATATCAGGGAACAAAAAAAAGGATATCTCAGTTCTTTCATGGATTGCAGATCCCCCATCTTCAATGAAGTATAATACTACATTGCTGATTCTTTTAAAGGTCGACTTGTTGGTCAATTGGGTTCCAAAAGACATTTTTCTAAATCTGGACTCCAGCATGTGCATTTAAACCTCAGCTAGTTAAAGTATTTTCCCACTGTGGTGTTGGAACTGTATAATCCAAAGATGCTTTGTTTCACAGCAGCTCCTTCTGCTGCATCTAAAAGAATCAGCTCCAGTGGTGTACAAATAATGTTTGTTTAGAGCAGGTAGCGGACCTGTAGCAGCAGCAGAAATTGACCCAAATGTGACTGTTGGCTGGTGTTAATTTGTCCTCCTGACTGTGTGTCTGTGGTATGTTGATGATGTGTACTGCCTGTTTGTTGAGGCGGGATGGTGTGTAATTGCTGTGGTATGCACAAATGCAGCCATGTTCTGCACCCCCTCCACCCCACCGCCCCACACATGCACACACACACACACACACACACACATACACACACACACACACACACACACACACACACACCCCGTTCTGAGCCTGAAGAAGTATGAACCAGTGTTTGCCGAGACATGCTGCAAACAGCCGCACAGTCACACACACGTACACACGTTTGTCTTTCAGTCTTCTCTGTATCTTTTTTTCCTCTCATTCCAATGTTTCTGACTGCTCTCATGTCTTCACTCTAGTAGCTACAGGCGATTCCAGACATACTGTAAGTTATTGCATAGGTTGCCATTAATTTTACTTCCTCTCCCCCTCCCCTTCTCCACAATCCTGTTTGTACAAACTGAAGCTTGAACTCCGGGACCTGCCACCGTTTCATATTCCACTGATGTTTCAAACACCTTGAATTATTTATTTATTTATTTAAGATTTATTTGTAAATGTAAGGTTATTACATTGTGTACATACATGCACTAAGAATTAACTTGTGTGTCTGTCAGATGGATCCTGGCCACAGAGTCAGCAAGTTCCTGAGACTACTGAAGGATGAAGGAGCGTAAGTATTCTTTTCCTGTTTCTACCTCGACTCCTTTGAGCAAAATGGGATCCACAGTGACACTGAACACTCACACTGCGCACACAGCCGTCACTTTTACCAGTCTTCATTTACAAATGTAGCCGAGAAAGGAACTCTTAAGAAGCTCAGATTGTTTACATTTTTCATCATCGTATCAAGTGTGATGAATAATAGACATTTTGTCTTTTTTTTCCCTCTTGCAGACTGGGTTCTGATAAGTTTGTGGGATTCTAGACTCAGCGGAGCCACATAGTGAAAAAGAGGCATCCTTCAATGGTAAGACGGCAGGGCCCGCGCCAGGCGACATGGTCACATTTTCTACTCACCGTTTCCTGTCAGGGCTGTGGGGAGCTAATGTAGAAATCTGTAAACTGTTGAATCCAGTTTAGTAATGCAGACCCACAAAGTACAATTTTTAAATGAATGATATACAAGTGGTTTCAAGCAGAAGTCTGACCACAGTGTGTGAGTCTCATCAAAATGTTTGGAAAGTGAACGAAGAAGCTGCAACTACAATGACCAGAGCCATCGTGTTGTATTGTTCTGTGCTGTACTGTCATCAGTACTGCACCAAAGGGTTATCTTTATGGATAATTTTATGACTAATACTAAGATTATTTTTAGACTGTAGACATGTTTTTAGATCAACACACATCAAATCTACATCTACATCAAAATAGTTGTATTTTCATCCTAAACATCACATATTTTACCATTCGAACTTTAATCACCTAATTACCTGAATGGAAAATTTGTTGAGAAGCCTGTTTGCTTTCTTTCTGAGAGTTAGATGAGAAGCACAGTACCAACCTCTCATCTGTATGGTAGTATTGTTTCAGCTAGCAGCATTAAAACGTTAAAGGTGTGTACCGGGGGATTCAACAAATTTAATATAATGTCTTAATCAAATTTTAGGTGCGTTGGTGTTCAACCACTTACAGTCTTTATGCTCAGCTAAGTTAACCAGTTGTTAACTATTTCCCATATGTTGAACTATTTCTTTAATCATATTATTATTCCTTATATTTCTGGTTATCCATAGCCTGCGGTAAAGGTGTTTTCAAGGTATGCCTGCATTTTTAAAACACAGGAAATGAATTGTTAAGTTGGGTATATTTCAGGTTTTAAGGGTCTGGATGTCCACAGTGACTTTTTATTTTCCCATGGGCACCATAATCACATAAAAAAGTTCAGTCACACTCTGCGGCAGTGTCAGGAGAATTTCACAGCATAGGACTAGAGAGTTCTTCAGTTAACTGTGAAATGATTGTCCTATATCCCAGTCGTTTTGATCTGAATCTGTGAAACAACAAATTATTGTTAAGAGGAGTCATCCATGCATGTTGACTTTCAGAGGATATTTCTCTTTTAAGTTACTAATCCTGCTTGTGAAACACTCCCCATGGGGGCAAACTGCCTAGGGTGATGAACAACAAAAACTTGAGCAACTTTTCAACTTTCAGCCGGAGCTTTGCTTCTCATCACAGCCCCAGAGACTTATGGTATAGTTAGCGCACAGCGTGCCTAAAAATAGGTCGACTAGACAGGTGCTCTCTTGTGGCAGCATGTCTCCTTTGCCTGCCTGTCTCTTCTCACTTTTATTTGTCTCTCTTCACTCAGTTGCTGAGGAACGGAAGCCTGAAAGAGGCTGGCAAGAGGAAGCAAGCGAGAGATAGTTTCCATCTCATCTCTCTCTCTGCATCCTTCCCTCCCATCCCTGAAGCTCTGTGCGCTTCTCTCTGCACTGCAGCTTTCTGCAGCAGCAAGCAGCCCGGCAGCCTGGCAGCCTCCTCCTCTGCAGCACTATGTGAACATGTAAAATAAGAGAAATGAGCAGTGTTTTGTGGTATCTGTGTATATTGCATTTTCTGAAGACTAGTGCTGTAATCTCCATGTGATGCCCATAGCACTCCGTTGGGATTTTATATATAAAAGAGTCAAGGCAAAAGATACACTTCCATGGCAAGTAGATGTGCATGCACAAACACTAATCATAACACTGTTTGTTTATATAGGCCTTACTTGTATGCACAGATTTGAAATTTGATCATTCCAGGACACGGTGACTTAAAGATCTTACTTTGTTCTTATCATGTCGTGTATTCTCTCATGTCTGACATTTTTTTTAATTTTATGAATAAATTAATTCTATTACTAAGGCACTCTATAGTATCTGGGGTTAATGATGAAATAAATGACTGCCAAATGTTATAAGGGAACTTACCTCACACACAGCTCATGCTGCTTTAAAGATGTGTTTCTGTGTAAAAGCTGAAGAAGATCTTTATGTGTGGTCATTGATCTAGTTCAAATGCTGTCCCGTTTTCCCCATTAAAAAATCTTTTGCCACATAGGAAAAAAAATCGATATCCCCCACTTGTTTTCATTATCAGATGTTCTTCTCATAATTATGGCATGTTGAAATCCTAAGGAAGTGTCTTATAATTATGATCTAGTATAATTATCTCATAATTATGAGACATTTGGCATCTCATAATGAGATGAACCTACGCAGACATTCGCGGTTAACCTCCACAGCATCTGTGTTGAGCAATCAGTGTACAGCTCAACAAGAAAACACAGTCAGCCATTTACCAAGTAGCTACTGTAGCCTGTCTGTGGAGGTCACAGTGAAAGTGACCCATTTCTAGATCTGTCTTTGAGGTTTGTTGACCCAAAATAGCAAAAATGTTCCCTCTTCACCCTGCTACAAATGAAAACTCTGTTATATATGGTCTTTTTTTATACATGGGAAATTAGCTGTAACCTTTGCTTTCTCTCTGTTTGTAATGATGAAGTTCACCTCCGTTGTTAACGTATTGCAACTTTTTGCAATAAAAGTGAAAACTTGATATTATTGTTCTCCCTGTGCCTGCTTGGGTGTTCTCCGGGTTTTGCAGCTTCCTCCCACAATCCAA
The DNA here is from genome assembly GCA_023238725.1 of Scortum barcoo. NCBI lineage: Eukaryota > Metazoa > Chordata > Actinopteri > Centrarchiformes > Terapontidae > Scortum > Scortum barcoo. The sequence continues at coordinate 16,757,751 of CM041542.1, forward strand.
AGATATGCAGGTTAATTGATGACTCTTAATTGCACGTAGGTGTGTATATGTATGTAATTGGTTGTTTGTCTCTATATGTCAGCCCTGTGATTGACTGGTTGTCAGTCCAGCGTGCCCGCCTCCAGCCTAATGCCAACTGGGATAGGCTCCAGCACCCCTATGACCGTATGTGCTAATAGACAGTAAAGATAATGGATGGATGGATATTTATGCATATTAACTAGTATGTACTGTAAAATGTGAGTACTGCAAATTCTTCAATAATTTTCCATATTCATGCTGAGTTTTGTGCAAGCCATTTTTTTAGGCAAAGACTGGCATTTTCACATGGAAAGACCAAAAACCATCACCGTGTTCGTCAAGCTCTCAATACAAATTTAAAGATTAATTTTGTATAACAGCTCAGTCAATTTTCTAAATCAGCTGGGCACTGTAATTTTTCCAAAATATTACTCAAGCAGGAGGAAAAAGTGCATTTGTTGGGGACTGTTTTCAGCCGTGGATTAATCCACATTTGATCCTCAAGTGAGCATTACTGGCAGCGCGACGGTGTATATGGGATTGACTCAAAAATAATAACTACAGTTTGTTTGTGTTGATGATAATGAGGGAACATGTCATTCAACAGTGTGGCTCCTAGATGTTTTGTTTTTTTTCAGCGAGCTCCATGGCACAGAGGACGAACACATAACATTTTTGTCTTTTTATGGGATTTGTTGACAGTAAGAAAATGTTCTTTAACATGTCTTTATTTAAAATGAAAGAGCTGAATCAATATTCCATGTAGATTCTGTGAGACCAAAAATGATTAATGTGCCCACTGATGAGATAACTCATCATCATTTTTATTATTCAAGGACCACTTTCTGTTCAAGTTTGTAGCTCAATGTTCAAAGAAATGTGTGTGTGTGTGTGTGTGTGTGTGCACGTACCACCTCTGACTATAAAGCAACAAGCATGAGACCATTTTGTTTGTCAAATATATAATCTTAGTTCAGTCATACAGATATATACATTGTATAATAAATAATATTTATAAAAACATAACATTTACGATTATAAAATAAAAAGGGAATTATTCACTTTAAAACATTTGTACAAAACTTTGGATATAGCGGGGGAAGTGGAGTTGGAATGGGGGAGAGGAGAGGGAGGGGGGGTTGAGGTTGGAGGGAACTGTACACAGAAAGGTAGGCCCAGGTAGGGAGGGCTGCGTAGAAGATGACACAAATGCTAAGCTATGTCACAAAGAGAGGACAGCCTACACACTAGTGGGTAACTTGTATTTTTGTTGTTGAATATAATTAATAGGAAGCAGGTGGGACTGTCAGAACTTGTTGTGTGGAAACCTCTCACACTTTGTTCCATCGCTGTGAGGAGCCAGCCTGTCATCCATCCATCCATCCATCCATCCATCCATTTTCCACTCACTTCTGTTTGTCACTGGCAGTCGTCATGCACACACACACCCACAGACACGCACGCACGTCTCTCACACATAAACGATCGAGCTCCTGATGACGTTTCCCCCAACCTTCGTCTGCTAAACGTTCTCAGGATCAAAATTCGAGGATCTGCACCAATTGTCAGTCTTTTCTGTACACCCCAAAAATCACAAGTATTCATCCTAAGTGATCTTAAAATCACTTCCTTTTGTTCAAGACTACAAGTCAGTGTCAATCCGGGCAGACGTCCATGCCTCAGAGAAAAAAATACTTTGAGTAAATTACAGTATATTGCTCTTCCAACATCTCCAAAACCAAAACAACCAGGCAGTTTTGGGGTGTACTGACAAGAGTACAAGTTCATAAATCAAGTTTCTTAAAAACCTCAACTGTCCCAACTGAGGGAAAATATGGAGGGAAGGAAGGAGGATGTGAAAGCCAATCAGATCCTATTCTGTACTCTGGTCTCCACATGTCGTCACATGTCCCCCTTTTTCTTTTTTTTTTTTCTTCTCTACAGTGATAAAAGAAAGATTTGCTTCAGACAAAAGTCTCTAAGATGGACCTGATGAATGCATGACGTGTTAGATAAAAAGATTTCCCAATAATCACTTTGCTCATAAGGTCAGAATTAATATTAAGCATGCTAAAGCTTGACTGGAGTTTGATGCATACATTTATAAATGAAACAGCCATAAATTATCCTCCACTCGTGTAATTTGAACGCCAACCCCTCGCTGCTTGTTTTCACCGCGACACTGCTTTTGATAGGATGACGCACGACCGGGTTGCATCACACTTGTGGGAATCGTGAGCAATTTACAGGTTGACCGTGCCCGGATGCAGGAACAAAGTCGTCATTCATAAGAACTGCCAGCTCGCAGCGAAGAAGAGCTTGCTCGCAAAACAAACAGCGCTTAAATGTTTACCACCCGGAGTTCTGCGTAACTGAATAGTGCATACATATACACGTGGTCCTTAGTTAGTGGAATGAGCATGCTTGTTCACACACATGCTGCATACCTCCAGTCCCAGCCCAATGGTAATATTTCAGAAATGCAGGGCTATAAAATCAGGCTGTAGCATATATCTTCCAGGCTCCCCGCTTGACTGGTGCAGTGGAGTCAGCCAGCGAGGAGCAGCGACACTGAGGATTTCATCAGCTCAGTAGTTTACAAGAGGCAGGACCGTGGCACCAACACCTGCCCGCTGTCTTCAGTTCAGTTCAGTAGTTACAAAGTGATGGTTTCCTGGGGCTGCCAACGGTTTCAGTATCACTTGGGGCGAAGTGACGGCGTAGAGGTTGGTTTAGTTTAAAAAACAAAACAAAAGGTAAACCCGGCCAGTCTCGGGCCAGAGAAGTGAGGTGTTAGTTAGAAGGTGCTTTTATTTTATTCAAAAGCAAAGAGAGTCTGAAAGTTTTTTTTTTTCCTTTTTCTTCTTTTTTTTGTTTTTGTTTTACTGCATTAATCTCACAGGTAAAAAGTGTTACTGTACATGCAACAGACATGGTGTTGGCATGGAGGGGGGAAATAAATAAAGACAAGGGGGAGGGGGAGGGAGAGGGGTGGGGGTGGGAGGTCGCGGCCCAATGCTGCAGGGAAAGGAACTGGGGGAAAGTGGCACGACTTGAGCTTCTTCCCACGAGAGCGGACGAGACCAGTCGGGTCAACGCAGGACACTTTCTGGTCAAATATTATGGAAATGGGTGTAGTGGTTTGGAAGGCAGACTGTAGGGCAGGGGTTTTTACACACACACGCACACACACACACACAAATGAGGGAAAGTATCCATAGCTGATGTGCCATTATCCAAAAGGGCCTGAGTGAGTGTGCTGATGAATATGTTTCTGTGTAGGATGCAGGGTGTTGAAATCTGGAGAAGCAGGGAAGTCGCACGGGGTGAGAGGGGAGTTTGAAGGGTGGTTGGGTGGGCAGCACTTGTAGTCCAGCAGTCAGTTTGTCTGAAATCACAGGGCCTGTCTCACTTGCACGTGTGCACGTCGTAGACGCGCACGCACTCCTGGCAGCTGACGTAGCAGCACCAGTGGAAGATGCAGTGGCACTTCTCTTTGCGCTTCTCAGTCCGGGTGTTGTGGCCGCGGCCGCAGCACAGCAGGTCGCAGCCCTCGATGCCATGCGACGACACGTTGCAGGCCCGGTCGCGTGTCCCGAAGGAGCCGGTCTCTGGGTTGGGCTCGCAGAAGTTGGGCGAGCCCTCGTAGTGAACCAGGTCGGCGCTTCGGTGGGGTGCTTGAAGAAGTTGTACTTGACCCGCAGCGTCTCCACCCAGCCCCGGGACTCGCGGTGCTTCTCCACCACCATCTCGGAGGCGCTGTCGTACTTATCCTTCAGGTAGTCGCCCAGCATGCGGAAGTCCGGCTGCGCCCACCAGCACGTCTTCACCTCGCAGCTCCCCGACAGGCCGTGGCATTTGCAGCGCAGGTGCATGTGGTCGAGGATGGTCTGAGGAACACAGGAGACACTTTCATGTTCACTTTCTTGGAATATCGTCAATACCAGCTTTAAACTTGACTTGCTTAAAAAAACAAGAAAAGTACAGTTCTATAAAATATTTGTACATTTCTTGTCCTAAGAGAATCAGATTCAAATCCAACATTTTTTAAGCTTTCATAACCAATATTTCCTGATGCCTTAAAGCAACACTCTACTAAAAATATGTCTTTTGAGTATAAATAACCGTTGCCTTCAGACTTTGAAAGGTGGCTCTGAAGCTTGCAATCAGCTCGCAAAAAGTGTCAAACTGTCTACAGAAACTTCCTAAACACATAGACCTGTTTTGATAAAAATCAATAAAAAAAACAAAATAAAACAAAACAAAAAAAACACATAGACCACCTCTCTGCAGTGGATCTATATGTTCAGTGTGCTCCAAACAACCCCTAAAGACACTTGTCACGCCAGAGCTTTGCAGCCCTGAGGTGGTGGGAAGCTGACAGGTTTCTGTGGACATTTTTACAAATTCATGCCGTGTCTCTGAGTTAATCCACTGTAACTGCTGTAAATTCAAGCCGACTACACCCCCCCCATCCTCCTGTGCAAACTTTTCCGAGCCACTTTTCAAGGCATACGGAGGGCGAGAACTTGATACTGAGAAGGTAGATTTAGGGTGGAGTCATCCTTTAAAGTGTAATTAACTCAAATGCGCTGGTCTTAATTTGATTACTAACTGCTTAGTGAAGTCAGCCACCACCGGGCAAGATCTGTCCAAATGTTATGGTCAGTAATTTACAGGAAATTCAGTGATGCAGATGAACAAAACCACTAAAGACTCACAGAGCAGGCCAAGAAAAACAATATGCCACTGGCTGCAATTTATTTAAGTGTCATGCAGCTGTGAAGTACAGAAGCTCTGTGCTGCTGCTAATTCTCTCTGAAGTCACTGGCTCACACCATGAGTGTGCTGCCTCGGGGCATGTTTTACCTTTGTGTTTTGATTTTGTTGTGCTTTAATTCAACAGCTATATTTAGCTTCAGAAATCCCCCAGCTGGGGCGGAAGGCAGGTGGCTGGGGCACCTCTGGGTGAGGAGGGGGAGACTGGGGGCAGAGGTGGGGTGGGGTGTGGGGGGGGGTGGATGGGAAAGTGACATCACACTGTGAGCTTGTCATGCCAACATCACGTCCCAGAGCTCCTCAGGGCTAAATAATGGAGCGTGAGAGGGCCAGGTGGAGAGGAGCGCAGACTCCTGACAGTGCTGCAGTGGAGTTAACTCCTGTGGTCTCCCCAGCTGCTCCCGTGTGCTCACATCAAAGGGCTGTGTTGTTGCCGTGTGGTCCCTCCATTTGCCCCTCAGCGAGCAGCCGGGGAGCCTGTTTTCTCCGAGCGGTGACAGCAGCCAGTGATGTTTTAAGTCGGAGCTGATTTCCTTCTTTTCCCCCTCAACTCACTCAGGTTGTTTGACTGGCAGGGAATTTTTCATTGGGATGCAAGGCATGATAAGCGAGGTGTGGGGGCAAGGTGGGCAGGAGGGTGTTGCTTAGATGAGTAATTAACCAGTCACTCAAAAGTCAAGTGCTCATTTTCAAGTGGAAACTCAGAAATGTGCAGACAAGTCAAATACTAAATCCCTCGCCCCCTGTCACATGAACAATTAGTGATCCTGAACAGTAATGTCTCCTGGATAAATGCATTTGGTTTGCAAGACAGTCATGTCATTGTCCATTGTTTACTGCATCTTGGATTCAGGTTTCCCCTTTCGCTATAATTTAGAGTTCAGTGTGTGCTGAGGCTGTCTAATTAATGTGATGTATTACAGCTGTGGAGCACTTTGATCCTACAGTGCCAAAGTTGCTTTATGGGACCTGCCTTTATCTTTCAGAGTCGGTCCTACAGGTCTTCAGTACATCTTGTAACTATCAAACCAGCGCTTTTGGATCTGTTTAGTCTAATGGTAATTAATTTGTATGCTGTCTGTCCAAATGTATGCATGGTTTGTGTGAGTCTCCTTATTTCCAGTGATGGGAAATCTCAATAACACAGTATGCTATAATATAATAATAGTATCCTTCCAACTTTGAAGCAGTTTGTTACATGACAATACCCCCAAAAAACAGCTCTATAAAGAAATGGTTTTCCCAGTTTGGTGTGGAGGAACGTGACCAGCCCTGACCTCAACTCCATCCAACACCTTTGGGATGAACTGGAACACAGACTGTGAACCTGATCACCCAACATCAGTGTTGGACCTCTTGCTGGATGGGAGCGGAGTCTGCTGTAGCAGTATAATAACGCCCATATAACGGAATGAGAAGTTTAACAATCACATATTGTAGTAATGTTTAGGTGCCTACATTTTGGCCAGGCACTGAAGTATGAAAAACGGGTTTGTGTGTTTACCGTGCGTCCTGCCTCGTTGTTGTGTCGGTTCATTGCTGACCGAGCGTCTGGTCGATTCTCTCTGGCGTCTGCAAACTCCCTGGAGACCAGCACCCCAAACTCTGCATCCTCACTGCAGCCGCCCCATTTCCAGCCCTCCCCCGGAGGTCCCTTGTGGTGGGAATCACAGCCACACATGGTGGACGTGCCCTCAGCACAGGAGCGCGTTACGGCAAACGCCACACCTGCTGAGGCTATGGCGTGGACAAACGCTGACTCTCTGGTTGCTGAGAGAGACAGGGGAAGACAAGACAGACACAGACAGAGAAAAGAAAGAGAAAAAGACAGAGAGAGAGAGAGAAAAGAGAATGAGTGTGTCAGTTTTGTGTTAAACACAGACAAGGCAATCTTTACTCCTGCCAACATCCAGACAGAGGTATTGAAAGGGATACCTCCAGGCAATAACCTTTTAACACGACATTTCATCTTTGGCAGGGCACGTTTATGTACTGGTATTTGCTCCTGTGAAAAACAAGAAGCCTCTCTTATTTTACAGGATGTAAACATAGTTCACAGTGTTTACCACAGGATCATCATCAGCAATGAGGAAGCACACAGTACAGGACACACGCAGGAGCCTAAAAGCAGAGTCCCTGCAGTGACATCAGCCCATTGTGGTTGTGTCAGGAGGGCCTAATGCTCAGCGGGATCTCAGTGACCTCCTGTCATCCCTGAGGTGTGCTGCTTTGCATCTGGATAGTGTTTCAGGAATGTTGTCACCCCCCCTCCTACCCACCTACCCGTCTCTGCTCAGAGCCCAAAGCCTTATGGTGAAACCTAGCAGTGTGTCAGCCTGTTTCTTTTTTACACTGAAGGATGGAGTTACGCCTCATTTGAAGGCAACAGCTTATTATGTAACCAGACACCATTGTTTCACAATCACAGCACACTTACCGTGGCTCACCCATTACACTCCACTAGCTGTGTAACAGACACAGAAACACACACACACACACACACACACACACACACACACACACACAGAGGTATGGGGAGCAGTCCTTAAGCTGTGGCTTGACATCTCAAGAGCACTGAGTGGCCTGTGTGTCTAATATGGACAATTGCATGATCTGAGTTTTGAAATTTGTATGAACACGACCGGGGAATTAAACCCGTATTTTGCAGACCACAGTGGCCGCTACAGCCAGAAATTCCTCAGCAACTCCACTGCCAGTGAGGCTTTCAGGACCCAATCAGACTACTTTACAAGCCACAGACAAAGTTTACTGATGTTTTCCTGAAGGCAAGCCATATGTTCCCACCCTGGATGTGTCTGCAAACAAAGCTACTGGACAGAAGGTGTTTCTGAATGGTCTGAATGGTCAGTATTTGACTTTTTATGTATATCCCTCAATCTGAATTCCCTTGGTGTAAGGACACTAATTATTCACAGGGTAAAAGAGCAGATGGATAATCTGATGTGTTTTGTCGTTGAAAGTATAACGCATCTACTGAAATACTGTAAATCTATCTATGTTCCATGTTCAGTAGTATTTGGAAAAAAACCCTGCTATTTTTAGAAATATATCTTTTAAACCCAAACAATATGATACAAATTAGACTCTTGTGTGTATTTTCCCTGTTCATCCTTTTAAAATGACAGAACTTTGGTCCATCGCTCCAGTGAGTCCCTGCATGATTGGATGACACACAGTCCTCAGGTTCGGCATCCCTGTTCGCCCTGGCAAGCCGAGCCGGGCCCTCCACAACAGGGGCCTGTGAGCCCTGGGCCCCTGGAGCTCTGGCTGTTAGCCAAGGCTAGCGCTGCTCCTGCTACCTGCTGGGCCCATCAATCCGCCTTTGTTTCCCTTGTGTCACACTGTATTATCCACACAAAGGGCCCAGCGACTCGCGCCCCCACAGCCCCACTCTGCCCGGAGCTGGCATTCCCTAAACTCCCTAACCCCCCCGGCCCCACCAACACCCCCCCTCTCCAGCCACCCCTCTGCCAACACACTGAGCTGAGATCCCATACACCACCACCCACCACAGGACCTCAACCCCCCACTTCCTCCAGGCATCCACCAACAGCACCACCATGGCCAACATGCAGCTCGAGGTGGCTGGGGCTGGTGGTTGGTAGCTCTCCCCTTCCCTAACTTTTCCATTCATCACTCCCAAAGTGAGACACTCTTCTTCCTTCCTTTCCCTCCTTCCCTCCTTCGCTTCCCTATCCCAAAGTGCACACCCGGACTAGGTTGGGAGAGATCCCCTTTCAGCCTGTTTTCATGACAGAGTCAAAAGGGCGTGTGAATGGGGCGTCCGTGGGAGCTGGACTGTGTGAGGCGCGCACTGGTCTTCATGCACAGTAGGGGTTGAGCGGAGCCCCCCGGCCCTTTTCTATTGCCTGTAATCTCATTTGGCCTCCCCTCTCCCTTTTATTTGACTGTGGCGCTTGGACTGCTCACACTGCCCATTTCTGCCCAGATTCCTTCCCCTCTGACATACAGGGTAATTCATTTCCAATCAGCAGCCTCACACACAAAACACAAACCTCTACCTTTATAATTAGAGACCGCAGGGCCTTAAGCGGGACACCTGTGCCTATTGTTTCCCACTGTCAGGTTTAGCGGGATTGTTTAAAGGACACAGTTAGCGCAGCGACATCGTACAATTAGTATTCTGTGTGTGAAGCGTCTGATGGATGTCTCCAGTATATCAACTGTACTTGTCAGGCTTCAATGATAGATTTACCGCAGTGACCCTGTTTCATGTAAGAGAGTGTAAACACGGTTGGGGGAACCAAAAAAGAAGTCACTGACTCTGAAGACAAATGTGATTTTGAAGGTAAAGACAGATGGAAGTCGAATAATGTGTTAGTGCTTGTATCTGCGCTCATTTCTCACAGCAGCCAGGAAAGGTGTATATTATTGTAATTGCCCTAGTTAGTCGTTTGTCAGCAAAAGCCCAGAGAACAGGCAGTGCAAAGCCTTAGGGTGGAAACTTTTAAATGCTACGTTTCGTAACAGCTTGCACTGGCCTCAGCTATACAATCTACTTTTTACAATCAGGTGTTGTTTGGCAAAGATGACTCAGATCATCATTTATTTTATACTGTAAGCCTCAGATACATATGTACATCATTAGAAAATACAGCAATAAAGATTCATGGCAGGCTTTTCTCTTAAGAGGCACATGTAAATAGTTTACCTTTATCTAGCACAGGGCCAAAGATGGCCAGGTTGTCCTTGATGGTGGTGCAGTTCCAGCGCCGGCCCCTGAACTGGTGCTGGCATTCCTGGATCCCCAGCTTGACGCCTTCGGCAACACTAGGCATGATCTCTATGTAGTTACGACAGAAACGCAGCTGCTTGGGCACCAGGCCGGGGATGGAGCCGCACAGGATGGGTTGGGAGCCCAGAGACGAGTACTGCTGCCCAAGGGCCAGGGACCTGTGACACACAGAGAGGGAACACATCATTAAGTGAGGTCTGCTGGCCATAAAAAAAAAATCTTTGCATCTGTGGCAAACCCTTCAGAGAGGAACAGAAAGAAGGGCAACACGATTAAAAGAGCTTTATCAATGGGACCAAACACCTCTACCTACCAGGCCAGAGATGCAAATAAAAAGTAGACTCAGTTTAGAACGTTTTTTAATCACGTCTTTTCATTCTTTGATATTAAGGGTTTATTTTAGTTTCTAACTATACAGCTTCTATATTGAAAGCTAACACTGGAATATAAAATGTTCAAGATTTATATCAACAATTTGAAAATGTTGAAAATCTACTGGGAGCAAAGTCTTGTACTGCTAAAATATTTGTATTGATATTTCTCTAAGTTTGGTGTTGCAAAAGTATTGTATCTGCATTGGTATAGAAACATGTCAAATAACGCCCAATTCAATGCTTTTACAATTTTATAGGAAGAATGTGCCTCTCAGTACGAGTCTGTGTCCTCCCTGAATTCAACCTACAATGGCAATGATGGTGACCTGCCAGGGAGGCCGGCATCAAAGGCAACCTGCTCTACATAACCACTCTCAGGTTTAACTAAGTAAGTGCAGCTCAGTGATCATGAAGTGATTCATACCTAAGTGTTTTATTGACTTATCTGCGTAATATAGTTTATACTAAGGGCTCCTGTTTATTTTGCTCTTTTTTTCCACCAGGAGGAGGAGGCTAATAGGCCCCCACTTCAGGGCAGGGATACAAGCTATTAGCACTGACTTTTCAAAGTGTTCCCACTTGTTAGCATACACAGATCTGCTGATCTAACAGATAACGCACAAGAACCTGTCTGCTTAGTTTGGGAAAAGCCCCCTCACACAATCTCAAATATATGGAAACACCTGCCTCTGCAGTTCCGGCATTAATTTGTGGTTTTCCTCTGTAGCTGATTGTTTAAGAATGACAGCGTACACAGCTGAGCTTGCTGGTGATGGATGAAAACGACATATCTGAAGCAATGTGCCTAACCAGAAGGCCCGCGCAGATGTGCCTAAGCACGGATTAATCACCACAGTGAGACAGCCAAGATCAGCCTGTGATGCCAGAAACCATTATAGTTTCATTCAGGTAATTAATTTTAATTGCTTTATATTTCTCTTGAAATAAAAGAGCGAGAGAGAAAACACGTTCGCCATGCCCATGTTTTAACATGCTTTTTGTGATGACAAGCTCCGACAAAACTCTATGATTTTACCCAGAAGCTCCTGCAATTACTGGGGGATGTCAGACTAAAATGTATTTATTTATGGGCATCATGTACATCACCTGAAGAAATAAACATGTTTTGACCTTGTTAAAAGATGGATGCTTTACAATAGATGTGTGCGATCTGGGTGTTTACAAAGTGAGGGATGTGAAGATGTCAGTTCCCAAGAGAGGAGCGTCGAGCAGACTCTCCAGCGCCTTGGCTGAGTCTGGGCGGACAACGTGGCGCTGGAGCCTGTGAGAGGATCACGGGGGAACAATTGACGCTGATCAGATCAGAGCACCACTCAGGATGACCTCAGGACCCCCGCAGGGCGCAACCCAATCACAGCAGCCACTGACTCTGACAGATGAGTGTAGCGCGGTGCCCCACCCCAACACAAAAGTCAAGCCATTGAAGTCACAGGGAAAAAATCCCCCCTCAGATAGGTTCACAGCTCATGTGCGCTTTTGCTTTCTACAAACGGCTAAACCCTGCCCCCAACTCGCTACACCCTCCTCCCCTCCTGTACGCTGTTTTTGATCTCAGGTGAGCATTGTTACAGCAGGCACCCAGGTATCAAGCTCTGCCAGTGGAGCTCACACACTGAGGCATGAGGCTGAGCTGTTTTGCTTTTACAGCTGGTGTAGTGGAATATATGGTGATCTACGCAGTCAGCTATGAGCCGCTTTGTTGGCATCAGCGTCCTGAATGACACTTACACACAACAAACAAATCTTATGTTTCAGCACGAAACCCTGGCTGATCGTAGTTCCTCACTTATAGTTACATAAACTTTCAAACACTACTGTGCGCAAGGAAAAACAAGGCTCCTTTTCTTTCATGTCCAACTTAAATGCTGTTTTGCCCAATTTGATGTTCCCATGCAGAGTTAGTAATTTGATAGTGCCCATCAATCTCAATTCATGTTCTTGTCTCGAGTTTACCCAAGCGAAGGCAGCCACATTAGCTCATCTGCCAGTCCCAATCCCACCAACATCACTGGGTTCGAGCGCTGCTGACTTCACTCTGTCTGGTGACTGAGTGACTAAGGACCTTAATTACACTGTCTGCTAGCTTGGTTACTGCCCACTAATCTCTCAGTCATGGGATGGACCGGAGTGGGCGATGCCCTACGCAGAGCTTGGATTTGAACCCCGGTGTCATATACTCCCAAACATCATCAATCAATTAACTCAAAGGAAAATCTCTTCTACCCACATGAGATATCTCTGTATTTAGACCACGGTGCCAACCTCTGCTACATTTCGGGTTCTATTCAGGACAGCTAAACTGCTTGCCCACCACTCTGACATGCAGGCTTATCCAGTGAATTTGGGATTTCTAATGAAATCAATTAGCTAACCGCATGGGACTTTGTGGTGGACATAGCATATTTAGACTACAGGCGGTGGATCTTCCAGCCTATTTGTCTTTGTTTGCAAAGGATGTTTCTCGCTTGATCCGTATGGACAGATGAGATGAAAGGGATATCTTTCTGGCGAGGTGCTAATGAGAGTCTTAACCCTGAGGGGCTATGAGGCGTATCGTGCAAACAGACACACACGCAGACTCATGCACGCAGACCACATGTGTGCCACGCTGATCCTGCCTGCTTTGCCTCACTTCTCAGAAGCCACGAGCGACGTGTCTCAACCGAGTGAGGGAGCAGCAGACGCAGAGACCTCCACAGAGGCAGAATGCCGGGGGAATCTGCTGCAGGGGACGAAACGAGCAGCACAGCAGCAGCGAACGGCAGGGCTTGGCAGGTGCATGCCCAGGCAGGTCCGTATGGGGCCTCTACTGGCATGGGGGGTTTACGGCTTGGTTGGGGGTTTTCTCAGTACCTAAACTGGGCTGATGTGAAAGTATGACGGGCCGCTGGAAACCACAGAAATGAAGCAGAGGAAACAAAGGGATTCCACCACACACCTCGCTGTAGAGTGGAAATTCACGCAATCGAGACTGCAACACTGTCAACAAAAACTTTACGCTCAACCACTCCCAGAACAACAAAATCACCACTATAACCTCTGCTGCTTGGTTAGAAAAGTGAAGTGGCAGGGGATACTCTATTGTATCTCTCAGTTTTGATTTTGTCTCTGAGGAAGCACAATGACTTTGGAAGAAATATGTTGCAGCTGCTATAGTGGGAGGTCTGCATTACAGGGGTCAGTGTCTTGCACATGTCTGTGCACAGATGAGCTGTCTTTTTGTGACAGCCTCCCATGTCCAGAGGCACAAAAAGTACCAGGTGACCTTCTGAACCTGTTGAGACGATCGTGACATCTGACCTCACTGCCTTCAGCCTGATGGCCTACAGAAACAGTTTGAAGTTCACGACCAGGGAACCATATACAAGTCTCTAAGAACAGGAAAGCTGATCACCTGCCTGTTTGCCTCATTAATCTAGAGGAAGGTCATTGTGATCAGGTGCTACGGTGATATCATCAAACATGACTTTATTATACTGGCTTCTCCTTCAGTGGGTGAAATAAGTTTTATTTACTCTTGTATACTGTTTTGGTTCCTGGCCCTAACTTTGATGTGATACATTTTGTATTCTGAAAAAGGAGTTTAAATTACAAGCATAACATGACAAAGACTTGAGACCTCCACACATGAGCAGGTGTAAATACAGATAGTCCTGCCACCAGAAGCACCCAAGGTTGCATTGTACCTATGATGGTCAAAATAACTAATATTGCTTTGAAGAATAATTTCATTCCTTTTATTTTCATAACTTAGTGTGCCTCTTATTTTATCTTGACATTTCAGACTTTTGCACTGATGATGATGATTACATTCAATGTCACACTGATAAACTTTCATTCTCCTCCTTGCTTGCCTTGCCCAGCACATCAACAAAATTTAAAAAACTATTATTTGTTATGTCCAATTATGAATATTAATATTATTTCCTGCCATTATATATTTTCATATACAGTTAATGTTTAATTTTTCTATGTTGCACAAAACAAGGGAGGAGAACACTTCTTTGGTTAGATATGTTAACTTAATCATCATCGTCTTTATTTGTAGCAAACAAATGATTTTTTGATGATTGTCTTGACTGATTGTTTTAATTAGATGGAAGATGACAGCTGGTTAAAGACTGTAAACTATACCTTTACAGTTTTTGCAGTCAGAGATGAGCTACTTCATTACAGCTGGGTCTTGTTTTCATTATAAAACATATCAACCTAAAAATGGTGTTTTGTATTGTTGTCCTAACTTACTCCTCAGTTCACTCGCACACCCAGGTCATTAACTAGAGTAATATTGTCTATGCTTCTTGTGACATCACTGCGAGCATAACGAAAAATAAGAATGTACTTTCTATAGACATAGCTTCTATAAATGCAGAAAAAAGGAGAAATATTCAATTCAACAAGTCATGTTTTTAAAATTTAATTTAAGGAAAAGTACCAAGAAATGCACAACGGCCCCTAGCATTTCTTTGATATATAGTAATATTAATTATATTTGATATTTAAGAACAAGCTCTGTTAACATTTCATTGACCTGAAAGCAGGTCTATGGCACAACCACTCTTCACCTACACCACAGAACAACCTGACTTACAAAAGATGTAAATGTTTTTAGTATAAGTTCATACCCATCATAACAGTGCTATAGAGTACTACTATATACAATCTGAAAGTTATGTTTGCATAACAAACTAACTTAAGTTACATTTTGCTTTCATAGCATTTTCCTACTTTACTCTGCTACTGTGCATTATTAGAAGTTCTTGATTCAAGCAGTACAAACAACATAAAAAAGGCTTTGTAACAGTTTAGTTTGCATGATGTATTCTTTACCCGTGCGTAGAAATTCCTTGAGTGGTTGTGCTTTGCCCTGATGTCAGCAAAGGCATTGGTGAAATTCTTGCAAGACAGTAATTCACAAAACATGTCAGGACACAGGAATTGAAAGATTTTTAAAAGTTGATGACTGCACGTTGAGACAACAGCAACATTGCAACCTGACTTTGGTTCAATTTTGGATAGAATGACCCCGTCATATCTACAGAGCTCACCATGTTTCCCCGCCATGTTTCTACAGTCGAACAGATAACACTGTCAAACACTAGCTCAAGAGAGGGCCTCTCATGTTGGACACACTGTAGATTCTCTTATACACTTGGAAATGAATGAGCAAGGGGAGGGATGTTAAGTTGGTTGCAATCTGCAACCTCACCAGTAGATGCCACTAAATCTTATACTCTGGTCCTTTAATAGATATTTGATGCATCCTAGTGTTGTAGCAGGTTGAGGTGGGGGTAATTACAGTCAAAGGTACTGTGGGGTAGTTTAAATATGGTAAATAGATAAATAGAAATAAATATTTTATTTCAAGTTTATCATGTGCCTTATGTGTAAAATCAGAATATGCAAAGTTACTATAGTTGTTAAATAAATGTGGTGGAGTTAAAAGTGTTTCCTTCTGAAATGTTGTAGAGTAGAGGTTCTAGAGGAAGTTACATAAATTGGAAATATAAAAAAAATAATAAATAAAAACCTGGTTCAGTAAGTAAGTTAGTATTTTCTCATATTATCTCAGCTGAAATGATCATCCTTTAGTTACTGGTCAGAAAGGTCAAAACTGAGACATGTTAAGGTTCTTTGGATTGACTGAGTTAAGTTTTTAGTCAGTTTTGAGTTCAGAACAAATAGGAATGTTGTGGCACCCAAAGTATGAGAGTGAAGCAGAACGGAAAAGAGAGGGATTAGAGAGCCTGTCACAATCCATCCCTCTACGCATTATTCCTTAGGCAGTGTTCAGAGACTCATGGAAACCTGCGTGCATGTGTGAAGGCAGATTGAACTACATGGTTGTGTTGCTACTTGTAAGCTCCTACTTCCAGCGAGGTTATCGGCGAGATGATGGCAGGGGGTGGGATGCCTTCTTCAGATTGCCCATTCTGTGCAAACACTGTAACAGCATTAATTGTGTGCCGCGCTTGCACCTTTGTTGCAGGACATGCTGAAAACCGCCAACACGTGATGGGTATAATTTTCCACTCTGTTTTATCACGAGCTGGGACACTTTCCAGACTGTTGCTTTCAGGTCAAGAGGAAACGAAGGGCTGATGATGTATTCATCTCATTTGTGCATGACCACAATTAAGGTTGCAGTGTCTGAGTTAGTAAAATACCAGGATTTGTTCAGCTCTGATGCAGCAATAAATCTTAATAAGTCTGTTATCGCCTTTCTTTCTCGGAAAATGCCATTGTATTCCATAGCATTTTCCGTAGTGATTATTGACGATGGGTGCGAGTCGTTCTTAGCTGTGTCTGAACAAGTTAACTTATTTCATTAAAGAGATATTAATGTTAGCTTATGCTGGGTTTGTGCCTGAAGCGCTCGGTCCCAAGTGTGTTCTGTCACTTCCTCTATGAGAGCCCGGCTCCTGCAAAGGCCTCTGCAGTAACAGACAGCGAGAATATTGTTTGCATTAAACTCCAATCTACCTCTAATTTACCTCTATATGTTGACGCCGCAGCTCAACTTGTCAGATTTGCCTGGAGGACACCATGTTGTTGAACGAGGCCCTGGCAGAGCAGTCAGAGACGTGCACTGAAAACACTGCCATCAGAATTTCATGTACAAATCCCACAACGGGGTCCGCGGAGAGATAAAGACGCTCGAAAGAGAGTAAGTGGGCCAAGGAAAGTTGCCGGCTTTGCCCGAGGATGGGACTTTTCCTGGTGGAGGCTGGAATGCAAAGCTCCTGTCTGTGTTTTGTTGTCTTCTCTTTTTCTTTGGCACACTTTTGATTTGTAGTCCAACAGCTCCTGGCTGATCAGATAAAAAATGACAGGACCCCTGAAAAATGTTCCAACCTGTTCTTTCTTTTTACCTCATTTGCCTCCCCTCCTTTCTCCTCTCTGCAGACCGTTGCAGAGAGCGTGGAGTTGGGACGAGGAGCCCCTGCAGTCACATGTATGGAGACGTGAAGAGGAAAACTGAACAGGGTGTAAACTTGTGAACCTGCCTGTCAGGAAGTGAATGAGAGCAGCGGTAGCTCTGCACAGAAGTGCACTGGAGAGTACGAGGCACTGACAAATGGATGTCAGACGGGAAGCTTGGTGCCTTGGCCCATCTGTAGGTGGACACAACAGAGTCTGAGCTGCTGTCTTAAAAGGATGGAGCACGTCTGAATGAGAGTCTTGAGGGTCTGTGTGAAGGAACCACAAGTCAAACAGCGCATTGTTCCCTGCCTCATTAGGGGCAGCTTGTTGGCACAGCAGCTCATATTGTCAGTGGTAATGCATCCTATGCAAATCATAACTCGTAATGGATCGTCTGGAATCTTCCACTGTATGTCTGGAATTTCTTGGTGGAAATTTCAAATACCACACAGTTAATTACTTTACAAGTAATTAAAAACCTAATTGCTGTTGACTTTCTCGTGCTTGGTGATTTGGAAAAGGAAAAAAACTGGAATGTGAAGCTACATTGTGGGGGATAAACCTGGTTAACGAAGCTTGCCAGTATATATATCACTCATATGCAGTATTGCCCCAACCTATATATATTTTTATTGTCTATATATTTTTTGGTGGAGGGGGAATGAACGCTTTGAAAATTGGCATCAAATGATATGATAAGTCTTTCTTTTGCTGAAAAAACATGCCAATTTTAGTTTTACTTAGAAATAAATCTTGCTCAGCAGCTTGTGTGTAGACAGTATTTCACCTTTTGAGATGTTTGGCTATTTGTTAAATAAAAAAAGAGTTTTGCACAAAAATTTCTGTATTTAAAAAATGATTCATTTTGCTGTCTGTACCAAATTGCAAAAGAAAGATGTAACTCACTTTTTAAACAATATGTTAACTGGATCTTTTGCAATTTACAGCTACTGGATGATATTCCTCTCTCTCTTTCCACTCTGTGTCTATTAGTTGTTTGCTTGACCTGGTCAGCGACCTGAGGGCTTTGACTGCATTTTGGCTGTCCAGGTGTGATCAGCACATCTTTGTCACTGACCCTCTGCGACAGAGAAATGGTTTCTGCTAATAATTAACCTCAGTAACAAGCCACACAGGTGAGATCAGCCAGGTAATGAAGACTTTAAATATTGTGTGCTTGTTGCTCCACACGTGTCCCCTAATGATCTCTTTGCCCCTGGCCCTTGCTGTTTTCCCTTTGAGGAACTGCCCTGGCCTGTGTTTTACTGGAGCTAATAGCCGTGCACTGGGGGACTTTGTCATTTCCTACAAGAGCACGTTGCATGTCCTTTGATGGTGGGTGAAGATTAAGACTCGCCTTCACTGCTTTGAAATACCACCTCTCACCTAGCTTGGGTTTGACTGGATAATGTCATCCCACATGCTTGTTCACTGAAAACAGTCGGTAATGTTTGGTGAGGTAACGTGTTGGATTTGCACATCGGGGTTACTCTCTCTGACAGTCAGAGGTCCAGTTGCAACTTTGGTCATTGTAACGGACAACATTTTAAGATCAGTATATAATAATACATAGATCTGAGTCATATGATGTTTAATCGAATCAAATCAAAGTGTTTGATCAACTTTTGTTGCAATATTGCCTTATGGCCTTAAGACCTTAGCAGTGGCAACTCACCTACTTGTGGCTAAGGTCTTTTAAGAACATATTATATACTCCTGCATGTTTAAGAGTAATTTTCTCTTTACATATTTCCCGATTTTGCATGGATGTCACTCTCTGTGGAGACATTTCTCTTGGACTTTAGTTCAAAATTGCCTTTGACCCTGTTCCTATGATAGCTCTCAGCCATTCATAATGGGACCCTAAAGTTTCTTATGAATGACATTCTTCTGGACTTTCCTGCTCTTTTCTCTACCTTCCCCTGCACTGTTGAGAATAATACCCAAACATCCTTGATCTTTTCACACAAGACGGCAGTTGGAGGATTTTCCCGCAGTAAGAATCATTTAAGTGATCCCTTAGCCAGTGGTAGGGGTTTTGGGGTTGAAGATTGGATTGAAGATTGGAGGTGGGGGGGTGTCACAGTCAGATAATGACATTCCTGAGACCCAGAGATGGACTCTAGAGCCCCATTTAAGCTGCTCAGGTTGAACTGGAAAGGTCTGTGTATAGACTGGGCAGTTTAGGAAACCTAGATAGCTTTGCGTGTGCTCTTATTGAGGCCCGGTGGTCCTCAAAACTTCCACAAGTAGTGCTTCAGATAGCAAATGCAATTTTAAACAGGAAGCCATATTTAAGATAATACATAAAAAAAACATGCTCCAAATTTTAATTAAAGGATTTTAAAACTGAATCACTGAAAGCTTTAAAAATGCACAGAGCGTAAATATAGAACAGTTTTTGTATGTGTAATATCTTTAAAATGATTATTCAGCACTGTTAAGCTAAAAATGCTTTATATTTTTCTTATGTTTTCTTTTCAGATTGCCAGATATGCTAATAATGTTTCACCTGAGTGAAAGTTAAACTAAACCCAGACAGGTGTACTAATTGAATGAAATATTTGTTGATTGAGACTACATTGATTGCTCATTAAAGAGGATGATTTTATAGTTGGAAAAGTGTATTTTGAGAATTAGCATCATTAACACTTGCTAGCATTATATCTTTGTTCATTGTTCAGTTGGGTTTCATGAACACAATCATTTAAATCTTAAATAATCTTGAACAAAACACATTTGGGGAAAAAGGTGTTAGAGATGGCTTGGAAATTTACAAAAAGCACCAAAGAAATTTACATCAAGTGTGCAGTGTGTCTGTCTATCATGCAGATGTAACAGCAGTGATGATAACAGAGGATTAAGAGAATAACAGTTATTGGATTTAAACGTGTTGTGGCTGTGCGGTGTGATACGAGAGTTAAACCGATAATCACCGCTGATGCTCGATGGGCTGTATTGGTGTGAATTCAGCTGAGGTAATTCCTCGCTGAAAGTGACTGTCATCATTCACTTACATCCACCGCTGTTTATGCGAGGAACACAAACACTTTCTGGCTGACAGAGTGGCTTAAGCTGTTCTGCGAATAGTTGATGAGTTAAGCCACACAGGGCTTGATGCAACACCAGCAGCTCAGATTAATAACCTTGGCGTTAAATAAAAACAAGATATTCTGTTGAGATATTCTTCTTCCTCCTTATATGTTGATATTGCTCCATTATTAAACATAGGTTAAAAGGTGAAACAAAAACACAGCAATAAGTCCAAGAACAGATTTTTTTTTTAAATTTTCAAACCACACTGAAAGGATGGCGTTGTCAGATAATTGGACAGAAACACTGGAGGACCTGTGGATTATCTGTGGTCACAACACAGCTTTAAGTTGTCATGAATTCTCCCAAACTGTGATTTTGCCCATTTTGTACAAAACTCCTGTTTCCCCAGCATTCTTGCATTTCAAGAAGGCAATTTACTGCTCTGCCTCGCCTCTCCAAACCCACCTCATTAGTTTGCTATGCCTTTTCTTTCTGCTACACCTCATCTCCGTCCATGCATATGTGCATATCACTGGAGTTATTTATGCTCTGTTTTGTTTTCAACACCCCTTCTTGTAACAACAAGGCTGCCAGGCATAAAGCAGTCAAAACTCCTCTCCCCTTCAACCCGTCCCACCTTGGCTGGAGAATTTATGGCCAAGTCATCGCCCCTGAGAGAGAAGCTGAGAGGCCTGGACCCTCGCTGAAACTCGGCACCCTCTTGTTTGACGCACCACCTCATTTTGTCTCTCTTTGGATGTGTTGGACACCGCGGGGTGATGCCACAGACAGCGCAGTTTGACACCCATTCCTCAGCACCTGCCCAGTCACCTGGAGCTACGGCTCGGCTTTTCATCTCTCCACCCTCCCAGTAACCCCTCACGCAGCCTGCACTTCAAAATTTGTTACCCAAATCAAAGGTGGCGCGCATTGTTAAGGTTCGAACATTATACCGGTGTCATGTAAGCTCCTTGAACAGAACAGCTGCAGGTAATTCACAGAGAGAGAATCCCAGGCTCTTTGTCACCGTTGTCTGCTGGTTCTTGCTGAAGCCAGGAGTGGGTGTAAGGTCCTCTTTGCCATTAACACTTCAGCCCTGTGGCCTGTGTGCTTGGCAGCTGCCTGCTCTGTAAATGAAACCAGAAGATGCTCGCGGTTTGGACAGCACCACGGTGGGACCACATGCTAGTTGGGCTACTAAAAGTGCAGTAGCTCTGACAAGTATTGTGTCGTGAGCCAAAAGAGCTTTGTCATACGCCCACGCCAATATCTCCAAAATAGAAGCTTTATGTTACAAAAGAAGACCAAGAGCCATGAGGTCAGCTGCATGTAGCTGAATTTGTAATGAGATAAACCTCTAAATTTCAGTAGCTGGTGCCAAAAGCGATCTGGGATAATTTAACAAAGAATAAAACCCTGCGGCACCTAAACATATTGTCTCCTGACAAATCCGTAGTGGAGGGGGTGAATTGTGTTACAATTGAAAAGCAAAATGATATGCTTAACTGTTTTTTTTTTTTTTTTTTAAAAGAAGATTCATTTAATTACAGCTGACACCCCATGGCAGACTGCAAATTTGTAATATTTTTTTAAATTGTGTACAACTTTGTCAGTGGCAAAGATTTTGTGTTTAACGCATGTCATACATCTGCCAAAAAAAAACAATTCAGATTGAATTCACGGCATGTTTGTGGGCTGGCGGCCTGAATGAGGAACAGTGACACACAATAGCAAACAAAACAAAATGACGCTGATCTTATAAGTCAGGATTGTTGTACTTTCTAAGGCGCTCCTAAAATTCTATGGTTGTATTTCAAGAAAGAAACGTGTTATGGTTTAGGAACAGGGGCTTTATTGAGTTTTCATGAGCAACATCAGTGTTGTCATTGTCCTTTAGCGATACCCACAATTTATAGAATAATGACTAATCTTACTGTCTTACACTGTTGTGTGGAAATGCCTCGCAAGTCCTTACAGTGTTGTTGACAATTCTTATCAACATGGCAACTGCTCACTGATGTATTTGTCCTTAAATTAAAAAAAGAACTCAACATTTTGAATCATTTATTGGTCCACAAACTAAAAATTCACCCTCTTAGCATCACAACATACTCCAATATGATAAATGGACCTGAGTGTGGAGGGGAAAAGAACGGCGAGCCTTTTCCGTTACACTAGTATTTGAGGTTAAGATTCTTTGGACTGGGCCGGAGAACATTTTTCCACGCAGTCAACTGAAAGTGCACATTCTGCCCTCTCAGAAATGATCATTTGACCAAAAAGACTCTCTCTCTTTATGCGGCTATAGGGTCTGATGCTGAAACTGTGGATTTGTACTCACCACCAGATGGGATAGCCTCCAAGCACCCGTGAGCTGGACAACCACACACACATCAAATATCCAGTCAGATACAAATCCATGAGGTAAGCCTTGTAGTGTGTGAGAGGGCAAATGGATCAATACATGGAACTTCCAGCAGGCAATGAAGAAGAGTTTCCAGGAAGAGAAGCTTTAGGGCAGCTTGATTGTTGAATGAGGGGAAGATTAAAATGATATTGAAAAAAATCTTCCTCCTGTTTTCCCCCCTTCTTTGAGTCGGGCCAGGAAAGTGTGTCTGTCTCCTAGTAGTTAAGAGAATAAGTGTCTCTTACACACATGCACACACGCTCCTACCCGTCCTCTCATTCCCTCCCTCTCTCTGAGGTTCTTCCCTAAGGTAGATATCTTTTTCTCTCTCTCTCTACTTTTTTCTCCCTCAGGATGCCTCATCCACAGGCCCAATATTAAAGGGGGGGTAGAGGCGGGGGGAATGAGGTTTGGAGATGTCAGCTGGCAAGCCAATCACAGAAGATGGCCTTAGGTTACGAAAAAAAAATTATTATTCGTTCCCATCTGTCAATCACACGCCACCCCCTGGTAATGTGGAAAAGAAAGGAAAGAGTGAAAAGAGGGAGGGAGGGAAATGAGAGAGGGAGGTATAGGGAGGGACACATGAAAAAGGTAGAGTAGAGTTGTTACTCAACTTGATTCATCCGTGATCACTGGAAAAAAAAAAAAGAAAAGATTCCTCAAAGTGGCTGGAGGTGGGTGAAGGGATGTCGGCCGGCTTCCCCGCAGAAGACTCTGCGATTCAGGGTTCAGACACTGACGTATGTGTTGACACATTGATTTTTAGGGGTTGCGCCCTGACTAATTGATCCGGATATGCGTGCATACAGTGCACACACACACACACACACGTCAACACACGCATAATCTCTGTCCCACTCACAGGGGATATATACAGTGAATTTTCTAAATTGTTGTCCGCCCACCCCAACAGGGGAGCACATAAAAGGGGACACAATAAAGCCATAAAGTGTGGTGGTGGCTGGGCCAGGCATGCAGGGGTTATATGCTTCAGCGGCCCAAAGGCGACACATTTTACATCAATACCATTGTCATTCTGATGGGCTGTGGGGCGAGCAGCCGTGGGACAGGGGGAGGAGGGAGAGGAGAGAGAGAGAGACAGATAGATACAGCGTGAAGGAGGAGGGTGGGACACTTGTGATGGACTTAGCCTGAAGTAACCACGCATTTGATTCAAGGAAACTGATCAGGACGAATGCAAACAAGATACCCCGGCAGAGATCAAACAAAGTCGGTTGTAGTGATGACAATCTTGTTGAGAGTTTTGTCTCAAAGGATTATCAGTCGGCCATTATGGAGAGAATGACCACCAAAGACGCGACCACTGCAGAAGACATTTTCAAAGCAGTAATAAAGGTTTTATCAGTATAAATTTTGTACTTTACTTCACAGAACATACGTTTTTTTATGAAATGTGAAGCTCTGAAGTCTCTTTGAAACCAGGATTATTTTAATCTACCAACTGCGTTTGCTGCTAGATTTTTGCCCCGTGCCCTGCTTACACCGATGCTGTCAGTAGTAACATGTTTTTTTTAGAAGTCTGTGTTAAGTTTGTAGTTCCTTTGTAGGTTAAATTTCAAGCACGTCCATTTTTTTCTGTGACATGATTCATAGTCCTCAAAATAAGTGTAAATAAGGACAAAAAGTCAAATTCGTGTCTCACAAATTCTACCTTGGTGAAACACATTTTAGGACTTTTTTGAATGCATTATTTAAAAATGTGAGTTATCACTTAATAAAAATAAATTTACAAGCCATTACACCAGATGGGTTACATGAATGATTTCACAACAGACCGAGTGCGTGGAGCCATATGGAAACCAGCCTTTGGGAGATCTGTTTCCAAGTAAGAAAGGTCATAAATAGGTTCAGTGACATTGCAAGAGATGTTTTATTGATTTCATCCTGATTTAATGTCATAGCAACAGAAAAATGAATTAAAAATAATGTAGGTGGACTTTGAAGATGTAATGTTGCCCATGCACAATTAAAGACACACATTTGATACCTTTTTCATTTATTTTTGTCTGAATGCCGCTAAAATGACAAAAAGAAAATCACACATTCACTGTTGTTAAATACAAAGTTTGTGATGGACATGTCAGTCCAACATAAATACTGTTACTCTTAAGTGATTTTAAATATACTAGCAGCGTTTATACTTGAGCAACATATCTCAGTGGTCTGTCCCTCTGATGTGTGTTGCCTGGGGGCTGTGGTCTTTCTGCTCAGGACCTCTGGGGCATGAGTGAGCTCAGTGGGGCTGGAAGGTCGCTCAGCAGGGGCTGGGAGCATGCACTCTGCAGAGAGGAGGCTGAGTGCCCACCGCAGAGAGAGAGCCCAGTGACCACAGTCTGGAGGTCAGCAGTGGAGTACCCCCTTTCACCCGCCCCTTCTGTTTTATTCCTCCATAACAAAGAAGATAGGGAAACAGGCAGTGACTGAGCAGCACTCGACCTACCGCCCCGTTTGAGAGGAGGAGGAGGAGGAGGGAGTGAGGGGGGGTCTCTGAGTCTCTAAATGTGACAATAATTGATAGATATCTTTGTGAAACTTGTATGAAGCCTGCTCTCCAGCCAGTCGCGGTGGGGAGTCTACATTCTACCAATAAAGATGACTTTTCAATGCCTCAAGTCAAGATGCGGTATGTCACAGTGGTGCTGACAATGAGGCAGGTCTGTTTTCGATCACAAACATTGTCGTGTGTTACGGCATCGTCAGAAATGTGCCTAGCTCAGCTCTGAGAGTTGGATGACAGTTGCTCCGTAGGAGCAATAGACGGTGTGTAGGGCCAGGGATGGGTGGGGGGAATGTGACAGTGGTCTAATTTATGAGTGCAGGCAATGGAATCAGTCTGCGGTCTGCATCTGAACAACATTGAAACCACGTTTCCCAGGTTGAGGCCACAAGTGCAAAACATACCGTCTGGAAAGGCAACGGTCATTAAGGTCGAGAACACTGGAGCCTGATCTCGAAATGAACTGTGACTTAACAACATTTGTGGTGGTGTTTTGAGTGGTGGTGTTTTGTAGAAACCTCTGCAAAGGAGGGCCTCGTCCTGCGTGTCTGCATCAGTAGGTGCACAGGAGGGGGAGGCACACACAGAGGTCCCCTACCGGGCCGGTTTCTACGGTGACCTGAGAAAGGCCGTAACCAGGTCCGGCTCTTTCTCAGGCCTAATCAGCGTATTACCACAAAGAAGGACATGTGTTCTGCCCCCCCACCTCTCTACCCTCCCTACTCAATCCGACCAGCATGGCTGGACACAGGCAGCCAATAAAACCAGGATTAGGAGGGTATCTACACACACTGGGCTGTAGCAAAAAAGTTTCTGAACACGCCCAATCCCGCCCTGCTCCCTTCACAAACTCCTTTTCATCATTCTTCTCTGTTCCTCATTCCTTCCATCTTTCACTTTATTTCACTTGCTCCCATGTTTATATCCTTCCTTTGCCTCTTCCTTTCAGAGCCCTCACCCTGTAAGCTCTTCACACAATGGGGCATCCAGAAATTACTCATTTTGCTGGAGCAGTTCAACAAATTCCCAATGCCTCTTGCCCACCTCCCCCTTTATACTCCGGATCCTGTGCTTTTTGCTGTTATGATAATGAAATGTGCTCCATCACAATGACAAAGCTGTGCGTGTGTTTGGCTGTGTATGTGGATGGATGAATTTATGTGAATTCACGCTCCTTTACATATTTTTGCATGAATTCACGCTCTCCTATATAATGTGCAAAATGTAAATCTCCCACTCGGATTTCATGACCAGATTTTCTTTTGCCTCTTTCTGTGAGGCAGTTGCTTAATTAATTAATACCAGGTGGTAATGATAATAAAGCCCTGGTGTGCAGTGTGCTCTGTCTGTACAGGAAGTTCATTGTGTTTACTATCATGATTTGTCTGGGGAATTTTGGAAGTCATGCGCCTCTCGGTGTTTGGAGAGTGCTGCTTCAACTCAGAGTCCTTAGAAAGGGCTCTGACTCACCTCCTTGCTAATGTGTCCTGGAAATGGGAGAGTGTTAAAGATAATATCACTGCCTTTGTCAGGACTTTTTAAGACGGGGGACAAAGACGACAAGAACTCTTCCCCCAAATAAACCTTTTTCATTAGAGCAGCAAACACTTCATCCATCGGCTGTGCGAGGGCAGCTCTATTGGTGTGTGTGAGCCGCTCAGCGAGGTCCCACAGGGAAGAGCCTAAACCCTCAGCGGTCTTCAGTCGGACACTGAGGCGGCCTAATTAAAGGGCACTTAAGCCCCACAATGTGCGGCGGTGCAGGTTCGAGTTGGTGGGGGTCCCTGCCGAGAGGGACAGAATTCATGGCACTCGTAAACAAGGGAGTCCAGGACAGAGGGACAGAAGAGGGCTATGTGCCAGAGACTTTGTTCACACAAGATGAAGAGTCAACAGCCTCCCCATCTCTCACCCCTCCTTAGCCATCCCCCCTAATAACCACCTTCTTCAGAGGAGCTGCAAACACAATGCCGTCCCACTCCCCTCCTCTTGCTCTCAATCACTGTTGGGACAATGAGGGGATCCCCCCACCCCACCACCACCACCATCCTTCTGCCCCTCCCTGACCCCCAAACAGACACTTCTTTTATTGAAATTCTTTGGTGTTCTAATCCTCAGCTTCCTCCAGGGGCAATAATGGACTCCCTGCGTCAGCCTTTTCCAGCGAGGCTATCATCCAAGCCTGCCTGGGTCACAAGTCCACGTCTCCTATTGGCGAAAACTGCCCCAGCAGTGTCATTCCTGTCACATCCAGCTCATCTACAGGCCATGCAAGCACCACTGCCATTGACCTTAAGAACACATTCATATTAATGGCCATGCATATTTTTATATGTTTTTGATTAATAGCACTGCTCAGTAACAGCAGGTAACCATGGCATATTGTTTGCAGAAATCACCAAACGTCTTTAGATTTGCAGAAGAAGTTTGAATTTTTTTCCCCTCCTATTTTATGATATTTCTCAGTTTTGTTGAATTCAAGCAGACCCCCCTTTTGGCTTCACTGTGTGTTAGTTCATCTGTACACCACTCGGATTCAGAACTCATGGATTCACTTAGCATATTCATGTTGTCTGACAGTTGGCGGAAAGTGTGGAAAGTGCTGAGAAATGGAGTACTGGTTCAAATAAATTGTCAGTCAGTTTCAGAAGTGAATTGACAAGAAATGAATACTGTATTCATATTATGCCATATACTTTATGTGTAAAACAGACTGGATTTGGTTATTGCCTTGTCTCATCCTTTTTAATATACAAGATATAAGCCTCATTGACATTGTGTTGACAGAATATTAGAAATATCTCTCAGTATAAAGCTACATCAGCTCAAACTGCAGCCTCCAAGATGAACATAAAGTTGAAACAAAGCTTCTCAAAGAGCAACTACACATTTCAATTTTCATGAAGGAGCTATTGAAAAAGTGTTAGATTAGATTGCATTGACATTATCCAAGTGTAGCTCATGATACAGTCATTCAGATTATGTCCATACTATTTCATTTTGGAAGGCGACTCATGCTGCATTATCAGACACACTGTCACATCATAAATACTGACCTTACAGCACATAGTCAATACATACAGTAGATATATGAAGCACTTGTAAAGAAGATGTACACATTTCTAGCCTTTTGTGTATTTCTTTGCTGGTAAGAAGGATAATTAGTGGTAATGAGTAGAAACCTGCAGGGCTGTGATGACAGATTATACCTTTAATCTTGACTACACCATGGTGCTTGTGTTAAAGTTCCTCCACTGATAGTGCAACAAAGTGCAGACGGCAGCAATAAGCTCAGAGTGAGTTGATGGTGACATCTGCTGGTCACACACAACCAGGAGCTCTTGGCTGTCAAGTATAGTTTGGATATGATGCTATGAGCCTGCTTTTTTTTATTAGCCAGTTAATAAAATCAATGTCATTAATTTACCAGATGCCAAAGCCTCAATAATTGCTTATTTTCTAGCAAACAAGGAAAAAGACTTTCTTTTCTTTTTTACTCATTCTATTTAAAATTACATAAATGAGGACAAAGCAAAACAACTCTGTATTGCTCTGAACTTGTGAGCAGAACATATAGCTTTTAAAACAGCAAGTGTTGTGCACTGTACATCACAGCTGTGATTTGTTTAATGAATGCAAATATGTTGAACAAGTGCATAGCTTTTCCCATGACTGGTCTGACTAATGGTTAGGATTTTATTACCACACTGACAGCAACATCACTGCAATCTGTGGTACACAAAGGGATGTAGCAATATTGCATTCTGTGCTACAACAAAGAATGAACAGCATAAGCTAATTTTATGACTAATGCCAGCTGCTTTAGCCCCAGAGTAAAGAGTTTGATTTCTGTCTAACAATCTTTGATCTTTAATACAGAGCTTCAGTCGCCAGTAAACCTTTAGCTACAATGAGGGAAAGACCTACTACGTCGCCTCTCTAAAGGAGTATTCAACAAAGGCACAAGATGATGAAAGTAAAAATAATAAAAAATAATGTTACGTCTAGAGAAAATGACAAAAGAAATCTAAAAATACAGATGGAGCATTAAGGTCCTGCTCACATATCTCAGTACTCATTCTGTCTCTGTTAAAGTTGCACACTACATTCACAGTTAAGACAACATGAAATGTATCTCATCCTGAAAAGCTTTTATTGCTGGCATGAATCCTATTAACAGAATCACATTACGTTTGAAAGGCTCTACCAAATGACCTGTGGACATGAAATGTAGCGTACAGAGGAACACATCTAAACATCTATTAAATCTGTGGTTTGAAGAGGGTTTGATGGGTACGACTGTGGGACCTTGAAGCTTTTGATTTTATCATTGTCAGTGGTAGCTAAAGTTTTCTTAAGACAAAGATAAGTTACCCATGTCTGCTTGGCTGGGTGTAAATGTTTTTTTTTTTCTGATGTGTCTGTACAGACATAAAAGCAATCCCCTGTGGAGGAATTATTTAAAAAAAAATAGCTTATTTGTCAGTAATCATCATATTAATATTACTTACATATAATTTTTTTGTAGTTTTAAGAAATCCTTTAATTTTAAAATAATGAATTTATTTTCAGAAATGATACAGTATACCCTATTTTGGTACCCAGAATGGAAAAAAGTTTACCGCCTCCCTTTAAAATCTACATAGTGTCTCTTAATGTCAGATATATCCAGACGACGACTTGTTGATCTGACATTGCATCTGCAGGCATCATCATTAACCCTCCCCCCAAGGTCTGTTTTATTAGTCATTTGGCCATTGTTCCAGTGCCAGCAGTGATCTCACGGCACTGTCATCCATAGTTCGCATTTGAACAGAGCTCTAGGTTTACATGGCTAACACAGCTATAGCACCCAAGGCTATGAGTGCATAGAGTCCGCTGTCAGTCGGCCAAACCTGTTTCTTGCCACTCATCACAGGGATACCCTTAGAAACAGTGGGTGTCAAGTAACATTGCATGCAAGTAGCCTTGGGCTACTGTGAGCCTAAATTAGTATTAGAGCTTATCTTGGGACCAAGAACATGACACTGTTGATCTTTGATTTTGGGACCAGAGTTTCAGCCCCGTCAGTCATTTTTTTGTTGCCTCTAGCAAGGTCTCCTCTCACACTGGGTACATAAAGTGTTCAAGGGCCTCCTTTTGTACTGTGGTATCAAGTGCTAACCAAAGAGGCGTCGGAGCCAGTGGCTGTAGTTAAAAAGAAATGACTGACTCAAGAGAATTTAAACCATGTTTGAAAAATCATGATGTGTACACTTGGTATTCTCTCAAGTGTCCTTTGCACCTGTGTTATATTTGTTTAATATAAGAGTTACACTATTTTTCACTGCGTGCACAGCTCTAGGGATCTACATAAGTCTGTCATTCTGTCTGTTGGTGGGTCAGTCGAGCTGCAACTTCACATACACAGTGCAGATTATGAATCCTGCTGAATTTGATGACCCCCTGACTTTTGCTACAGCGCCACCATAAGGCAGACATTAGTTATTTGAAATTTCTTGACAACTATGTGATGGATTCGTTTTTTTTTTTTTTCACCGTAACGGGTCAACGAGTTTAAAATGCCTGAACTATATGTCCCCCTCCGGAGGAATTGTAATTGTTTGGGAACCTATAACTTTTCCTGTGGCACCACCATCAGTTCAAAACATTGATCCATCCAATACTTTGACAAAACAGGAAAAACTCTCTCTAGCAAAACAGTATAGATTTAGATGGTGAACCTGGTAAACATCAGCATGTTTGCATTGTCATTGTGATCATGTGAACATGTTATCATTTACATCAATACAGCCTCGTAGAGCTGCCTGTTTGGCTCTTTGTATACTATATATTGCAAGAATGGACGAGTTAAATTGCTTACATTGCATATGTTTTGCTATGCAGAAAAAGACACAAATACAAAGAGTTACTTTTTCTTCTTTCTATACTTTTTGTATACAAACCAATTTCTAGTTGCTCATGTTGCAAGAAAAATCCCTGTTATATGAATATCACATTTAAAAAGTTCAGTTCAATTTGTTCAAGTGTTTTTCAAAAGGTAATTTCATGTATCAAAATAATAATTATCTCCTTAATTAAAAAACGATTTGAATTTTTCCGTTATCAAATCAAGTGTCAATCATGCGCGTTTCTTCTGCTCCCTCCTTTGCCGTGACGTCGCGGGTGGGCGTAGTCCACGTTAGCCCCAACGCACTCAACGGTGATAGGCCAGCCGTCGCCACGTGATCCGCAGCAGCCAATCGCAGCAGAACGCGAGGAGGAAAGACCGGGGCGGGGCCGGAGGGGGGCGGGCGTGAGAGCGACGAGCGGTGACGTTACACGGTGACGTTACGCGGTGAGCCGTGCTGTGTTGTCACCAGCTGTTGTCTGCAAACCGAGAAAAAGTGTCCGTGTGTCGGCTCATCGCGTGCCCACGAGCGGACCGCGGCACGCAGCGGCGCGTTGGGAGCCGGGACACGCTGCCCGGATGACGGAGCGGAGCACCGGAGCCCCGCCGGTCCCCCGCTGAGAGGATCAATTACATAACTGAAGGCATCGATAAGACAAAAAACTGTGATAACGGACTAGTTCCCGTGCAGGTCGGAGTTGAAGCCATTTTTCTCTGCAGTGAGTGTGAGGATTTGTTGACTCTGAACATATATAACACGGTTTCCAGCAGTGTGAGGGAGTCCACTTGTAGATCTGTGCAGCTACGTTACGTATAACTGTGTAGCCGGTGGCATTTTAAGGCTCTGACAACTTGACAAAACAGCTCATTGGATTGACCCAGCTCCCCCAGCTGCACCGTTTGCTCTATCATTCAGTCGACCACCGCTCACCAGGCAGATTTTATAGTTTTCTTTTAGTTTGCTTTTCAGAATCAGCTCCTAGTTAGTCCCATCTATGTCCCAATATGACAGATCCTGATATGAAGTCATATAGATGACGGTCAAGTTCATGTTAAGTGCAGTCAACATCCACTGTGAGCAGCTGTGTCATAGGAAACACTTCATATGTGTAAATCAGCCAACAACACCTCCAGTTACTCATTTTTATTCTTTAAAATCTTTTACTGTTTTTGATTGAAAAACAAAAAAAAAGTAAAAAAAAAAAAAAAAAGTGATTATAATTAGCAGTCATCAGTGCTGTTTTTGTAATTAAGTTCTGTAAATATGTTGATGTGGACCCCAGGAGTGGCTCTTATACAGTAACTCTAAATAAACAACAAATGAAGTGGTGCCACTGAAAGCTGCCACTGAAAGGGTAATATTGAATTATGGCCCCAGAAAGCCGTACAAGTAATTATTTTAATTATGCAGCCTGAGTTAGAAGCAAGCAAGTCATATAATTAAAATCTGACTGATATACTGTTCAGGCACAGCACAGGTAATTGCTTTAAGTCTTAAAGCACTCTGGACCATGACTTGCCAGATAACTTTTTGCAGATGCAGTCTGTGGATAATCACACGTAGGCTTCTTTCCATTTGTCTTACAGCGGACTGGTAGTCACACCGGCTGGGTTCAAACTAAGACCGTCAAGCGTCTGTACATCATACGGTGTGTGTGCTCTCTCAGTGGCACCGCCGCCATCATGAATGTGGGCACGGCGCACAGCGAGGTGAACCCCAACACCCGAGTGATGAACAGCAGGGGGATGTGGCTGTCGTACATCCTGGGCATCGGCCTCCTGCACGTCATCCTGCTCAGCATTCCCTTCGCCAGCGTACCCGTAGTCTGGACCCTCACCAACCTCATTCACAATCTGGTCAGTGGAGCAGAACACCCACAGGCACCAGCACAACACAGTTTCCTTGAGCGATTGTTGAACAAGTCAAGTCAGTAAAGACCCTTAGAGTGTAGGTTAAAGGTTAAGAAGGTGGCTTTACAAAGGAGTCAAATCTCTGCATGAAGGAATAGTAAGACGAACGGAACGTTTTCTGGCTGTTTCGCTGCTCTTAGTCATTGTCTTTGTTAATAAATTGGTGCCAGTAATGTTTCAACCAGTAATTCATTTTCAGAGCTGAGGTCTTCTTCAGTCTTGCATCATGAACTTTAATTACCTAAGACTGTCTGAGTTTCTGAGAAGGGTACAACATTAACTACAATTTGACCTTGTTTTTTGTGACAGAAGTGTATTTCATAGTTGGGATCGGGGTATTTCACAATGCAGTTTCAAAATGCTCCCAACACTGGGTGTCCTGAGAAGATATCCACTTGTTGCTTGTGGGTTTCCTTCATAATTTGTGGTATGTGCTACACAATTAATCAAGAACATGTGACAGATAGAGCCCCAGACTTTTTATTAACTAAAGTTCTGGATGAATTTGTTGTAGACAAAATCTTTTATCCATTAATATGACATCTAGTCTGTTTATATGTTACAGTCATGTGTGTATATTATGGGGGAGACAGCAGTGTTTGGACTCCTCTTTGTGGAGACTTGAGTTGCCCCTCATAACAGATAATCCTTGTAAAGATAACTGTTTCATTTGAAATAATGTGATAATAATATCACAATTTGCATTTAAGAGCATTTTTAATATCAAAAGATTGCGTCCCCCCCTTATAAGTTACACAGTTGTTTGGTCCACTGGCTACCATCCATAAATTCCCTCCACATGATGGCCTCTGCATGCGCTGTCTTCAGTTATCTACATATCAGTTATACAGTATATGCAATCCAGTGTTTCCTCGGGTAACATTTTGCTGGTGACATGACAAAATTACCCACGATCATTCACCTGATCCACCTCCTCAATATTACTTTACTTTATTATTCCAAAATACAGTCAGCTCATACGTTAAATGAGAATGAGCTTACTCATATATTTTCCCAGGGAAAGAAAAGCAGAACACACTGGAGAATGATGTGCACAGTTAGCTAATGCAAGATGGTTTATTGACCAACAGACCCATCACTTTGTTGTTGTTGTTTTTTTTTTTTTTTTTTTTTTTTTACCTAAAAGTTGTAACTCCGCCTAACTTAAAAACAAATAGCAAAGAGGAGGGTTTACATCTAACAAATCATCTGTGGCTGAGGTTACAGACATTCCACAGGAAACACTGCACTGTTATTTTGGGTTTCCAAAAAATACATTTAATACATCATTAACTGTCACAACAGTACTTTTGGCAGCACCCTGGGTTTCCCCATCAGCAAATGCTCCTAGGAAAATTATTGTTTATTGTCTCCACCCTCTTTGGTAGGGACTCTTTCTTTTTGTCTCTGACGATGTTTCTGTTGTGTGTTACAGTGCATGTACCTTCTACTTCACACGGTCAAAGGGACGCCCTTTGAGACCCCAGATCAGGGCAAGGCTCGCCTCCTTACGCACTGGGAGCAGATGGATTACGGTGTACAGTTTACTGCTTCACGCAAGTTCCTCACCATCACGCCCATTGTCCTGTAAGTGGCTCAGTGCTAGGCTTCCAGTTCTGTGGCAGGTGGAGGGAACAATCACTGAAGATGGAGCTAAACTCAAGTATAGTACAAGGATAGAAACTAATAGAGCAAAGAAATAGCTTATGGAGTACCAAAGCTTGGCAGGTGCAGACAAAGGAAGACAAACTGTAAACAGATCAACCAGAATAATGAACTAGTGCTCTGATGAGGACACGATCCCCCACTGACTTCCTACCCACCAGCACTAACTGTGTTTGTGGGTCTCTATGGAAGTGGGTGAGTGCTTTTTTTCCCTTGTGTCCGCCAGGTGCCTTAATCAATGTGCTACCTTGATTTTTTTAATTCACTTTATACCATTTCAGACTGAACTGGTACAAACTTGGACATTTGCTGAATTTACTTTGTGCCACTTACGATACAGCTGCAAAAAATATGCTGTTAATTACAAGATTTACCCCTCTTTATATCTACTTCTGACTTTGCACTCAAGGAGTGTTGATTAGCATCCCTGCTGCTCCCTTATTAGTCAGCTTCACAAATTGGTAAGAGGCTGAGTATTTATCGCAGCACCCCTTGCAGCTTTCATGCCCTTTTCTGTCCTTATTAACCAGCAGAGTTCAGTTTACAGGAAGCACTGTGGTTCCCTGGGGTTGATTTTCAAGCTCGGCCTGAACATTGTAGTGATAGCAGTTTTGCAGGTGTACGCTTTTACGCGCTGGTTTCAAAGGCCTTTTTTTTTTTGTTCTGCAACCAGTGGCAGCAGGAAAAGGACGACGGCCGGTCAGTCTCCACACTCCAGATGGAAAAGCTACATCTGCGAGAGGTCTCCAGAGAGCCTTTATTACGCGCCCTCGCTTGTTCAGCAGAGAACAGGATGTGAAAGTCCTTGTTCTAAGCTCACAAGAATCCCTTACTTACCTCAGTTACGTTTGAAAGTGCTGTTTATATAAAATCTTATTGTGTCTCACCACATCTGTGCATCCCCTGCCAGCATACAGCCAGCACGCAGACAGGGATCATATAGGGAATGCTGGAAACTCTGGAGACACTTACAAATTTCTCTCCCTGCCTGTTAAATGAATTTTGCTTCTACAAACACTTTCACTTTTTCACCTTATAGCTTCTGTAATTTAGCACTGCAGCATTGTATGTGCATATTGTAGTTCAAGTAGCAATCACTGGTGTTGCAATCCTGTTGTTGGACATGTTTAAACAGTCTCGTCAAGTGCTGGCAGTGTCTATCTGAGTTAGGAAACATCTTGCTGTGATTTTCAGAGGAAAAATAACCCAAATGGGACGTTTTGACAGTTTGAATGAACCTTGTTATTCCTTGTGTTTGTCAAGCATGTTAACAAAATGACTCGTCTAAAACGTGCTGTTGTCGCAGATCTCAGAGAAGTGCAGACATTAATAAGGTTTATGTTGAGTTAATTTGCTCGTTTTTCCTACCCCTGTAATCACTTTGTATTCTTCTCTCATTTGTCTCTGATTCAGGTACATTCTAACCAGCTTCTACACCAAATACGATCGGGCCCATTTTGTGGTCAACACGGTTTCCTTGCTCACTGTACTCATCCCCAAGCTGCCCCAGCTGCATGGTGTGAGGATCTTTGGGATTAATAAGTACTGACAAGGCGGAAGAGGACACCTCCTTCCCTAAGTCCCCATGGACTGCTGAGAACACAAAGAGTATCAGGCCTCTGATTTGGCTGCAGATCCACGAGGATCCGTGGCTCTCCGGCTCCCGACTCTGCTGAGCAGCGCTCTAAATGAAGCCCGCTGGGGATACTGCCATGGTACCAAACCCCAGAAAGGAAACAACAATACATTTTACAGAGAGCACAAAGGGAAAGTGTACTGCAGTGATTGTTTGTGGCTCTCTCGTGAGTTACAGGTTTTGAAAGCTTTTGACGCTTCAAAAGCGTTTGTAAAAAGGGAGTATTGTGTCAATTTCTCTGGAAATGACAGTTTTTGATGTGACAGGTGTCAGGGGGAAGAGGACTATGTAGTTGCACAAATATCGTGCCATTTTACACTCGTTGGCACGCTGAGGCAGTAATCAAAGTTATTTTGTATGTAATGATACACTGCTGTATTTATTCAGCTTCACTCCCGCAAGAAACTTCCTCTTGCTTGAGGTTTCTCAGCTTAGAGGAGCGTAACAATACTTTAATGAAATGGTAGGGGACCTGTGAACTGCTGCAGAGGCGAGACATGAGAAACCACAACGTTTTATATTTAGCCCTCGCTGTTCCGCTCAGGGCCAGGATTGGGAAGTTAAGCAACTCTTATTTTTATCAGACCATTTCCATATTTGGACTCCTCTTGTCCTGGTTTGTGTCACAGAAAGCCTCCTGTCTGCAGAATTGACTGGCCAGTGTGCCGAAAATATGTGCAAGAGCACTCTGATCCACTGATCCATAATAACCCACAGTCCTGCAATAAGAGTGAAGAGAAGTATTTTTGTCCTTACTTTATTCATAGTAACACTACAAATGGGGACACACGTTTGTCACTACTCTATAAAAATGACTCAGGATCCATTATGTCAACATGAGCCTGTTAAGTGTTTGGAATCTGGAGGCAAATCAGTAACCCAGTTTATAGTTACAGTACAGTGCAGTCCAGTACAGTAGCATGGCATACCCAGAGGGGTTTTTCATGATCTGTTCACCCCCATTTATATATATGAAAGTATCAGAATATCAGAAACACCTCAGTGTCAGTGTCAGTCAGTGTCAAAACAACAACAAAAACATTCACCCATGAAATGAAAATGAAAATGAAATGAAGAAAAAGATCAAATGCAACACTAACACCTGATCACTTTATAAGGTTTTTATGGCCAATTGCTTCTCTGCATTTTCGGTGATCGGTGATCGGTAGACCCTTAGAAGTAGTGTTTTTGGACACCTGGTGAATGTAAGTCCAATATTCACTCTCCTCTTAGTGCGGTTTTGGGTTAAGGTTAGGCTCCGCTTATTTTCACCAGCTAGCCACGTCTTTTGTCTGCTGCTCGGTGCTGAGCAGGTTGTGCCTGGTGGCTTTTTGGAGCTTTTTGCTGAAAACAACTACCTGCTGGAAACAAGGTTGAAGGGGATGGAGTTTGCGAATCAGAAAAACAAAACAGTTGTGCTTAAAGACGATTAAAAGCTCCGTAGAGCTGCAAAATTGCAAACCTTTTCTCACTTTGCAGTGCAGCTTTAGGATTTATTCTTTTCCCCAAAGAAAACAATTGGAAGGAATTTCAGCTGGTGATTTTTTTTTTTTTATTAGTAGAAGCCTCAACTACAAGGTCCTTAATCCAGATCTTTCAAGAACATCAAGGGCTCCCTCTTCACCCTGTCTAATCTGTTTTAGGATCCGAGGAATTTGTTTTACTGAAGCGTGTGTTATGGTACGAAGCTGTATTAGTGTAAGAATGTCTAAAAGGTAATATGTCACTGTTTAAAATGTTATGGAGCATTTTTTCTTTTACATATTGCCGGTGTAATGCACGTGTACGTTGTTTTTTTTGTTTTTTTTCCCATTGCAGCGCGGCAGTTCTCATCTTGAATTAGTTTGTTAATATTAAGTAATGATGTTAAATTGTGGGGCAGTGATGAAGCCTGATTCCATACATACACAGAGATTTTGGGCTCTTAATTTGAATCCATCTAATTATGTTTTAGAAATGTGGCTGCATTAAGAGGCAAAAAGTAATGTCTCTACTCTTTTGCTAAATTTTACAATACCAAACACAGTTTAGACCATCTCTCTGATGGCAGAC
Organism: Scortum barcoo; assembly: GCA_023238725.1. Classification (NCBI taxonomy): domain Eukaryota; kingdom Metazoa; phylum Chordata; class Actinopteri; order Centrarchiformes; family Terapontidae; genus Scortum; species Scortum barcoo. The sequence continues at coordinate 16,795,765 of CM041542.1, forward strand.
AGAGCAGTCTGAAGATTGAATATCTTCTTTCCCCGTATTTTGGGTGAATCATGTTTACAGATGTCAGCCTGAACAGTGTTAGCGACACTTGGTCACTCTCAGCAGTAGTGATAGCAGTAGCCACAGTAGCATACATATTAAGCAGTAATAGTAAAAGTGACCACAGCGGTTTCATCTTTCCAGACTAAGGTACAGTAAACGAGGCACGAGTTTTGATGAAATTTAGTTATTGTCTTTCATATAGTTTCATGTCTTTCAATTCTAGATGAACACTAAACAATTGTATTGTGTCATATCTTTTAGCAGATTGACTATTTGAATAGGCACAAATTAAGACTAATGTATTGATCCATTACAAACATGGACCAAAGAACCAAATAATTGCAGATTTGTAAAAATTAGTTGATCTGCTGCAGCATTTGTTTCTTCTCATTTCTTCATCATGATACTGTCAACATAAAGGGCTTTCTCCAAGGACATGCTATAATGTTTCATAGCACAGTGAAAATGCATTTTATCATGTTTCTCTCTCTCTCTCTCTCTCTCTCTCTTTTTTTTTTTTTTTTTACCTGACAACAGTTTTTGAAAGAAGTTTGAGCTGAATGTTGATTAAATGTGAAGCGGTGTGCCCGTGGCTTCTGTCTGTTGACTTGTGTACTTGTGTACTTTTTGAAGGAAATGTCAATGTAATCTTCTGTAAGAGTGCTTGATCCCAAATACAGTTTTTTTTTCAAATATCAACTCAAAGTTCTTTATTCTTGCTTTTGTACTGTAGCTACATTGTTTGTCTGCGATTTGTCAGTATGGGCAACGGACAAGACATCTTTGATTTATCAAGACAGTGGCAATGCGAAGAAATTGTGCACTTACACCTTTTCAACTCTGTTGCTTAATAGTTGGTACTAATAATGTTGTGTGAGCCAATTAAGGGCTTTGAAATCTGTAAGATCCTCCTGCACCTGGTTAGTATTAAGTATTAATTAGTCGGGAAGGGTGAGCATTAAATCCAAACATAGATTTAAAGATCAGATGGATTACTCTTTATTTAAACTCCCAGGCTTTATTTAGGGAGCAGAAACTTTTTCTCTTTTCAGTACTGACACAACTTCAGTCAGTCATCTTTTGACTTGAAGCATTTGCTTGCCAGTTTGTAGTTTCAGTTCAGTTCAAATGCTTAGATTGCTTTTTTTTTACAATACATATCAGTACTGTCAAGCGTGTATTGAAGCAAAGTTTTAGTACTTTGATTGTATAGTTTACCTAATAAAAGTAGGATCCTCTTTCAACATGTATGAATTGATTTGTCCACAATAATGGGGTTTGAAAGATTCTTCTGTTAGCGCTGACCATTGAAATTTGTATTTATTTTCTCACTTGTTTTTTTGGCACCAGTATTTTAAAATGCTTTGGTTTTTTATTTCATTCTTGTTCAAGTGTGCACAAGCATTCTGTTTCCCACACAATAGCAATAGTTGTTTTGTTACATTTACCAGACTTATGAAAATGACATGGTTTGCCTGAGACCCCACAGCTTAATGCTCACTGCTCTGTAGCATTATATACAGAGTACGCTTTGCACTCCCCCTGGTAGCAAACTGGTGCTTCAAATCCAAAAGTGAATCCATGGTTTTTATGTCAACACTGCAAGCTGATACAGGCACTGTACAGTGCTCACTGTGTTACACAACACCGGAGGCTTGTTAAACATTGATTAAGTGAAAGTAATGATGAGGTATTAGAGTGAATATAACAGGGTATCATGTTAGATTAATTGCAGTGAAACACAAAGATTTGGCACAGGGGTGTAAAAACCCAAATGTTTTTTTTCTATTATAGTTTTGCAACAAACCTTTCACAGTTTCATATTCATCCCTGTGTCATAAAATGCGTCTAACTGAAGCCTTTACTGTTTTGTCATATTCCAGCTGACATGACTCAATGTTGAGATGATATAAAAAGACTGCAATCACAAATATGAAATAAGGCAGGTAGCTACACTTCATCAACATGCAGGCTAGTGAAGTAAATTGATGAAAGTCAGGAATAAGTTCAACAATATACCATATGATTCATTTTATTTCCACCTTGAATGAAAGTTCACATTTCACAGTGTATTCATTTATCTAATGATCATTTAAAGGACACAGAGGCAGCTTAGTATGTTTTTTTATGATACGTTATTATCTAACAGATGAAAATCTGCCTCTTTCTCCAAGGCAAATGGCATAAATTGTAACTTTATTTAATTAACATTAGTAGTTTAATGGATTTTAAGCCTAATTACCCTTCCCCTCAAGATACTTGTGCACGACTCAAGTAAAGTTGAAATTTTATTTATATAGTCCAATATTTGCCTCAAAGGGCTTTACATTCTGTGCAACACACCCTCTGTACTTAGACCCTCGCTTGTATTTTCATGTTCTTTTTATGTCCAGTGAGCTTCAAGAGTCCTGCAGTATGCCTGGGGCGAATGTGAATAGGGATTTGTGAATGTGAATTCATGGGCCAATTAATTGAATTATATCTTGTGCCATGTGGTTTGAGGTTTAGGCATAGAGTGTATAATACAGTGTGTGCAATACACTGTGACAAGAGCTGCATTCTGAATATTTACACATATTTACACAGTGCTCACACTATTTTTGATAAACACTTAATATAAAGGACTTGGAACAGGTACACTGAACACTGTAAAAATAATACTACAAATACAAACTACCTCTCTCCAGCAGAGGGCAGCAAATAGCTGTCATTGACCTTAATCTGAAGTGACATTCAACCCCTATAAATAGGAATGCCGCAAGGGAGAGATTATTGGTCTTTTTTCCTTGTCTTTTTGTACAGAGGATTTCTCTTTGCTACACATTCACTCATTTATGCACATCCAGATTTACAGTCTCATGAAAATATGATGATTTCTTTTCCTTTTCCTTTTTAAAAAACGTTGTTCTATAGTAATAGTAAATACATGAGCTATAAAAGCAAAGATTCAACTTGCACAAATGGAAATATGTTTTGGTACATATAGCCTGTGTTGTCTTTACTCATACAATAAAAATCATGTTTCCAAATAAAAGAAATAGTCTCATTTGTAACATTTGTCCAGACATAGAATATGTTTTATGCAGGAAAACATGCAATATGCAGGATAACTGCTGGAGATAACAGTGTGTTTGCAGAGGAATGATTGCAAACATATTAATACCTGCAGTCAGTGCAGTGGTGTAATGAGAGCAAGAGATAAAAACATGTTTTTGTTGCTGCTCATTACACCATCACCCCCTCCAACATGATTACTGCAGCCAATTTATTCACTGCACAGTCTGTTGTGTGCACTGTATACTGTGCAGCCTCATCATTCACACTCATTTGTGCTCTCTCTTTGTGGCTGCTGATGGGGAGTCATGTACTGGAGTTTCAGTCCACAGATTAAACCAGGATTAAGAATACTTAAAGAGGCTTATTTTTAATTTATCCAATATTAATCCAATGACCCTCTAACAATCTGTCTTCACACAACATTTAACGGTCTAGTAATGAAATATAGGACTACACCAACCAATACTACAGTGTATCACAATATATCACTACAGGTAACACCAGGTTCTTGTTTACTTGAATATTTCCATTTTATGCCAGGTTATATACTCCACTACATTTCAACGTTATAGTTAGTAGTTATGTTATACATTAGTAACTACTCTTATTTTACATAAGACATTGAGCTTATAAAAGTTTTATCATAGCATAACACTCACATGGGTCATTTTTCTGCATCAAATATTTTTACTTTTGATACTTTCATAACATTAGGCTAATGGCATTAAAATACTTTTGTTGAAATTCAAAAAAAGACTGGAGTATTTAATTTAAGAAAAGGAACTAAATACTCCCTCCACCAACAAGATTTTGAGCATTGAGAACATTTGAGTTTTTCTTGCTTTCTTCAAAGTTACCTCCTCTGGCTTTAATAACAGCATTAGCATTTATGAGGCATTCGTTCCACAAGCTCTTTAAGGTATGTGCCAGGAATTGCATTCCAAGCTTTCTTAAGTTCATCAATAAGAGACTGCTGATTTCTGACTGATTGCTTCCAAACTTTTGGCCTGTAGTGTATATTATGCTAATGGTATTACTTTTACTTCAATAGGGTTTTGAATAACTCTTACTTGTCGAGTATTTAACAGTGATATCACCCTCTTGTTTATGTTGTCTTGGACAGTAAAGCCTCCTCACATCTGGCCTGGGTGGTCCCTCAGATGTAGAAACTTCAGAGGGTAAAAAACGACGTGATAAATCAAAAATACTTACTGACTTTAATTCTGATTTCATATTTTATTTTCTTTCCTCTCGACTCCTACTGTAACTTTACTCTATGTTGTGAAAGCTTTGTGCTGACACTGAGCAGGCAGCCTGTCCGCTTCCCTCTTGGAGCAAAGCAAAGTCACATGGCCGCCGCACTACCAAAAACATCATTCAATATGGATGACAACCCCCGCCAGATAGGCAGCGCCCCCTTAATGCCCTTAGCAACTGAGAGAACACGTGGCGATGCCATCTATTCCAATTGAGCGTTTGAAATATGCATGTTGTGAGGCTCCCACAGCGTGTGCTCTGTTTTTCTGTGGATGTGACAGCAACATGGATGAGACAGAGCACAACAAACCATAGATTCGTTTCTCACTCGTCCCGCTGTGACATTGACACAGTCTGACCTGGCAGTAATGTGCCTGATCATGAATGTTGTGTGTTTCATGTGGAGGGAAGATGGAAGTGTTACTGTATGGAAGCGACTGCCTATAAATAGAACCAAACAAGAATTGGATCAATTAATTATGAGCTCTGGATATCCTGCAGGGTCTTTGAACTAACTGAGGAAGCCAAGGGCAGGACGCACGACAGGAGACAGTGTCCCTTTGAAGCTGCTGTGCTGTAACTTAAATGCTCTGTGGGGCACTCAGAGAGCACTGGTAGGCTTTCTTAAAGTCAGTCTACTGTTTTAATGGCTGCCCTGTCAAACACGGTAAAATCACATGTGCTGTATAAAGTCATACACTCCGGGAGATTGTGAAAAGTAGAAATAGATGTGGTATGAAGCAGAACAGCACAGTATGTTGATTATATGTTAGTCCGTGGTGGCATGGTATGGATGTATGAATTGACATTTCTCTGCTCTGGTCCAAAACTTCAATTGGAAGTTTATGTAATATAAATTTATATATAAGATATCTCGGGGCGGAACATTCACATCTTTCGCAGTTCACAAAAACTTTGTCTCGGAAGCTTATCTACAAAATCACGTGTTTATTTTACACACACACACACACACAACACACACACACAAAAAAAAAAAAAATAGTTTATGGAGTTTAGAAAAGTTGTGTGTTTGATTTCAGAGGTGGAGGACACAAAGGTGGCGGCTCTTCAACCACATAGGACAAAACACTGATACACTGATACCTTATTGCATTTTCTGTTGTCAAACACGAATAATCAGAAACCTGCTATGAAAATTACTCTGGAAATCACATTAAGTCTCATTAAGACAGACATGGACTGCATTCTTAAAAGTCACTGATTTGCTAAACCTGGCTTAATCATTAGAACTTTAGAAACGTCTTCACTAGTTAAGACTCAAATAATATGTAAATGGGTTGCTAGGAAACATTTGTAGTATTTTCCAATCAAATGCAATCAACTGTATAAACAGGAAACCGATCTGGTTAAACCATCAGGCTTTGAGCCATAATCCTGGATCTATTTCCTTCCTTCCTTCCTGCTGAATCTAGGTAACAACCCACCGCCTTCTGGCCCTTCAGGGACTGTAGTTATCTGTTGCTGGATAATCAGACTACTGTAGATATACCTTCACACAAACCGAAGGATCATCATCCAGTCAGTATATTTCTGGCAAGTTATAGATTTAAAATCACAGGAAAATCTTCAAACCCAGTTAGATTGATCCACAGCGAAGATGCTTTGGATTAAAGCCCCCTCAGACTTGGTGATTGATGGAAATGTTGAAATGTTGGATGCAGACCTTTGGGAGGGTCACAAGGAGCCCCAGACTGTCTGACTCGAGACTGAGCACCACTTGAGTGCTTTTACAGATGAGGCAGTCCACCGTGACACCTTCAAATGAAGAACGGCTTTTAAGAATGAGCTGTCTGCCCAGGGCGGAGCTATACGCCGACTCATAACGACTCACCCTGATCTATCACAGGCACTATGAATATTCATAAACTGTTCTTGTTTTACATTATTAACATACTCATTTCACCCAATAATAAGATTTATGAATGCCCTGTGACATCCAGACTTTAAAACCAGCGGTGTAAAATTTGCCGGTCACCATGGTAGTGCCACATAAATTGAGAAAACGTTCCAGAAATGCAGTCATAAATAAAACACATCACGACTTAAGAGACAGGCCTAATTAGCTTTCACATCTCTGCAATTTAGCACTGTACTGCTGGGTATTAAGCCATGACTAAATCTGAATTCATTCTTAATTAATTATCTAGGGCTTACTGAACATTTTGCACTGGCTTTGTGTTATTTTTTGTTTTGTTTTCCCTCTTCAAGGACAGTCAGCCATATTGTTTCTCCACCAGTGCTTGTCTGCGGGTGTGTGGGTGGTGTTAGCTTTTGTGGTGTTTTTTATTATCACTTTGTGTGAGTGCAGGGGGGAAGGAGACGGGGAGGAAGAGGAGGCAAAGGGAGGATGACAAGAGGCTGAGAAGAGGAGAGGGGGGAAGGTGCGTGTGAAGCAGGGCTGTAGTCTGGACCTCTTAACTCAATCAAGTAAAGATGGGCTACAAATGAGAATCAAGACCAAGAAAAAGAAGCAGTGCCAAAACATTGCTGCTCATGGAGTAAAGTGACTTCAACTGCCTTTGGATTTGGAAAAGTTTGAAAAATACAATATTCTTTCCACACTCTTTTGTGCATAAAACTACATGTCTCAAATGAGAATGCTTGATTGTTATATGACAAAAACACACTACATAAAACAAGCATGATGATGATGATCTAACAGGAGGATCGATTATATGATCTTTTTTTTTTGACAAAATAACTTCAAATTTATTTGTTTTTTGACAAAAAGTAAATTACTTCCTTGCAAGTTTTGAAATTTTTACAGAAACATTTACCAAGATCAAATTAATAGAAAATATTGTTGAGCAGTATTTTAGTAGTATAAATATTGCTGGAAAAACGCAAATAGATTTTGCATTTTACAGTTTGTTTGTATTGAGGTCTAGTTAAATATTTCCTTGAGGGGTGGGGTGGCAGTGGTGGATTTGGATACATGACACCAGTATTGGTTACTGCAGCCCAGGAATGTGTGCGTCAGTCAAACTCTAGAGTGCTCCTCGGGCCGCCCGGAGTGCCTCATCACAAATACCTCCTGAAGGATGCAGTAATTTCATCAGCTGCACCACAATTACATTACTCTCCGACCGCTCTGAGTCGGCTCAAGGGTGAAAGCTTCAGGTACAAAGACATTTCCAAGGTGTTCGTAAGACACACGACACACAGGTGTTACATGTAACCCCCCTGACAGATGTGCTTGTATCCACATGACCTTAGTTTCCCTTTAATCTCCTTAAGTGATCCGGGCTGAGCTCCTGGGGGAACAAAAACATCTGTCAAATGGCCCCCAGCGTGGTTGAGGGGGGGGAGGGCACTGCCAGTGCACGTCGCAGAACTTTTGTCACGTTTGTCAGCCGTGTCAGCCTGCATCTGTACCTGCATCGGGAAGCGCAGAGATAAAAGAGAAACTCTGTCACCGGCACGGCCCACTGTGATGATTAACAGTACTTAGTGATTCACATTCTTGTAGTATAGGACTGTGTGTGTCTGCCTTTGATCATGACACTGCACTGGGTCTTCATGTGCTTGAAAGACTTTACTAAAGGCATGCCCTCAGAGTTTCACTGTGTCTTATCGCTTGCGCCAAATGTCAGTGTGTGATCTAATGAATGGGATATATTCTCTAAAGAACAGACGAGTGTGGTCTAGAATGTAAATCCTTTAACTTAGATTATTCTTTATAATGTGCTATAGATTGGACTAATTACTTTGGTCAGCGAAAAAAAAGTCCAAGCTTTTCTGCTAAAATGAAGCTACGCCAGTGGTTAATTGTGGTGAATATTAATAATTGAATCTGTATGATACCACTCAAGCTTTCTGTCCATTCCTCATCAAATGTAAGGCGTCTCTCCCCTGTGTTATTTCATTCATTTTAAGTCTCACTGACAGCGACTGCCTGAGGGCGTGTTGGTTCTAAAAAATAATTAGATGAGATGATTCTGCTTTGAACTTTGGACAGTTGCTGCAATCAAAAAGAAATCAAAAAGAGATTCCAGAAGGGTTGCTGAGCTTTTCAAACAAATATCTTTGTTCTCGTTTTAGCGGAATCACACGAAACAAGCAATCTCTATTCCTCTGTGCTCTCAGAGTTAGATAACATACAGTACTCAGAACTATCATTTTCTCTCTTTTTGTTTTTGTTTTTTTTAATTTTACTGCAGACTTCTTGGAAACCACATAACCAGGTTCAATCAAGAACGAGAAGAAGTTTTTTTTTAAGCGTTCAAGAAGTAAAAGTGAGTTTTCTCTTTGATTTATGTGCAGTCCGTCCAGTCAGTCAGATTATGGACTTTATTTCAAGGTAAACATTTTAATGGCAGGACCAGCATCGATGTCATTAATAATGTTGATAACACCTGCGGTCCATAAAGCTGATCCACTTCCACTGCCCTGTGCATGGTGGGTTACTGGGAAATGAGTCCTCATTAATATTATTAGTTACACGTGTGCCTTGACAGATCAATGTGCCCGCTGTGATGAAAGGTCTATTGTAAACGATTCTGTGTCTCATTTCTGTACATGACAGCATAATGTGAGATTTATAGTGTTAGCAGTTTTAGTTTTTCCCTCAATGTGGTATACAAGAAATAAACATCCTTCCTTCCATCTACAAGAAGGGTCAGAGTCTCAGATCTTTCAACGTCTGCAGGACCAATGCTGCAGATGTTTTATCACTCGGTGGTATCCAGCGTCATCTTCTACGCTGTAGTGTGCTGGGGCAGCAGGCTGAAGACAGCCGACACTAACAGACTCAACAAGCTCATCAACAGAGCTGGATCTGTCCTGGGAGTCGAACTGGAGTCTGTGGCGGAGGTGTCCGAGAGGAGGATGCTGAGGAAGCTCCTCAGTATCACGGACAATGTCTCTCACCCCCTGCATGCCACACTGACGTCCTGTCAGAGCTCTTTCAGCCGTAGACTGAGACCACTGAGGAGCTCCACTGAATGCCAAAGGAGGTCTTTCCTACCTGAGGCTATCAGACTCTATAATTCCTCCCCCTTCAGCCAAAGAAAAACACAAACTTACTGTAAATAAGAATTGCAATTTATCTGTATATATCTGTTCATAACCATGACATGTGCAATATTTTTCTATTCTATTTATGTATAAATATGTACACTGGCATAGTTTTATAGGTGATAGTATATTCATACAATAGTCTATTATTATTCAAATTTTCAAAATTCAAATTTATTTATTTAGAGCCCAAAATCACAAACATTGTTTGCCTCAGGAGGGCTTTACAATCTGCACAGTTGTGACACCCTCTGTCCTTAGACCCTCGAACCGAGTCAGGAAAAACTTCAAAAAACCCTTTATGGGAAAAAGAAGAAACCTGAGGAAGAGCCACAGATGAGGGATCCCTCTCCCTGGGACGGACAGACGTGCAATAGATGCCACATGTACAGAGAACATCATCAATCATATTATGGAATTATACATGAGTCGTAATAAGCTGTAGCTATACTGAGTTCATTGGTTTAGTCCATGTGTGAAGGTATCACAGCTAATGGAAATGAGTCTGTGAGTCCAGGTGCATCTCTAGATGTCCTCATATGGAGCTCTGGGCCACTCGACCTTCTCTCCACAGCACAGACACAGATCATGTCCCCACCAGGCCAGTGAACCTCAGACAGATGGACCACAACCAGAATCAGTGAGGAACCTGCAAGACTGGAGAGAACAAAGAGGACCGGGGCTCCGGCAGTAACATGCACTTTACAGGACATAAGAGTATTCACATTAACCGTTTTGACACTTTAGCCAATTTAACTACTTTAACCAGTTTAGCCACTTTAACCAGTTTCTAAAAGTGACTCCAGTTTGCACTACTACCATAATATGAGTAAAGGAATTATGTGCAATATTCTTCATTCTTCATGTGCAGTATCTTTTCTGTTGGAAATAGTTAAAGTATAGTATCATCAATACAAATGTCTCAGACGTGGCTCATTCTCTTATACAGCAAACTCCTGAGCACTCCTTATCTTATCTTGTTACTTAAGACACTTTATAGTTGTATTTGTATTACTTATTCTCTTATTTTTTGATTATTTATTATTGTTATTATTTTTTTCCTGTACTCTGGCACAACAATTTCCTTTGGGATCAATAAAGTTGTTCGTATTCATTCGTATTCCTCATCCAACAAGAAATGAAACAAGTTGTACATTTTTAAATATTTTATTCCTTATTTTCTGGGGGTGCTGGAGCTGTTTCACCACCATCTACAATCGCTTTATTTTACAGCTTTTACTAATTTAATTAATTTGTTTATTTTCTGAAGTTATCTCTGAACATACTATAAGAGAATAGTTGCATGTATACTGGTACAGTAAGAGGGAGCAAATGGAATAAGATGACATTAAGAAACATTATGTGTTCAATAATATATAACACATTAAGGATGCGAGTCCTTGTTGAGAGAAAAGTGTCAGGGCTTTTTTTCTTATCTTTTATAGACTAAATTTTTTTTGCAAACAAATTAATTTCTCCATCTGTTAATTTGGGGTTTAACTTCTAAGTACCACATCAATAAATAAAATGTTATACAGCAAAATCCTTTTTTTCTTCTTCTTCATGAATGCTGCAGTCCAAACACACACACATGAATGAAGCATTTGGTACATATGGTACCAGCTGCTGTGTATATTAAACACACCCATCCACTAAAGCTGTGTATTTAACCTGCCTATGCCCTGCCCACTAATTTGCTCCAGGTGTATCTGAGCTCTTTTAAACTGCTGCCACCTGCTGCAGCAACTCACCTCTGCTGTTTTTGTAGCATCTCATGCCTGAGCTCACCTCCTTGAAGTCTGATATATTGCAGGACATAATTGTTTGGAAAAACTTAACTCTTTTTTTGCCTCTCCACCTCCTGCTGATGCCACCCTGGTTTGAAGTCCCGCATCACTCCTCTATCTCAAATGCACAGGCTTTTTCCCTCAAAGTGGAAAGTGAGGAAGCATGGCAGCTGTTCAGGTAACAAGCATCAGTTAGCTGGGACCATGATAAAGTAAAGCTTTTTATTTTGGTTGGTTAACCTCTGCTGGGACCTAAAAAGCAAAACACCATTGAAGAAACACATATATTAAATCATTATCTAAAGTACCTGTTATTGAATTAGAATTATTTTTAAGTAAAAACAAACCAAACCTTCTCATTTATCATAGCACTGTATAACTTATTCTCAGTATGTATGTTCAAGGAAATGCATTGGTTTCATTCAAAATATTTCAATGATAGTAGGTTAGCAACTTATTATTTGACATTTTCTCTTGTAAAATCAATAGTACCTTTCTACAGTGGCTAACAGTATTATCAGATGTTCCTTTGAGGTTTTATAAAACTATAAAGGTAAGCAGTGACAGGTGTTTATTCATCTAGGTGTGAAATATTTAAAAAAATAAAACATCTCAAAATTAGCTGCCAGCTTCTCAAGTAATCTTGTTCATATAATACTTAAGTATTCTGGTACAAATGTGTATTTGAATTTTTCCTGTTTGCCTATGAGGAAATCTTATCTGATGCACAGACCTCAAAAAACTCTGCCACGATGTGTCAGTACAGCAATCTAATCCTATGACAATCATCAGAACTCATCTACTAAAAAAATCCTTTTTAACTGCATCAGAAATTACCGGAGAGCAGCTGGAGCTGTTAATGTAGCTTCCATTTGAATGACAACTCATATCTGTTCAGCCATGTATTTCCACTTAAGGATGTTTTACACAACTTGAACAGGACGTTTTTTTTTTTTTTTTCAAAAGCACCTACAGTAATCATGCACAGCAAGAGTGGAAAAACTGGAAAAAGAGAGGTGCAGGGAGAAAATGGGACATGTGTGCAGAATATTATCGTTCATAAAATGAGATTAGAATACAGCCCCGCTCTGCCAGACCTCCAGGCTTTCACGGGCTCTAATGTTTCACACCTGGATCTACTTTATAATAACGACCTACTGTATAACCGTATCTTAATTAAATGTACTTTATATGGCCAACACTGCAAGTTATCACGGCACGCAGAAGTAAATAAAGAGCAATGCTAACAATACCTTATGTGGGCTGTTTGTACTCTGACGGCAATGTGGCTGCATTTCAGGCTGGATTCAACTCTTTGTTTTTGTCTGGCTGATGGGATGAGTCGGGTGGAAACTGACTCTGTGCCAGCGCTCTTTGATTCAGTGGGAGAAGTCGAACGCTCCAAAAACCAGCAACGTGTGCACTCCTGTATTTAAAATAAATAATAATCTAAGAAAGGTTCTTTCACCAGACCCATACACTGAGCATGTCTTTAACGTCTCTGGCAATAAAGTACCATACCACACAATATTCTTGATAATATTGTCGGAGACACTGTATTTAGACCACTAAGCATCGCTGTTAACAGGGTGGAGATTTTAATGCTTATTTAATCATTTATTTACTGTTCCGCGCAGCTGAATGGAAGCTGCTGTGGGCCATTAACGTGGATCACAAAGTCTTTATTGCCAATATGACCACGACACCAGCAGTGTAGTGAGCCTTTAACTGTTATACCAGAGTTCATCAAGTCACTTTCAGCAGAGGCAAGTGCATGTTCTGCTTTATTTGATCAGACATGTACGTTTCCTATGGTAACATAAAGCCTAATCTTTTGGATAGGGTTGAAGGACTGAGAGACAGAGAAAGAGATGCAGCAAATGGTCCGTGGTCATCGCCTCCTGCGAGATTATATTTTTATCTCTTTATATTTTGTGTATGTCACTCGGTAAGAAAAAATACATAGTTACATATTTCGTGTGACTAGAGAGATGAGAGATGAAGGAATCTAGCCAAGTCAGAGTTCAAACCAGTCCCTCAGCAGACTGAGGCGTGGACTGGAGCACACTGTAAGAGCTCAGTGCCAGCGCTATATAGCCGTGTGCTCCAGAGCTCATCATTCTCTCCTTCCTTCCTTCCTTTATCAAGCCTTGATATTTCCAGAGCCTAGAAAGATCAAGGCCTAAAATATCAAGATATCCTAGTCCATGGCTCTGTAATATCTTGTCTATGGCTTATTACAGCAGTTTCTTCTCCGGGAACTAATGTAATGCACCATGGACTATGAATGGATGATACCACAAAATTCGGTCTTGATCACAAATACTTTTTTTTTTTTTTATTATTATTGAGTGAAGCTCCTCAGCCATAAGAGCCATGTGTGTGTTTTTCCCTGAACTAACAGTGTCGCACAAACACACAACAGCATAAGCAAAGAACGCCCAGAACATGATCTATCGTCATACTCTTATTGGAAAATGACAACCTTTTTATTTGCAGAGTTTTCTCCGCTCTTTGTTCAAATAAACACAGAAGAAGAGCGAGGGATCAATTTTATTTTGTATCCGTCTCACCGACGATTCACAAGCAAGGACCACAGCGCGACAGTGTAATTTTAAAGGTTTAGCGAAAGAGAGGAAATATTGGATTTTGAGGATGGATGAACGGATGTGAGGAAGGGGGCTGAACGTGGGGGAGGCTGATCTGAGGGATCAGGTAGAGGGAGGCTCGTGTGGCAGTTGAGTCACCTGAGCCAATTACGTACCCCAGACAGTGCCTGGAGAAGGAGAGATGGGAGAGGTGGATTAAAGGAGGGAAGAAAGGGTGAAGGGATGCGAACGGGGATGTGCAGAAGGAGGGGCGACATGTGGAGAGAAATGGTTAAGGGAGAGGAAAAGGGAGGTTTGACCAGCTATTCAGTAAGTAGGCTCAGCAGGTCATTAGAGTCATGGCTGATGTGCAATCCTGCTTTGAAACTGAAGTTAACTAGCTAACTTCATCAGTATTGACACTCCAGACTTCCAGGTACTGATGCTCTTTCCTCTGCCATCGACTTAATATGTTTGCAGGTGCTGAGGGCTTGGATGTTTTCATATTAGATGTGTAAATGCGACTACAGTGCACCACTTACAGTGTGTTTATTCAGGGTCTAGCTTCTCATGACTGACCTCTAAGTCGATTTCCTTCGAGGGGCTTCACCTCTCCACTTTATGGATCATCAGACCCACAACTCATTATTTTAATAATTCATGTGTGATAGCATGTAAATGATGAGCGATGTAAGTCACCCTGGATGAATCTGGTGCTGCGATGAATAATGTAGACTGCAGCAGGATCCCAGGACACTGGACATGGCACTCCCACCGTACTCTTCCCCCCTTTTCATGTTTAGCCTGTCTTTCATCCATTCCTCCTTTTTACTCTGACTTTATGTGTCATCATGCTCCTCTCCTCTCTTTGTCTCCAGCGCTTATTTGTTCTCTGTCTCGCTATCATCCATTTCAACTTTTCACTATGTCTGCGTCCTCCTCCTTCTTGCTTTTCCCTCCCCTCCTCTTTCTCCCTGACCCCTTTCTTTCATGACCCCCTTCTTTGTTCCTCTGTGAAAGCATTAAGAAATTATTCAGTGATTTTCTTTTTTTTTTTTCTTTTCTCCTTTGCTGGGGCTTGAGCTGAGTACTTGACTGATTCGTGAGGAGCACCGAAGTTCAGCCACAGTTGCTTACTGCGAGTACATCTCCCCCATTACCTCCAAAATACATCCATGTAGGATAATAGCTTCTCTTTGGTCTTGAGAAGGCTCGCTGCAACGCGTAGCTAGCGTAATTTTAGCTAGCACTTTCCGCTCAGTGAGGGGAAAAAAAGGGTTCACTAGGCAAAGTCATATCATGATGAGGTAACGTATCACATACATCAAAATATGATGGAAATGTGTTATATGTTGTTGCACGCATCAATTTAGGTTCTTCGTTGGTCCACACAGGTGTGATGTTTCAACCGCAACAATTTCCCGTGGAGCGATGTTTGAGTCGCTAGAAATAAACATCATAAATTGTGATGATCGCAATCAGATGATTGCTGTGTGTGTGTGTGTGTGTGTGTGTGTGTGTGTGTGTGTGTGTAATGTTTTGTGGCGTGGGTAATTGAAAAACACACTTAAGTATGGGTGTCCAACCCCCAAAAAAATAATTAAAAACAAGTGGACACTTTAAGTATGGTTCCATTGTAATTTATTGCACTCCACGCAGGTAGACAGAAATGTATTTATTTATCATCACACATCGTGATCATCAAGTGATAAAATAGATGAATAAACTTGTCAGGACGTGGTCAGTAGCAGGGTTTTTCTGATTTGCTCCACTGCTAACTAATTTAAGCCCCTTACACATTTAAATCTTTAACAATGTCTGGCTGAATTTAGGGGAAACTTGCATAAAATGATTGACAAGACATCCAACAGTGTTTGGTTTGAATACATCACCCAGCATTAACATCATACAGTATCAATAAAGAGCTAGAAAACAGAAAAAATATAGGAAATATTCTATATTTTATACCATGAAATGGGATCTTTTTAACAACCTCAAAGCTGGTCATCAAAAAAGAGAGAACATGACGTAAAACAATGATGTGATTTTTAAAAAGCTGAAGTTTCCATTTTCCTGACAAACTTTTGGCTGTGTGTTTAATGACTTGTTTGGAGAAAAAGAAGCACTGTGACGCTGTTTTAACACTGCAAAACCTTGTATGGATGAGGGTCGAGGTGGGAAGTTGTGTGTGCAAAATGTCTAATTGCATTCTGCAGTATTTGACCTGTACAAATTTAGTTTCCTTTGAACTGATACCATTCCTCTTCCTTAATGTTAACCTTAAGTAGTTTTAGTTGCTTTGACTAAGCCAAACCTTAAATATAAAGGTAAGAACTATTCTTTTAATGGTCATAAGGGTTGTTTTGGAAGGCCCTGAGTATCTACAATATTACTGAGTTGGATAAAATAAGCTGTATTTAGTTGAATTTTGAGTTTCCTTTTACAATAAAAGTTATTTTTCTCCTCAGTGAGCTCATCATGTAATCGAGCAGACACTCAACACAGCATACTAAGAAAGCCATCTAAAACTCATGTAAAATGTCTGTGCAGAGAGCAGACATTTTCCTGCAAATTAATCCTATCTTACCTGCATGGATTACATGTAGTATAGATTACTTATTTTCTGCTCCTCTAAGAGATGTGTTCTCAAGAGAGCGTCTCAAGTGACTTAAAGATCGCTTCTGCTTGTGTTTTGTTGGTGACACTTTCCAAGTCGGTGAGAATGAATTCTGACCAGCCGATTGCAAGATCAATAACTCCCACAGCAATGGTAACAGCTCATTTAATCATTGCAACTGACTTGAAGTTAATGTTATAAGCCTACCGTGCAAAAAATATCCAATGTTTTATAAAGGATCTTTTCTTCACCTACAACTACGATATTTAAACTGTTTAAGGGAAGTGATTTGATTTAAAGGTTTCTTGTTTTCTAAAACTTAATAGAAACTTTAACAGGAAAAACTGAGACATATTGGTAACATATGAGGATTTAACTGGTCTTAAAAGAGAGGGGAGATCAGCCTGCCAGTCAACCTGTCATTTCAAATTAAGAGGATGCAGAGTGACTGACCATAGCTTATCTGAGGGGTCGTTGTAATTCTGTACTTAGCTTTTTCTAACAACAACAACAGCAGTGAAATAAGCTTAATTTCCAGGACGCCACTTGCATTATGAGGTCAGAGGATCCCAACACAGGAACGATGTCCCAGCCTGTTGTCATGTGGCTGTGAGGGTAAAAACCACACAACTGATCTCAAACCAGGTGACACTAATCACAAGATTAAGAAAATATGAGTGAATAAACGTTTAATATACATGAATATCATATTGAACATAATCAACTGAAATAGCAAAGATCAATAAATAAAATGTATACTAAAAAGTAAATACCCTCCGTCTGTCTTTAGAAGCAAACAGATGGTGGAGAGTTTGTGTTGTGATGAGCTCGAATTTAAACTTGACATTCAAATAACTAATATCACATCACCACAGGCTGCAGGTGACTCCTGAACTATTTGTTACTGCGTTTTCCTCAGTGCTACGTGGAGGCATCAGATATATCAACACCATCTCACCTCCACCTGCTGTTCTCAGAGCTGCTGGATCTCCTGATCTGTATCTATCACTTCACCTCTCTGTGTCTCTCCACACTGGTTGGGATTATTATGTCACTCCATCTTCTTTTCATTCCCCATGAAGCTTGTTTCCTTTTATACTGATAATATAAATCTGTATGTGCGCACGTCTGTTGCCTCTTTCCTTCCCAACCCCTCCTCCGTTTCCTGGGCAATCTCATTGGATAGCGCTCTCCTGCTGTCTCACATTTGTTTTTAGTGTGTCCCATCTGCACCCAGCCACGAAAAACCTAAGGGCGTTTTGAAAACTGTGGGACAGTCTGGGACCGCTGAAGACGCGTCTCTGAACTGCAGATTCTGAAGTTTTTTTTTTTTTTTTCAATTTTGCCTGAAGGAGGCAAATCATGGCAAAAGTGCTATAATTTGTACTAGACCTAAATAAATCCAAGAGGATCAGAAGATGATAAATACAATATAGAATTCAGTTTATTCAGATATTCCTCTAAACTATTTTCACATGAATTGTTGGATAATTACACCTCTTCAGGCCTTTTAAAAATTATTCAAATAAAATGGGGCCAAACAACCTTTGCACTGATGACGATGGGTTAAAAGCAGTCATGGCTTTCTTTTAAGGGACACGAGCCAATTAGGCTGGCAACTACTTGTATAAACCAATATGCAGAGAAGAAATCCTGTGATTGTCGTTAGGAGTCATTTAATTGGTGCTGTTACAACAGTAAAATGTTCACCTTATTTAGAAAAAAATCTAAACCTATTTAACTTTGCTCTAAATTGAATAGTTTATAAGTTGCATTGATTAGTTTTAAATGAAAGAAGCTTTAAATTCTGCTGTGCCACACCTAATACCCACAATACCCACACCTAATAATGATTATAAATTACAGTCAACTGTGAAGTAAAGAAATTGGGGCTGGTTCATATTTTCTTTTTCCAATTAGCTAAAGCCCTTTTCATCATGTAGGTTTACTTTAATAACTCCACTTTAATATAGTTTCTCTGATTTGATCCCGAGATTAACTGGCTTTCTTTGTGTACTGAAAAAAAAAAAGATTGGCCTTCAAGAAGATTGATTGGGCTGATCTTATCAGTCACCTATTCAATATTGTGGAAAGATATCATCTGTGGACTAACTGACTGAGCGGGGTTTCTCTCTTTGGTTACCTCTACCTCGTCGAATATTGTCTTGACTATTAAAGTCAATAAATTCTAAAAGCCTGTCTAAATGCAGATAATCTATAGTCGTTGGCGGTGTGTGCCTGAATATGAATTGTGGTGCTGCACCAAAGGTGCTGGTGCCTTTTTTTTTTTTTTAAAGGGGCCATACATTCAATTATGAATGTATGTGCATCAACACAACTGCAACACTTAGTCATAACCACAGCACTCACCCTGTCCCCTGTGGGAAGGAAGATTGAGAGGGATATGTATGTATGCATGACATTGATCTGAAGCAGGGTGGGGGCTGGGTGTGAGAGTGGGAGATAAGGACCGCCAGCTATTAACCATGGCCCAACCGAGACACGAGGCACAGCGGAGAGGCGATTAGCTGACAATGAGAAGACGAGTGGCCTGTCCATCTACGTGGCATACATCATGTGGACAGGCCACAGCCCCACCGCTTGCATTTGCAGTCCCATTAAAGATCAGCTCTTAGTCATATTTCTTAGATCCAAGCTAAGCAGATCAATGAAACGAGATGGACTCTGCCAGCAGGCCGCTTGTGTCTGAGTGGGGCCATCGCATCTCTCCATGTCCGCTCCGGAGCAGTTGCAGGGAGAGCGTCGCCTCAGCACTTTGCCTGAGGGGTGAGGAGGGCAAGCGCACTGGTGATGAGTCACTTCCACAAGTTGTTTATTGATCGGCTGTGGGGCATTATATCTCAGTGCTCGTTTGGTGTGCTGTCTACCCATCTGCTCTGCCTATTTGCATGAAAGTGAAAGATCTTTGAGAGAGACTGAGTGTTCCTGTTGTTCAATCAGTTATAATGGTGTCAAAAGAAAGAAATGAGGTGTATAACAACAGATCAGAGGTTTTAGTATCTGTCAATTGGGCAGGTACATCATTTATTCTACTCCAAATTGGTTTTGGTTCAGTGGAGATAACATTTTCCTCGGGCTGATGTGGGAAAGTGAATTCATTTCAGGCTCGGCATAAAGAGATTTTATTCCACGAAGTGTGTGTGTGTGAGTGAGTGCACATGCAGAATTGCGTGCTGCCTATTAAAATTCCACATGAACAGTCCCACACTGCACCACTATCACAATCTGCTCAGTCTCACTTCTGAGCCATTTGCACATTTCCTCAGAGATTAGCCATTTGTTTAAAAAAGCAAATCCCTGGAGGAGAGTGAGAGGGGACAAATTGAAAAAGCTGAAAAATTGAAAAGCTGTCCTTATGAACCAAACAGCACCAAGGGAAAATGAAGAAAGGCTGACTCAGGCCAGGCTGGTACGTCAAAATGATTCAATACTAGTGATGATACAAAAACCTGAGTTATGCTACTTTGAAAAACATGTTTTGTTCAAAAGGAGGAGCCAAAATTCTTAGATGCTAGATTTTGTCTAAACACAAGCAGCAACAATAACTCTGCCTACAATGAGCAGACATTTAAAGTCTGCTTCCTCTACTGCAGACACAGTTTGGTCGTTATCAGATCTTTTACTCAGTCCTAAATGTGACAGGTAAGACAGGCTTACATTTTCTCACATACCCAGCAATTTGTTCTGTATTTGACTCCTACAGTGGACATGGTTTAAGTCATTGTAAGGCTGGCAGGCAGTGGGTAATGTTCAGTCATCTGCACCAGGGTACAACGTCTCAACACGTGCCCTCTCTTTAACGCTTCGCCTACCACCGATCTTTGCCTTCAGTCATTACTGTAGACTTTACTTAATGTGTGATTTCCCAGAGGAGCACATACAACATCCCCAGCCTCACAGCATGACCGAGGTGACAGGTGATTGTGAATGCGGTTTGACGGCGCATGTGTCCTGTAGCTTAATGACACTGGGATCGGGTGCAGACATGACTCAGAGGACATGTTAGACATGTTGTTTTGCCACAGTTAATACATGGAGATTGCATGTGCCATAGCTGAGCTGGGGTGTTATGGTATGAATATATTTAAAGAAAAATGCCAAACTTTCGGTCTTTACTGCACTGTAAAATCTGTGCTTGTACAGTTAACTCTTAGGTTTGATTCAGAGTCAGTTTCACTGCCGTGTATGTGCATCTGAGAAGAGATGGAGTGAGAAGAGATGTATTACAGTGTAGGCAGGAAAGAAGGAGCATTGCCACGTGTCATTATCTTTAACACAGTGTTTAATGCTTTATTGGACGTATAGGTTGAGACTAAATCCCGCATCCTTCCCTGCTGGCTCCGTTTCAGAGAAGTCTTTGAAACAGGCCGATACGTACACACGTTCTGACGCCGTTAGCACAGTAATCCCTAGGACAGCTCCCTGCGATTCTTGTCAGTTTAATTAAGCGTTAATACAAGTTCTCAACCAGAAATCTGACTGAATAAAATATCAGCTTCAGCACCAGGAAGCGGCGTACGGGGAAGAAATAAGGCCAAGTGACAGATGAGTCTGGATGTAAAAACAAAGAAGATCCATCTTTGTGTGTGCAGACTGATAGAAAGAGAGAAGAAATCCTGATTTCATGTCAGCTGTCACCAGTCACCCCCTGCTCTCTGTTTGACATATTAGTCAGCTGTTGAATGATATCTTCTGTGGCTCTGGAGGACAGCAGAGAACACAAGTCATTTGCATCATAGGAAATGTAGTATCCAGCATTTTTGGAACATATTAGGTACTAAAAGTGAGGACATCTCTGCCTCTGCTGCTTCAATTTTGACCATTCATTGTTTAATCTCTCACAACCCCCAACTTTACGTTGTGCTGATTCACTGGGTACCCTTTAAATAAAAGATGCTAATCAGGAGATGAATCAAGAATGAAATAATCATCACTTGCAGCCTTTACTAGATAGATAGCTCCAGTAGTACTGGAGTAGTAGTACTTGCTCTCCTTTCAGCACATCAACTTTCCCCCTTTCCTTCCATGCTTTCTCCACCCAGTTTTTTCTCTCCTCCCTCCAGCACCCTCTCTGTCATCCTGTCCTCTCAGACCTCTTATGTTATTTTTTCATGTGCTGCCATCTTTCACATGAAAGGCTTTTAACTCAGAGCCCTGACACTAAACGGGGAAGGAGCCCAGCAGCTTGGTAGAGCCAAGCTCACACACATTTTTTTGTCTGTCTGTATGTGCATGTGCGTTCTGACTGGCTGACCTTTTGTTGACGAGACTGTGATTTAGTGTGAATGTGTGTCTGGGTGAGGTAAATGTGTGGTCAGGTGTACAGTATTGTGTGTGTGTGACAATCATTGGAGGGAAAACATACAGTATAATACCAACTGTGTATACATAAATATTAACACACAAACATTACTGATAAATAAGTAAGCATGAAAAAAGAAGTATATCACTGTACATAAAATACCCCTGTGCACACCTTGTTTTGTTTTTCTGGGTTTGCGTTATTCATGAATATTCATAACTGACAACGAGGACAGAAAAAATAAAGTAAAATTGTTCCACTTTTTTTTATTGCACTGACAACTTTATTTCCCAACTGTAAAATGTTCTAGTAAAGTACAAATTTGATGCCATGTGTTAGTTTTGTGAAAAAGGAAATAATCATCACTATATCAGAAAAAAAAAACGTAAATCAATATTCTAATATCGGTTAGTCTGTATTTGTCTCATGCAACTGCAAGTTTTTTATTTTTTATTTTGTTGATCTGAGGATTCTCTTAATTCATGTATCTGTTAGGTCTGTTAGCCCAAAACCCAAAGATATCACAACTAGAAGAGAGAATGACATCCTCACATTGTAGAAGCTGGAAAAAGAGACTTTTTGTTTTTTTTCTACAAAAATCAAAATCAAAATAGTTTCTGTTCGCCGATTAATCAACTAGTCATTTCAGCTCTAATTGATTGTGTATGATTGTTAGAGACAAAGTTTGTTGTTGTTGTAGAGGCGTACTGCATCAGCTGCCATACATAAACGCATCACAAACAGAGGACATTGCACTAAGTTGCATCAATTTATGGAATACTGGGATTGCTGATATTGAATCATGTTAGTTCAGGCAGGTTACATCAATAATGTGCCATCACCATAAAAAGGCCCAATTATCCGTCTATCATTGGATTATTATTCCATTTAAGGCATCGACAACATCCATGCCTGTGTTTTCCACATGTACCTGTCACACTGCTGCTGATGAGCAGCTCGCTTCCCCCGCTGACGACTTTCTCCTGTCTGGTTCTCCACTAATTAATATGCCGAACCTGTGAGGATTTCTCTTGGCCCCTTCCTTGAAATTCTGTATATTTTCTTTCGGCTTTGTTCTGCTCCCTGCTGAATTTTCCGTACACAGCTCAAAGCGCCGTAGAGAGCTGAGGTGCCACCAAATCCAACTATAACTGCTCAGATAGTAATGGTTTGACTTCACAGTGAGTGTTCCTGACTGAAGAAAGATTCAAACCCACCAGCTAGGCAGCCAATTAGCCTGGTTTCATCACTTATCAACTCACAGCTACTGTTTTTAAAGCACAAATTGCTTTCACTTTTGAAAACCTTCCATACATAAATAGTGAGGGAGTTTTCAGGAGTGCACATCTGTAGCCAGATAGTCACCGCTTCATAGCTGGACCTTGATTTAATCTTTCTGATCATTACAATTGTGCAGCCGGTCCAACTGTATAATCTGAAATGTTCAATATGTTAAAAGTCCAACTGAAATTATGTATCCCACTGCATACAGAGCTGCTCTGTAAATTGCATGCCTTCTTCTCTTCTTTGAAGGTGAAATCAGTCCTCGATTTGTTTGATTTAAATTGTTCACAAACTTTGCATACATTTGCATAAAGTAGTAGTCCTTCTTATCTAAGTTAAAATTGACACACACGTCTAGTGCTGCACTTTGATTTGCTCATAACATAAACTGTACATCTGGACACACATTGTTCTTCTGCATTTTTAATATTACTATCGTCATTGAATTAAAAGGAGATTGCATTATTTTTTAATTAATAATTTCAATTTCAGTTAGGCTCTCAGTTGCAACAGGCAGTAGCGCCTTATTGTGTAGTCAGTATAGAATGGGCTGATATGTATTTTATCATTTGTAGTCATGCAGAATTTCACTTAAAGGTTTGTTACTGAACTAACAGTGGCAGCTTGTTTACACTCAATCTGCTTTTTATATTAATAATGAACTGATAAAACTGACACATGCATTCAGAATATTGATAATTGCTATTCCATTCATTGTCAGTGAAGCAGCTCCTGAGTACACACTGCTCTCACGTTTACGAATGTACTTTTGCTTTTCCTCTAGTTTCTGACCCGCAACACAGGGCTTTGTGTTCAGATACTATACAGATCGTCTTCAGCCATCGTTACAACACAGTGAATTTTTATATTGGCTGATGTTGTTGTTGAAGCTCTATCTCACTGAATCATGCTACATTAATCACTGATGTATTAGCTCTATGACAGATACTGTGTCTTTATAACAGAGCGCCAAAAAATTAATTCATGTGTCTTCTTTTGCATTTCCAGTACGAACTCTGCATTAGTTTAAGGCAGATAATCTTCCACAGGAAATTAATTCTGCCCCAGTATTAAACTGTCTTAAGATGCTCTGCTGAGTTATGGCAAAATGACCAAATAATTGACTCACAGACAATATATTACATAAAGTATAGGTTTATTGTACGGTAACAATAAACAGACAACAAAAACATACATCTGTGCACACAGTGAGAGAAATATGTTTGAGGGACTGGTTAAAGCAAAGAATTTTTTCTAAGAATGGAAAGAGCTTTTAATAATCGAAAACCGGGAGGCTTACATCAAGGCCAGAGAAGAAAGTAGCTGTTGAGAGTTTTTTTTAAAATGCTGCAGTCAGAGCCAGCTGCATCTTCATATGGATTCAGAGCGCAGCTCTTTGATGGGGTTTGCATTTTTTAAGATGTTCTCAATCAGAGGGCTTCTGAATTCATCCCAAGGTTTTAGTTTGCTGCTGTATAAAATATCAGCCCAATAGAGTTGGCCGACTGAGTTTCATAGGAAAAATTTCCTTTAAAGTTAAAGAGGCAGAGGGTGGGTGGGTGCTGAGCTGCATATGAATGCATACATGGAAACACACACATGTGTACATGGACTCGTTGGCGTGCTCCTCCTCTGTTAGGTGGATTGCATTTCTCATTCCCTTTCTGCGGCTGTCCTCGTGTGTCTCTGCCTGGCCTTTTCCTCCAGCTGTTGCTTTGATATTAGCTTCATGAAATCTGTGTGAACACCACAGACGTCAGTAATCTGCCCCACTGCTCGTTGAGATAGTCTCCCTCATTCTCTTCTCATCTTCTCGCAGTCTTTAATCCTCCCACCTTCAGGAGAATACAAGAACAGAGTCGTCTGTCTTGTTTTCCTCCCCTTTTTTTGGTGGAACTTGGAGCAAGTTGGGTGAAAGGATGTAATGTTTTTCATCATTGTCTGTGGACATCTGACTGTGTAGCTTTGATGAGATTTCCTCCAGGTGTCCTGATAGTCAGGTTCAGTGTTTTGTCCTCCGCTCACCCGTTTTGTTCCTGAGGCAAGCTGCTGGGGACAAACACTGAGTACCATAATAAGTGTCATCAGCCAACATGATGGATCCTACGCTGACCTTGAGCAAATCAGCATTAAATCAAAATATTATACTAACTCAAATATTTAAATATAAATATAAATATTTTTCATGGTGCCAAAGGAAATGTAGCACAGAGAATCAAACTGTAAAGTACTGAAAGTTGGCATCGATTAGTTAGCTTGTTTACATCCCCTTACATGAGATATTTCCTGATTACTTTTTTTCAGACTGTATTTACTCAGGCAATGTGTATGTTCTCATAAATCTCATTTTGGTATTGGTACGCAGACTGAAAAATTTCAAAGGAGGCGTAACGGACAGGGAATGTGATTAATGCGTCGAGTTAATGTTTCTTTCACAGTTTTAATCTTAACCAGTTCCTTTTCCTTCCCTGTCCAGTGATTGAATGCAGATGCAACTGAACACTTGCCAAAGATCCAAGTTGATATTTGTACTTTTCAGTAATTGACACCGAAACATACACGTGTTTCTAACACTACAACAATGCTAGCAGCTCTGTGAGGCTGCACAGCACAGGACACTGCAGTGCTTTGAGCTAAATGCCAACAGGCTTATAATGACACTTTCAACATGCTGATCTTTAACTGGTCAAGTGTTTTTAGTCTTTGTTTAGAGTGTTAGCATGCCTAAACTAGCTTATTAGCACTGGCACTAGTATTAGACAAAGTCCAAATTTAGCCTGATGATGCCGGCACATGTCAGAAGGTCACCAAAGCTTAAACAGTTCATCCTGTGGGAAATCATGGATGGACCAAAGTGGTGGACTGATCAACATGGTTTAAAAAAAAACAAAAAAAAAACCACCACTCATTGTTTTTAGACCAGCGCAGAGTGTTTGCGAATGGTTTATATATTAATGGCCGCTGATCTGATGTTCGGTCAAACAACTTGTGTTGTTATTGATTTAATACCAAACACCATAAGCCATAAGGTGCTCAGTTGAGAGCCTGAGCGCCTCCCAGCTGAAGGCCCAATAAAAGCTCTAACGAGGTTTACCAATAAGAAACCCCTCGCTGGTCAGGAGACGTTTCTTAGACTTGTCAGAATCGGAATATCGATGGGCTCTATTGACGGTCGCGTGCAACTACTTTTAATTTTGAGCGCTAAATGTGATAATGAATGGGATGCCTCAGACCTCATTGTGGTATTG
This sequence comes from Scortum barcoo, assembly GCA_023238725.1. Taxonomy (NCBI): domain Eukaryota; kingdom Metazoa; phylum Chordata; class Actinopteri; order Centrarchiformes; family Terapontidae; genus Scortum; species Scortum barcoo. The sequence continues at coordinate 16,822,005 of CM041542.1, forward strand.
AACACAAGTTAGGGGTCTTTTCTGCCCCGCTGAAGGAGAGGTGATGGAGCCGAGACCATGCCGTCTTCACTCGATAAGCCGAGGCAAATAGAGCATGTTAACTGAGTCTTTAGGGACTTTAGATCATTGTTATTGATCTAGTCTTGCTCTGCTTATGGTGTCCAATTAATTAATTAGAGAATATGAAGTAAAACTGCTACTGATATAATACAGTAATAAAGCCTTACGTTTTGTTGTTCAATAAGCTGGACTGCAACAAATCTGATTATAGTTGAGAAGGATGTGTTTCTGTTGAAAGAAACATTTTCGCATTAAAAAAATATTGGATGCTCAGCATTTGGAGGCAATATTTCCAAAGTATAATTAATCTACAGCGATGCATCACATTGTTTCTGTGAATATAATGAATGAGTCTATGTGCTGCAGCAGGACCAGCAAAACTGATCATCTGGCTGTTAAGTATGATTACTAGCTATCATCAATTTTATCATAATTAATACTACACTACATGCTTTTTTTGTTTTAAAAGGTCTGTTTCAGCCAGAATATACCCCTCATTTTCTTTGCTGTTCTGCAAAAACTGCTGAAGGCATTTATTTTTTGTCGCAGAACGGCGTCAAGACACATGAGAAGTCTGACTAATGGAGTCTAAAAGGGGGGGATTAGCGTCTTCCTCTGCTTAAAATGCCATTGTTTGTCTTTTTTTGGTGACCACTGCTTTGCCGAGAGGCCGCATGATGAATTCCCACACACTCATTTCTACGTCGTTCAGAAATGTCCATTTAGCTGAAATGCTTAAACTGTACATATGGCCGTGGGCGCTTCACGCATACAGTTTTTCAAATCTTTGATTAAAAAGCAAACATGAGTGGAAGTCGCACACTCTCAAGGTTCCTCTATTTTTAATTTTACAAGCAATACACTGTGGTAAAAAAGCTTCTTCTCAATGAGAGATGAGGACAGTTATATAATCCTTTACAGCAGATGTAAACCTTCTTCAGGTACAGAATATTGTACTGATTTCAGACCTTGACATGACAATAACTTTCCCCTGAAGTAAATGTGGACTATGGGTGGGTGTAGGGGTCAGAGAATGGATGGCTTCAGTCCGCCACTATCAAAAGGATGTGGAGGATGTATACAGAATGGGTACGCCATAAGTGCAGCATAACTAGCATGCAGGCTTTGCTTCATTTAATTAATGTTCAAAGGTGGCACAAGAACATTGTAACAGTTCTGAGTTGTGAGACTTTAAGTATTTTATACCTTTGCCTTTATAGAAGAATCCAGCAGCTGATTTATGTGTTGTGCTTTAGAGCACTGCCGCCATTACTGCAGCGGCAGAGTGGGGCTGAACACATTTACACTGAGAGTGGAGGCAGACATGTTTTGGTTATTCACGGTCGCCCCCTCCGTGAGGTGAAGGTAATCTGTGCAAACGAGGACGTTATTCTCTCTTAAAGCACTCGGATGAAATTGGCTACGACACAGGCTTTGTCCTGCTTTTGTCCGACCTCCACAGTCTAGATGTGAAAGCGTTATGAAGTTGATTAAACTCAGCAGAAATGACTTGATAACAGAACTCCATCATTGTAATTTGAAGAAATGCATCATTCAATAAAGGTCTGAAACACACAGTACCCTAATCGTGGGGTTTTGGCCAGGAAACCTACCAAGCTAGCAAGAGATACATGGGGGGGGGGCAGCTCACCATTAGCCCCATCAAGCAGAATGATAAGGATTTAGTGGTTCCTGCTCTGTCCCTTGCTGGCAAGCCGCTCATAATGTGACAGAAACTTGAAGATTTAATGGAGATTTATGAAACTAAAATTGGTTTCATGGAGCCGAAGCTTAATTTTTCCCAAAGTCTCAGTTTATTGATAACAGCACAGCCAAGACATCTAGCTGTTAGAATTGGCCAAAATTTCATTAAAAGTTTTAATTTATAGATTGTAATGTTTGTTTGAATGACATTTGATGACCACATTTTCAACACCTAATTGGTTCCATCAGCATCTGTAAGGCAGATTTCTTTGCAAAGGCACTTAAAGAAATGAAATGCTTTAGATGTGGTGTGTGTGTGCATGTATAAGCTTGTTTAAGAGAAATCTTACACTTCTCAGCAGGCACAGTGACACAGAGAGTTGTTGTTCCTCTTCTTGTTCCTCTTAGCATCTGCAGTTAAATTAGGAGGATAAGATGCTCAGTTGTCACTTTGACTGAAGAAAATAAAATCTGCTGCTAACATGTTGCAGGGTTATTTAAAACACTGAGAGGGTAATTAAGGTAACAAGCAATAAAAGTGTTGTTTTTTTTCACTCAACAGCCTCTTTTCAAATCAATGTAATGTTTTTCATAATTGGTCATTCTCCTAAAGTAATGCATGAAGGAAAGTAAAAAAAATGCAGTTTTAAATAATAGATTTCTAAAGATAATGTTAAAAGCAGTGTGATCATTATTTTCCTACTTGCACAAAGAGCCACAAGATGTCTCTCTGAGTGAAAACATTGTCTCCATTTAAATTTTGATCTCAGTGTGAAATGGAAGAGAATACCGATGAACACTATAACAATTAACTTTTATGTAAGGCCATTTTAAGATGAATTAGCTCTTTCACAAGACCCAGTATATATGTCCATCTTGAGCTGCTTGTAATGGGAAGAATGACACACGGAACACGTGTCAAAATCACTGGTATTTCTCTTTGAAGCTCCCTAAGCTTCCCTCTGCCTGCTTTCATCTCTTTGCATTCACATGCTTTTGGTTCTCCTCCTCCCTGTGCCTCTCCACTCAGTATGTTCTGCCATGTACCAACAGACAGCATTTGATGTAAGAATTTCCTGAGACGTATGAAGTCTTGTGTAGCAGCAAGGCTCAGATTAAAAGAGCGTGTTGTTTGGAAGTGGTTGTATGGAGGGGGAGGGCACTTAAAGCCCCGGAGACCACAGTGTTCTGTTGCAGCAGGTCTGACTTACACAGGCAATTTTCAACACTGGATTTTTAACCCAATCTGGACATAAATGTCTTCCAGGAAATTGCGCTACGCAGAGCTATAAATGTAGCAGCCAAAGTTCCATCACAGTCAGGTTTACCAGTTGTGATGTTTCATTTCAACAATGTACCAGGTAAAGACAGCTAAAATAGGTAAACCTGTTTCACGTCGCCCTTAATATACTTTGGCATATACTGTATGTTAAATAAGTAACAAGAAATTTCAGTAAGAAACTGTGGCACAAAAGCCCTGTGATGTGTAACAGATTTGTTTCAGCAAATTACAAAAATCATGTCTTCTAACCTGCCTCAACAATATTAAGCCATGCAGAAAGTTTGGGCTTTTCTTGCAGAGATTTTTAGATAGTTGTCTCTAGTCCCTTGGAAAAGCTCCCAATGAGGCCTGTGGATTATCCAGAGTTTCAAACATATTTTACCATATATAAGATTCCTTTTGCAGCGTTTGCATTGGCAGCATAAATAACAGACAGGTACTTTAAAATCTGGACAAATTCAACCAAAAGTAAATAGTTACTGTTGGAAGTAAGTGGGGAGTGTTTTGTCATAATTTGGGTGAACTGACCCTTTAACGTCCTGTACATACCATGCTGTTTGCAAAGAACATGTGGTCCTTATTATGATATACTGTAAAATTACACTTGCAACACACTGTGAATGTTCCCTCAAATGCCCTGAGAGAGCAGCCTCTTAAGCAACCTGTGGCTTCTTCTCATGCTCTTGCACCACCTTTGGGGATCAGGTCTCTGCCGATTTTCATGTTAGCTGTCTAATCATACCATGATTCACACCAAGAATGCCAAGTGACTATCTACAGTATAATTGGATAGCAGAGGAAGGCAGCAGCAGCAGCCTGGGTCAATTACCCAACACTTAACCCTCTGTAGGAACTAATCAGTCTTGAAGATGAAGGACAGAGTCGATGATTCACAGGTTAATTGGGTGCAGGTTGGCGTCCTGATGGAGCTTGGCTGATGCTCTCCACTGAGCGTCTTGATTGACACCTGATCGCGCTCCCACCTGCCACTCCTGGAGGACACTCATACTGCTGTAACAGAGCATCTCCTCATGTGTACTGTATTCATTTGCACCTTAACAGCGCGGCGTGTAAACAGAGTTGACCTTCTGTCTGTCACTGTCATGTGCTGCACTGTGGCACGATGCCAAGCTCTCACACATGCACAAGAATCCTGCTTCACAGTAAAGGACACAGTGTAAGCCTTTAGCAGCGACTAAAATACAAAGCCATGGTATCGTCAAACCGTATATACCATGCAGACTGCGGTATATTGTCTTTGTTTTAATCCATCTCAGCTTCTGACTTTTACCCATTTAGATTCTGTTTTTGTCCTCAGTTCATCAGTTTTCTACTTTAAAAGGAATTAAAATTGCAAATTAATCTGAGATTAATGACTTCAACACACAACTGGCGCAATGTACCCAGCTAATGTAATCAAGGCAATTTAAAGCTTTTTTCGGTGTTGTTCCCCCACAAGAAATTCACAGAAGAAACTTAGACGTATGTAATATACATGGATGTAGGGAAAGTAAGGGGAAGTGGTCAAAAAGACATTTCCAAGCTTAAAGTCATTACTGTAAAGATTTCCATTCTGACACCATTTGTGTCTAGCAGTTATTGTGTATTTTTTGTGTATGTACATTATGTTCTACCATCGCTCCCTTGTGGTATTCAGATTTTCACACAGGGTTCACAGGAAAAGTATGCATGCAAGTACTCTGTTATCATTTGTCATTTCATCTGCTCAGTAAACCCTGTTTCCTGATTGCTCTCCCACTGTTGTATGAGTTGTATGTATCACTACAAACACAAGAATGCTCCTGCTTCTAATTAACTGGTGAACCACGAGGTGGGTTTTATTGTGAAGCCACCACAGGAAATACAATATATTTACCTTTTAGTGGTCACTTAAAGGTAAAAAAAAAAAAAACAAGCCCACAAAAACCAAAACACGGTATAGAGCATTTCTTTTTTTGTTTTAGATGTTGCAGAGAGAAGTTTACCAGAAGAACCAACCACAGTGAGCTGTAGAGTGACAGGCAACACACCTATAAATAATCATCAGTGTGAACTTCTCCCTTTACCATGCTGCCCTGTAGGGAAAAACTAAAACATGAGTTCTGATTGTGCATGTTTATGGCACATCTCTGCATGGATACATAGCTCTGACTTTTTTTATCTGACTGAGTCGCTGCTCGAGGCCGTTTTTCCCTGCTGCAGTTATTTTGACTACAACTTTGCACCCTGCATTTATTTAAACACACTTGCTGTGGCCACCAGCGACCGCAGGCGTCATCAGATTAACCAAGAATAAAATCAAGGATTTAAATAATTAATTAATTGTTATTTATATTTATTCTTTATCAAGTAGTAAAAACAGGTTAATTAGTTGAGCAAACAATTAAGAGTGAAACTTTCCTCGCAGACTGTTACTTTACTGTGTGCAGACACTTCCTGGAATCTCTGCTTGTTGCCTGGAAATCTCACCGGGACAACAAGACTCCAGGAAGTCACACTTGGCTTTTTGTACGGATCAAGCAATTTGGATAAACCATGTCAGTGAGTGAGCATTAGTTGTTATATTAGTTAATGATAGCTATCATTATCTTTGGACAGAGTGCTGTGAAAGCTTACCGACAGCTATAAGCCCATATTTACCGACATGAATCAAAAAAGAGCGGTGTCTGTCATATAACTCTTGGCAAGCAAACTAACAAGCATCAGACTGTTCCTGTCATGGAAATCATGACAATGATATTGTGTGTGTGTGTGTGTGTGGCTGCAATTTCTTCTCAGAAAATTGTAAAAATCCGTGTTTCCTTCTAGGATTCATGATAGAAATGTTTTGTATATTTGGATTCTACTTTGCATTTTTCCATCCACCGATCGCTCCATCTCTGATTAATCAATTCAAACTGAGGGGTCTGATGTGGTTCTACAGCGATTTCTCTCCTTTTTCTCTCTCATGTCGGAGGAGTAGCTCTGCAGCAGCACTAGTGTGTCATTTCCCCTGTAAATAGAAATGTATGAAGAGAAATCTAGGACTGATGATGGAGATAGGGGAGGAAAATAGGAGGGTGCAAAATCTGTGACATCCGAGATATCCAGTAATGAGCAGCCGCCTTTCACTTTCAGAATGGGGATGATGGCTCAGACTACCACACGACATAAAAATACAGCAGCAGGAGAGCGTACTGTAAATTCCAAATCCTACAGGTGGCAGCTTAAAGAGGAGATGGAAATTATGTTTTCCACGGTGAGGATGGTAATTTTTCTTTTTCTGTCTGATGCTTGAATTTCAATCCTCGTTGCCTTTGTGGTTTCTCAAGAGAAAGCAACGGGTGAAAAATAGATGGAGATGGAAGGAAGTGATGGGACAGACGTGTGACCACACCAAGCCAGCAGCTCACTTTATATACATTCATATGTCGGATTTTAATGCGGTTATCACATTTTATTCGTGTTAGCTTTAAGCCATTTAATGTCATGCATGTTTTTTTTCTTCCAGGCGTCCTTATCTGTGCTGCACGCCAAGCAGAGAGACATACCATTTGCCGCTGATAGTCTGCGACTCCAATTGATTAGTAACAAACTCCAACCCTATTTACACCGTTCATTAACGAGCATGCTGGGTTATCAGATTTTAATTAGCACAAAACCACATTAAATCTCAAGGAGATGCACACCACCTCCAGAGTTGCTGCAATACGCTACAGTTGGCTTATTAATATTAAAGCATAAATGCAATCCGAGAGCTTAGGCCTAGACTAAAGACCAAATTCGGTTATTAAAAAAGCAAAGCAAAGCTGCAGTTCTAATCCTTCTGTTCAAAACCAGCCTTTCAAAATATATTTCCAAGTTGGATCTTAGTTCTGGTAGTTGGTGAAACAACATTGTACTCCCAAAATAAAGTGCTGAGTGATCACGGCTAGAAAAAAAAAAGAAACACCACCACTCAGATAATCAGTGAGTTCAAGGAGAACAGTAAAATTTCTGTAAACATCACCACATTTTTCAGTCTAACTCTGACCGACCAAATGTTTCATATTCTGATGATGTGATCTGGTGTTCATGATTCTCCCACATGTACGATTTGGGTGACAACGTAGAAACTCTCAATAAAGTCAGCCTCTTAAAAAAGGGATTTGAGTGTGCACATCTGTGAATGTTGTTATGTGGAAATATATTGCAATCTAGATAGCATGTGCTAAAATTATTATGGCTTTGAATGAAATGTCACCCAAAATCCTCTGTTTTATGTTATTCTCACATGTGGAGCTTCACATATTGTAACGGTATGTGTCGCTTTTGTAAACATCCCTCCATGCATTGTTTTTTTTCTGCACATGTATCATTTACACATATACATACATGGCTGCAGAGCGTTGTGGGGAGGTTATCCCATGGCACCAAACGCTGTGTAATGATAGCCTGGCTAAAATAAAGCTTTATAATGAACCCTAACTCAGGCACACACCTAAATCCTGCATTGTAACCCAGCCTCCATCTCCCTTCCTCTCAACTCTGATCTCAGAGAGGGCGCCTCACAGATCTCAGCCAAACTATGACTCAAAGCTGTGAGTCATCGCCGAGAGGCCAGGGAACAGAGCACGAGAGCTCTTCTTTCCTATTAGGCAATCATTTTGGTCAAAAACACCATTTTTCAGTCATTATCTGCAGTAAAAAATTATCTAAACTCCATCCTTAATGTTATGATGTTTAGAGAAGTATTTTATTGCCATATTTGTTCATCTGTATTGGCTGATCCCGTTGCCCTGGTGACATAACTCAGTTGGTTTTGGAGTGTGTATCGTAGTGTGCTTACAGCATGAGCTTAACCAAAGCAATCAATGTTGAATTAATTATTTCCATGTTTTTTTGGGATGTCGTTTGTCTGTTTGCAATTGTAGGGGAGTGGGAGGAAAAGGTGTGTGTGTGTGTGTGCATTTGTGTGTCATTGCTGAATATGTTCTTAGAGTTGCTTATGCTGAACTTGAAGAAAGGTTCAACCAAAATAAAATATTGCTTGAAAACTGACCTTGTATTATTATCATAATGTTCAAAACATCAGATCTTACAACATATTGTCACCTTCACAATGAAAAAGAGAGCAACCTACCTATTGCATTAGCAAATACATTATAGGAAAGATAATGCTGCTCTGTCCAGATAATGAAGAAAACATATTTTTTAACTTATCTGCAGACAAACTCACTGCCTAAAGTATAATCGGTATTTCTATGGCCACTCAAAAGCAACTCAATGTTAAAGCTCAAAATAAGACCACTTTCAGTCGATAGGTTAAGGAAGATTCTCCCGATCTTGACAAATGGCCACAGGTGATTTTTTTTTTAAATTGACAAATTATTTGTCTCGTATACTACTGTCAGGATATGGTGACAGCTTTAGCATATATGTCTAAAAGTTATTTTTAAGTAAGTAAATACTTCTATTTAAAGGAAATTTTGCAATTTATTAAATAGAGCAAAAATCAGACTTAGAGCTTGAGATGGAACTTGTTTCCTTTTTAAATCTCTAAATTGTACTCTCTAGTTTTGCTTCATGTAATGTTAGCACTTTTTTTCCTGTTGATCTAACGTCAGAGTTTAGGACACATAAAGGTATTTAAATTGACACTTTATGCATTCTGCAGTCATTTTCTTTTCTAAACCTTTTACTTTCAGACAGTTTGGGGATGTTATATTGAACATATTGAACCCCACACAGTTGAAGAGATTCCTTTTCTGTATAATCAGTATTGACTGTTTTTCCCTTATCTGCTTTTTTCTCTCTCTAATCTTGTCACAGTGTGAGATTTTTTTTTTTTTAATAAAAAAAAATCTATAAATTATATTTGATTGGTTCATACGCCTGGCATTTATGCATAAATATGGAGCTATTGCAAAAACCTCATAAATAAATAAACCAGCAGTAAGCAAAACATTATGCAGGAGCTTTTACTTTTAAATACACTAAATGCATGAACAGCACATGCAGTTGGTATGATTTTAGTGGAAATTTAAAGATCTGCACATCCTTAGAAACTGGAAGCTTTAAACCTGTTGAGCTCTATATCTATAATTCATCTTTCAGATGAAAAATTTACCTGTTTATGTTGGTTAAACCTTATCTTACATTACTTCAGTGGATCGTTAGATTCAGATTCAGATTCAGATTTCCTTTATTAGTCCCACAGCGGGGAAATTTACAGCGCAACAGCAGCGAAGACACATAGTTGGGAAATAGTCAATAAGAGTTTAAGACATGAAATAAAATAAAATAAAATGAAATAAAAGGTAAAATTATCCAACTTCAGTCAACTTTTCGTATAGTAATGGTATATAAACACTCAGCACCCACAATATATCTAAGCCTCCCTACAGTAGCGTGCATCAGGACACCATAAACCTGTGTATTTGGATGCCATGCAGGGCAGACTGAAAAGACACTCACCTTTTGATCTCCGAGTATATATTATTAATAGTGAGCAGACCAGCAGCAAACACGTGACCCTGTATACCTCCCACTTCCTCTCCTCATCACTGCCTGATGAGAGCTGAAACATCCCTTCATTGCTTCGGCAATGGACTAATAGCTGCTGTCTGGTGACTTAGAGGTCTGGTGAGGAGCGCAGTCACCCATCGCATACCAAGCTCGAACCACTCATTCAATCAGCCTGAACAAATTGACCCCACTTGCAGCAGCACCTCCTTTCAGCACAAGTGGTTATAATGCAAGAAACACAAAATGTATAAATAAATATATGTTGGTATGAGGAAGCCATAAATGGTGGAGCAAATGGATTAGCTTGCTTGTTTGCTGCCTGTGTTCCCCTCAGGAATAAAAGGTGTGTTCAGAGTTTCTCACAGATCAGCAAAGTGTGCGTGCTGGTATCTTCTGTTAGTGCACAGTACAGTAGAAAATACGTCCAGCATGAAAAAGCTCTGCACATCCCCACAGGTGCGATTAGTTATTGTATCTTTCATGAGGAGGAAGTCAGATGGAGCAACAGTATGCTGAGAATTTGGTGACTTCATCAAACTTGATCGTCTCTGTAGATAAAACCAAAAGCTGTCGCACCCCAGCAGGCACATGCACACATTAACAGAGCTGTCGATAACAGTACATGCTGGTGGAAAGGACTCAGATATTTTTACTACAATTTTACATTTTTAATTAATTCTTAATTTCAATTCTCCACTCCATCCTTCTTTTTCAGTGATACTAATGTAAGTTTAGCTGAGAAACCTTTTACTAAGTATATGGAGTGTTTATATAATCATTATCATTATTACTACTACTACTACTACTACTACTACTAATACTACTACTAATACTACTACTACTACTACTACTACTACTACTACTAATAATAATAATAATAATAATAATAATAAGAGAGTGATTTTTTTTTCATTTTCTTTTTTTTCGGCTGTTGTGGTCAGTGGAACAATTGGTGACCATTACACTGACACATCATCACCATATAAAGTTAATATGACTAACAGGTAAAAAAATTATTACAGATTTACATATCTTGCAGGCACAAAACAACATTTGCATCATTATATCATCATTTGGTTAGCCTCAACCAACTCCTGAGGCAAATAGTTGATTTTCTTACCCACTAAAAGATCTACTTTTTCAGCTGGTCACTAACTTGGTCTGACATTTGGTGACGGGTAGCACACACTGGGTTTATTAGAGCGCTTTTCTTTTGTTGTTGTTGTTGTTTGTTTTGTTTTGTTTTGCCAACCAGCTGCCCATTGCTACTGGAAAATAAGTATTAGTACTGAAAATATAGCAGAACTCTAAAGAACTACAATAAGTTGTAATCCACCATGAGTGCACTCAACAGTCCTGAGAGGCGGTATAAATAAATGTTATACAAGGGAAGGGTTTATAACAGGATCATGTCAGCTCACACAGGTGTAGCCTTCCTAACAAACTGATACCTAGCTTTATCTTTGAGATAAATTATGACACGTCATTCTGCCTGTATGCAGCTCCCTTTATATTTACAGAGTAGCTGATGAATCTGATTTACACTTCCAAGGCTGTCGACACAGCAGTCTGTATTCTCAGACAGAATATTATCATCATATTAATTAATACAGATTATATGAACATGTGGGGTAGATATGACCCAATTGCTTGTTTAGTCATGGTGAGAGATTGTGATATGCTAATTTGTTAATTGCTCAACACTAATTTAATGTTTTCCATGGCTTAACTGTTCACTTTTAAAACAATGCCCAAGTTAAAAAGAACGGATATAAAATGAGTGTTTTCTTTGGTTTTCTCATTCCTACCATTTGTTATCATGTTTATTCAGCCATCCAACATGCTGATAGCAAAGAGAACACTTGCCAAGTTCGCACAATGCAATGTGCTGTCTGGGCTATATGTTCTCCTGCATTTGTTGACACGACAAATAAATGGCGTTTATTTTCAAGTAATAATTTCCTGATATTTACTTTGCTGCTGTGAAAGGAGCAGACAGAATTGGATTTACTGAGGCTCTTTTCTGCTTCACGTAATGGGAACACAGTTTGTCCCCAGTTTTGTCTTTACAGCTTTCAGGAGCTCATTTTTCTTATTTGTCTCCTTGTGTCTCTCATTGACCCTGCTCCTCTACAGAATATCAAGTCAACTGTTTAGTCGTTAACAGTAAACCTGTCTCTGTCATGCAAGGAAGTAGGAGATATGAAGATGATGGCCATCTTTCTCACCCCTCACCCGCCCCAACAACAACAACACCTTACAACATTCACACTTCCTGCCACACCCCTCACCCCTTCCCCGCTGACCCCCCACCTGCACTCCAGATCTCTGAGGAGGACATGTGTGTTGGCTCTTTCAGAGACAGAAGATCAGGAAGGCACCAGGACCTGATGGTGTGTGTCCCTCCTGCCTGAAAGTCTGCCCTGACCAGCTGACACCCATCTTCACTCAGATCTTCAACAGATCACTGGAGCTGTGTGAAGTCCCCTCCTGCTTCAAACGCACTCCACCATCATCCCAATCCCCAAGAAACCGTCCATCACAGGATTAAATGACTACAGGCCCGTCGCCCTGACGTCTGTGGTCATGAAATCTTTTGAGAGACTGGTGTTGACCCACCTGAAGGACATCACAGGCCCCCTGCTGGTCCCCCTGCAGTTTGCCTACTGGGCAAACAGGTCAGTGGATAATGCAGTCAACATGGGACTGCACCACATCTTGCAACACCTTGACTCCCCAGGGAACTTATGCAAGGATCCTGTTTGTGGATTTCAGTTTAGCGTTCAATACCATCATCCCAGATATACAACTCAGTTCAACCTGCCTCAGGAGCTGCTGATCCAGTTCTACACCACGCCATCATTCAGTCTGTCCTCTGCACATCCATCAGTGTGTGTGTGGTGACTCCAACGGACAGTCAGGACTGCAGAAAAAACCATTGGTGCCAGCCTGCCCTCCATTCAGGACTTGTACATGTGCAGATTCAGGAAACAGTCAGTCTAGGTAACATCACTGCAGATCCATCACACCCTGGACATAAGCCTGTTTCACCTCCTCCCCTCCGGCAGGCGCTACAGAGCTCTGTACGCCAAAACATCCAGACACAAGAACAGTTTCTTTCCTCAGGCCTGTCACTGTGATGAACATTTAACACCTGTCACAGAGTGTCAGGAACAATCCCTGAATCATAAACATCCATTGACCTCACCAATATACCATTTCTATAAACAATATATATATATTTAAATATATACTGTATATTCTATACATAGGCTATTCTGTATATTCTGTACAAAAGCTATCCGTTCTTAAGCCATACAAAATGCATCAATGCACTCATTATATTGCACTCCATAGTTCACACTTTAAGTTATGTCATGTGTATGTTATGTAATATGTTATGTTATGTTATGTTATGTTTATGTTATGTATGTAAGTTATGTTTATTAATTTATTTCTTTTTTCTTGACCTTTTAAATACGAGAGGGTACTGTAAAAACTGGAGTCAAATTCCTTGTATGTGCACACATAACTGCACACATCAGATGCATGTGCACACATTCACTTCGGTTGATCTGTGTGAAAGCAAATACCAATTAAATATAATGCGGCCATATGATAGTTAACTAGACTACACTTTTTAACTAATCACAAGGCTGTAGTAGATTGCAGGATGCTGTTTTGTCCTTCAAAGTATTTTCCACTCTGTTAGGAGGAGTTGCTGAGGTGAGAATGGCCTTGTGGGCTTGTTGAAATGTATACAGTCTTGAAATGCAGACCTTGAGCCCCCGAAGTGGGATACTGCAGCAGCTCCGTCATGAGGTTAGAGAATATTTCATGACCCTCATACCGGGATCCGAATCGAGCTTGCAAGACTTTTGGGTGAAATGTCACGGGGCGAAAAAAATCATCTGCTCAGTCTGCTGCTGTGAAGTTAATTGGAATATACAGTTTCGTACACTGTGTTCATTGTCTCTTAACAAATACAGCCACGCACACAGGTGTAAGCACAGACACAGATGAACACACATGGCTGAACACAAATCTCTTGATACGCAGCCCATTTTACAGAGAAACACAGCGTAACACTGCAATGCTCATTTAGGTAGCTGCTGAAAAGGGCACAGTTACTGCAGCCTGGTTTCAACACCCAGGACCAGCTGCATGTTCATGACTTATACATTCAGATGGAAGCACAAAAAAATCGGACTATACTGTAAATAAAATTAAGGCTAAGTATAATTTATTACAATTTGGGTGTTATTTTCTTATTTTTCTGAGATCTACAAACATGGCAATTTCCCTCAAAAGAAGTCAGATGGAGCAAGAAACAAAACAAAGATTGAACAGCATGTTTTTTAAAAAGACTATTATGATGGGATTTTTCTTATACTTGACTGTAGAGATACAGACAAGCAATCTATAATGATTGTGAAGTATGCATCTGAACCATGAGGCCACAATGAATCAGACATCAGACGGTAAACAGTAAATTACCCGGCTGAACACTGATGTCAGTACTCGGTAGAAAGAAATGGTGAATAGAAATACATTGGTAGAAATTATGGCAAACACTGCAAAAATAAGACCCAATTTGAAATAACCCAAAACATCCTTTTAATTAGGAGGTGTTTGAACACAGTATTGTATTTATATAAATTTTCTACCTCACATGCTGTAATATCTACTTGATGGGTCTGACTCTGTGTTACAAACTGTTAAAACCCTACTTGTGCCTGTACTTACTAATATACTTGTATAACTAATAAACTTTCCGGGAACTAATTTCTGAACATTTCAAATGTAGATTTTGCCTTTTGTAATAACTGTGTGATGGTCCTGTTTTTCAAAGCTGTTTTTAATTCCTGCCATATCTTCCATTTTCACTGGGCCCATCTTTTTATTTAGCACAGTTTATTTAAAAGGTTTCAAAAATGTGGCAGCCTAGTTACAATCAATACACCCTGGCCAGACACTTCTGTTAATTAGTGTAATTAACTGCTGTACCAATTACCTCCAAGTTCTCTGTCAAAGACTTACTTGTGTAATTCATCAGCCCACTATGGAAATAAATAGGTTTAAATAAAACCATGGCACTCAATCAATACACCTTTTCTCTCAGATTACAGATTCTACAGTTGATTATAGTACTGCTGGGTCATTCACAAAACAAAGCAAGGAGTACATTTCAGACTATAGATGCCAGGTGTATGTAACATTTGATCAGATTCTTCATTGCAAAAATTCGTTTGCAAAATGCAGTTTAATACAAGGTGTAAATTCAGCCAAGATAAATAAAATCAGCTGATAGTTAAAGGAGCAGCCTTCCATGCCACTGGTCACACAAAATATATGGCTGTTGGGGTTTGTTCTGCATAAACTTACCACCACATCCAGGCACATTTGTATGCATTACTGCTGTAGTGATTCACAAATAATTGATGTGAAGAGTGCATGTGTGGCATCTTAATCTGCTGTAACCAGCGGACAGAAGTCTGTCCATATCTCCACCAACAAGTTTAATGGCTTTTACTTTTTGGGGGTTTTTGTGCTGCTTAATATTGAATCCGTGTTTGTTTTCAGGAATCTAAGCCATTATCTTTGTGACCTTTTTTTAGATGCTGATTTCGAGACTGAGAGGGTGGATATAAAGGATGGTTGATGTTGGTATACATCAGCCGTCTAATCGATGCTCACTCAGAATGCTGCAGACAGTGTTTGGTTCAGAGGCTCTGCTTGTAAAACTGTTGAGGGATTTCCCTCACTTTAATGTGATATTAGATATTCATGAGAAACAAATGCATCTAATGCCACATTTAATATGGATGTCCACTAAAAGGAAAGTATGGGCAACAAAAATCATAGCTTTTCCTGGAGATTCCCAAATGGATTCAATCACTGCCTGACAGGTGTTTCAACATATCCGACAGACAGACGCGTTATTTGTGAAATAATTCCAGCAGTTTAAAAGATGTCATGAATTCCCTATATCTGCTGCGGCGACTTAATCAAATAATCATTTTTAAAGCAAGCGCCGACACAATATGGCATCTCTGCTGCCTAACACAAGAATGACGGATTATATTGATCTGACTGTCAGCTGCCTGATCTATCGTCCATTCCTGTAATTTGTCCACGTTTTTGTCCTCAGTTGACAATAATGTGGATG
Organism: Scortum barcoo; assembly: GCA_023238725.1. Classification (NCBI taxonomy): domain Eukaryota; kingdom Metazoa; phylum Chordata; class Actinopteri; order Centrarchiformes; family Terapontidae; genus Scortum; species Scortum barcoo. The sequence continues at coordinate 16,837,706 of CM041542.1, forward strand.
GATGTTTAATATTTAATATGCAGGAGGGAGGTAATGTAGCCGCCGGCCCCCCAGAGCCAAACCTCCTTCCTCTTCCTGTGCTGCTGCTGACTTGGCAGGATGTCCTCAGCCACTTAGCCAGTCAATTACCACTAAACAGCTATCGAGGCCCCATTTCTCTCAGAGGATGCACACAAACACAGTGGTCAAGTTCACATATATACGTACTGCACATTTAAAATTGGACAGATGGGAAGATGAAAACACAATGGCGCCCCGCTACACACGCACACAAACACTTCTCAGTTATCCAATCCAGCCTCGCTCAGCTTGGAACCAAAGAGCAATGTGGAAATCTGTCGCTTTAAGGCCAGCATTGTTGGCCTTAAAGCGACAGATTTAGAGTTTCAAAGCGAGAGGAGTAATTTCAGGCATCTGGGGTTCCTTAAGTTAAAGTCCCGTTTTGTTTGCTGCATAAACAATGTTAGGTAAGTGGCGATCGGACGCACACGAAACTCTTCTTGCTGAATCGTTACAAAAGATGAGCAAACAGTTTCAGGTGCGACACACACGAACCATGTTGCAGCATAGAGCATCGTGTTATTGGATGCCCATAGCACACGGTGGACGCGTCTCACAGAATAAATTACTGCTTTTCTGAAGAGTTGACTTGCATTGATGCTGAGAAGCAGGGCATATACTGTAACATAGGCCCATTCTGATGAGTTGTCAGCCCGCGATGATGTGCTTTAAGATAAAACCACTGCACAGGCTTCATTTATTCACTGACTGTATTTCTCACCATAGCAACGGTGGATGAGGCACATTTACCACGACAGACTGACAGAAGACACACGATTTCTCCATGTTAAAAAAATTCAAACTGACAACCATGATGTAAACCTATAGCTGATTTATTCAGGAGACTCCCGCGTTTCTGCGCCAATGAAGAGTTTATAATTTATGGAAAACTCTATGGCGTTACATTTTATGCTGGGAAAGGTAGTTTGTTTTAGTCAGATAGTCCTGGCAACTACAGCGGTTTACTTTTAAAAAATAACCTCAACGAAAACGAAGACTTCATTTTGTAAATGCCCTTCTAGTTTCTCTGTTGCTCTGCTCCTTTCTGAGATGCTCCCCCCAAACTTCACACCCACACAGAATACCTGTAGACATAAGGTGACCCTGATATTTGACAAGGGTCACTCTCTTATATCAGGCAATAAAAAAAACACTAAGACTTCTACGCGGAGCAGATCAGTGAAGGTTTGATTTTCTCACGTTGCCCTCTCTGGAACCATCCGTAGAGCCTGTAGTGCCAACAAAACCAATAAAAGGAGGCTAGAAATATCAGTGTGGGCTTTGCTCAGGAAAGAGACGATATTGTGGATGGTTTTAATGAATTATCAGATTCTTTCTTCTGGAGCAGCGGCGTTGAAGCTTAGGAGTGAAATGTCTTTGATTTTGGACCAGCCAGCATTTTCTCTGTCTGCTTTGGGGGGGGTTGCTGGTGTTTGATGTGTGAGAGGCTTTATTTTAGGGCTCCAGCTGTAGGAATGCATACAAATGTCCATTTTCTTAATGACACACAACAAAACACATGCGTTTGAGAAAAAAATTATTTGTGAGAGCAGAATCACGCACACCAAAAACAGGAGGTTAATAATTCAGGCAATGACAACACTTTAGTGTCAGTAGCAAAGGGTATTGCAGCAAATCAAAGGATACATACACAGTAAGATTGCTTGTATTTGCTGTTTCCCTCCAGCTTACTTACTTATTTCTTTACGTGGATTCACAGCAGCTCCAGCCTAATGTGATATGATTTAAGCAGCCAATACAATAATTATTAAGTTGTCCTATTTTTCTTCAGTTTAAAGCACTAATCTAGTCAAAGGACTTTCAAAGTTTTAAGAAAGAATCATCACATTATTTTGTGATAACTCCAGGAGGCTTTTTGAATTCACTCACTCATCCCTTTGTTGAGCCAACAAAATGAGGCTATTTAACTAATATTTCCACACACAGGGTAGCCTTTCTCTTGCAGAAAGAATGCACACTTTTAGTCCCTAAAGATTTCTTCTCTTTGATCAATACTCCAATATTTCAGCAGCAGGAAATGGTTTATTTGCCCTCCACTGTTTATGCACATACACACCCACCATCAGGCCTTATTTCGCTGCACTTTATGTAAATCACATGAACCGCTGCGGGGCTCATTTACATGTGCAGTCTTGTGAAGTATCCAGCTAGATTGAGAAAAGTATTAATGAAAAATTTTGCGCCTCTGACAGTAATCTAATCTGCCTCGATGTCTTCTTATTACCTGTTCGTGCACCCTCATCTGCTCCCGTTTTTTTTTACCTTCTCTCTCCCTCTTTTGCTTTCTCTCACTTGTGCACTTTCTCCTCGAGATGATTTACACTCAGACATTAGTCAGCCACAGGGATGCTCTCAGTCCCTCCTCTAATCACTTACTGGACCTGCTCCAGAGCAACGGGCCCGCATGCTACCTGCCTTTTTGCCTTTTAAAAAGTCTGCATTGCAGGAGAGGACAGAGAGCTGGCGAAAGAGTGAAATGGAGAGACGTGAGGGAGGTGAATTTACAGGATGTGTGAGGGGAAATTTTTTATTTTTTTTCCCCGTTTGGCAGACTGACATTTCATTGGTGTGACTGGAGAGAGATGCAGCAGCATGGGTTAGGATGAACGCCAAGAATGGAGGCTTTAGACGGTGCGTGATGGAGACTCAAGCTCTGCCAAGAGTCTGCAGCAGTGCTGGTAAAGAGACACATCAGGAGCACACTGTACATATATTCCTCTATAATGGAAATGGAGAGTGGAATAAGGTTCAGGGTTGGCCAATATGTGAATATGTAAACAAAATATCCAAGTATTCCAGTGGTGATGATCCATGGAATATCTCCGGGTCTGTTATCACATTTACGAATGAATGAGCAGCTGCTTTATTAGATTTACATGCCCTGATTTAATGTCACTGCATTTAATTCACTTGATTAGTCTTTCACATAAATTTAAATTTACAGAAAATGTACAAACTATATCTGACATGTCAGTAGAATGATATATAACTACCAAGATAAGGAGACCCATGATGATCTGATACATATTAACAGTATGATACAAAATTACCTACATAATGAAGGGATTTTATCTATATTGTCCTCATCTACTGAGGTTTATCATAAAAAAGGTTCTTATTTCTTGTCCTTGAATCATCATTGACTTTCCATTTCAAAAACACATAATTAAACCTAAAATGCTACTAGTTACATGAAAGATTTCAAAATGGGATGTTTTATTTTGAAGAGAAACAGAGAGAGAAGGAGCGGGGGCAAGAGAGGGAAGTAAGTGAGCTGTGGGTTTCGGATCAGTGGGTGAAAGGAAGAAAAAAGGAGAAACACTTGAGTGAGCAAAAGGGGGGTTAGAGCACAACACGGCCTGACTGTGCCACAGTGTGCACAGGCATGACCTGTTAGCACTCTGGGACCTCTATCTGCTCTGACTCGCTGAACCTTTATTTCTCGAGGTAGCGCACGCCAGGGGCAGCCCTCAGAGGACAGCTCAGAGTCACCAAATCTAAAAATGTCAGTGAAGACTCAATACTGTACTGCCTGGATGTTGCTCGGAAACTGACTGCGATTGACTAGTTTACACTCTTTGGTTTCTTTAATGTGACAAATCTCATTCAAATTTGGATACAATCAGCAGGACGTTGCTCCGCTGTCCTCACACTGTGCCCATTCTGGCAGGCATGAAAATAAGTCAGTAGTAGTAGTATCCCAGTGAGTATTGCGCTTGGCATTCACCCCACTATCTGTTTATTTTTACCCAAAGTGTTCATTACATGGTATATTTGATGATAATAAATGAAATCTCAGTTGGAATCGTTGAGAGCTAAACAAGGGAACACTTCCCAACAACAAAGACATTTGGTTTGGCAGTAGCACACATGAGAAATTAGAGCTCACACTCTCCCCGCTCGCATACCTCTGCAGCTTTTCCTCTTCTACTTTCGGTGTCTTGTTTTCTCAGGCTTGTGTGGAATAAGAGACATCTGGGGGAGAAGAGGGTCGTGGCGAACCCAGCTATGGAGCGGCAGAGGCCGTGTTTGTTTTGGATTTGCGTCGTAGATGAGGTTTATGACAGCTGTGCTTCCCGGCATGCAACACGAAAAGGCGAATTATGGGCTCCAGGCTACGCGAATGGCAGACAAATTTGAGAAGATATGCAGGAGATGAGTGGGCAAAGGTTCGCCCGCGTGGTCTCAGATGTGTTGCGAATCTGAAGCAGGATCACGGCCTTCGTTCCATCACATGTCCCGACTTTCCTGTGTTCCCCCCAGAGGATTATCTTTTTACGGCATTTTGCCTTTTTTTGACATAGACAGGAAACATGGAGGAGGAAAGAGAAATGAACTGTGATGAAGTTACCCTGCTACACACAAGTGATTTAAAAAAACATTTCATTCTTGAGAATGGACGGTTTGCTATTGCTCTCTGATGCAAACTGATGTGTCAAAGTTCACCAAACTGGGACACTGTGCTACTAGTAACTACTTTATTGGGAACTGATTGTCCTATCTTTTGTTAGGTATTATTAACACAGTCGGGATTCATCTGTTCACCTTGACTTGGAGGACTATCTGTGGTCAAACAATATCAGTTCACAACAAACAAAAGAAGCGCGACAGCAGCACACAGGCTCCACTTGTCCATGTGCACACTAGAGGTGGTATTAGAGTAACTGCTTGACTGGCGTGTGAACTGTCAGCAGATGCATTACACTTTGTACTGGACAAGGAGCAGTGCTTTCAGCTGCAGAAAAACACTTTTCAATCAAGGCCACTCTGGTATAAACTAACCCATCTCTCCCAGGGCTCCTTTATGTCTGGCTCACGGGTCCCCAGCAATCACCAAGCCAGCAGATCTTCCATTATTCTCAACACAATGGCTTGGTGTGGTCTCAGTAAGTAAGAGACAGCCGTCAGAGTAACACAACAGCTTCATCAATTTATTGAGAGCTCAGGCTTTCTCTGAGAAATGAGGTGATTATGTTGTAGCATTCTTGTTATGCTGTTTGCCTGTGTTGGACATAGGGGGAGACGTTCGGAGGTCACAGGTGTATGGTAAGATTTCTCACCAGTCAGATCGTTTATGGTATTACTTACGGGAAAAGAGTACTAGTCCGGGTGGCTGTAGATCAGTGGGTGGAGCGGGTCAGCCATTATTGTTTTAGTTTATGAGCATTCTTATGTAGTTTTTATGTATAATTTGGTTAGATTGCATCACGCCCACTTAATTAATCAGTCCTTCCAGAAAAATGTGGAGTTTTTTTGTGATTGTTGCGGGCAAAAATTTGCAAAAATTGCGGGAACTTGCAAAAACTGCTGTTTGATGAATAAGAAAAAAAAAGTGATTCCCCCAACACTCTGTTCTCACGAGGCTACTACCTTAATGTAAAGAGTCATTTCTAATGACTTCCTATGATAAGCAAGCATACTACATCACACAGATGGAAGTAAAGCTGCTGGAATAATTAAGTTCTCATCTTGTTTTATTTCAGACCTTAATAAACACATGGCTCAAACTTACAAAATGCTTGATGAGTCAAACAAGTTCCGTAGCTTTACAAAAAGAATGATTTATTATTATTATTATTTTAATTCAGCTCATTTGCAACCGATGACGTCACTTCATAACGTTCCCAAGGCAACAGGAGGAAAACATTTTTCAACTTTCTGCGAAGATAATGTGACTTTTTTGCAACGAAAGTCCTATTGGGGGAACATCTGGTTCCACTTGAATAACTTAAATACGTTTAGTAAGTCATTCTTTTCTTGCAACATTTCCTCATTTGATCATTTCTACTCGACTGTATTTATTGATACTCCAGGATAAGAAAGTTGTACTGCACCACAACTCATAGATTTACTCAGTACCATACTATTTACTATATATACTATTTCCACTTTTACCACAGTATGCTGCATCTAAAGGTACTGTGAAAATAAAGGACTTTAATCTGTAAATTAGTATTTTTTACACCCTGCTCCTTTTACTTCATGACAGAATAGGAATATGTCTGCCACTATGTGTACTGTCATGGCACATAGATGAGGTGGTGAAAGTCCCTGACAGACCTTAAAAACTGTCCCAACATGTTCACCAGTAAATATTTAACAAGGGGAAAGGAGAAGTGCTCACAATGAAATCTATCATAATAATAAGTCTGTGCAAAACATTTTTATGCTTCCACTGAAAGAAGAAAGAAAAAATCTTTTAGAGACATAAGTTGCATAGTTGAAATGTTCTAAAGGTGTAAACTAAAGGTGTAATTCTTAGAAAAAAAGGGATCCTAATGTTTTTGTTACTGCTCTTTATTCTCACTAATTCATTCATTAATGCAATGTTCTCAAAAATCACTTTATAGTCATAATATTACTTGAAAATACAACTTTTTTTGTCATTAAATAACTTTTTTTTTTCACCAAATGTTTATTTTCTTCCACCTAACAATAGTCCAGGTGCTCCATTGTACCACCAGGTTCAGCAAGGATCTTCCTAAGTGCAAGCTGAGCTATCGTGTTACCAAAAGTTCTGACTTGTCATCCTCAAAGATCTTCAGCAGCTTTGCGTAATGAGATTTTTAAAACATGTCATAAAGACAAACATCTTAAGGATTCAAACAGATTCCCCACAGGAGCGAGCCCATTGGCCTGTAGTGCGTAAACATGAGCACCAGGGCGGCTTAGGTATAAAATGGGAGGATTTTTCGGATTCATTTCGCAGCTGCTGTGAAAGTGGAGGCAGGAAGTCTTTTTTGGAGGACATGTACTCATTTTGTTCTCCTTTGCCATGAATATTGAGCAGGACTTATCAGCTTCCTCACTGTGGTAAATCCTCTGCACCTGCAGCGCTGGTCTCAGAGAGACTCCGGTGGAGCTACGCTTTGATCCTGTGTGCCGTCAAAGCAGCGCAGCCAGCGACCTTGTGTTTCGTGTGAATATGAGTGATGTACACTGACTGTGTGTGTGTGTGTGTGTGTGTGAAGCAGAATTTCTGTCTCTGTATAGCAGCTGTGCTATGAATATGTAAACGGTAAACACTCACAACAGAGAGCTGTAGGCTTAAATGTGTTACAGTGCACTGTTTCTGCAAACTTCATGCACAGGCTTCTGATGAGCACGTATGTGTATGAAAAAATCAAAACCAAGTGTGTTGTGATGTTTCAGGTCATGAAGCCTTTCATCTAGTCAGCTTTAGGGATGTGACTACCAATTATTATTATTATTATTATTATTATTATTATTAGTAGTAGTAGTATGGTCATTTTGGGTTGACTGATAATTTGATTAAACTTTATCAGGACAGAAAATTAGAGCCCTTCACAATTTCCTGAGCCCATGCTGATGTCTTGAAATGTCTCGTTTTTCCTGACCAATAATATATTCAATTTACACTGATGCACAACAGAGAAAAGCAGTAAATTCCCCCATGTGAGCAGCTTGAGGCAGATACTATTCTGCACTGTGGATTTATAAACCAGTTACCATGCCACTGTGCTAATCTTTGAAGCTTTTGGTTGTGTTAGCATGTTCTCATGCTTAGCGTTTAGCTCCAAGCGTTGAGCTCCAAACTCTTTGTCTCTGTCTATGAGAGAAATCAGAAGAAGGTGAAAGAAGTCATGCAGGTCACAGTACAGATGATTACATGATATAAATAACATTCAACTACTTGTTTTGTTTCTAATTACCCCAATTTTGTTCATTGTTTATAAAGCATAAATTGCATGACAGGGATGTGACAGATAAAAAATCATCACTGGATCAGTTACCAAAATCGCCTGTGTTGCACACGTCATCCCCTCCTAATTGAGAGCATTGTTGTGTGTGTGTGTGTGTGTGTGTGTGTGTGTGTTCAAGGGTGCATATCTGTGTGGGAATATGTGCTTTCCCTTGTGGGCTCAACATAGCTACAGAGAGAAGTGATCTCCCCATAGCACGCCAATACTCTCACATGCACACACACACACACACGGATAAAAAATATTCCGAATTTTCTTCAGATCCATGCCAGCTCCCAGGCTGAATGGCTGGCATGTGTTTGGGGCACGTTTTTGCAGAACATACTGGCCTTGTTAGTGCTGCCAGGAGCTGGGTTTTCATGTGAAATCCTGACGCATTGCAGAGCGAAACCTGTCTCTGACATGGCTCTGTGCTCACACACACAGACACACACACACACACACACACACACATTGTAGATACACAAATTACACAGACACACATTCACATGATTGTCTGTTATCATGCTCCCTCCCCACCTGCCACTCAAACACTCCTGCACTCAGCCCATGTATTAGATGGCGCCCTGCTTGGCAGAAGAAGAAAGGTGATAGCAGAGGGAATCTGGAGGCTGTATGTTCTATGCTCTAACAGCAGCATTAGTACGCAGAGCAGCCCAGGAGCCAAAACACAGGCGATCAAGGCGCTTCTATAGCTGCTTGAAAAGAGATGAGAGCCACTTAAAGGCATGATGGGACACTGACCTTTGACCACTGTGTCTTTTGGGCTCAAAAGGCTATTTGGCACATTTACATGTGACATTTTAAACATTTGAGACATTTCAGTGTCACCCACATGCAGAATAAACAACTGTAGCTGCAACAAATTCTTGTTCAGACATATTTTTCTACTCAGCACTGGTGGTATGTAGCCACGCTTTTTCTTTCTGTGGCAATGTTATTGAAATGCTATTGAAATTACATTGATGGTACCCAAAGCATTGAAAAAAATCATTTGAAAAACTACAGCAATGTGTGCAGTCAATAAGAGTGTGTATATAATGATCCCAAACAAATGTGCATTCATTCTTCTAGGGAAAGGGCCATCCATTTATTGAACACAAGTGTAAAAAACTACTTCATTGTGAGTACTATCAAGGGAACGGTCCCCATGGAAACAGCTGGCAGCGAGGTCTGTGCACGAGTTCTTCAAATGTTGTTTTTTGATCGCCTATCTCATTTGGGGTTGTAGCACAGGTTTCAGAGGTGGATGAAATCAACATGGTCTTCATGGTCAGCCAGTACCAGGGGAGCTTTGGTTTATTTATTATTTTCAAAATTAGGGTGAACTGGCCCTTTTTTTTTAATTGGCGCGCTAACACACAGACAGATGTTGCACACAGACAGATGTTGCAAGGTTGAACAGGCAGCACCGTCACAGAACAGTAGAACAGTAAATAAATAAATGGAAAACTCACAGTGAAGAGGCAAACTGTTGACGCTTCAACACTCAGACGAACAAAGGGTCTATTTTAATTCAGTGCAGTCTTCACCGTTATTTCCTGTCCTCTGATCCTCAACACAAGCACACAGTGTGTAGTGTTTGTGATGGTTTCTCACCCCTGTTTGTGTCATGGACACATACAGTATAGATGCCCCCTCATAGTCCATAGTGTGTGTGATTTCAGCGGGCTGAAATGTGCAGCACAGGGCATCCATTTTTATGGTTGGGTCATTTGCTGTTCCCATTAATAGCTCTGCATCAGAAAGGCTTTTGAATAGAAGTGTTGCAGGATCACAAAAATATAAGACTCTCAAGAAACATTTTACACAACTAAAATATCATATAAATATTTTTCAGGTCTCTTGTTTTGAAATTTGTAAACTTAAACCTAAGGGTGTCTCTACAGCCCCAAAGTATTTTTAATGGTAAAATAAATCACAAAGCACGTTTCTGTACTCTTCAGATGTATTTCCACATGAGCCGTTATGCTCAGCAGAGGAGAAATCATGTTCACTTTGACAGGGTAACAATATATCAAAATAAATCAGCTGTCACTTTTGGTGCACACTCATTCATCAACTTTCAAAAGGAGATTTTTCCCCAATAACTGCTCCCTCTGCTCTATAAATCTGTATGCGTGTATCTTCTCACTTGTGGTGCAGGTATCTCAACATTTCTTATTTTATCCACTGCTGCCCAGAAGAGCCTTGTCAGCCTCCGTGTTGTGTTAAGTCTCTGAAACTTCCTTAAACAAACTTCTCACTGCAGTTATTGCTGAAGAAAGTGCAGGGCTATTATTCTGTGCTTTATTATAACTCTGGCACCCCAACAATAGCTTTAGACCTTCTAAAGCTGTTGTTGGGCGCAACATGTCAACATGTTTACATCTACAGGTGCCGAGGTATTATGAGGGGATTGATTTTACAAAGAATGATGTACTCAAAAATGTATGTATTTTGACTTGCTCCTCAGCGGGGCGAGGATAAATGATGGCCTCGCTATTACAGTTGTTATTTGTATGCATAGCCTCACATGACTGCATCACAAAACGGTGGGAGCAAACAATGCGGCGTACAGTGTCGAAGTCGAAATGTAAGCACTCCTGCTGGATTCTCCATTATCAGGCTTTGAAATCTTTGTTCCTTGTTGTTATATCAAAGTGTCAGTTTTTCTTTCAGACAGGGATCTCAATTATAGACAGATGCACGCTGAAATGTTACCTTCGGAGCTGCAATCCCCTTCTACATTTCAATTATGGTTCTGTTACCAGCTCTTTGTGAACATGTGAATTACTGCAGTTGCACGCTATAGGTTATAGAACTATGTTCAAAGGTGCCTGAAGCCAGTCTGAAAACAGCACTTTCAAGCCTCTATTTAAAAAATCTGATGCTACAGTGAGAGTTTTATGGTGAAACATATTGTCTCATGCGTGAGAGCTGTTAATTGGAACATGCACTGATGGGTGAGCCTTTTCAAGCGGGCGAGCGTGAAGCTCAGTGTGTATTTTCGTCATATCAGTGAATTCTCCAACACAAAATATGCACTGGAAATATAAACTGGATGTAGATGTGTGTGCAATCACGAAAGCTCAGCTAACATGTTTGTGTGATCAGAAGAGGAGCAGCCATAATAAAAAAATAAATTTAAAAAAATAGTAATGCACATTTCGTCCTTGTTCCTCTGTGCAGATATCACAAATTCACAAATCAAAGGGGCACTTAATAATTGAGACTCTTCCAAGGTTTCCAGATATTTTCCTCTATTTTGATAAAGCATAAAGGCGAGGAAAACAAAGCTCTCACGCATTTGTCCTCCACCTAGAGATTCTCTTTATTTTATATTTAAAAAAAGCAAAGCTCAGTACTGTTTAAGAATATCAACTAAATGCACAGACGCAGACTGCTGTTCAGTATCAAAAGCCAGCAGCATTTGAAATAAAGCATTCCTTTTGAAACAGCACGCTGTAGAAGGCCTTCTCTCTGTGCTCTTAGTTGATCCCCAGCCTCAACTCTTTTCTTTCCTTTGTTCATGATTGTTTTCCCATAAGCCTCCTCCCCTCTGTATAGTCTTTTCTACATATCTTTCATTCCTTTTTGTCTCATTTAGTCTCCTGTCACTACCCATCTCCTGTTTTCCCTGAGCTGCTTGCGTGTGTTGTTTCGATATAAGTGCGCAGCCACATGACCTTGCAACACATGTCGATGTCGCTTACTGAAAACCGCCGCGGATCCTCTGTGCAAATCATCCCGACAGTCTGAGGGACCAGGGTTGATCCACGCTGGGACCACGTCCAGACCAGAATCTATCGAAAGTAAACTTTGTGTGTGTGTCTTAGATTGGGTGCTGCACAATAGATGGAAAAAGTACATAAGAGTCTCTCTCTCTCTCTCTCTCTCTCACTCTTTCTCTCCACACACACACACTTAATCTCAGTGTTTGTGTGAAATGGAGAAAGAAAGAGAGCACACATCAATAGATATTCTGGCAGGAGAGAATTCACAGAGGTGGAGTGGAGGAAAGTGTATACTAAGCCCATTATTTTGCAACCATTAGAGCTCAGCTACACATTTTTGAGACATGATGATGAGCAGGCCTCGCCCATCAACCTTGACTTGCACTGTATCCCCTCCATTAAAATGGCAGCACTGAATAAATGTTTGTTCTGGAAGTCCATGGACAAGCCCGGCCCGGAGAGGCAGCTTGACTGTATCTCTAAATCTTACGGTCCGACCACGTTCATCCTCTTTGTGTCCGTGCATCCATATGTTGCCTGTTGAGAAACGCTGACGTCCACGCTCGGTCGTTGTTCCTGACATGTTCCTGACATGTTCCTGACATGCGATAAACTGGACCTCACCGCCGACCAGCGCTTCTCAGCAGCTGGGTGAACATAAACACGCCGCACACTTGCAAAGGTTGGAACACAAATAGATTTTCATGCCAAAGTCAGACCACACATATATCACTGCAATCATTTCACAATCAGAATCAGATTTAATGGCCAGGTATGTGTGCACATACAAGGAATTTGACTCCGGTTTTTATAGTACCCTCTCGTACTTTCTCTCATTTACACATGCTGTGTGACCACTGCTGCTGCCAGATACAAGTTGATTGTTGTTAATAATAAATGTAATGATTATTATATATGTAATTAAATTTTAATAGTAATAAAAATTGTACAACCTAGCTTCATTATAAAAGGATTTAAATGGAAGAAATATGCTGGTTTATTATTCACTGGTGGTAACTGAATTCTTTCATGTTCCAGCTTATTTTTAGGTAAAGGTTCACACCTCAGGACTCCAAATCTGGGGCCATACTCGCACAGTATCACCACTTATCATCAGGAGGCTTCCTAGATGCCACTTAGAGTCCCGAGCTAAATGTTTCCTCTTTAGAGCCACAAAGCTACAAAGAGCAACTTTTACTAAGTAACAGAAAGGAAAAAGAAATGATTCACCCTGTTGCCATGAATGATTTCATGTTTCATGAATGAACTGAGCAGAGGTTAGCAGAGGTAGTTGTGTGAATTTGATATATAATAATAATTGGCATAATAATTGTTGTGTATATGTTGATAAAATCTCACAATCTGAATCCACTGTTCAGGGCAGGTGCATAACAACAGATGCAGTAAAAAGTGTTATTCATAGCTCTCCCAAAAGGTTTTATTAAACTGAGAAAGGCCAAGTCAACCACCGGGTCCTCATGAGGCAAAGGGTGAACATGACAAAGAGCAAAGCATGGTCTCTTTATCTTGTCATGTTGTATTTTTTTTTTTCAGGGATATGTCATTTATAATAAATAACAAACACATGAAGACATTTTTAGAAATATCCTGTGGGATTTCTCTAAGTGTTTGTGAAATGTTGAATTGATACATCATGTCAGCATAAAGTAACCAATTTTGGGTCTGTAAAGTGTATATAGAACTCATATGTGTATGTATAACTACATAACTACATATATGTAACAACATTAATCTCTTGATGAAGATCGTGAAGACTGTAAGCTTCAGACCACCCAGTAAACTGTGTACATTGAGGTCAGATTGTTTTGTCAAAATTGAACTTTTGACCTGTAGTATATTGAATCTGGCACCAGGCTCCATCTCCACAATACTGTGATATTTATTTCCAGACAAATCCTCCTCTGATGGGGTGCTTCTGCAGATAGCATTAGTTTTACTGCATAATCCAGCCGTGGCGATAAAAAAAACTGGCAATCAGCTTTATTTCTTTATGTCATTATTGTAGTTTGTGATTGCACTCTATGAACCGTTGAACAAAGCAGAGTAGAAAAGGGAGTGTTTATAGTCTGATGAATAATTCAGACCAATGGCTGGGTATTTCAATCTGGCTGGGCCGGTTCATATGTAGTGCATTACTGCACGTTTTTCAGTGGCTGGGAATGTGCAAACCATCTGCAGTTACTGGATTGTTTTGATTTGTTTGTGATCTCCAAACTCCCCCTCTAGAAATGATCACATTTTTCTGAGACACTGATGTTGAGGATCAGTACCTGCAGCAGCCAAGTGATTGTGACTCCTCTGGACTGCAGTGGAACAAGCTGAAAACACAAATTCGGACATCTTAGCACCTTGTAAACTGCTTATGGTGAACTTGTCAGCATACAGTTGCCTAAGCTGATGAGAGCAGTGAGACTGAGCCAGAAACAGTAGAGCTGCAAACAGAAAACACAAGCTTAAAATAGAGCTGAGGGGAAGTGATAAGTATAGTTTGTCATTTGAAGTGACCCCTGTCACATCATATATAGTCATTTGATCCACTGTTGATACAGAGCTATTGATTATAACAGATTTAAAGTCCTCATGCAGTATATATAACTCCAGTATCTATCTTCGGCCATTTTTTTGAAAACTCTGTGACTGTGTGGAGATTATGCTACAAGGTGTGTCTGTTTGAGTTTGCACGTGTCGTGGTACAGATTGCAACTTCGACATCTTCATGTCACACTGGGTCTTGCTAATCACTGCTAAACAAGGTACGCTTCAACGATGGAATGAGGCTCTTGGCGCTGTGCGTTTCAAAAGGTTCCCCTCGTGACTGGCCATCTCCATTTGGATTTTGCTCTGCGGGGATTTTGCCCCCCCTCAATTTCTCCCCGCCATTGCAAAACCAGAGGAAATCAGTCTTTGCCGGTGCTGAGCCCCATCCATAATGAGATTTGAGGGACATCAAAGTGCTTCTTTTATAGATCGGATGAAAAATAGGCCTGAAATGCAAATGTCCCACTGCGCTGATGAACATGAGTCAGCTTCCTCAGGAGCGTGGCACAAAGGGATGAAACAAGTTTGGACAGCTGAGAAGTTTGGAAAATGAGTCGGTGGACATGTTTCAAAGATAAGCTGTTTGTGTGTAAATCCAGATATAAATCATGTTGTCGTGAAAGGCTGCGGGGGGGCTCAAGTCTGAGGAGTGACACTTTACTATGAAACTGTCGGACAAAGGAGACATAGAATCAGATACGTAAAACCGAATACAAGAAACAAACAACAAGAGAACAACAAGGCGAGCACAATGGCATCAAAAGCAGAGTCACACACTCTTTTCAAGAGGCTGAATGGCATGGTGAATGGCAGTTTATGTGTAGGAAATGGTACACACACATTTCCTATACATCTGACCCCAGGCCATACTGTTTCTTCCTCAGCCCTTGTGTGGAAAAAGGCTCAAAGGTTTCTCTCACAGTCAAGGAAATACTTTCAGGGTCTTGGATTGTGCTGCCACAGAGGTTACTTATTTCCCCGCTAATGTACTACTTATTCTACTTTATCTCAGTTAGCGACGATTTTAACTCAAAAATTTCATCTTTTTTTTTTTTTTTACGGTAGTTTGCCAAACGCTTTTCTCCTGCAGAGTACATTTGCCTCCACACACGCTTGCATTTCAATAACCTGAATAGCGGTATAAAAGGCTGCACCGACTGTGTGAGTAATGGGTCATTTCCGCATAACGGTCTGAATGAAGTTTGACTGCTCTTGCTGTTATTACAGGCAGAGCATTTGTGGGAACTGTGGGAACTGGTTGCTGGAAAATGGACAGAGTGGCAGCGTGTCATGAAGTCTCTTTTCCAAAAGTTAGTTTTGGTCAAAAAAAGGTGACAAGCCACAGTGATGGTGCTTGTGATCAATATGTATATGTTCAGTAATCATTTTTACACAAGCTGAATATTGTCTTTAGTTCAAAGGTTTAAATGATAAAATACCATTGGCCTGGAGTAGCATGGTAGCGAAAAGATAAACTATGTCTGAGTAAACAAATCTTATATTTACATTGTCTTGTGCTGACTATACAAGGCTGTTTGAGGTAAGTGTCACTTGTCTTAAATAGCATTTTTTACATATTTGGGGTCATTTTTATCAAGATACAAGAGACATACGTGTTACTTTGATATGATTTGCTGACATGACAGTATATTCTTTCATTTTTTTTTTTACCGTGTCACATTTGATAACCTCATGAATGTCTGTGCCAACTTTCATGTGAAATCAGTTCCACTGTTGGTGAAACATTTCACTCAAGACCAGGAATGTCAGCCTCATGGGGATGCTAGAGGAAAACCAGGTGATTGCCAGAGTCATTTGGAGACCTCATGTGGGGAACATGAACGCCTTCACAAAATGTCATGGCACTGCATCACAGCACTGCCAGACAAACATGCTCGTTTCAACAGAAAGAAAGCTTATCTGTAAAATGTTTTCATAAAATTTAATGAGGCATTTTTGCAGTGTGAGAAGTAACCTTAACGTGTGAGCATCATACAGTGTGAAGACAAAAACACCTGGAGCCTCCAGGTCTGTCTGGAGAGCTGGTCGAGGTTAAGTCATTTGGCCTGCTTTACGCAACTGGACTCTTTATTTTACCTGAAAGCTCTCAGTCAGTTGTTTAGGGCAGTAAAATGAGGAGAAAGAATGCTAAGGAGAAAGAGGAAGGAGCATGTTTTTTTTTTTTTTATCAGCTTTGTGTTTGTTTGAATACTGTTACACCATAAGAAAGATGGTGACAATAACAGGATATGATCAGCAATTAACAGACGTGTTGAAAGTAAGCAATACTTCAGTTTAAAAAAAAAAAAGGTGTTGTTACATTTGTGCTAACATCCTTCAAGCCGGCCGAAGGACAAAGGGCACTTCAGCTACATCATCGGTATTTGTGTGTTGAGTGTGTACGGTCTGTGGTCAGGGTGCGGTCATGTTATTTCATACTGTGTTTTTACTTTGTTTGAGAACGGATGAAAACGTCCACCTTGCAGTATGTGTGCTTAATCGTCTGAAGCCACTGCTGTGAAAATAAATGGAAGCGTGCCTGATGAAAGATTATTTTAAAGAAGGAAATTGTTCTCCATGGCGACACCAGCCTGAAATCAATGGATATATTTGGCTGTTTATGTGAGCCCGGTGTGTTGTTTTATCAGAAACTACTGTATTGTTGTGGTGAATAAAATTAAATCCTGGGTGCTCCCTGTGAGATCTCATGAATAATGTGTGTGGGTAAAGTGTTAACCTCATCCTGAAGTGAGAAAAACATAATTTCCATCATTCTCTCAGCAATTCAGTGTAGTTATCCTCACAATAGAAGAGCAATTAGTGTATCTCCAATTTTATTTCATTATTGCTCAAAACAGCAGGGTGCAGTAAAGTTTGTCACCTCACTGAGAACTTGGAGACAACTCTTTTGTGCTCTTATTTTTTGTCCTGTTACTCCCTGCGATACTTAAAACTGACCCACAATGGCGGACTCCACCACAAACAATGAAAACCACTATATAGACAGATAATTACAGATTGAAAATACATTGAACAAAAATCACGAATAGTATCAAAAAAGGGATTGAATTCATGAAACTCCAGACATCAGACTTTATAAGTTACGGAGTCTCATATTCAGTCTTTGAGACATATTTTTCCTACAGTACTAAATAACTGACACTGAGATGTTAAATGAAAGCTGCTGTGGCAAGGAAAAAGGAGGATTGCTAGATTGCTAAATCTTATCTTATCTTATCTTATCTTATCTTATCTTATCTTATCTTATCTTATCTATACAACCTATATATTAATTAGAATGAATTAATTTATGCTTTACTAAAACAAGATTACAAGTCTGTCTCGACAAGTCGAAGAAACAACAATATCCTAAGTCACAGTTCATTTTGCACTCTTAATAATAAATTGCCACCTAACCTTTAACACAGTGATGTCTGTATGAAGCAGAGAACAACATGTTAACTTCAATCAGCAGAGAACTTTATCATGGGCTGGATTAGGTACTGGTGCCATCAAGGCAGAGGACAGGCTGCAGATGGAGTGATCCATTATTCAGAGCAGAGCCTCTCCAGTATCAGGCTTTGACAGCCATTTGTTAGATTAACTCTCACTTGTTTGCATTTGGACAAAGGAGCTATGCTGAAAAAAATGTATGGGCTAATTGGAAAGAGTTATATTTCAACCTATACACATAAAGCTCTCTTAGAGATTTAGTTAAAATGGTGGCTGCTGCTAGGGTTTTACGTTCATATTCAAAAAGGCTTAGGCGGCTCATCTGTAGTCGTAGTTATTCACTGGGAGGATCCGCTGGCAAATGTCAGGGGTCCGGCCTGCGATTAAATCCTGATTAAATCATGTTCCTCTTTGTTGTTACACCAAGAAAGTAGCACGCAATCAGTGAAACAATACAAGTGCAAAAAAAGCAGGAAATTGAAGTAAATTGGAGGCAGAAGTGTGACCAGTGTCACTAATGACCACTCTAAACCACTCATTTCCACCTTCTGTGCACTCAAGTGTCACAATTTCTGGCCTGAACAAGAGATTTGATTTGAACTTTGTTTATTTCAGAGCTGGATTTCTGATAATAATCATAATAAATCAACACACTAACTGGCTGGGATCTTTTGGTGTGTGCAGGCCACTGCTGAGGACTTTTTATGAGACTGTGGTGGTGCGTCTGTGGTCTCCTATGCAGTGGTCTGCTGGGGAGGGGGGGCTGTTCTGAGAGGGACAAGAAGAGGCTCAACAGACTGATTAAAAGAGCCAGCTCAGTCTGTGGCTGCCCCCTGGACTCCATCGAGGTGATGGGGGAGAGGAGGGCTCTGGCCAAAACTGTCCACCATCATGGACAACACCTCCCACCCTCTGCATCAGACTGTGGGGGCCTTAAGCAGCTCCTTCAGCAACAGACTCAGACACCCAAGGTGTAGGAAGGAGCGCTTCCACAGCAGGTCCTTCATCCCAAACACCATCAGACTGTTTAATGCTGCACTATAAACCTTTGTCATCGTAACAAACACTTCCATACCACAGTAGGACTGAGGACTAATGTTTACTGATGTTTCATCATTGCACTGATGTTTTATGTTTACTGATGTCCTAGCCATGCACTTTATGGTCTTTTTTGCATTCCACTCATTTACTCTATACTGTTCAGTCATATCTGCTACATATCCATATTCACCTGTGCAATAACACCTCACCACAGCACATCTAACTGGGTGAGGCTGTGTATATAAATACTGTTTCTGTTTCTGTTTCTTTCTTTTTTTTTCTGTTATTATTATTACTATTTTCACTATTTATTGTAAATACTGTTTTTTATGTCTTGTGTGTTTTTTCATCTACTATTTAATGTCTCTTTTACTTGTTTTTTGAGCTGCTGTGACAGTGGAATTTCCCCACTGTGGGATCAATAAAAGATCTTATCTTATCTTATCTTAACACTCCTCAAAAACGAAAATGATCAAAGGAGAAACACTTTGATTTATTATTGCACATATGGGTCAATGGGAAAATGGGTCACATGTATTCAACAAAATATGACAATGGTATCTACATTATTTCCCCTGCTTGAGAGCATTCCCATTGACATTGAACTGAGACAGATGGATGGGTCAACAAAACACAGGGCTTCTTCACAGTGCTGTTTTTTTTTTATAACAATGACTACTATTTTCCCTGAACATTATCATGTTCTTATTATGGGAACCATGGCAACCAAGGTCTCCAAACCTTAAATGACTAATCTTATTGTATCACTTATTTTAATCCAAACCAGGATCCCTCGCGAAACCTAACCAAAGCTTAATCCTACTAAGCAAACCCTTTTCAATACGCACAATTTTCACATCTAAACTTTAATGATGTGTGATGATAACGTGGCTATCTTTATCTTTATAATCTTTATCTGTACTTATCAGACCTGCTCAGTGCCGTCACGATACCCACTAAATGATGAATAACGATGATTGAGAGTGGTTGTGGAGGTTGCTGTGGTCCATTAGTGTCATTTACATACTTACAAATGTGTAATGATCAAAACTACTGATGCACACTACTGTGGATAAATGTAAAAGGGGATTTGTAGGATTTAATTCCATGACAGTGTGAGCAGCACAGGCAACATACACCACAGCGCTACTGAAGTATCAGGGTTAAAGCTGTATTAGGTGACCTGTATAAAAGTCATTTTCTGTAACATTTGCTAAAAGTGACCCACTGTCCTGATAGTGGAACATGGTACATACATACTTGATAATCTGTAAAAATAATCTGTGAAAATAATCCCCTATGGCTGCATTTGCAAGAATTCACTGCGCCCGAATCAAAACAACCAATCAGAGCCAGGGGGAGTATCTGATTGAAGTGTCAATCACCTCTCCTGCATACAATGTTGGCAGCTCTTCGCCCTTGCACAACAACCAAGCAATGAGAAAACTGCCCATCCCTCCTTCGCTAACAACATCTTACACAACAAAGACAAGTACACAGAAGAAGACATATGAAGAAAAGAGAGCCAAAAAGAAGGAATTAGACCGAGCGAATCTGTGGGGAGGGGCTTTGGAGGTCAGCTGGAGTTCAGCGGTGATGGAGGGGGAGGGACCTGGAAATTTTCTCCGTTCAAATTTCCAAGCTAAGTCCACTCTCTCCTCAATCCCACCGACTGCAGCTTTAAAGGAAATCCAGTTCATCACACACACAGATTGTGTTTTCACTGTGTTTTAATCCAATATTCAATCCTTCTACCAAATGGAAGCAAATCTCTTCCAGTATACACAGTGTCAATTGCATCTCTTGAAATACAATGTAAAGAGGAGGGTTACAGTTAATGCTCTAAATCCCAAGTTTGCATTGTATTGTATGTATTGTAACAACTTAAGCAAATGCCCTGGTTATTTTTAGGACATTTCACAAAATTAAAGGATATTATAGTTTTAAAGCATTGTATGTTCTGGTCTATATGTATTAGTGTGCTCCAGAGTGCTTTCACTTGAGCATTTTGTCCTGATTTTAGTGTGTTTGTGAATGTTTTTACAGCCAGACAATGAACCATAACCCCAGCAACAGACCAAAAGCCTACAACACATTTAATTCAAAGGTCAATATGCAGCTTCACAGAAAAGCAAAGATCATGCATACATGGTGCACCAACAAATAACTGAAACGATCAAATGCAACTAAACATGTAACTGCAATGAGTCTAATTGATGCCACGGGAGAAAATACATGTTTGAAAATGGCTTTTTGAAAATAACAACCAATATGAGACAAACTACTTTGCAGAAATAGATCTGACTGCACCAATATTCCCCTTAGAGTTTTGAGGCTTCAGCAACGGCAGTGAATGAAAAACCCAACTCAGGTCCCAGATGCCATGTCCATATTTTTTCTGGAGTCTACGCTGGGATAGACGGGCTATTACCCATCTGTCCATCCTTGCATTAATCCACATATCCATCCATTCTTGAGGCTAGATGTCTTTTCCATGGCAACGTCCTCCAGCTCCTTTTATAGCCCGGTGTCTCCAGGAAGAACGTTCACTTGGACGATTCTGCAGGTTTCGACACAAGTTGAGTGCCAACGCTCAGTGCCAGCATGGGAATTTGAGTGACGTCTATAAAATGCAGCCAAAAGTAACACTGGTGTGGCGGATGGGTGAATAATTAATATGCCTGATGGGACGCTGGAGGCCGAGGTTTGCAGCACTCTCGCTGGGTTGTTTTTTTAATATGAAACCATGAAGACGATCTTGTCCTAACCACGAGGTTAACATTCAGCTCTTAGCATTGCTGTACTCGGAGAGGGATCCCTCCTCAGTTGCACTTCCTGAAGGTTTTCTCCATTTTTTCCCCCCTGTAAACGTGTTCTTCCTCATCTGATTTAAGGGCATAAGGACAGAGGCTTGTGACTTGTAATACTGGGCTACATAAATAAAAATTATTTGACTTGACTTTATCAGTTCAAGGCCAGTATGGACAGAGGGAATGATTACTGCAAGAAATAACTCTAAACAACTAAATAACTAAAATACATGTGGCACGTGCACACTGTACAGACATATACCTTTAGGAAATCTAAAGCATGGCCGTGATCATTATCTGACATTCTACTTTTAATTTCCTACATTTAAGTCTGCAGTTTCCATGTGTAGATAGGAATTATTAATAGATTCTTTAGGAGTGAATATTCATAATCGTTTCTTTTTTGTGTTTGTTTTGTATTTGTTGAAATGTCCGTTTTCATTATACCTGCATGCTGGACGATGCAGTAGCTCCCGCCTGTCCTCTATCAAGCCTGAAATCTCCTCTGAAGATCTGAAGGGGGGGGGGGGCAGAAGGCACGAAATGCAGAGTTAACTCATTAGCATATGAACCTTCTCATTATGTCCTTTGTCTTATTAGGATGTCAGGGGACGGACCTTATTAGGTAGATCTGCTTTGTTCAACAGAAGAGACTGGAAAGTGAAGTGAAATTTAACAATGACACTAGCATGTAGTCAAATAGCAACTTCCAGTATCAAGACTTGGATATTTTATACACGTAGAGAAATGTCTAAGCGTAGTACAGGCATGCACACACACACACACACACACACACACAATCAATAATGGTTTCAGAGGAAAGGCAGGAATATTTTATATTTGTGCTGCAGCAGCATTTGCACCTCCCCCACTTCTGCATTTGATAACCATCAAATGTAAATGTCACACTTGTGGGCCTTCGGCATATTTATCTGCTACATTAGTGACAGAAGTGTCAGACCATGAAGTCATCACACATTTCGCCACAGACTTTTCTTTAAGACTGAGGACAGGAAGGAGAAGTTTTTGAATCAGAGTTGAATCAGAGCCGTCCCACTGAACAGTGTTTCATGAGCTCTGTCTGCAGTATGCTGGACTTCTCCCTCAAAAAGATGCAACGGGATGAATAAATTTTTTTTTTTTTTATCTCACCTTGTCATATGTTATTTCTTGTCTACACTGACGCCAGGATCCTAGATGTATTCAGGATGGTGTTGTCAGCGTGCAGCCTATTTGGAGCAATTATGGTCATTTTGGAAGGTTCAGTTTTTCCAGCTGTTATTGTGATCTAAATAAGTGGAGTGTATTATCTCTCAAGTTGAAACTGAATGCAGATACGATGATGAGGAATATTATCCCCCTCTGTCTGTGCGTCTAGATGTGTGTCTGTCCGTACGTCCAGAGTTTTGCTGCTAGTCATTTAATAAGCCGAAAGACATACAGCAAGCCAGAGACTATTGCAAAAAAGCTCATTTAGAGTGATCACAGTCCTGATTCAATCCACGAAGTATTTCTGATTCAAAATCAATACTAAATGCTGACATTCTTTTATCAAAATATAGGATGGAATTACTTGCTTTGGCTGTGTAATATTCTCTAAAATAAATGTAAGTTTATTTTCAGTTTTTTAGCTGTTTGACTGTTTAAGGCATTTGCTAGTTCTGGTGCCTTAAATATAATGATTCTCTGCTTTTTTCTGCCTCATAACATTATGCTATTTAAGGGGTGTTATGTGACCGGGCATTATCAGTCCTCTTTACAAGGGCGTCTTCAACCACAGGTGCTTTCATCATGCCATCCTGTCATCATTTGTGTTCTGTCACCGTCTGTTGCAGCCGTGACTGTTCCTCGTTGTTTGAGTAAACCACCCAAGGTCGCCTGAGCAACAACAAGTTTCACTGCTGCATCTTGCTGCCTCGTTTTTGCCACAAGCTTCAAGGACACTACGCTTTTCATTGAAAGAAAATGACTTTCTTTTTCCCATTATCAGCCTCAGGAGGCCCACTGTAGGCGGACACAAAGCAAAGTATTATGGGAGTAAAGTAAAAAAAAAAAAAGTTTTAATGTATTAAAACACCCAAAATGAACATTGTAAGCAGACTACTTGATTATTATAAGCAGATTATTTAAACAGTGTTTGTATAGGAATGATTACTGATGAGGACATGATCAACAGATGAGTTGATAATAAAATAATCGTTAGTTGCAAACTTCAAACTGCTTGTTTTGTCCAACCATATGTTCAAAACCCAACAATATTGAATTTACAGTTTTGTTAATCAGACCGAAGCAGTAAATCCTGACATTTTAGAAGCTGGAAACCGAATGGCAATTTTGTTTAATAAATGACTTGAGCAGTAATCAAACTTGTTGATTAATTTCCTGTTGCTTTACAAATTGCATAATTGGCTAATTATTTCAGCCCTAATCAATGTTAACATCATAATAATGGACATGAAGTGATTAGTTGATTAATTGATTAATTCCCAGGTGTGAGTACTTGAGCCTTTTCCTTACTTTGACCCGAGGGCAGAAAAAAACAGGCGATTTGAATAAGTCACCTTGGGCTCTGGGAAGTTCTAATGAGCATTTCAGCTCCGTTATGTGACACTTTAGATCCCAAACAATTAATGGATTAATGAAAATAACTGAACTGGCTTGTTCGGTCCTGAAAATATTCAGTCTCCAATGACAAAAAAAAACTGAAATCAAGGGGAAGATTTAGCACAGTTGCTTGATAATTGACTTAGAAATGACTTTTTTGTTAATTGACTAATTGCCTCATTATTTCAGCTGTCACTATTTTCAGCAATCGCTATTATTACATTTCAAAGAAGTGCTTGACCACCCTGCATCCAATCATAAGAAACAAGTATTATGTTTAGGATTATGTGCATGCATTATATCAGCTGTATTGATTTTAATTTGATACATAATTAACAGATATTATAATTCCTGGAGGACACTGCCTCACCACAGCTGTAATCTCTCATTTACCTAACAGGAGGTGGACTGATCTCACCTTCCCACAGGGGGGAGGAGGAGGAGGAGGCTGGGTTGGGTGGGTGTGTGTGTGTGTGTGTGTGTGTGTGTGTGTGTGGTGGGGGGGGGCAGAGATGATGAAGTCAATAAATAAAATAAGGGAAGCGGAGGCGTCTTATAGCAGGGGATGTTCCGCATTTCGCATCCCAGCGACGTGCGTCTGCTTGCGTGTGTGTGTGCACGAGTATGTGTGTGTGCTCGGCCTGTGCTTTACAATGGTGGTCCTGTAGAGAGCGGTAGATAGTTTTAATAAGCGCTCACACAGCCGAGCGCTCCCCGTGCTGTACTGTACATCAGCGGAGGGAGGGAGGGAGGAGCGAGCGTGTAGTATTTCTTTTTTTGCTTCTTTCCCTCCGGCCGTCGCAGCCCGTCCACACGCTACTGGAAGGCAGCAAAAAAAAAAAGAAAGAAAGAAAGAAAGAAAGAAAGAGAGGGAAGTCATTTAGAAAAAAAATCACCAGGAGCTTTGTCGGAAGGAGGACGTGGTGGGAGCCGAGCGAGGAGGGAGATAATCTTGACAGGCGCAGCGGCGGCGCGGAGCGGAGCGCAGGAGCGGAGCGCAGCGCAGCACCGGGCTCGGCGGAGAGGGAGGGGGCAGACGTGGAGCCAGAAACCACTCAGCGCCGCCACAAACACACTCACACACACTTTGTGCAGGAACCGGAGGAGCCCCCGCTGACTTCTTCTTCTTCTTCGTCTTCTTCTCTCCCGCCTCATGCCCTCGCACCGGAGCCGAGCAGGCGCCCGCACCTCGCGGGGCTGACCGACGGTAAGCGCGGCCGCGGGGCTCCCCCCCCTCTCTCTCTCTCTCCGCCCGGCCCGACGGCTCGCAGCGCGGCGGCTCGGTGTGTGTGTGTGTGTTTGACAGGCTGAGGCTGACACGGTGTGCTGTACCGAGAGGGCGGACCGCGCTGATCTGCAGCCATTCCGCCACAAATGTTGACGCTTCCTCCCGGGTCAGTGGTCGCCAGATTTTAACGGCAGCCGGATGTGCGTGTTTCTGCGGTTTCTGGTAAACGGTGCCTTTTTTTTTTGGTTTAGTTTTAAGTGCATCATGCTTGTTACTCTCGTGCTGCACACACAGGCCTGAACTTGGATTTACGCCTGCTGCACACTGGCGCGCGCGTGGTCCAGTCACACGTGCACACACACACACACACACACACACTCGGGCAGATAGACTGATCGATAAAGATCATTAGCTATAATATACCCATGATGGTCCTATAGGGAGCCTTTCAGTGCGTTCACTTGATCCTGATTTGGTTTCCCCTCGTTCTCTCCTTGAGCCTTTGTAGAAGTGTGTTTCACCTCAGTGCAGTACTACATGAAGTAATTGTGATACAAGAAGTACAGTAAGTGAGGTGAGGCTGCAGTCAGAGTGTCCTGCAGCTCATGCAGTCCATGCATGTGTGGAAACAGAGTTTATCAGTGTGCATAATGTGCTGCCCACTGGGGGGCATTTGGAGTGAATCAGTCCAGTTTTTTTCTCTCTGCAGCATGCCTACATTACTTTACTGCCTGTAACAGGACGAATGCAGCCCAGATGATCGCAGTCAGGTCTTGCCAGTTGATATGTATCAGAAATTGCCAGTATCAGAACAGACTGTTCCAGTGAGGCACAATGTGCAACGAATTAAAACTGTCAGGCTCGGGTATTAAATTACCAGTCGCTGTGACTCAGTTGCATGGAGAAGAAAGGAGAAAAAACTGGTGTGTTTTAGATAAACATGCCATCATAATGCAGCACAAGTTAATACAAATGGGCATTCTTTCTGTTCAAAGACTGCATTGCCCAGGAAGTTGCCTTGACATGAATGCACTGATTATAAAAGGACTAAAATGCTCAGTGTTGCCAAGAAACACTTTCATAAAACAGCCTGATGTCCTCTGGCCCTGACTGACTGCTGACAGGCACCGCTGACACTTATAATCATTCTCTCAGACCATGTGAAAATCCCCAGTGAAAATAATCCCAGTGCATGATTGAGCGCAGCACCTCGTGAATATAATGGTGGCAGTTTGTTTGGCGCGCGTGCAGCTGTTTGTGCACGAAGGCCCTCATCGCCACATTACGGCGCCGTAATAATTAAATCACTCAACGTACCCACTCTCGCTCTGAGCCTTTTCAGGGTCTCTATTCTAGGTCGCACTCATTTGCACAGTAGTGTCTTGCACTGCGCTGATAGAAAGTGACAGTCTAAAAGCTGTATGCTCTTGCAGCTGAATCCATCAAGCTGGCAACAGAAGCATTTCCTCTGGCACACTCAGGCTTATTTTAAAAGAGCGAGCGTATGGATTTTACCATCAGCATGCTGAGAGCTGAGAGTTTTGAATAATCTGACTCTCAGATGTCTAACTTATCAGACTTTAGATGCCTTTGCAGATGTTTAAAAGGTCGCAGTCTCATTTTACAGTGTTGAATGCAGTCAATGAGGCTCTTTATTACAGCTTCTCTCAGTGTGACCACAGATGACGTTATGTTGTGAAGCCTTTTTATATGAGGATTTAGGAATGTTTGTTCCTCCAGAGGTTCAAAGGCATCTAGAGGATTACATACATTATTATAAATAAATAATGCTTCTGTCATTATTATGTAAATAGATGTAGTGCTTAACCACCGCAGAGTCTTTGGATGTTCTACAAAAACGGGCTAAAATGAAGCTAATTTATGTCAGGTCGCCTGGTATGGCCCCAGTTGCCCACTGTTCATTAATCATTAGCCATCAGTTTAAATCACAGTGTTCCCTCTCTGGGTTGATTATTAGCCCTGGACAAATCCACCATTCAAGTATAAACGTTTTCTCTAAGGATACGATTTTAAACAGGCCGAGCGTGGGCTCGTCTAACAAACAAAGAAACAAACACACAAACTCGCAGAAACCTTGAGGTGATGCTTTCTCGCGCGGCAACATTGCATTTGATTTTTTTTCACTTCTTCTCTATTGTGAGTTGTTTTTCCACGTATAGAAGGCGAGCAGACAGCAAACACTGGCTCTCCTCCTGCTGAGTGATATAACAGTGCTGTACATGAGAGAGCACACAGACGGTGGATGGATGTAGCCCCATGTGACCTGGTCTATATCTCCTCTCCTCTCCTCTCTTCTTCTCTTCCTGTTGGTTGGGGCTCCTTTAGGGGCCAGAAGTGGCCGTCGTCAGTCTCTCTCAGCAGCGAGCACCCCAGTGGGCCCCTCTTTTTGTGACCCCGTTTCTGTCTGTCTTTCTTCCTGGCCTCCTCGCTCCTTTTCCTTCTACTTACCGCAACCCCTTCTTCTTCTTCTTCTCTTCTCTTCTCTTCTCTTCTCTTCTCTTCTCTTCTCTTCTACTCCGATCCCCTCCTGTTCCCCATGGTGGGGCAGCAGCGCTCAATGCTTAGAAACATAGAGCGTTCACTTATATAACCTCGGCTGCGCAGCTGATGTCCTGCTCTGTATCTGCTGTATAATGATGTCAGAGCTGTCTAGAGAGGCAGAGGGCATGCTGGGTAGGCCAATATGTTAAGAGCTATTCCGGAGCTGAGAGTGGTAAGTGTGGTGATCCTGGGACTTTCCTCTTTTTTTCTTTTTTTTTTTTGATCACTCGGGATGATTCTGAAACTCAGACAGAGGATGGTGGCGACTCAGTTGATTAGGTGTTGTGTTTTGTTTGTCGGTTTGAATGAAATGCGTGCTAGTGATGCCTCTCAGCATCAGGAATGTCCTCGACTTGGCAGTAATTGTCCCCCGAGCAAATATGTTGAGCCGAATACCTCAAGACAATGCGATGCTCATTTAGATAGGCTGTTAAAGCTACGGGTCAGCAAAGGTGACATATCTGCGGTTGATTAGCCGAGGCGAGCGTCGTACGTGGCTCCTTCAGTGTCGCCTTTTCCTCTACACATGCACATCCGAGACCACAATAGAAGGACGCGCACGTTATTCTCTTGCTTTTGTTTGTCTTTGACCTCAGTTGATTGCTGCTCATCCTATAGAAGCTGGGCCTCCAAGGCGCTTTACCACGTCAACTGCTTATTTTCCCAATGACTAATTAGATTACAGCACCCATATGTTGTAGACTTAGGTTGGCTCATAGGATCTATTCAGCCGGGGCGAATGCAGCCCACCACAAAATGTCATCTGATCATCACGAGTTCCCGCTCCAGATATGGGCTTGTAGATTTTGTTGCAGTGCACAGTATAGCCTGTGTTTACCAACACACTGTATTTAGACGCATCTCGTCAACAAAGCTATCTTTATAAACGGGCGCTTGCACGGAAATATTTGGTTCTGCTTATTTCTCTTTGAGCGCGTAAATCGGCCTCTTTATGCATGAAGAGATGACAAACAAACGTCAGTCGTCTTTGCATCTGCCTCGTTATGCATACCTATTAATAGAGTTCAAGCGCAGAGTAAATGGTGACCTGCTGATTTGTGTGAGCCAACCTCGAAGTCATCACGTTCCGCCGAATCCAGTTCAGATGAGAAAATACAGTGCCTGCCGCTTGGTGCTCCGCTCGCTTTCGAGCTGACAACTTCTTTCAGTTTATACACTCGAACTGGCACTAATTTCTCTCAGGATGTCCATTGACCAGCTCGATCTATTGCCAACAATTCAGCTGACGTCGAATGTAGAGCAGAGCCATTTCAGCTGTTGTGTAGGTGTATCAGTGTCAAAGAAAATTGCTGCACAGACACGCAAAACTAGTTTTGAGGTTATTAATTAAATTAGCCTGCATAATTTTTTCACCAGAGAGCTCTGACAGGTTGATATTTACACTGTAAAATGCCCAGGTTTGTATGTGTCTTGGCTACAATCATTTAAAAAAACAAATCCATTTTGAGCTTTTTTCAGTTCTAGTGTTTTAACTTCTAATGTTTCAACTGCAAACTTTCAGCAGCAACCAGATTTTCCTTTTCTTCAGAGCATGCGGCATTTCGTTAGAAATTTAAAGAAACTTGTTGGGACAGCACACTAGAGATTGTTATAAAATAAACCAATTTATAGGAATCCTATAAATCTAGGTCAGCCCGAGTGAGTCATGTTTCACTAATAATGTAAGATAAGCGTAGCACAGATAGCCTGAATAATATGTCACAATGATTGTTTATTGGGCGGCACAGTAGTGGTTAGCACTGTCGCCTCACAGCAAGAGAGTTCTGGGTTCAATCCCCGGCTGATGGGGGGCCCTTCTGAGTTTGCATGTTCTCCCTGTGCCTGCGTGGGTTCTCTCTTCTCTACTCCATCTTCCTCCCACAATACAAAGACATGCAGGTTAATTGGTGACTCTAAATTGCCCCTAGGTGTGAATGTGAGTGTGAGTGGTTTGTCTGTCTATCTATGTCAGCCCTGTGAACTGACTGGCGTGCAGTCCAGGGTGTACCCCACCTCTCGCCCAATGACAGCTGTGCCAGGGTGTACCCTGGCTCCAGCTGACCCTTGCGACCCTGTGATAGTGCTCCTGTGTGTCAGCCCTGTGACCCTGTGTGTCACCCTGTGATGTGCTCAGGATAAGCAGGTTTAGAAGATGGATGGATGGATTGTTTTTCTTTCGTCACAGAGCTAATTATAGTTGCAGGTGGCATGGTAAAAAGGTTACAATAACTAATCAAAGGTCATATTGCCCACAGAATAATATACCCAGTTTAAGGTTTGAATTCTGGTAAAACGAGCAGTATTACAAACATAGTCTCATTATTGATCAATTAATGTTTGATCTATGACCTCAAAACAGAAAATAGTGAAAAATGGTCATCACAAGTATCCAAAGGCAAAGGTGACATCTTAAAGCATATTTAACGTAGACTACAACAACACTTTGTGTACAATGATATAACACAGAGAAAAGAAGATTATATTTACAGTTGTTTCATGTCTAATTTAAGGCAGGGCCACATGAGCACATGTGCAATCACACAGACACACAGATATATATATATATACACACACAGATACTAGCCTACTGTTTGAAGTATATGTGTCTGTGTGTGTGTATGTGTGTATCTATATCTATATATATAACTATGTCTATGTATTTATACATATATATGTAATAATAAAAAGTAATATGTATCCTCTGTGCCTTAAAATAAATTCTGTACTGTTTCCTGCTGTAATATCTGGCACACAGACTAATGACTAATGACTCACTGGCAATTCAAACCTCGTTAGCCAAGAAGAATGAGGCTAACCTTTCAGTGCGATGTCGTAGCTGGTTTGTGTTGCATTCAGGGGCCCGTGAAGCTCCATCGCTGATAAGCTCACTGTCATGGTGAACACGACAAGAGATTATCAGTGAGCTCTGCACCGGTCTGCACACAGACCACTGGGGGTCCTGCTGTCTTCGAGATAGTGTAACATCCCTCCCCCCTCCCCTCTCCCCCACCACACAATCAGACAGACACATGACATCAGATGTCAGCAGGCATGCTCCCAAGTTTGTGGCTTTCGACTCAGTGTTTTTGTGCCCCTCCCTTTCAATTTCTCTTAGTAGGTTAGGTTTCGCTTTATTCTTTCGTCGTTTTTTTCAGTTGTTTCTGTTGAGCAGTGGTTTCCCTGCAGATGGTTACCAGAGATTGCCCCTTGCCTTTTATTTCTCAGTTTCTCTTTGCTCCTCTCTGTCTTTGTGGCCTGCTCTCCCAGCCTGCGCCTCAGCAGCTTCCAAATCACTTGGGAAAATAATAATTTGAAAATGGCCTTTATTGGCCAGAGAGAGTAGAGAGGCTGTTTTACAGAGCCGCACTTCTCACTTATTAACACCAGTCAGCTTGGCTCTGCCCGGGTACAACTGGGGCCACTCACAACTGGCTTTTCATCAACGGGAATACTTGGCACCGAGGCCCGTAAGGTTTATTTTTGCCAGGGTGAAGCGGAGCACTTTACGAGGAGGAGTCCATCCCACATTTGCTGGCACTGAACTGCTTTCAGTCCCTCTCTCTGAGAGTTACCTCAATTTATTCAGTGGGATAGAAATTAAGTCACTACGCGTTTGCAGACATATTAAACAACTAGTTCCCAAGACAATAAAGTGGCTACTTTTTTTTCTACTATGTCATAAACACAGTTGTTGCGTACAGAGGGATTCCCTTCATGTGGATTTGAGATTAAACTGGCAATAACAATTTCAGTATCTGTGTCCCTGGGGTGCAAGATAATCAGTTTATAATCAGAGTTCCTGAGAGGAATTAATGTGTGTGAATGGGAGGGCAGTTTGTATGTGAGCACTGGAAAGAAAAGTAATAAAAAAATGGATTTACTTTGAACTGATAGCTGTTTTGTTTTGGCAGACGCAAAATTTGGTGTATTTGTTGTATGTACAAACAGTACACTGTTCAATTTTCTTTATTTGTGTATTGTATGTATGTATAGGACACAGATTGTTTTACTACAGTCAGCCGCATCCCAACGGTAGGGGAAAGCACGGTGGATGCCTTTAATGATCGAGACAATAATGTTGAAATGCGTGCGATAAGAGGCAAAAGAGCAAATCTGTTCTACCTCTTCCGCTTGGAAAATTTCCATGCTTCAACATATTATCTGCTGAGGTAATGAATAACTCAAAGAGGTGCTTATAAAACCACACAATTAGATTTTTGGCTGAGACCTACGTCCCGCTATGGCCACTCTGCGCCTCCAATATGAACTGTATGTAGGTCAGCTTTTTTTTATCATCCCATCATATTCAGTCTAAATGAAACTACCAGAATTTCTCTTTTTGGTAGGCAATAATATGATCTTAACCACCTCTTACAAAGCCTCCGCTGCTTGAATTACTCTCAAATAGTCCTGAATTAAGAGCTGGATAAATGTTTGGCTATGCAGATGAAAGGCTGGCGTTTTATTGCTCCCTGTTTTGTAATCTGTCATGCTTGGGGAAATTCGGAAGGACGCGTTCCAGCACCTAACGGTTTGGCAAGCCTCTGCAAAACTCCACAGCTTGATAACTGTATCTTTCTTTTTTTTTTCCTTTAATAGGGCCGTGGTTAAGACCACCACATATGCCAGACACCTACAGTACTTTTGCTGCGAAATAGCTGCATAATTACAAGACCCCAATAAAGACTTCTGGTTATACAGTTGGCCCTCAGAATAGAAACATGTAAGTTTTCATTAGGGGACGTGGCTTTTCACTCCGCAGTGGAATTAGCACAAGTGTCAGGAGCCAACGAGGCTGTAGTGCACTTGTTCTACAGCAGACACCTCTTTTGTTGCCCGTAGTCCCACATACAGTTAGATGAACTTCACTGCCCCTTCATCAACACCACCTGCCATGTTTCAAATGTGTCCATTTTAATAGATTTAAAACAGGACATTATTTATTATTAACTGATAATTAATACTACCTGGGGTGGCAGAAACTGGATATTATAAGCATTTAATTATTCCTTTAAACCATTTATCTGTTTTGTTTAGTTAATCAGTAAATTCTTTTGCATCATATTAGTAGAGCTACTACACAATCTCTGCACGTAACCCCCGGAGAAGTACCCCTTAGGGTATAAGTACCCCTGGTTGGGATTCACTGCTCTCCTGTATCCCCATAAATAACAGTACGTCTTAATAAGATGCATCTGTACTTTTATAATTAGGCATGTAAAAAAAACAACAACAACATTGAAGCTGAATTGTGTTTCCAAGCCGCATTAAGGTTTTACTATGTTCAGTTATGGCAGGTCGCTTGTTTCTCGCTGTTATGGCACAGCTCTCTTATTCATTTATAGCAAGCCTCAGTCGGAGGATGCCCTAGATTTCGGTCACATGTGTGGTTTTCATAGTGGTCGAGTCACCACCCTGTGTGTCTGGGTCAACAGGAGCATACGTCTGTGTGTGATGGTCTCCTGGCTGGAGAGTAAGACTTTGGTTTATGTTATGACTGTCCGTGAGGTTAAAGATCACTTCAGAGTTTAGCTGGGCGTCAATGAAGTGTGACTGACAGCGGCCCCCTCTCCGCCTGGGCCTCTCCGTTACTGCCCCCCAGGCACTTTTCTGTTTGAGGAAACTTTCCCTCTCCTGACATCACACCCGAGCCGTTCTGAAGCTGGAATCATTTGGACGCCAGTGGCTATTTTCTTCTTTTGAGCGCCTCGCTTTTGAGGGAAGGTGAAGCTGGCCGCTTGTTGAGTCAGGTCAGAGAATTTATGGAAGGCGCCGCACGCAGTTCCTTCCTCTGTGTGTGTGTGTCTGAATGTCATAGCTGAGAGCCGCCTGGCAGTCGCTGTGTGATTAAAAATCAAATAGAACAATAATAATAATAATGATGATGATAGTAATGACGCTGGCGGAAACTGTCTGCCATTATTACAGCTGCAGGTGAGCACGCTGTGGTTTGTGGAGTTGTTGGTAACAGGAAACACAAATGAATCACCTTTTCAACAGTTTGTTGACGCTGCGATGCCAAAGCTGCCTGAGCTGAATCTCCCTTTATTTGTCACCTTGTCTTGATTCTTATCTCAAGGCTTTTCTCTCTGTTGAGACTGTGCCAGTTTTCTAGTATATCTTACATTTGATGACAGTGATCTAAGATGAAAATATCTGTTTAATGACAGATTGCGATTGTGACGACCATAATTTGGGCCTTGAGTGATTTTTAGAACTTAATTGATTGGATTTTTATCATTATAATGCTGTGATTAATAAAAGGGGCAGCTCATTTTTGTCCCCGTCACTCTGTCCTTGTGGTTGTGTGGACAGCATTTGACAGATGCAGCACTTTGGTTTACCTGCGAAATGATGCGTAAAAAGGGCGAAGTGACCTTTTTTTTAAATCCCGAACTCTGCAGGCTTCACTTGCTGTCCGTGTGGATTTAACCTTTAAAATCTGTTATTACAAACTCATGCTGTGCAGCCATGCCCCGCTCAAATCCACATTCCCGAAATTATAAGTGTATTTTTCAGTTATTATTCTTTTGATGATAGGTGTCGCAGTTAAGTCGTTTCAATACCTTCCTATTTTACTTTGTTCCGATGATTCATGAGAAATGTGTGTACTGGATTGTTAAAAGGGAAATTTGTTCAGCTCTAGGTGTGAAACAAGCAAATAATCAAACAAAAGATACTCTGCTCTTGTGCTGGCAGCCTTCCCTCTGTAAAAACAATCATACCCAATTCAATTAAATAAGATTTTGCTGGGCATTCTGTTGCTGACTATGAAGACTGTGAAATTAAGCCTTTAAACACTTGATGTACTAGTTTGGCAGTGCAGAAGCAGTCATTAACGTAACACTATAAGATCACCAATTTCCCTAACACACAGCATAGATATTGTTGTCCAATTTGAATGCATCATTAATCCAGGGATTTAGCCGGCGTTTACCTGAGCCAGGGAGTGTGTTTCATCTCCACCTGTAAGCGTTGCTAGCCAAGTGGAGGGATGGAGAGATACGTACTGGGAGGTCCCGAATGCTAAATTAATGCCAAGCACCCTGAGGCTGTGTGTGTGTGCCTTTTCCTTTGTAAAAGCATTGAGAGACTTGCTGGTCTGGCAGGCGTGCACATTCCTCATCCGAGTCGTCTCAACTGCAGCCAATCAACAAAATCTGGAACGCTCGCGTAGTCAAAGTTGATTCAGTTTTTTTTGCTGATATTAAACTAATGTTGGTGTGTGGCAAGAGCGTATGTATGTTTGTTAATGCCTGCATCTGTGCGTGCATGGCTGTAAGTGCAAGGCTGTTTGTGCGAGCGCTGTATTTCTGCAAAGTCTCCATGCGTTTGGTGTAGAGGACGGGCTCGTGTTTCCATCAACATAGCTGGCCCAGATAGCAGGAAACTCGATAGGCAAAGTGTGAGGCAATCACTGTGTGATTAGTGTACACTACCGCCCTGCAGTAGCTTTGGCCCGTCAACACTGGACACAGATATTCAGGGAGGTTGCATGCACTCACTGCACACTTGCGTAGCCACTCATATAATTAGTATGCATGCATGTAGAAACACGCATTCACACCAGCAGAGACACATTGAAAAAGTGTGCATGTTCATGCGGACACGCTATTCTAAGCTCAATGTTATCACTCGCGCTTTTACAGAGCCTGTGAGGAAATCATACGTGAATTAGCTCCTCAGTGTTTGTGAAATACTGGACATAAGCACATACGTACTGGACATATACACAAAGGCACTTACAGTTCATTTTTCACCCGGCGAGCTCCCTGTTTGCACAGCTCTTTCTAAACTGTCTCCAGTGAGTGCTCAGCGCCGCGCCCGACAACAACTGACTTTGTTTAATGCAAGATGACACTGAGTGGAACAATAAGGCGCCAGCAGCCCCGCAACTGGAATGACTTCCCGTATCAACACAATTATTTGTGAAGTTTGTCGTTAATTACAACAAAATGTTTTTTAATTATTGTCATTTTGACTTTTGCATGTGCAGTGTGTCTATTTTGATGATATAAAAACATTTAATTCTATTGTGGATAAATCTGACACAATGAATAGACCTGCTGTAAATGATTGTAATTATAGTGGACCACGGCAGAACAGAGTGTATATTGTCTAGCTTTTGGCATCCATTGAAGCAAAGAAAATAGGAATTGTTTGTTATTATCTGATGACACTTAATAACAGAGTGTGACATTTGGTTTTCCATAATCCCAATCTTTTTAAAAACATAAGACAGCTCTGTGAGGTTGAAATTGAAAGTGTCACAAAGGGTGCAGAGTTAGAAGGCCTCTCTGTATCGGCTGTGTTTTCAAGCAACACTAGACTTTTTGTAATGTAATGAATTTATATAGGACGAAAACATTCAACAGTTTTTTTTTCAGACGAAGAATATGGTTTTTCCTTTTTTAACATAGTTGTAAAAATGAAACAAAATAAAAAAAAAAAACGGGCCTGTGGAGCGTTTATTGAAGATGTGGTTGGATGGAGGCCCAGGGTGACTGATGGGGGTGACAAGCTGGCCGGGCCCTGAGGAGAGGCTCCAAATGCTGCTTGTGTTCTCTCAGTTGCGTCCCTGACCCTTGTCCAGGTTGGACGGGCTCCAGCTGGTTCCCAGAGCGAGCTCTCCCCACTTTCACATCTGTAGTCCTCCTCTGTGCCAAGGCAGGCAACACTGACCAGCTAACCTTCTATTTGTGTTTGAGAGAGAGACGGAGAGAGAGACGGAGAGAGAGAGTGAGACAGAGAGAGAGAGGGCTGTAAACAGATAACATCAGAGCAAGGAGCTAGAATAAAGGGAGAAACAGCACACGGATCACGTGTTGGACTGTGAATTTAATGTATTCTGTGTGTGTGGTATCATGTGAAAGGACATCATTTATAGTCCATTGCTTTCTCTTGTTATTACTGTGCTGTGTGTGTGCGTGTGTGTTCGTGTGCCGAGCATGAGTGTGTCGGCAGACCCTTATCTGACACGAGGATTAACTGACTGAAAGGCGACCGCTGATTACCCCTGTCCTCTACCCGCTGTCGTCCTTCCCTTGTTTTTTCACAGATTGTCACCTAAGCGCGTCTACTCTGCTACTGTAAAACCAGAATCTGCAGACTCTACTGTACATTAACTTAAAGCACCATACCGGCTTGGCTGTCTTGCATGGTTTACTCCGTTCAGTACAAACGATGTATTCTTGACATTCCTGTCAATTATTTCCTTAAGCGTACCGTAACATTTTAGAATGACTTCCAAGCTTCAGGGCAGCCAGTGGTTTCCTTTAATTTGTATACACAGACACATAGAATACACTACACATGCAGTTTTAGTTTATTTGTTGAATTTTCTGTCATTAAGGGTGTAATCCTTAAGAATTTTATTTCATCTACCCCTGGGTTTGATTCTGTTTGTGGTGGACATTTTTTTAGCAAAAGATATTCAATGTATTGGTATTCAGTAAATTAATCGTAAACAGTAGCTTTCATTTTTAGCGGTGGAGTCTGCCATTCTTGCGCAGGATTCATGTCGCCTTCAAATGCTCAAGGGATTTTCAGGAAACGATCCGATATGTAATCCCGCATTAGTGTAATTTTATCTCTTTGACAGCCTCGCAGTTTTAAGTTACTGCCGAAGCAAACCGAACATTTCCTACCGCCGCCGCCGCTGCTTCACAATAAAGGTGTTCAACAAAGTGCACTTGCTGTTACCACGGTAACCGTGGGTGTTACCAAATCACCCAGGGCTGAAATCTAAAGGACTGTCATGTTAAAGTTTATAGTAACTTGATGCAGTAAACGCAAAATAAAACAAAACAGATAAAGAATAGAGGCCTTCCACATTTCCAACATGGGCCAACCGAGGTGACTGCAGGAACCCACTCATTCAGAAACACTTACACTGGTATTATCTGTATAAAAGTTGACCTTTCACAGTGAAGATATATTTAAAACATGCAACACAGTTATGCTATAACCTCACTGCACACCACCACATATGCTCAAATATAAAAAGCCATAGTATAATTGTATAATGTAAAAATGCTAATATGCAGCATCCCTACCAGGGGAAATTTCTCCACATTACGTACGCAATTACATTTTAGTTTATCCTTCACCGTGTGATTCAATTTGATTGTTCAGAAATACAATAAATACATGTCTTTGTCTCTGCATCTAACAGTTGTGCCAACTGATTTTATTATTAGGAATGAGCTCTATTGAATTTCCAATGAGTGAATAATTGATTATTGAACCGTCTCTGTTGGAACACAGGCCGCTCATTATACATAAAGCACATGTGCCTGCCTCTCGGCATAGCACATACACACAAATTCCCACTCCCAGCAGCCCAAACCGAGAATATATATTTGTTGTCAGTTCGAGCACAGCGCGGTCTGTTTTTCCTGTTATTGTGGTACTGTAGATCAGGCTGGGTATGTGGGTGTTCGTGTATTTCTGTCTCTGCGTGTAGGTTTGGCACTGTGTTTCATAGAAGTATACAGCTCTCTCAGCGGAGTCAGAGAGCTCCTTTACTGTAGATTAGAGTGAGGAAGGAAATTAGAGAGAGAGGAGTAGAGTGAGAGAGCGCAAGCAGAAAATGGGTCAGACATCTGAGAGCCTGGCGTTCCTTTTTCTGCGATGGGTGTCAAGACATTATCCACCTCTTTTTCTTCTTCTTTTTCTCACTGTCTTTTTTTTTCTTTCTTTTTCTCTCATGCACGTTGTTTTCTCTCCCCACTCTCCCCGGCCAAGGAAAAGTGCAAAGAGAGGAGAGAGTTATTATGCTTGGCATGTCTGCAGAGGACGGGCTTTAATTTGGACACGGCCCAGCTGATCAATCTGCACATTGGCTCGGTTACAGCACCGTGCGAGCGAGTGAGAGTGTGTGTCTGCGACCACATGTAACAGCTAAGCTTTTAAACTATGCAAACCGGCAGATTGCTCTAAAAGTAAAGCACACTGGATTAATCCCGCGTGGAAATGACTTATTCTCTACACAGAGCCGTGGAGGAACAATGAATTGGATTAGAGCTGAAATGAGCGTCGGTGG
Organism: Scortum barcoo; assembly: GCA_023238725.1. Taxonomy (NCBI): domain Eukaryota; kingdom Metazoa; phylum Chordata; class Actinopteri; order Centrarchiformes; family Terapontidae; genus Scortum; species Scortum barcoo. Next base: position 16,876,528 of record CM041542.1, read on the forward strand.
AATGTACACTGTAGCCGCCTGCAACAAAGTCAAGATGCAGGAAATCAAGTTTATTCTATGGCACGTGTGGCTTAATGTGTTGCCGTAGATTGTCAGATGATTTTGGAAATTAGCTCTTTCACGCACAGATGTACACGCATGTACTTTACACTTAAGTAACTCGGGGTGATTTGCATAATATGCAAACAGATGGACTTGATTCAGCGGGTGGTTTGGCAAAGTGTCAGCGAGCCTGCAACATTTCCTGTTTGAGGCATTTCTCTGGCACCGAGAGCACTTAGCCCACGTCTATTAGAAAGCCCTAGTCGTAGTTGTGCGACGGCAGCTCCCAGAAGCAGACTGCAGCTCAGGGTCCCCTCAGAATTCATTCAGCGGCGAACCCGCCCCCCCAAAGCAACAACATGATTCAGTGAGTGGGAGTCAAAGTGAAACAGTGCAGTTTATTTACTGTTTTGCTCTAAAGTGACAGGGGGTGGTGATTTTTTCAATTAATCATTTGTTGTGAGGCATCATCTTTTTTTTATTTTTCCTCAATGTATGGTCCTGTTTCATTTTGAAAATGAAACGCCTGAAATTTTGACAAACAGCTCTGTTCCAGGCGTCAGATTTGTCCAAAAAGATTAACAATAATTGTAGTCGAGTTTTGGGAGACGGTGTCATCTTTTTTTTTTTTCTTCTTCTTTTTTTTTTATTGTGAAGATTAAGCATGGCTGTCTTCCTACAGAGCGCTGGTCTGCGGGACTGGCATACCGACGTGTTAGAAATGATCTGTCAAACTCACAGGAGGTGAGAACACAGAGAGGGTGAAGTTGTCTTATTCTTGGCTTGACAAAATGAGCAGAGGTATCTAATTTACGCTTTTCATCAACAGTCCTACAGAAAATATGCTATCTCTCACTATTAAAAAGGCTCACGGCCAAGCTGACGAGCGGGCTTGTATAAATACCGAAGTGCTATTTAAACGTCCTTTTTTAGACTTGCTGAAAATAAGAGATACCATGAAACGCTGCTCAAACGCGGCAACAAACTGCAGTCTCGTGGTCTTTGACTCAATTTGAGCATTTCAAAGAGTCAGCATCAACGGTGGATTCATATGCGAAAATCTCGGGGCATAAATCTCAAACATTTTGTGTAGCTCGTCCAAGAATGCCGCTCGTAACGGGCACTCCTCCTTTCGGTTTTCTCAGTCACGTACTGTTTCAAAGGTGGTCTAAGAAAGATGGTTTGCCCCGAGCGTCCGTAAGTGTTTGCCATCTTCTGACGTGTCATTCGGTGACTTTGTTAATTGACAGAAGTTTATGTCGCCCTGTCAGCCTCTGCTGGAAAGGTCAGTAGATGCTTCCCGGTCTTTTTTTTCCACGCTTCTCTAAATATATATATTTATATTCTTAAATAACTCACTTGCTAAAAAAAAAAAGAGCAATTTATTTCCTGTGTGCTTTAAATACAAGGCCGGGGTCAGGGCGTTGTTAGCCTAGCTTAGTATAAACCCGAAAGGCAAAAGAGCTCAAAAGTATGCATGCCATCACCTCAAAGGCTTACTTATGAAAACAGTGTGTCCCTTTGCTTTAACACGTTCGCAAACAGAAATAATTACAGCACCTGAAACCAAACTCCCCCTGAAACCAAACATTGTTGTTTTTACATTTCTGCTTTGTATTTTCTAGTGTTTGCCCAGGGACTGCAGATGGAAAGCAGCTAGTGGCTATATCTGGCACAAAGGCTCTCATTACGGTTTTTTTTTGTGCATGGTCCTTGACGTATAGATTTAATTAAACAGGAAGGTAGATATCTGCAGATTAAATAGTGAGTTTAAGTTCTCTTTTTTTGTCCAGTAAAACAGAGATAGGCTAGCTTTTACTACTTGCTTCCAGTCTTTATGCTAAGCTAGGCTAGCTATATTAAGACACAGACTAATTCTTATATTATACCACATATTTTGGAGTATTCCTTTAAAAAGTATGACAGATACTAGGCGTCTCACTCAAAAGAAAGCGAATAAGTGTATTTCTTATATTTTAACGATTCCTTGAGGTAATATCCTCGTTTCAGGTTCTGGGGTGAGATGAGTCGCTGTTTTTCCCCCTCTTAAATCGAGAATGTGAGGCTGGCATTCATCGGAGTGGCTTCAGGGAACGTCTAATATCCTTTTTGTGCTTTTAAAACCTCGCTGTGGGGCCCATACCATTATCTGTCTCGGCCATCTGCTGAACCTCGCCATCATGCGTCAACCTATTGCCGTGGCTGTGTATTGTTGTGTACCTGAACCTGTCACAAGACCGGAGCTCATGTGTAGGAATGTTCTGTCATTGGCAAAGTAATTAAATCTCCCTCTTCTGGCTCTCTGCAGTGCACGGCGTTCAGGAAGAGCTCTTTCTGCCCCTTCTTCTGTCCCAGCGTCCGTCCGTCCCTCTTTCGGCGTTTTCTGCCAGTACTCGCTTGTCTCAGTGACCGTCAGTCGTCACACATCGCCATTGTTCAGTGGCAGGAATATAAATGAGAATGGCCCATATTTTGTCACACGGGATCTCTGTTCCCAGCTTATCTTCTATTTGTTCAAACATGACTGAGTAATGATGTTTAGTTATGGCATTATTCTGCGACGGGGTTTAAACACACACTGTCACCATGACAAATGTGGTGCAACATGTGTACAGTGTTAAGGTGCTTTGCAGAATAGGGCTGGATATTGTTTAAATAGTTTTTATACAAGTGCAGTGCTTAATAGTTACAGTAGTTTATACAGTAAAAATACTTTTTCAGTACCATAGTTTGGATTATATTGTGAAATGAAAAAAGAAAGTTATCTAATCTTAAATGTTATCTAAAAAAGACAAGAACTAAGTAAGATAAAACTTTTCAAATCATGGTCTGTGTGATCAAATAAATACTATATAAGATTATGCATCTGCCCATCTGATGGCAGCTTTCAGTGCTCGAGGTTTTGATTAAGGCACATTTTGGTCTTTACCGCAAAGGTATTGAGGTTGTGGTGCTCAGCCCCACTGCAGAATAACAGTTTTTTTTCAGATGTTGTGTCGGAAAAGGACTGACTCATTGATGTAAATTTCCTATTTGCGATGCTAACCTGCACCGCTCTCTTGAAATAAAACCGAGCATACACTGTAAATGGGCTTGAGTGCTCTCAGGTCTGACATAGTCTCTGTTGCTTTAAGAGACCTTCACCTGAGCACTTATTCCTATGGAAGGGGTCAGCCGTGGAGTGGAGCCTCCGTCTCGTGGTACTCAAATATGCAAATGTCATTTGACAAATCAAACAGGTCCCACCAGTGGAGGGAAATTGAAAATGAGAAATCACTATGAAAGGGAGCGTTCAAACTCTGACCTCTCCAGCGCATTCTGTTAAAAATTAAAGGCTCTTAATAGGCTCCACTGCCTGTGAAAATGTGAGCTAGCATATACTTTGGAAATTAACCTGGTTAAGAGGTTTCTGTAGCCAAGATGAGATACACAATATTTGTTGTTTTTCAATATTTACCTTCATTATTTGCCAAAAGGGAGTACCTTACAGTTTATAAAGTCTCAAAAGTCCATCAAAAGGGTGTTTCTTTAAGGCAACATGGAATCTGTTTGGAAGAAAGAAGAGCATACCATAAGCTCATCTAATTTACCTTAAAAATCTAATAGATTTCTGCTTACGAGGAACTGTGTTCTTTTGTTTTCACTGAGGGTACTTTCTCGAAAGCCTTTAGTGCCACCACAAACTACTATCACAGGCTTAAAATAAAACCCCTTTGAATGCATTAAATGCCAAATACAGATTCGGGATGTGTCTACTGACGTTGATTTGCGGCAGTTCTGAGACAAAATCTGATACCAGAAAGGCCACCAGTTCTGTTGCATGTTTCTTTTGATAACGAGCCGCCACGTCTGTTTGTGTTCGAGGAGAAGAATTTATTATCTTCTCAATGCAAAGATAGGAGTGTGTGTGTGTGTTGCCTGCCAGGTCAGGTAGGGAAGGTGAGAATGTCATGGTGCTTGGCTGAATGTCATCCGATAATGATGCAACCTGGAAAGATTTATCTAGTATGCCAAAGACGCAGAGCAGTGTTATGTAATGATAGTATGTGTAGATATGTATCAATGGATGTGTTTTTTTTTTGTTTCAGTCAGAGCTGAAACTAAACTTGGTGAATAACAGGAAATTAATCAGATGCATTGTAAACTTGTCTTCACCTGTCACAAGCATTTGTCATTGGTGTTAACATTTTATAACTACATGTGTGGTGTGATTGCTTCCTATCAGTACGTAACCTAGATAAACAGTCCAAGGTTGGATACAAAATGTATACAGATATATTTGAAATTATATATGTGATATATAATGATTAGAGCTATGATTAGATCGAGGATATTTTTACATTTATAATAGTAAAGATAACTAAAATTAGCCTGTTATTCACACATATATTACAAATACTAAATTAAAAATGCCAAAAGTAAAGTAAAAATGAAGTTTTCTGCCTCATTAATACATTAACATTAATGTTTAAAAAATACATTAACGTATTAAAAACATTAATAAATGTTCCTGGGTCACGTCATCTTTAGTATTTTCAGTAGCGCTGTAATGACATCTTTAGTAAGGTACATTACTATTACTGTCAGCTAACACACAGAGGTAGGAGGTTTGTAGTGCCACTGACTTTTTTTAGTTATTTTATTATGCAGTTGTGCTTTTTGAAGACTGCTAACGCTATGTGAGGATTTCAGCCGATGTTGTGCACAGTACTGTTTCTTTCATGTTGTGACAGACTTGATGCAGGTTTTATGATTTGGGATCACAGTGACCCAGCAGGAGATTATCGAGTCAACACTAACACAGGGTTTTTTTTTGGAAAGATTTTTTTTTGCTGTTTCGATTCATGTCTTACGTCGGCCTTACACTGATACAGCTGACTCTCTCACTCTCGTATTAAAATAAAATAAAAGCCACTTTAGTTGCAACCCTTCTCTCACTGTCTGTCTGTGAATTATGTTTGTTGATAGCTATGCGTTCATGTTACTGTGTGTGTACAGCATGCTTGCATGTTTATCTGAATGTGCGCATGTGTTTATGTGCGCGGAAACCACAGATGTGAGACATTATTCAATTTGCCTCTGTCAGTCACTTAATTTGATGTAACACAGAGAGGCAGATTTGGTCCTGTTCAGTGTAAGATGATTGGATGTGATGTACAATGTAACATCAAGTGCTCCAACAGCACAACAAGGCTACAGATATTATAGTCATAGCTATAGGTTAACTTTTTTTGTTTTTAGTTATGCTGGTTCACACATATTTTGGCTGTTAGGCAATATTTGGCTCTATTTTTTAAGGCATGACTGGTAATATTCACTCCTGTTTCCAGGATACTGACATGTTGAGATGAAGTATGAGTGATAATACTATTCAGCTTGGCCAAGCTGTCTGGTTAATATCACCTGAAGCCTTTCTTTTATTGTGTTAGTACCACAGGTATAACTAATAGGCCTTGTTGAATGAAAAGTAAAGTAGCCAAAGAGGTGATTAAGGGAATACCTGCACCAAGCAGAAATCCCTTTTCATCAGTGCATTCCTGAACAGATACTGTGTACTGCTGCCCTTTTGAAAGTCTAGCAAGGTTCATACTATAAACTCCCTTTGATTCCTCTGGCCAGCCTAAGCCTTAAGTTAGACACTTCATTTGGCCAAAGGATTAGACTACTAAGCCTTTTAGTGGTAAGCTGGTCACATGAAAATCTAACATCAGTTTGCATAGACAAGAAAACCTTGCACCTCCTTCGGGGATTTTCCCCTCTTGAACTCTTGAGACTCCTCCCATGTCATCTCTGGCTTGGCAGTACATGCATGCATCAGTGGCCATGTGGATTTCCTTATGCAGAGCTGGAGCTATCTGTGGGATTTGGCTAGCACATGTCCCGCGGGATCACTTTGTAAGCCTTTTCACTCTCCGTAGTGTTTGGCCTGGTGGATGTTTTTGTTTTGTTGGCAGAGAAATAAAGGAATCACAGATTGTCTATTCTGATTACAGAGTTCCCTGAGACCTGCGCTGGGATAAAAGCTTGGATCAGATTTAAAAAAACAACACTGAAGTGAAGACAACTGACCACCAAGGTAAGAGATGTTTCATAGCACTGTTCATACTTCCGGAGCTTGACATGTTTGCTCTTATGTCACTCAATATCCCTGTTTCCCTGCCTCTGTATACTTAATTAACTGTGAACCTACATTAGTGGGATCTGTCAGTGTATAGTTACCACGATCCCTTGATAGTGTCACAAAGTCAAAAGACTGGTGGCGAGGTGGGGTTGGTTTTATTTTTCTGTGCTGGAACACAGTGTCTCATTTCGACAGGTGCAGATATCAGATTTTATTTCTGAGGGGGATACTGTATGTACAGCACATCTGATCTATACAGAACGTAGGTACAGCTGACATGTTAGTCAGCTTTGCTCGCTGGTTGCCTGTCAAGACTGCCCATTAAATTGGTAAATGATGAAAAATACAATATGTATTAGTGCAGTATCCAAATGCCAAAAGGCTGCAGCTCCCGCCACCACCCTGACGTGATGTATGTGTGCAGCCTTCTCTCTCTGCCATCTGAACAGCACGAGGGTGGTATAAACAGACAACAGGTTTCTTCATTTACTTATCAAATTGCATGGCAGAAAACAGAAACTCATTCTCTGTGATTCTAAGGCATCTTCACAAACCCTTCCTACACCTATTTTTGAATATGGGTAATCAAACAAATCACAGTGTCGGTGAGATAACATAATGTTTCAGTCCCTTGTTATCTTCTCTGATCCCTCCTGCACCTTTGTGCTGTAGAAGTTAACATGTCCACATCCCTGCTCCTCACGTGGATTGTGAAAGATCGCAGTCACTGATATTAAATGGACACACTGGAATGAGCCTGATGCTGCAACAGTCAGCACTATTCCCAAAGAACTTTATCTTTCACAGTGTTGAAGTTACACTTTTCCCTTTCGTCATCACTGTTATCCACAGGCTGACATGCTGTGCCTCACTGACAGGTCACACCTTTGCTTCACAGCAGTGTTCCTGTTGACTGATGAGCCTTTTCATATTGCATTTTCACCCTTTTTGTGTGCACTCATGATCCAGCACTGCACTGCGTGTTGACAGATGTGCAGCAGGATGCAGCAGTTATTGTTAGGGCTGGGGGTGTGATGGCAATTTATTGAGTCTGAATGCAGTATTGGACCCATATGGTATTTATATAAAGAAACTCAGACTCAAAGACTCAACTGAGATCTGTAATCACCTTTTGTTGGCTGGAAAGGCAGACACAGTTTTGAGTGGCAGCCTAAATAATGTTCTCAAGCTGTGTCTACAACCCGAACCTGAGATGAACAACATGTAAAATGCTTATTAAATATGTATCTGATGCATTGACATAACAGCTGTAGACACATTGGAATAACAGGTGTTGCCTACTGACTTTTGCATACCTTACTTTGATGAACTACTTGCTCCGACTGCTGGCGGTCCCAGTTCAGAACCATGAGTTGACAAGCTTAAATTATTGATAGGACATGAGTGAAAGTGTAATCTCCAATCAACCATCATGGTCCAGTACAAACAGAGGCTTGCACCAGAGTGCCAAATTTCATTTTGGACTTTTGCAAGTTGCTCAGGGCCACAACAATTTTCTCTGTATCTTATGTGTCATGTAAGTTTTTTCTTTTCTTTATTTGCACCCTGCCTCTCTGTAGGAAGCTGGATCAACAACAACTTGTTTGGGGTTTGGGTCCGCAGTGCCATGCGGACCCAAACCCCAAACAAGTTGTTGTTTAATAAGATTCGAGAGGCATGCTCATTGATGATGAGAGATGATGAGATTGAGAGATGTTTGCATGTATCCAAACTATATTTGCAGCCTCACGGCATTAACATTTGTTAGCCACGGCTGATAATCTGTTGCCATTTGTAAGCTTAATCAGTGAAAGTGACGGTTATCGTGGGCTGATAATAAGAAGAAGCTGCCTGAACCCGCTGAACTTTGATGATAAAACAACAAGATCCAAAAGAGAAACTCACTGCATTTATGGTAGAATTTGTTTTTCTGTTGTGGTGTGCAGAAGAACTTAGCAATTAAGCGACCTTTTCAAGCGGCTAGTACATGAATCAAAACAAAGTGGCTTCTGTCAGAGGGATGAGAGGTGACCACGGACGCTGCGCCGACACACACGTCCCGCCCTCGTGCTTCTCAGGTGGCAGAGAGAACGAGCCGAGCCACTCCCTGCCCATCTGTCATGCCCATCAGGGGAATCACTTTCCCGCTCTGACACACACGCTCACAAACACGAGCGAGTTCACACACACACATGTGTACATACGCACACACACCCCCCACCTGGACACACATTCACAAACACAAATACAAACATGCACACACACATAATCAAATGGACAAATATGTACAAGCATCCACATACACACTGACAGTCGCAGACAAATACAAACATTTGAATTTATACACAGATAATCTCTAAGCTCTGCTGACATTTATCTCCAGCCAGGGAGTGCTGGGGATCCGTAAAGCAGGATGGGCTGAGAGCCAGCGGTTGAATTACTTTTATTCTCCGACAGTTTGACTCACCACCTGGCCGGGTAATCCCAGCGCACGCTTTTGGACAGCTACCGTACTAAACCTCAGTTTCAATTTGAGTGAATTGAATTTCTCAGATGGCCATTCAGACCCTGCCTGGCACTAACCGGAAGAAGTAAGCTTTATGACCGTTAATGCTGTGCAGAAGACAGACACAGTGACATTTAGAATGAAACCATTACAGTCAGACGGATGTGCGCGCGAGCTGGCGCTATATTAATGCTGTCTCCTTTGTTGTTTGTGACATTTGAATAAGCATTCTTTCTCTGTAATCAATAAACTAACTTAATAACCTGCCTTGAGGCTCTTGGATGTCTAGACAGAACAAAGTATCGGTAGTTTTGTTTTTACTCTGCAAAGAAGGCAGGGATTAATTTTGAAAGATAATTACCAAGCATGCTGCTAAATGAGATTTCCAGGAACTGAGGAAACAATAAGTGAATGGCGACACTGGCTAATACCAGGCCGAAGTCATTTGTCTTTGTGCAGCTTAATACATGGTAGTTTCAGTGCTGTGATAGGTTGCTATACCTAGTGAGGAGGCTTGGCTGGGTCGCAGTGCAGTGGCGGAGGCGTGACGCTGTAACGTATTGGGCTTTTTGTTGTGAAGGGCAAGTGCTCTCTGCTTTCTGCCATATGGTTTTATTGCAGTGCAGGATAAACAAGGTGCAGCTGTAATGTTAGGTTGCAGCATCGTAGAGATGGAGTGGGTGGTATTTTATGAAACTGCGGTTTCTTGGACAGCTCTCTCATTCACTGAAAGGAAGTGGTTTTTGCCTCATCTCAGCAAAGCACAAAATGTTCCTCTTTTGCAGCTCTCTGTTGACACTGTGTTATTTCATTCATTCTTACATGATCACATCAACGTGCGAATTAAAGGAAGGCTCTGTTTGGGGTCAGAAGAGAAGCTGGAGCAAAAAAGTGCAAACCGCAGTTGGTGGAGATTTGAGAGAGGGGGGGTAGCTGTGGCTTGTGAGAGAGCGTTTAGAGCGGGTTGCTCGCTGATCAGGAGGTTGGCGGTTCGGTTTCTGGCTCATAACATCAGCCATGTCAATGTTGCAGTCTAGTTCACCACATGGAACCAAGTAAGTTTAAAGGACTGATGTGTGCAACCTTCAGACGGACCATTAGAAATTCATGCCGTCTCAGTACACAAGTATAAGAAGAAGTCATGGTCAATGCTGACACTCATTTCAAATCTTCTGCAGCTACACAGCTTCATCGCTTTTTTTTTTTTTTTGACAGAGCTGACTTTCTTTCTTCAGAGTACATTTCTGATGCTGTGGAAGCCCTTTGTTTCATCACTCAGATACAGAAAGGAAGACGTCAGACACAGGATTGACATAGTGATTGCACTATGTGGAGTGATGACAGCTAAAATGTTTGCAAGAAAAAAAAAAGCAATCGGCCGTCTGAGTGGCTCGACCCTTTGACCCCCGCCGCTTTAGCCTGCGATCACAGCTCTGACAAGTAACGTTCGTGTTGCATATCGCCAAGTTCCTCCCCAGGCCCTCTGAATCGCCGGGCGCTGCACCAGCAGCCAACTGGATATCATGGTGTGAAACAGATATGATTGTATCAAATGCTATTCAGTTTCAAGTTAACAATGAGTGACTTCTTTTAGCAAACCAGATGAGGCACGTTTTTCTAAGTTCACAGGTTTCACTGGGAGCTCCTGTTTCCTGCTGCTGCAGTGACAGGTAGTCTGACAGGAATACAAATGTCGAAAGCTTTGATGTTTTTTTTATTTTTTTGGTGGGTATTACCCTTTATTATTATTATAGATAGGACAGCTGAAGACAGACAGGAAAGGGTGGGAGAGAGAGGGGGAAGACATGCAGCAAAGGGACCCCAGCTGGGAATCAAACCAGGGTCCGCTGCAGCCCAAGGCCTCATACATGGGCACACGCACTCTACCACCTGTGCTCCCGAAAGCTTTGACGTTTTAATATAATTACTTACTGAAACATTTCTGCTGCCCTCTGAATTTATAGTTCTGTTTACAACAAGAGCCCATTATACTTTATTTTCTTAGCTGTACTATAGCTTGTTCCAAGAAAGCAAAATGTTTACAAAGACATCATTATTGTCAGTTAAAGAGACAGTACGTCAGATTTAAAAGAGACTCCCTTTTCTTTATTGCTCAAATTCTGTTTACTTATCTTTCATGTAAACTGTTGTTGTCTCGATGCTGTCTGTCAAACTGTTGGTGTCTGTCAGCTTAGTCCATTAAATTTTTGCTGTGACTACCTGTCAATTGTCAATTGTGGGGATTGTCTACTATTTTCTGTTTTTCCATAAGTGACTTGCAGATCTTTGGACTGTTTGAAAATGTATCTTGTGCTTTCAAAACTTGTGACAGGCGCTACTTTTCCTGCTAGCCTTTATAGACTAAGCTAGTAATCAACAGAAAAAGTGGTCAGTCAGTGACTGAAATAGACGTTAGTTCCAATTTCGACCACGATACAATGAAAGATTTATTCAGTGTATATATATGTAAGTAGTCACTTTTGTCTGTTGTGTCCATTTATGTAAGTTGTAAGTGCAACCAGCTAATCAGTCATTAGTCATTAGTGAAACAAGTTCCTCAACCTGAAACAACGAAATAGGGCCTTTTTCATTGCCCTCCTTAAACATCATCAGGGAAAATGGGTGTTAAAAGAGGATTCACAAATGTTTTCAGATGTGTGGTTAAGGATTGTGGGAAAGAGATCATAGTCATGTTTTTGTTTTTTTTATAACAAATATGTTATTGTTAATATAATATATTTTCATTGAATACAAGAAAAACAAGATGAGTAATCATGGTCAGGGGTAAGAAACAAAGAAGCAAAGTTGACTTATTGGCATGTGAGTAGTGAGCTTCTGTGCACAAGTAGGGACAGCCTCCCTTTGTTGAGACTGTAGTTACCCCCAAATTATTTTAACACACTATTTCTGACTGTCTGGATCATAAATCATTCAGATTAAAAGAATCGTAAATACATTTCAAATAAATTCATAACAAAGACAGCATTGAACTTTGTGCACAACTATCGCTGGAAACCCCTAACAGCCCTGGTTACACACTGTGCTTTAGTGAGTCACTTTATGTGGCCGGTCATGTGAAAAGATCTGATGAATCCCCCTTTCTCTCCACAAGATTTAATGCTAAAAAGCCTAAATCCGGTCACACTTCAGCAAGTCATGCTGGTGTCCGTGATCTGCTGTTAATAATGACGAAGGATCTGCTGGATATGCTCAACATGTAGAACTTGCAATTGTCAACCAGTTCTTGCTTTTACATTTTGTCCTCCTTTCTCTCCCTACACCAGCCCCCCACCCACCCTCCGCTTCATCTTGCCCCAAGGCGGTGTCAGTTGAGGCGCAGAACAGGTGCAGCGGAGAGTGATATGAACACAAGCTCTTGCTCAAACAGTTGGCCTCTCACCACATTATGTATGTCATATACAGTCCAGTCTGCCACTGCACGACCATTCGCGTGGAAAGAGAAAACAGGGTCAAAGTACTCGACCACACCAGATGCCCTTTCTCGTTTAATACCGTTCTGGCCGTGTTTGCTCTCACTCGCCCTGTCACGGTTCAGCCATATGGGATTATAGATGAAGACACCATATATGGAGCAGACTAAGACCTCACAATGTCTTTTACCTCTGGCTGAGGACAAAAAATGCAGAGCTAGTTTACAAGTTTTAATTAGTAACTCATCAGTGCGATCAACTAGTGCTGCAAAATGTATCTGGGTTGGAGAGAAAGTGGCTCGTTTTATTGCACGCACTCTGAGAAAGTACACTACAGGCCAAAAGTATTTGGATATTTGGAAAAGTATATGGATGTATTTACTACATGATCAGACTTTGCTTTCATTGATATGCACCATTTTCCTCAATTTACCTTTGATGTTACCAGACCATTGATGAATAAATGTCAACAAAAGAAAAGAAGGGCTTAGTTGTTAGGGTCGAGTGATTTGCAAGAGTCACAACTTCAGTGCAAAAGTAAAAAAACAAATCACAGTTTGCATTATTCACTTTAACTCTTTGGCTTTTGAGAGTCTGCATACAAAAATCCCAATAAATCTCAACTGCATTCAAATCTCTGACAAACTACTGCAGAAATGGCTAGAAAGAAGCAACTGAGTAAAGAAACAAGAGAAAACAAGAAAGCAAAGTAATAGTAAATAGTTCTATACTGGGTGTTAATGACTGGAGGCTATATAGTGTATCTGCGTTAACTAGGATCTGATAGTGTGCACTGTGGCAAACGATAATCTCAACCCAGAGGTGCGGACGTAAAGAGTTGGTGTTAATTTCAAAGGTCCCCTCTGCTCAAGAAAGGTTCCCTTTGTGGCCACGGACTTCTCTCTCTGTGAGAGTCAAAACAAAAGCCACTATATCTGTAGTCAGCACGTTTATTATGCCCAAATTGCTGTAAACATGGTTTCAAAGTTCTGGATACAGCAAACATTTCCATAATGAAGACCAGATCGCTATTCCTAGAGGGACAAAGACAGAGAGAAGAAGAAGAAGAAAAAAAAAACATACTCAAAGACCAGAAAAATTTGAGACTGGGGGGAAAACAGAGCAGAAACGGAGAGTGGTGGGCAGCATTTACCAGTTTAGAGAAGGGCATTCCAGCTCTTTTGTTGTCAGGCCACAAATATTCCAGTCTTCCCCGCTCCTACTCGGTTGCCACACAAATGAAGTGAACTCTCAAGGACTCCAATAAAGGCGGAGAAGAGGGAAGGGTATTAAACGCCTGGGGTTAGGAACGTCGGCTCGCTGCATACAGTGGACACTGTTGTCGCTCGCCACGTGGTCTGCTGTGACACTGAGCACAGTCTGGTTTGAGTTTTAGACAGACATGTGGATAAGTGTCAGGTGGGGGGGGTTGAGGGGTCGGCCTCTTTGCATAGACACTATTAAAGACAGTGAGGGAAGCAACAGTTAACATAGATTTTTTTTTACGTAAATCCCACCTCCCCATGCACACAGGTGAACGCATGCACAAACCTATGCAGTATATCTGAATGAGTGTTTTCTCACAGTCCTCCCAGCAGGTACAGAGGGGGATGGGCACAGGAATGCATCAGGTCGCCTTTTGTACTGTATTTGGATGAGTTCCAGATCAGCGAACCGCGTTCTGCACCTTCTCATTAAAGATGCAATTCTATAAGCTATCGGGCCGGTCTCAACATGCCACGATGAGCTAAAGCCATTTTGGGGCATTTCCCCTCCGCCTCTCCAGGCAGCGGTCTACTACACTTTTACAGAGAATGTAATAAAGTTTGATAAAATTCATACCTTTATATTTAACTTGATGGTTGGTTGAACATTAAGTGAGCTTCGGCTTTAGTCTCTGCCAGCATGAGTAGTATCATTAATAACATCAGCCAGCACAGAGGCCAGACGTATGACTCATATTATCATACAGTATTAGTCCCAAATGACTTAAGAGCTCTCCTTCTCTCCTTTTTACTTTCTCTCATTTCAAATATTCTACCTGCTTCTTCTCTCTGACATTATTGTTGCTTTGTGCCTCAATGTTATGTTACTTTCCTTTGTCACTTTCCTTTTTTTTTTTTTTTTTGTTTGTTTGTTTGATCTCGCTCCATGCTGCCAGCTGAGGCGTTATCTCTATTACATAAATTGCCCACGTGCCTTTTGGCAAAGCACCCCCGTGTGTGGAGCCTCGGCCAAGTCTGTCAAGGTTAGTTTAGCTGAAATTGTGCCAGTGTGGTTTGACACACCTGTGTGTGTGTGTGTGTGTGTGTGTGTGTGTGTGTGTGCGTGTGTGTGTGTGCAGTGTGTGTGTGTGTGTGTGTGTGTGTATGTGAAGGTGCTGTTGCTGAGTATTTGGCTGTTTGTCAGACAGGCCTGCAAGACACAAATATCCTCTTTTCTTTTTGTTGAATACTTTTAAGCGGTTTGAAATGTTGAATCTTCTGCTATCCTGTTGAATTACCGGATGTAGGTCAAGTAAAATGACATCTGTGATTTTGTTTGACAAAGTGCTTATGTCATTTTACATTATCTTTCACGAGCAGCAGTATGCTATAGTGTTCTCAGAAAATGTGCATTCTCAGCCATGACCTTTGACCTCGATGTACTGTCTCGCAGTCTGAGCAAGGGTGCTTAGGTCATATCAATCAAGTGCCATGTTTTATAATGTTCCTGTGACCTTACCTTCTCCTTGACTTTTCCTTGTCTGTACGGATCTGGAAGATCGACTTGACAGTTTTCAACATTGTGCAGCTCAGGGTTAACACTTTCTATTTTGAATTTAAACAAGTTTGCCTTTGAGCTGCACAGCAGAGAAGAAAACATAGTTTTGATGTCATCTTGAGACAAATCCCTCAGCTTCTTCATAAGCAGTGAAGTGAGCGCCTTACTTTGACAGCACCCAGGGTTATTTCACTGGGGTACAGTGACATTTTCTGTTTAACAGCTTTGAACCCCAGCTTGAAATAAAACTGGTTTGTAACATCTCGAATAGAGTCAATCGCTCAGGGTGGTAGAATCAGTGGTGGTTTGATCCCTGGCTGCTCCTCTGTGTGTGTGCGTGGGGCAAAAGATGTAAGCTGCTTTGGACAAAAGTGTGTTCATGTTTGGGCTGCAACTAATAATTATTTGAATGATCAGAAAATCTGTTTATTATCTTCTTGATAAAGCGAATATTAATTTAGTTTGTAAAAAGAAAAGATATTCAGTTCACTGCCATCAAGGTTTAAGAAATCCATCAAATATCCCTCTCTGAGGGGCAGACTTTTTATAAATCTTCTGCTTTGTGTGTCCCTTTTTATCCTAAGCTGTGTGTGTCCATCTGTGTCCATGCATACATCCCTAACTATATTTGACTTTATATGTGCGTCCTTTTCTGCTGGTATTCCTAAGTGTGTTTATGTGTCCTTGTGTGGCGTCTCTGAATGTGTTTATCACTGTCTGTGTGTCCCTGTGTAAGTGTGTGTGTGTGTGTGTGTGTGTGTGTGCACGCCTGAGGCTGTGTGAGTCCATTTATCTATGTGTGTGTATGTGTGTGTCCTCCCCATCTCGATAATTCCAACACACTCCATACGCTCATGCACACAACAGTGGGAGACTGTTGCAGTGGCATGTCTGGGGATGTGGTCTGGAGAGGCTTGTGTTTTATGGAACATACTGTACTAAGCTGCACCGCTGCAGTAAAGGTGCTATAAATAGCAGGTGCTGATAAAGAGGAAGAAAAAAAGGGGGGGGCGTGAAGCCGATTCACCAAGCCGGTTCCTGTTTTAACACTCAACCATTTATCTAAAGGATCACTGCAACTCCAGGCTGAGCTAACACCAAACACATAAGGGCATACAACCAAGAACAGAATTAAAAGGACCAGTATTCTTAGATTTACTCTAGATTTATGTGTTTATATAAAGGGTTAGGGTTTGGGTTTCAAGACTTGATGTATTTATGATTTTCATTAGGGAAGTAACATATACAGTCATACAGTCTAAGTGTGTACACACTGCAACCACATCTGTCACCATCACGGTGGTCTACTAGAGAATCGTCTGTCAACAAATATAACCAATGTTTATCAGTGCGTCTAGAAAAACAAAGATACAGGTTCAAGAATATTGGTGTAAAATTCATTAGTGTTAAAGCTTGTAAAGGAGAAGTTTGACGAGGCTGGCCGCTTTCCCACATTTAGGTAGCACAGCGGGAAACCCTGGCCTTGACTGTTCAGGGATCAGGTTTGGACCCAATTTTAAACAGAACTGTGGAAAACTTCCCCAAAAATCAATGTGCATAAATCAATTTTTTTAAAAGATGACTGGTCCAAGGTAAGTCAAACTTGCTTCAAAATAAAATTGAATAGAGAATTCGACCAATGTGGCTGAATTTCAGAAAGAGAGAGATCATCAACGCTAGAGCGGTTTGACGTGTGAACTGCCCTTTACAGTTCACACATCTCATCTCTAAAAACATGTTGCATTAGTTATATGCATATCAGTGGTATGGTGGTAGTAGTAGTACATAAGGGTAATAGTAATTAATAGGATTTTTTTTTCTAAATATTGTATAATGTAGCAGTATAGTGTATCAGGTGGGATCATTTTTTTCAAAGCTACACCTGGGTAAATAGCCACCAGCAAGTCACTTTTATTTGTTGTCTGGTGAATCTTTTGCAAAGGCAAGTTTTCTGGTGCTTGAGCAAGAGAAACGAGAGGAGTCTTAACCCCACAGTGGTTGACTCATTCTCAGGAAGAGGAGTTTCACAGGTTCTCAAACAAATTGTTTGCCCTCTGATCCAACTTGCTATAATGGGGCTTGTATGGATGGATGAAGGCAGGCAGCAGTGTTTGCTTAGCCTTAGATAAAGGTGAAATGCATCTGAATGGGAGAAGGGAACTGTAGCTCTCACTAGAAGACCTGCAACCTCCCTTATGTTATCATAGCATGGAAGGCAAGGTGAGATTTTCCGCCTTTCTTTGTGTCGTGTTTTGTCTATGTATGTGGTGCCTTTTTCATAATATTTGCTAATTAAACATTGCAAATTCGTCCAAAGTGCTAAAAAGTATTTAAGAGACAACTCCTGAATGTTACACCACATCAATTTCTAAAACGCCATTGGCAGTTTTTTCTCTAGCTGCCTTCTCCAAGAAACCTTGACTTGAAATGACAACCTAGGTGGGCAGCGATTTGTTTAATTTCATCTTGAGCATCCATTAGGCATTCTGAGACACCATACATGGCGCATATTTCTCCTCCAAACGCCTGCGCAATCAAGGCTTTAAGAGGCTAAATCAACAGCTGACATCCAACCCTCTTAAAAGTCACTGTGACCAGTTTTATGACCTTGCTTTTCTTCATTTTCTTTTGTCTTCTCAGTCTTCTCAGATTCCCTCTCACCTACTTTGCTCACATCCTTGACCCTTATCTCGCCTCTTCCCTTTTTTTCTATCCTGTGCAAAACACGCCTTGAAATATCTTCCATGCTAACACACAGCGTGCATGCACACACACACACACACACGTATGTACACATGTGAACCGTTGGATATCTGTTTGGCTCCATGCACACACTGCACCCCCGATGTTCCCATTTAGAATTCTCCCATTCCCAGAATCTTGTTTCACCATAGCAACACCAGCATGTTTGCTCTCCACACACACACACACACACACACACACACACACACACACACACACACAGCTATTTCATATTCACCACATTCCCTTTTTTCCCTCTCTTCTTTTTTTATACGCCAGCTCCGAGCTGTTTTTTATGGCTGCTGCGACCCATTACCCCCCCACCACCACTCGCTTACTGTGTTCCTTCAGGAATTTTGGCCCAGGTTCAAAAATCCTAAATCAACTACAGGCTGCTACAGCACTGAGGGCCCCTTCGCTCCGCGTCTGTCACCCCACATGTTGACCCCGGGGAGTGTCTGTGGGGAAAGGGGGCTGACAGTCAGACCACTGACAACCTGTCCCAAAAGGTTCTGTTTTGATTGCTGGATGGCTGTCTCTTTCCTCCACCCTGTCTGTCATTTTATCACTCTTTTCCTTCCAATTTGTCTTGTTCTTGTCACTACCTGATAAATTGTCCAGCAGCGTTTAACTAGCCTTTATGACCCACATCACTCTCAGTCTCCCTCAGACGTGGTAGATTTTGTGGCCTCCTGTTAAAATCTCTTTATCTCTCACTATATTTTGCATGCATCTATATAGCAGGCACACACAGTATGCTTGCAGGTTACATTTAATAACGTCTTAGTACAGAAATTAAGTGAAGTATAGTCCTTAGCCCTCTGGATAAATGAATGAAAGAACATAATATACAACAAGAGAAGGGAAAAAAGGGCAGCCCAACACAGAAGAGAGTCATCTTATTTCTTAGTAAAGTATAATCAAGGGATCCCCCAATTCTCTCTGCTCTCTCAGATACCCCAGATGCTGTAAATCAAGTGCTTCAGCATTATTATAGAAGAAGAAAATTGTACAAAGTATGCCAGACTCTCCAAAACTAATCAAGCTTATATTGTGTGAAGTACTTTTATCTTTCCTAAAACAAGGCCACTAGGGCGTTACGCAAGCTTTCCGATTTTTTAGGGCTTCATCAATCATTTTGCTTTTAAGAAGCAAAAATTAAGCCAAGATCTTTCAAAGTTTGTGGTCGTAAAGCCCAAATTTTGTTCTGCATTTATATGCACACGTGTGTCACCCGATTTTTGGCAGCTTCTCTTTAGTTTTGTCTCTGCTCTAGCTTTGTTTCTTTTTCCTCCAGAGTTCATCCCTCCTCTGCCTTTCTCTTTGGTAAGAGAGAAATAACTACAGTGGAAAGAAATTTGTTCTACAGATGTCGTCTATCCTGGAGCCCGAAGCTTAGTCGAAGAGAGGATTGCTTCCTCTGCCTCCCCGTCATTTGAGCCCCCCCCCCATGACTCATCAGCCTTGCCTCTACCTCTGCATGACCCTCTTGTCTCATTTGCTCATCCACTCTGTGTCTGTTTTTACTCTCCAATACATCATGTCCGTCTGGTTTTAACATGCTGATTAACAAACTGCCTTTAATTGACTCACTGCACTGACGTGGTGTAAAGCTAAGATCTGCTAAGCTCTGTCAACACAGGGGTCCTTCTGCTCTGCTTTTATGTGGGTCCATATACATAAGACTTAGTGTGTATAGAGCTGCTCGAGACAGCTTTCAAGTGTTTCTGTGCATGTGTGAGATGCTCAGATGACAAGCCTGTTGTGCATTAGTCCAATGATTTAGTGAGTTTGGCTGCGGCGCCAACCTCACCCCTTCCTCCCTCCACTCCCTCGCTGCTCCATTCCTCCACAGTGAGCCTCTTTGGTTGTCCATTGTGTTTGGTCTGGTTCAGATTCCCAGTTTGGTGGCTCCTCTGAAGGAGGGGAGCACATGTGCAGAGCGGATGTGTTGTCTTGCGTGTTCGCAGCAGAGCCAGCTCCCTCCCAGCTCCCTCCCAGCTCGCTGTCATGTTGAAAACTGGAGCCTAATATTTTTAATGCCTTTTGTATTGTTATGTCACTGCGGAATAGCACCTGTAAACACTTAAAGTACAGTCTAGTGATTACTGCTCTCATCCACGTCTAGAAATAAGATCAGAAATAATCCCCTGGCGCCGAAATGAGTCAAAAAGACAAAATGCATGGAGTTTATGATTACCATATTTTCGATGGGGACTTAGTCCCGCTAATACACATGGCTTTTTATGGCTGTGCATCAATTTAGTGTTTCTTAAAGGCATCAAACATATTTAGGGATTGAAAGTGTTTAGGAAGAGTGAATGTGGCTTGATGAGCTTTGGACATCACAAGTTTTCTGTCGAGGCACATCCTTTGTTACAGGAAAGTGATCCTGGTCTCTGTTTTCAACTGGCAAAGCTGTCCTAATCCTTTCATCAGCCCCCTCTGTTCTCAGTCAATTTACAGTGAATGTAAACTCCAGCGTGTTTATCCAGTCTAAGCCCGTTGTGGTCTATCTTGAAAACCAAACATGGGTAACAGACCTTTTCTAACTGGGTTAGGAATCACATTTTTTCCCCGTCATTATTACATTAGAGGTTGTATTTTTTGATCTGCTGTCTAGATCTCAGTTTCCCTATAGAGCTGCTTATTTGTTTCTGGGCATAACACACAAAGCTACTCTGTTTCCAGAGCTCTGAACCACCTCCCCCACCTTTAATTTATTCAGCTCTTCAAATATTTCTGTTGCTCATTGACTACTGTTTCCCTCAGTGTAGAGAAACAATTGACAAATCACAGTTGGGCAGGTGGGATTGAGAATGCTGGCTAAGTAGCTACATCCATGAAAAATAGTGACCATAAAGTGCAAATGGGATGATGGCATGGCACAACAGTATAGTTTTAAAATAACTGAAAAATGTCAACTAAAAATGTCCATCCATTGGATGGATGTGTCTCTTGCCACTGATTGGATAGGCCTTGTGTTGTCACATTACTGAAATTTCTAACTTCAGTACAATACCTTTAACATTAATATTCAACATTGCTTTTGGCCATAGTCATAGTATTTACCTAAAAGTTGTAACTTGGCTGTCTGAGATTCCTTGTCCCTGATAGCTTAGTGTTGGATGTAAGCAACAGGACCACAGTTTATTGGTCTATCTTGTTTAATGCTGCAATGATAAATTGGAGCTGTCACCAAGTTTTTGAATTTCTTTATCCACGTCAGTGTCTTTTAGGCAAAATTTGTTGTGTTAGTGCCTTTTGTTAGCACAGCTCTGTGACATTGCTTGCAAATGGGCTTATATCCTTTGCCTTTCCTTGATCATTTGCCTCAGATGCTTAGTATGTCCAAACAACGCTCCTGCTGGTTTCTTTGTCAACCAAAACTGGTCCCAGAGCATCATGCACTTGCCATTTTTAATGAGCTACAACCACAACTGCAGCAGTTTGTACGTCAACATGCTGTCAGAGAGAAGAGAAAGCGAGAAAGTGTAGCTGGTACAGCTACAGCTGGTGTAGCTGGAAGTTAGTATTGAAACCATTTCATATATCAGAGTCAATGCATTTAAAAATCAATACTTTTGACAACACTATTTAGGGCAAACTAAAACAAATATAACCCCCTTTCAAAGAGACATTGGCTTACATGAACAGAATGTCAGCCTTTATGAATAAAATGAATCCAAAATGGCAGTGCCACCTTATCATTGGGCTGCAGAAAAGCCCCTTACACTGCAGTGGAAGCTGTTGCATCAGGCAGTTAGAAGTCTTTTAGCTGTTCTGCGACCTCACATTTGAGCAGTAATGAATTTGTGCCAACTACCACAGTATGTCCTCCAGGGCTGTTGTGGTTTTTGACTTGTGTCTTTGAATAACAGGCTGAATTTTAACATCTCCTATTCTCTGGAAGGCATTACCAGGCTTGACTCACTCTAACATTTTTCAACTACATAACCATTTAGTGTTCAAATGTATTTGCAGTAGATCAGTTATATATTCTACATGTAAAAAAAACTTCTCAGGCGCTTTTATCAGATATCAGTGTGTAAGTCGACACATACTAGCAGAGCCGGGTTCACAGAAGGTGTTTTCCATTTTATCACAGATTTGATCACTGATCACATCTCCAGTTCTCAAAGCACAAAAGGCAAGAATACAGTTACTCCACAAGGAGCGCCCCCCCTGTTGGAGATACCTGATCCGGCCAAAACATTGCAGCTCATATGTTGAGCCATCAATAATGTACTGAGTCAATGGCATCACGTTTTCTGTAAAGGGTAACGTGTGCGGGGGTGGTAGAGCTTTTTTTTATTTTGATCTTCACTCTGATGGTGCACCAGAGCCACAGTAGTTATTCTGTAATTGATCTCTCTCACAGTGGTGTAGTGGTGCTTGCATAGTCCAGCAGAAAACTAATCCATAGGCTCATGGGAAAATTAGTTTTCTCTGCTATTATGCCTGCAGGTTAGGGACCTGGAACTAGAAAATGCAGATCAGGAGTAGTGAGTGTGATATCTCCACAGGATGTTGTTGATTAGCTGCTGTCCTACCTTTTACCATGCATGACACAGCGCAGTGTCTGTGCTGTGGCCCACAGCTCTGTTGTTGCTCTGGTTTTAACAGCGGCGCATGTACACAATCGGAGAATTTGGCTGAGCAATCAGTCATGGCGTGAGGTTGCCAGTGCTGATGCTATTTTCCTGCTGCCCGTCAGACGCCCTGTCTGTTCCCTGACCAGACCTCTACTCCACTGTTGTTATGCTTATCTGGAGAGGAGGGGGGTGGGAATTGGCCTGAACTTATGACAAAGTCAAAGTTAGTTCAGATCAGGTGGGAAAATGTGGCTACTGTACACTTTGCAAGCTGCAGTTAAGCTCTTACATGTCTTCCAGCAGCTATTGAACATTGAGAAACAAGAAACTAATACCGCTGTGTATCTACAGCTAAAGTTTATTTACTGTGTGGGTGTTTATTTGATTCCTTGCAGCATTGATTTTGCAAGGTAGTTAATACAATTCCAAATACTGCTGTTGATGTGACAGGAAATGCCCCAGAATCTGATCTCAGTGATCGTGTTTCCCATTGTCAACAACCCGTGATTCACATGCCTCCACTTATCTTAAACAGAAATACTTAAACTTGATATTGCACAGTCCTGGCTGGAAATGCCTAACATGAACATATAAGATGCATAATGAATGACAGCATTTCATATATAGGGCTGGGAATAGTTTGAAAATATCGTGTGCTGCTGTAATACCAGCGTTTGGTTTCAGATGCTTTACTGTGAGGGATAAAAAACGTGTCTTTTATTGTATAAGAAGCCAAAATTGTCAGATGTTATATGTTGTCTTAATAGAATAACTTAAAATTGGGCAGATTTATGATATAATTCAGGAGTTATCTGATCAAAGAATAAGTTAACAAGATTAGGAATCTGACCAGACATGTGATGCCAGTGCATTTTGTCCCCTATCACTTACACTGAAATAGATCTGAGAAGAAATCTGTGCAGCCAGCATGGACTGCTATCAGAAAAAAAATCAGAACTTAACAAATACAATAATATCTATGCTATGTATATTTTACACGGGCTAATATTATTATAATTATTAAAGGATTGTGACCAAGACCAGTAATGATACCATATTTTACAGGTGATTTGCGAGGGCTCTCTCTTGACAAACTATGTAATGGAGACATTGTTTCTAAATGATCTCAAACACATCTACGCCACAGTCACTTATCGTCCAATATGCAACATACAGCGATACGGAGATATCTGTGATAAGCTAATATATCTGAGGTATCTGGGCTCTAGCCAAAAACTCCACATGGTACCTTCAGTCAGTTTAGAACTTTAACAGATCATGCCTAACGCACAGACATGAGACTGGTATTGATCTTATCATCTCTCAGAAAGAAACCAAATAAATGTATTTCCTATAACGATAAACTATCCCTTTGAGAGCCTTGAGATGGCTCAGAACCCCAGTTTACTCCCTTGTGCTGTGCCTCTGGAAACCTTTCCTACTGTTCCAGCAGTGAGAACATAGACTGCCTTCTGTTCTTTAAAATATTCTCTGCGGTGTCAAAGATTTTGTCACGATTTTGTTTTAGCAAAGGGACAAAACTTTCATCATCCTTCAAATAATCTACAGTGCCACCACCTTTGTAATACTGCTGGACACCTGACATACTGTTGGCTCTAACACGGGCCTATTCTTGTGTCTTTGCTTGATGAAGCTCTCCTCGTGTTCATGCTATAGATCCGCCGGTGTCACCTCTCCAGCTGGGTCAACGCACTCTCATGTCAGGGTTCACAGACAAATAGGCAGTGAGGTAGACAACTTTCCTATCTATGTCCTTAGTCTGAGAGAGGAGAGAGAGAGAGAGAGAGAGAGAGAGAGACGAGAGGATTACTGAGCCTGGGGCTGCAGCACCATGCAATTGCATGGTTAACTACATAATGTACTGTATGTTACACACACTGTACTGTGCACAGCAGGGTGGCATTTGGAGCCAAGCTAAGACAAATAGTTGTGTCTGAACTAGGTCCTGGTATACAATTCAGCTTATATAACATGACTGAAATGAAAGAGTTTATCGTAAAACAAAGTAGTTTAACATACAGCAGGGTTTTACTGTTGTTTTCTGTGAATTGAGGCAACACGTGTGCAGAATGTTAGGTAAGACTCTTAAGGTGGAATGACTCGACGAGTTGCGGTCCTGCCTACTGCGCAATGATTTTTCAGTCAGTCATGAGTCGTACTTTTGAGCAGCACAATGAGTAGTTGGGCTGCAACTAATGATTGTTTTAATTATTGATCAGTGCTTTTAAGACTGATTATTTGTTTGACCTATATAATGTCAGAAAGTGTGAAGCCTGTCATAGTGTCCCAAAGTCTCAGAGGTGGTGCCGTTAGACTGTTTGTTTTGTTTAAGCCACAGTCAAAACCAAAGCTGTTTATTGATATAAAACAAAGTAAATCTGGACATTATTATTTTAGAAGCTGTAATTGACAGTAAATGACAATGTGAATGACAATGATCAGCAAATCAATTTTCAGCAATACAGATGACGGATAAAAGATGTAAAGAAAAAATTTCATAAGCCACATAGATACTTTTTTCATAAAACATGAAAATGACTCTCCCACAGACTCATCTCATTCCTTTGGCAGCTCTTTTAGGAATTTTCTAAAAACAAACTTTGCTGCCTTGAAAAAGACCAGTTAAAGCAGATTGCAGCAGAATTTATTTGCATTGGCAGCAGGTTAAAATAATCTCACCCCACTGGCCAAATTTATTTTGCTAAAGGCTCAACACAAAGGCCAATCAGGCTGTGCAGTCACCACAATGACTCTGATTGGTTCAGTCAGGTCTCTTTGTATTTCCTGGAACAATGTTTCCAACGCTTCTCGGTGCCAATGTTGCCTGTATCTGTTTGACTGTTAAAGTAGGCTGTAAGTAAGTAGGCGCATATGGCGTAGCAATGGTGGAACACACCCAGAAGGACGATGAAGCTTCTCTCTTTACCTACAAAGAGCTGATGTGAAACTAGAACTTCCATGCTCTGTAACAGAAGTAAGACATCAATTGTACATTAATTTGATTAGAAAACAATGTAATATATACATTCATTTCATATTTCAGTTATTAGCAGCCTTAAGAAATTGCATTGACATTTTTTTCAGAGAGTACAGTAAGAGGATCAATACCACTCTCATATATATATATATATATATATATATATATATATATATATATATATATATATATATATATATATATATATGTGTGTGTGTGTATATATATGTATATATATATATATATATATATGGAGCTGCAGCCTGGAAACAGTCAACTTAGTACAGTGGAAACAGGACAACATCTAGCCGGGCTCTGTCCAAAGGTAATTAAAGCACCAGAACCTCTAAAGCTCACATATAACCGTAACTTGTCATTTTTATATTTCAGTCTTTGTACAGTTTAAGTACATTAGATGCTACTTAATGAGCTTGAGAGGTGCTAATTCTTTTTTTTTGTTTTTTTAACCTTTGGACAGAGCTAAACAGCATAGCTTGTTTCACCCTGTTACCAGTATTTGTTCTAATCCAAGCTAATTGGTGAAATGTTATTAGCAAGACAGATGGTGGCTGCGGATAGTTCAGACGTGGCTGTAACAGTAACAGGACAAGTGAGGAAAACCCCAGGAACCCTTTTCACTTTTTAAAAAAGACAGATGAAACAAATCCAGCGGTAGAGCGGCTAGACAGGAAGTGACGTCAGTGTATGACTCTCACTTTTCTCCGTCTGTTGCTCTAACTCCGTCACCTTTCATTTTCACTCCGCTGCGGCGTCCCATTTTTACTCTCCCTCCCTTTATTGGCCTCCCCCTCTCCCTTCATCGTCCTTTCTTACTCAAACTTCACTCGCTCACTTTGTCATGCTGGTGCTCTTTGACAGTCTGAATTCAGTCTCTCGCCTTTCCCGTCCCTGACTTTGTGTAGTTGTATCTACAGAGAGCATATAACAAAGCATGCACATGCAAAACCTGACAGAAAGAGAAACCTCATAGGACTCACATTTTATGCCACCGCTGTGCACTTTCATGCAGAGAAAATGGAAAAATCCACAGAGGAAATCAGTGAATAATAAGAGCCTAGAAAAACATACATAAATATACATAGACATACTAGCAGCTGGAGGCTTAAAAGGGCTTTGCAAAGTGTGTGTGTGTGTGTGTGTGTGTGTCTGTGTGTGTGTGTATAGTTCCCATGACAATGTGATATCTATATCAACCGACTGCTAATGCACTGATTTTCTTCCAGGTCTTGTGTGTTGAAAGTTTTCTATGAACTGAAAAGCTTTTGTGCAATATCTATTACATTAGACACGATTTTAACATTTTCCTGTCTCTACTATGTTTTATTACAAAATAGATTTGTTTGTAATAGTTTGATAAAGAAGCCATAGTTCTCAAATGTTAAAGGTGACCAAATCAATTAGCTGTACAAGAACTTTGGCTAAATCAAGTCGTATAAAGTTATTTACATCAGGAACCATGAATATGTAAGCAATATTGCAAATCTAGGAAGACGTTCGATGCCTTCTTGCCGGATTTGACAGGTTTTGCTGCGCAGCCCGTCAGCGATTAAATGTAACATACTTTCAGTTTCATTTTTTTAAAAGACATTTTCTGTCACTGCAGGTTAAATCCTAAGGTGAGGTTAACTTAAGATATACAGTGAGGTTTGGTGTGTGCAGTCTGTAAAGATGAGCCAGAGTGGTGTGTGGCACTTTTTTGTCAAGAATCAGCCTTTTGACATAGGAAATAAAGCAAGATCTCTCCTCTGGTGAGTGTTGTATCGTAGCTGAGATTTAAAGATGGAAGTGTTGCGACTCCCGGCATGTTTGTTTTTGCACCAGAGGTAGAACAAATAAGCAGTATTTCTTCATGCAGTGATATATTCTCCTGCTATACTTTACTGGATATACTAAAAGCACAACATGTTCAGATACTGAAGCTGAGGTGTTTTCTTCTTTTGTTACTGACATTTGAATGATTTATTGTGCTTTCTCTGGCAGATAAACACTTAGCCATGCAATGTTTGGTTGACATTTAAATGAAGGCACAGGTGTGCTCATGTTGCTTTGTGTGTTTAAAGGCTCAGCCAGTGTATATTTTGGATTAGAGTATTATCTCAGCTATATCATCATGGCTCATCTATGAACTTATGTTGAACTAACTGCTCTTCCTTATGCAGTATATGAAGGAAATATACACGTAAGTTACTTTTGCAGTTACTTTGCCATTTTAAGTTCTGTATGTCTTGTCTTGAATCTAATAGTTTTGGAGCTGTGTGGTGAGACCATCATAACATAAAACAATGTGTTGTTTGACTCGTAGCTCCATGCAGGCCTACACTGTGAACCTAGGCGGAGACACTCACAGATAACTTATGCTCTGACGAGTTATATTATAACTCTCAATGTCAAGTGTTTTATGTGTGTGCGTGTGCATGCCTCTTTATTTATTTGTGCAGCAGAAAAGGGGAAAGCTTCAATTTAAAACAAAAGCAGAGACTGGGCAATGAAAGTGGTTGCAGACGGGCCAGAGACAGATAGTCACATAGATAAGATAGCCGTTGCCACATGTGAAACAATGTGGTGAGTCACATAGCTTCTCTGTGTTTGCAGTAGAAGCCCGTGTGCATGATCTCAAACGCTAACTCCTAAATGTCCTTATTGTGTCACAAAACACCACAGTTTTAATGGGGAGTTGATAGAATGACTGAGCAGTGGCACTGTGTGTTTTTATGTGTATACGTACGGCTTATTTATGGACGTGATGATGTGTTGTTTTTTTGCACGTATGCTTATTTATGGACGTGATGATGTGTTGTTTTTTGCATGTAGTTAAATCAGTGTGAGATGTGTGCAAATCAGAGCTTCAAGGATTAATTGGACTCGTGAAATTACAGGCGGTCAAGGTTTGAATGTTAAGCTCGTCGTGTGGTGGAATCTGCAGCATCAGATGGCTCCACTCATCACGTATGTTCTGACGGCACCAACTGAAGAACTCACAGCGCCCGCGGCCCCTGCAGGGTACTGGGTTATGTTAATGACATGGCTGCACAAAGGAACTGTCTGCTTTAATTATGGAAGAGTGTTGGGCTCATGGCTCCTGCTCCGCTTTCTGTTTCTTTGATATTCCTTCCCCTTCTTCCACGCAGTTCCTTCCTTTTTTCGCTGCTCCCTTAATGTGGGCCCTTTGATTTCCCCTCCCCTGCGCCATGAGGAGAGGTGGGCTAATCCGCTGAATCAAATGTGTCACCTACTCTAAGCGGGAATGAATAGGCCCTAGATTACCACTGGACACTAATCGCATTTAGCCTCCATGATGATAGCTTCTGTTGGGGGCTGGGCTCTGGGTCTGAGGCCAATGTGATTTTAATGCATGTCTTGAGCTTTGGTGGGGCCCAGCTGTTGTCATGCACCTGTTGAGCTTCTTCCTCCGTCTTCCGTCCTGGATTCTGTGGAGGGAAACTCATTACGGGATTATACATATTTATGATGTGCAAAGATGGAGAAGAGTCAAGTTATAGAATCAGATAGTGTTACTTACTAAAGGTAAACTTGTATGATGGTTAGACCAGGAGTGGCCAGAAATACCCTCTGACTATCATTTCTGTTGATTAACAATGTCATCTCATTCTCATCCTGTGACCCAGACGATCCATAAAGAAACATCAAAGAGGAACAACAGCATTTTAAAGTTGAGTTGGCATCATGTTGGGTTTGTGATTCATATGCTTTAAGTCTGCTTTATGTCTAGCAGCAGTTTGCTGGTGTAACTGCTGGTAGGTCATAGAAAACCGGCTATTACTAAACATACAAGGAGTGGGAGTTTTTCAAGATTTTAAAGACAGACGTAATTTGAAACACAACTGAACTCTGTCATCAAAAAGAAGGGAAATACACATCTGAGGAAATCTGCGATGAAGAATGTGCTGTGCGGTACAAACCAGTGCAGTGCTACTAATATTAGTATTAGTACAGTAAATTTGATACAGAAGCACACTTCAAAGTGCTTTATGTAACTCATGGTATGAGTATACATTTCTCTAAAACCTGGTTCCCTCTCTTTTGTTTTAAAAAAAAAACAAGTCTGTAATAGAAGTTATACTAACCTGTTTTTTTTAAACCCAATTTAATATCAAAGCCATCAGAAGAAATTAAGACGCTTAAATAAGTCATGTTTATAATACCTTAAACTTCTTGTTTTTCATTTTTCATTGCACAGGGCATTAGGCCTACATTATTTACAGTTATGTGCTTCAGCGGACCCAGAAAAAACCTGAACCTTGTAACATATTTTAGTGCATACAGTGTATTGACACCAGTCTGTCTCTGTGTCATGCCCATATACAGATATAGATTTCTCGAGCTGCTTCTCTTTCATCACCCTCTGCTGCCTTCCCTCTTTAGCGACATGTACTTCATGCAGATGCAGTGTCGAGGGCATGGGGCAAAGCTATCTGCAGCCTGACCACCAGTAAATCTTCATTTTGACAAGCCCTGTTGCATTGTCTTCTCCCTGTTTGCCATGGCCTTCACATCCACACCATCCCCCCATCCCCTTTTCTGTCTCCTTGAACCATCCAGCTGTGTAGACTCTCATCAACGGGGCCTTGTGTCCCTCAGTCTTTCAGTCTGTCTGTCTGCCTTTTTTTCTTCATCTCTCTCCTTATTACTATCCTCCTCCTCATCTCTAATCTCTCTCATCTCTCTCTGGTCATCTTCTTCCTGAGTGCTGTGCATTTTATGGCCACCCGTGCAGTGAATCTAGTCTTTCACTGTGACAAAATGACCGCCCTTGGAGTGACACCATGAACATGCTGTCACCCCCCGCCCCCCCAAATACTCATCCCTCTCTTCCCCAGCCTGAATAGATTGACACCCAGATGGCCTGAAGGACATTTACTGTTTCTATGTGAGTGTGTATGTGTGTGTGAGGGTATGAGCATTCACATCCATGTATGTGTGAATAAATTATATCATTTATACTGAGCTACACTCAATGCACACGGCTTGAGAACTAATTCCTGATGTTCAAGGTTGCATCTCAAGCTGTGCAGAATAGTTAAAGAATACATTAAAGCCCAGAACATGTTTTGTTTTGAATGACGCAAAAACAACTAAAAAAGCATGTAGGATCTATCTTTTGTCCCTAACTTACATCTATTCCAGATGGACACTGGACACTGTCATGCCATGCTCATCATGACACTGACTAGCAGTGTGGACCTGAGACACATGAGATATTTGAATGTCACTGAAGACAGGGGCTGCCCTTCATTATTGAGAGTTTATGCCTTTGTATAGGTGTTTCTCAGTTTGAAACCTCATCAACAAGCTCCAGTTTCACCATTATATTTAGCATTTGTAGTTCTAACCTATTTTTAGGGTACCTATTCCTCTCCCGTGTGGAGCATATTCTTCATTATAAATTGTTCTGGGTAGTCCTCTTCTTCACGCACTGGCTTCCCTAGCAAAGGCAGCATGTCAGCCACAGTATTACTGTGGGATTCCTTTTTAGACTTGATATCCAAAAAGAGGCTTCAGGTCACAGTAAAGTGTGAGTGAATTGTCAGCAGTTACATGGCTGGTGTAGACATCTGTTCAGATTAAAATGAAGTTCATCTGCCATGTAATTAGATTTGAAGCAATCTGCAACTTTGAAGAACAAGTAAGTAAAACGAAAACTGTTTTTCTCTTACTGTGACAAGGAACTGTTCTAGCTGCAAGACTGGATTGGCACTTGAGTAAACAAAGAAAGCCACTTTTCTGCTTTGATATGGCACTGATGTGACTTATGCCTCAACTAGGGATGCATATTTTATGCCATCTTCCTTATGCTCCAAGTTAATGATGAATAATTAGTTAATCATGTGAAGCTTATAAGAT
Organism: Scortum barcoo; assembly: GCA_023238725.1. Lineage (NCBI taxonomy): Eukaryota > Metazoa > Chordata > Actinopteri > Centrarchiformes > Terapontidae > Scortum > Scortum barcoo. The sequence continues at coordinate 16,907,609 of CM041542.1, forward strand.
ACAGGGTGTCCTCATACATTCACGTAGGCAGACACCTGACACAGAGAGCACACCAGTCTCTCCAAGCTAGAAATCCAAGTAGTATATAGTCTACTCTTACAATGACTGCTTTCTCTCTTGTTGTTTTTCTTGCGTTCTCTTGCCAGACAAGTTTGTGATCCCTCAGGCTGCTGGCACCGATGCTAAAAAATTGCTGCAATTGTTTTGCAGTTGTTTTACTCTTTCTCATCGTGTCTTCGTCCAAAGAAGATCAAAAAGATGTTTAGGATGTTAGGTCTTTTTAACCACTTATTTTGACTAAGTGAGTTGGGCCAAGGTTAAGTGCAGTGGGAGGAGGATTAAGAAAAGAAGTGTCACCAAGGAGCGCTGTTTTCATGTGAACTCTGCAAAACCATTGACAGCTGCTTCAAGCCACTATAGTCTGGTTTTTAGCCCTTTCCCACAGACGAGCCATAAGAATATCCATGATGCAATGTGTTGCTGCAAAGTAGACCAATGGAATCTTGGCTTGTGTTTTTACATAACTTTCCTCCACTCAACCTAGATATCAAGTAGTAAACTATTGTATATATTTCACTTATAATCTTTTAATCTTTGACATCACAAGATTATCACACTTAAAAACATTGCATTGTTAAGAGAGAACCTCAAAGTATTTCTAGGGGCAGCCGTGCATCTGAAAGTGCCTGCCAATCTTCTAGATGATTATATCTTTTGCTGACATTGTGGGTGTAATTGGGGCCTCTGTATGTTAAAATGACACTTAGTACCCCCAGAGCTGGAGCTCTTTATGACTTTTCATGTTTTAGCCTTTGCATGACGTCGTCATAAGACTCGTCTCCCTGAAGGCAAAACACTAAGCCAGGATCGGATTTTTTGTTCTATCCACCATCATTCATAGCTTTGACAGGCCAGTGAATTCCCCACACCCCTCCCAGCCCGTAGTTCAAAGTCTTACATTTGCCCCAAGAGAGGGGGGTGTAGTGGTGAACTTGGGGCCCACTGACAGAATTTACCCTCAAGATGTTTTCAGTTGAATGTCCTCTGAAGTGGGAAGACTTTTTCTGCTTCTGTTTTAGACTTCCTCGAGTCCACTGTGGCTATTTTATCTGGTGAGATGATGTTGGTGCAGCCTTCACTCTGGCTTTTTTTTTTTAGACACTTAGACAAAGCAAGGATAGCACATATCCTACAAAACAACCCTCTCTTGCAGTGTGCATTAGTGTGCACAAGGCTTAAAAGTGTAACACCTTTTGGTTTGTACGAATTTTCTCCATTTCCTCCTAAAAAACTCTATTCCATAAGTCTCTGAAACACTTAAATTACATCTCATAACTTGCTTAAACGAGAGCTTGCGGTTGTTAAAACATCACAAACTGTATTTACAAGCCAGGCTTTACAGTGTCTCTTTGAAAATGTAAAGACGCGGTTTCGATGCTGAGACTTGAAGCAGCCTTGGACAGATCGGCATCAAACAATCAGTTATGGTGACCAAGAGACACAGCCTTTGATCGGTTTTATCAAAGCCGCTCCTGTTTTTTTCTGGAACACTTTCAAGCTGCTAAGGCTAATTTAGAACCATCAGATAATTGGACATAACTGTCAGGAAGCTACCTTTTTTGGTTTGGCACTTGGTGGGTTAAGAACCATGCCTTTATGTGTTTAAGTGCCACTAAATCAACATTAACAAAGACTAACAATACATTATCTTGCACATTTTCTTAATTAAACCATGGATCACTAATCCCCTGTCCATTAACATCTCCATTGTCTTTTCACTTAGATAAATGGCACCAATATCTTTCTTCTCAGAGTTGTCGTTACAGCTCCGATTACTTCAACTTTGCATTTTGCTGTGCAGTATTGATAATGATTTGTGTGCCTTAGGCTATGCAACCTCACAACCACGTATTGTTTACTCGTAGCACCTGTGGTCGCGCTGTTAACAGGAAATAGGAAGTTGCTCGTTTACCACTCGCACTGCCATGTCTTTGTTTATGCATATAATATACCTGCCTCCCAAATCTATTTCCTATGTCAGTATCTGGTGGTTTCTGGGCAAAACGCTCTGAAATAATGGTGTATTTGTAGCTAAGATTTTTTCTCAGAGTCTGAATCCTACAAGATACAAAAAGTAATTAAATGCTCACATGTACCTGATCCTTGCTACAATTCAGTAAGGGCCATACCTATGGTTTAGCTTAGATAAACTATATAAGATAGCTATCCAGTCAGTGCAAATATAGCACAAACATGTGATCACATGCCACACTAAAGCTACTGAAATCCAGCTCAACACAGGGCACCCATCCACATGTACACAGGGTCAGCTAAGTTTAACACATACTGTACAGAACACACACACAACTGAATATTCACTTCAATTCTGCAAGGATAATGCATCAGAGGGATGTTTTCTAATAGACATAGTGTGGGAGTTCCTTCACTGATACAGATTATACAATTTAAAGATGTACTTGAGAAATGTAGTATTGGACAAGTTTGGGAACCCTCACAAGACAGGTTAAAAAAGGATGGGCAAAATCAAAGCACCAGAGGCTGACATTCAGTCTTTGCATGACACTGGATCCTACATTTCCCGTGATACGATTCATTATCGTCTTGTCATTAGACCGCATCTGCCTGTCAAATGCCGTCATCTTTCAAACCTCATACCCACACTCTGTCTCGCATGTTTCCTGCTACAAATGTAAAGTCCCAAGCCTAACTCAAGATAACCCCAGTGGAGTGCCTTTTAAGAGGTGTGAAAGGTCACATAACTAATGAACATTAATATGACATCCAGCAAGTCCTCAGCTGTTGACAGGCGAAATAGTTGTTACATTTTTGTAGGTCACCCATTAGCCAACAATTCAATGTAAATACCAGGTGGAGGATTCGTATTGGTTTTTGACAACCCAGTACTGGTTAACCACCTGTCAGATTTCTGCCTTGAAAACCAACACAGCATGTGGACTGAGAAATTCAGTCCTCACGCACTCTTTTTTTTTTCCTCCCCTCTGTTCGGAGTGTTCAAATTATATTACTAGTTAGTTTTAACCCCAGCAGGAGGGCATCATATGACTGCTTCTCCATTCATTCTCCTCATTGTTTGCCCAGCTCCCCTCGCAGTGAGCTACCTCTCTCCTTGTGCCTTGTCTTTCTTGCCCATGCAGGTCTGCAGGGGAAGAGCCCTCCAGCTAATTAGAGACTTGCCAGTGGAATTTCACTGTGACAAAGGGAGCCACTCATGTTGGCAGGATGGTGAAAAGGCCGCACTGGCAGCATCGATAGCACTGCTCAGAGGAATTAGCAGAATGAAGAGACTTGACATTGAAGCTTGCCTTCTTCCAAAACCAAGCTCTCGAGTCAGCCTTCACTGCCCCCCATTTCCACCGTCTCTTCGCTTCTGTTTTGCCATCTATCATGTTCTGTTGTTCTGCGGTGTAGGAGGAGAGATCTGAGTTGGCCCCTGTCACAGACTTTCAGCGCAGAGGCTAAATACTTGACCTCCCATCTTAACATGTTGTCTTCAGTGAGTTGACTTGGTGTCTCTGTGGCATATCTGGCCCATATTCCTTCAATGCATTTTTCATTTCAAACAGCCATACACTGCACAGACACAATGCATTTTACCGCCTCTCGGTTAATCCACTGTCAGATTGCATTTGTAAGCTCAAAGATCCTCTGTGTAAACTCTTTTTATGACCTTCGGCCTCATCTATTTGCAAAATTAGGGGGACTCTTGCACTTCTTTGTACTTCGATCCATCAAAATATTGATCTATCTACTCATCGATCTTACCATCCCTCCTCTCTGCAACATCTCTACAGCAGAATTAATTCTTTATGTTCAGACAGAGGGGAATTACCCTCATGTGGCATGTAAAATGCAACCCACCTCATGACATTTTCCACACATGCCATGTGTGCCAAGTTTTTGATTGCATCTCACTATTTTCATCAGCAGATGCGCAATGGAAAGCTCCATGAAGCTCTATTTGCTATTTCTTTCCAAAGATTGCAACTACAGCCTGAGTGAGATGTTAAAGATACAGCTGATGAATTTAATAAATTCATATTATCTTCATACCATCCAACTGAGTGTTCACAGAGGACAAAAGTAATACACACACTCAACCTGAACTGGATCACACAAATGATTACAACACGAGACACAGACACTTCCTAATTTTACAACAAGTAAGACACACACAGAGGCACATGCATTCCCTCCGGCACTTCCCGTTCGATGGCACCGTAAAGACATTAACAGCTTCCTCTTGTTGTAGTGTGGCAAGTAGTTGTCTGATGTGGCTGGCATGCCTACTGACGCTTGCAGGCATAACCATCCATGAGGGATTTTTATTGAGACACAAACCATAATGAGTTGTAGCCAGAACAAATTGCCTATAAATACTCAGATACATTTTGCCATTAAGGTTTTGCTTTCTAATAGTTAGTACACCTAATAAAATTTGATTTTCATTTTTGTGATTAATAGAATGACAGATGGGAACTAAAGTGAAAAGGCGTGTGGTGGCCAAACAGCATACAGTGACAGATCTGCCCCACAGTAGACACAGTATCACTGCACTGAATCACTACTGTTCTGCATAATTTTATTCATTCATTATTTATTTTTATATAATTCTTGATTACAGATGGAACAGTTGGACTATTTTTCTCATTTCACCCTGAGAGGGAAAGCAAATCAGTGTCTTTCCCAAAATGTCGAATCACTCCCTTTAAGCATTCACAGCGTGTCTACAGTGTCTACGTCTCTAGTTCCAATGCTGACATGAAAACCAGTAATGCTAGCTGTAGGAGGATGTTTCCGCACACATTATAGCATGACTGTGACGCAGGCCCATAGATAAATGTTTGGCTTTCATGTCTGTCTGGGAGGTAAACAGGCCGGGGCTTCTGAGGCCACAGTTAAATTTTCACAAAAGCGGGGTGGAGGGGGTCAAGGCGAGAAGCGAGGGAGAAATAGGTGGAGAGGAGGAGGGATAAAGGATAGAAAAACTGAAAGAAAAGGGAGACCAAAGAGAAAGAGGCGGACAAAGGCAAACTGTTAATGAAAGTGGGAACAAAACAAGGTCTTCCAACTGAAAACAAGGAAGGAAAGAGAGGAAAGATAAAGGGAAAGAAGTTGACAGGAGGACAGGCAGAGAAACAGTGCAAGAAAAGTAAGCATGGAGAATGAGGACAGAGGTTAAAGGGGGATTTCACGGGAGGAGTGGTGGCTGCCCCAGCTGGCCTTTGTACTGTATGGCCTTGTTTGTTTTCTATATGCTGTATCCCTCCCTTCCTCCTCTCCCCGCCCTCTTTCTTGGCTGCTCACCCACCCTAACAATCCTCTTTTTATTTCTTCCAGCAGGGCAGAGTCAAGGCAGACCACACAACGCAGGAGGCCTGGGGAAACCATTAATCGCATGCAAACACGTGCAATATGACTGGTAGGTAATGCCCCCCCCCGTATTTCATGTGTGCACACAACACCAGCAAGTGGCTGGTTCGGAGTCAGTGCTGTTTGCATATTGATTGATTATTTTCAAGTCTTCGACTGTCTTCATGCTCTAATTGTACACAGTGAGCTGTCACATGTGCAGTGTGCTCATACGCTCCCTCTCTCTGTGGACCCGCCTCAAACACACACACAGCTCTGCAGCCTACAATCAGGAGGCTTGACTTTCTCCTGCTGATGAGTTGCTACAGGTATTATAAGAGTGTAATTGCCTTTGGATATGGGGGGGGCTTGTTCCCCTCACTTTCCAAAATCCGATTTGGAAACCTTTTAAGGGTTCAATTTGATTTACTCATCATTCATTACCGATACCTCCCAGCAATATTAAGCTTCTTGAGCGGTGACAAGTGCTTTATCGACTTTTTTTGCCTAATTTTTTTGCCTGTCAGGCTCAATACAGGTTTTGTTTTTTCGTTCCCTTTACTGGATAGTTGCCAGTGAAGAGATGAAATCAGGCAAATGACTTTGCAATTGATGGAAAGCACCTTAAAGCAGCTATAGTCAATATTTTTGTATTAACAGTATATTATACTGACAGCTTAAAAAGGCATCGTGAAAGGTGTTGCTTGGATGAACCCACAGAGAATTATCACGTTAGTCTGTGGCTCCCCTCTGATATATGGAGCTCTATAATGAGTTTCAGCTCATTGTTTAGCCGTCTTTGATCACTCGCATAGCATCATTTTTGGCTGGAAAATTTAAGCATACGTCAGTTTAACATCAACCAAACCTCAGCCAGCAAATAAAAGTGTTTCTGATACGAGCATGGTTTTTGATGTATTCTTCAGTCTTTGCAGGGTTTTCTGTTTAGTTCACATCCTTTGTGGTTAGATGTGTAAACACAGCCTCAGCTTAATCTCTCAGTTCAGCTAAATGTAGTTGCATGCATCGCTGTGCAAACATTTTGGCCACATTTTATTTCTTGTGTTTGACTTATTGATTAGAAAGTGCATGCAGAACATTAAAGTTATTTTTTCTTAACTGTGTTTTAAGTGATTAAAAATTATTATTAAAAAGAATAATTTAATGTTTTTTAATCACTAACAGTAAGCAGAAGAAGTAAAACTTACTCTACAGGATGAAGATTCATGAATTTCAGTCTTCATTTTTTTGTCTTGCAATTGTTCCTTATTCATCTAGTTCAGGTGATGGATATTTCACACTGTTGCTTCACACCTACATTAATTTATCATAATGCCTTGCAAGGTTTTAATGGTTATTAATGACAAAACTGACATAGTAATAGGCTTTTGTCAATGGAAACCTACAAGACAGGAAAGTGAAATAGCCGTGTGATGGCAGGGGTGATGGAGCATCGTATGCCCATCTTGGATTCAAAGAATTAGACTATTATGTAAATTATATTAATGTGACTCTCCATCTTCAGCAATCGACTTGTGAATGGTGTCTCCCACTGCCCTGTTGTATCCTTTTCTCCTTTCCTCTCCCCTCCCCTCCTCTCCTCTTCTCTCCTCTCTCCGCACAGCTGGAGAGAATGGGGAAGCGCATAATTGTGGTTTAATCCAGCTCTAAGTCCCTGCAGCTTTAGGGATGCAGCAGAGGCAGATAATGCATAGCAGCTCAGGCAGAGTGAGACGGAATAACTCCTGGAGTGGTTTGGACAGATGTTTGGTGAGAAAGTCTTTAATGGTAGAGAGCTCATACTGGTCCAAAGGGGGCTGGTGTCAGTCACAGGCTGAAGGGCTACTTGGGGGAACTCGCCACAGGTGATGGTGAGCCTATGTAATTGCTGCTGTGGCCTCAAATGATAATTCCAGGATAATAGCACACCGAGCCTTACACTGGAACTGATCTGTGTAATTCGCTTTAAATCTGCACATCAATAGTCTTATTCCTATTGACGGATACAGACGGATTCTGCATTGTATGTGTGTGTTCCCTCGCCAGTTCTTCACTGCGCGATTCAAAGAACTGCCATCAGAGCCGATCTGTGTATATTTTAATGGATCTGTATTGACCAAAATAAAGCAGATGAAAATCCAATCCTGTCTACACTGTACTTTTGTCCACGTGAGTCTGCTCCAGCTCTTATCTCCTCTATGACAGCCGTGCTCTACAGTGCAAACGTTCCGCTCCATTTGGAAGTGCAAATTAGGTTATATTAGCGAGTGTCACATTCTCCTAGTTAACTTTCATTCACACCATATATGTGATTTAAGGATCTCAGTACTATAGTTTTTGAATCAAGTAACTCATAAAAAATAAGTTGTGTCAGATTAAGTGGGCTGCAGCTTTTTTTTCAATGTGTCAAATTTACATTTAATCTATATTTAGGTAAAAGTAAGTTATAGATTGAACTTAGAAAATCAGAAAGTACCCAAGATGGAAGGACTCAAATCAGGATCAGAACAAAAAAACTTGATTGAGATGATGATGATGATTGAGATATCCCAGGATACAAATGCTGTGTCCAAAATACATAAGTATGTATTTACTCACCTACTTAAGATATAGAATGTTAAGCAACTGCAAGAGAAGATGCAACTTTATACTTTCTGTCACGAAGGAGAGCGTCTTCAATGTCACCCATTAATGTGAAAAGCCTTGGTGATTCATGGTGCTTGTAAAAGCTGTGAAACACCCTCCTTTGTCACTGGCTCCAGCAGTGACATTTTGAGACACTTTCAGGCTCAGTATTTCCATTAGAGTGGCCCCCACTGGACCGCATGTCCATCCTCTTTGGTTAGATGAAGGCCAGAACATGTGGGACCTCTCCAAGGAAGGAGAGATTTCGTCAACAGGGGAAGAAAATCGTTGGAGGCGGTGGAACTGAGCGAGGGTGATATTGTAGAAGGTGTGTTCAGCTCGAGGAAGTGAGTCTTTCAGAGCGGGGATGGGGGTTGTGCAGACATTAGACTCACACTTTCGGGGTCAGGGGTTGATGTGCATGTATGCGTGCAAGCAAACGTGTAAGTAGGGGGGCGCTGTGCAAAGTGTATATGTGGTGTGTATATATGTCTGTTGATGCTTGTGTGCCTCTTTAAGCAGGAGCCAGGTGGGGTGTTAGGCAGGGGCACGAGCAGGCGAGGAGGTGGGATCAGTCTCCCATCACTGGGTTAGAGGCAAGCATTCTTAACACCTCATAAATCTCACCTGGTGCTACAGGACCGCTGCTGACATAGCTGCTGCTACAGTGCACACTCACACACATACACACACACACTCACACATGTATGAACTGTGTAGCATGCACATTTTTTAGTGGGTGCATGTTGTCTGCAGCCGTGTGTATATATAGTATGTTCTACTGCACACATGCAGTAAAGTGTGAATCTGAGTGTCGGTCTTGTCAACGGCAGCAGCAAAATTGGAAAAGTGATATATAATCTATCACATTTAATCTACAATTTGACATCCATAAAAACAAAGTAAAGTTAATCTCGGCAGCACTGCAGATGCAATGAATCCAACCCATTGAATTAATTCTGCAGCACAGTAGCCCAAGTAAGACTAATCCCTCTTCTGATTTGTCCTGTTCCCATTACAATCCAGTGACTTTAGTGCTCACTGATTCAGTACTTGTGGTAACTTAAGTGCCAATCACTGTCCAAACAGTCTTAAGTCTAAACATAATGCTCCACACAGAGTTGTGGTCTTTTTTTACAAGCTCCTTCTTAATCTTTTTCGGTGGATTTTAAACTCATGTTTGTGGAGACTGTCTGTAAACTCGTATTCTTGTGCCTCTGAGCCAGTTGGTGGTGTATTCGAGTATGTGTTGGACAGTGATGGAAACAGGACTTATTTAGCTTCATTGTGTTTTTACTCTCAGAACGTGTTCGCAATGATTTATTTGGAGGGTTTTTTTTTTTTTTTTACCATTAAAGAAACTAATTCACATATTTAGAGAAATGCTTGTCACTGTTACCTGTTTTAGGCACATCACCAAGACAACACATATTCCGCTCAACAGGAAAAATAATCAGCCTCCTGCCTTGTGGGAAATTAAACTTAATCTCTATTGAGCGTTCGTAGTTGTCAGTTAAAAAGCTGAAAGTGCGATCACTGACAACGAACCAGAATTACCCAAATAATCCCAACAACTGTACAGTGATTACCTGGTGTAACTGCATTCAGACAACAATTACTGGTAGGTGACATTAGGGTACTTGGTTTGTTATTTCTGCAGCTGAGAATGTGTGCCGTCAGTGAACTGCTGCATAGGAAGGAATGCAGTATAGCCAGAGCCCATTATATATTCCTTGAACTGCTGTACTTTCCTATCTACTGCCATCAGCTCTACAGGTGGCTTAATGCTCATGTACCTGTAGACTCCCCCTGACCTTGTGTTCTATGTGTATGTGTGTGTTTGTGTGTGTAATGATTACAGTGCTTTTACCTGAAAGCCCGAGGTGTCCTTAAAAGACAACAAAAGATAGAAGGGTAAAGCAGTACAGAGTTTTTAGAAAAGAAAGGAATGTACTTTTTTTGGTCTAAAAATGGTCACACTGTGCACTTGTTTTTTTGGTTTTATTCCAAGAAAATTAGTGGTGAATGATGTGCTCACTCGGCTCATATGCTTGCACAAGAACACTGGGCCGGGTTCAGGAAAATTTCCTTTTAAGAAAATATGACAGATGAGCTCCGTTCAAGGTCAGATCTGTCCGCCTGTGGCATCCTGGGAACAGTCTATCATTCTTCCAATTTAGCTCAGCCAGTTAAAAAAAAAAAAAAAACCGACATGACTTTCTTCGCTCTGTGTTGTCGTTGTTTCTGCAGACGACTTTAGCTGCTGCCTGTGTTTTTAAGCGGTGATCGTTCAGGCGATGTCAGGGTAAGGCATTGGCGCTCACGTTCTTTCCTCGTCACGCTCACTCACCACAGACGTATTGAGAGGACAGCACACGGTGTTACTGCCACTCTGCTCTCTGTCCTCTTTTTCACATGACTGTGCAGAACACACACGCTTCTGTGAAGGCTTGCACAGTAACGGTGTAAGTCTCTGGCTTCTACCCACACCCCTACAGACGTGCATAACTCAAAACACTCATGACATTAAATAGTCATTAGTCACTTAATAGTAAAGTCAGTTTAATGTCTTTGTTGGCTTGTTAAATCAGTGATATTGTCTTGTTTTTCAATGAGGACATAGTGACAATGATCTCCTTTTTCTCTGTGCCTTAAAAATATTACACCTAATATAATTTTTCATTTGAAGATAATCAGTGCGAAATTATATGACGTAAGGAAAAAGCAGCAAGAGCTGGAACCTGCAAATGTTTGTTACTCAAGCTTCATGAGTGACTGAAACAGTTAATAAAAAACAAAATTGATGTGTATATGTATATATTTTTGGCCAAAACTATTAACCTTATATGACTTAATATGACACATACAGATAGCTAAAAATAAAATGTAAAGGCTTACCCAAATGAACAATGCACTACAGACAGACTTGCCCTTTCACTCACACAGGCTGGCTGGTGCACACCCCAGACAAACACACCTAAACACATACAGGTGGAAGGTGGGGGGATTGTTGCCAACAGCAGCAGCACAGTTTTTACCGCTGTGCGTTTGAACCATCACTCCTCCAGCATGTAACAACCCCGGCGGGAGACACAGACGTACACAGGGAATCTTGGCTTCATCAGCATCAAAATGTCTTTGCTGGGCTCCGTCAGGACATTATCATCTGAGCTAACTAGCCGTCCACTGCCACCCTGTCCACAGCTCATTGATCACTGGCTCCCCTGCTGCTCAGGGCCTATTTGTGAGCAGCTCTGAGGGAATGGTTTCCTGACAAACAGAGTGGGTCCGGGCAGCGAAAGAGCGGGTTCTGTGTGGCCGGCCTGCATGTTCACTGAAGCGACTGAAGTGAGCTTTTTTTTTTTTTTTCTTAACGAGAGATTGAATACATTAGCATAGAAAGTACACAGTGCCGACCCGGCAGCTGACCACAACATTTCACTGCTGCTGCTGATGTTTTGAAGAGAGGGTGCTTCTTTGCAGCTGTCATATACAAGTGAGGCCCTATTTTGTGGTAGTTGTGGGGTGTGATGACCAGACTCATTCATTTTTCCTGTGGCGTTTTGATTTGCGTTAGTGGATGTCAGCTCCCCCTGCCCCACCCTTACTTTCAGATGCTTTTTTTGCGTCTTTTTGCCTTCTATTCCCAGATCCCGCTTAGCATTAATGAGCTGTTATGTTAGCCACTAACAGTGGTGCCTCAGCCGCATATCTCTCCTCTCTCTGGCACCATGTCAACATATATATATATATATATATATATATATATATATATATATATATATATATATATATATATATATATACACATACACACACATATATATACATACATATATATATATACACACATATATATATATATATTGTCAAAATACAAAATGGAGCCAGGCTCAAGGTCTCACATTTAATGTACTTGCTGGCTGCTTGCACTGCTGATGGTCTAATAAATAAATATAATAAACTAAACTACTGTATATAGTTCACCATGTGCAAAAAGAAATCTGGACATGAGCAGAACATTTGCACTGAAGGCGATGAGAGACATCAATTTAGTCCAGCACAGGATAAGGCTGCTGCCATCCTATATTTTTTATTGTCTACAAATCCAAAACCAACTACCCAAGTCCGTCTCTCAATACTTTTCAACTTATCTACTCTGTCTGTGGTACTCAGCCTTAAGCCCATTGATTCCTACTGAAGACAAATCTCTAGAAATGGGTCAGAGCATATTTAGTTTAACTTATCTTTTAAGAACAAGTATGTTTTTTTGCCCAAAAAAATGTAGTTTGTTGCAAATGTAAATAGTGCTTTTGTTGGGCACTATTTTCAGACAACGATGGATACACAGCACTTCAGTGAGTATTTTCAGTCGCAGGATGATGTATATGGCTTAAAATAAGCTACTGTGTGTGTTTGTGGTGATGGATGAACATGTCATCCAGTGCAACAGCGTGGTTCACTAATTTGTTTTTAATAGTTTTGAGGACAAAAGTGAAGCTCTATGGCACAGCTTAATAAGATATATGATACTCACACGATATTTGTTAGTGGGCTCAGTTCATTGTTGGTGTTGGTCTTTCCATGGGATTTGTCAGCAGTGAGTATCTGGCACAGTAATTATTAATTTAGTTGTTTTGCTTTTCTATCCAGAATCAGTTTGAGGTCAGGAGCTCAGGCCATCATCAGACATTTCACTCTCTGAGCGCAATCACATCAGATAATGAACTGGAACAAACAAGCCTCCCTTACCCCCCCATCTCTCTCTCTCTCCTGCTGTGGCAGTGTCGAGTGTCGAGTCACAAGCAGGAGCGCACTGATGCTGTTCAGCAAGAGCGCCTTCTCATCTGCTCTTAGGAGCACCAGACTTGGAGATGACCCAAAAAAATGACACGTGTGTGTGTATAAATGCATTTATGTGCAAGTGTTTTTAGCATGTGCTTGTGTGTGTGTGTGTGTGTGTGTGTGTGTGTGTGTGTTTCATGTCTACAATTTACAATCCCCCAGGACTTCAGCTATGACAGAATGTAAATATTCACACACTGTATTTTATCCCAAAATGACATGTGCATCGTCCGGAACAAATATTATGTATCTAAAAACATACATTTTGGAGTATAAAGAAGTCCTTGTTACGCGGCCAAATCATGTTGCACTTCTTTCTCCGTCTATTAAACCAGGAAGCAAAGATTATTTTTCAGATGTGTCAACATGTATTTTTCCCCTGCATATACAGTATTTCATCCGTCCATGGTCACCGTTGATGACAAGAATGCAGGTGCAGGGTGGGTCTTTACCGAACACAATCGGCAGGCTGGCCATTGTCCCATCAATCAGCTCATAAATGTCAGCAGAAGGATGTGGGACGTGGCAGCTATGGGACAGATGAAACATGTTGAGAGGACTTTTATCCTGCACAGTGGGATACAGTGGGAGGTAGAACTTAACTCCTGGTCTGGGCCGGTTATATAAGTTAGCGCCTGGTTTCTTTAACTTGCAGTTGGAGCCTAATTTGGTTTGCAGGGCTGCATCTGGTCAGTCCTCACATGACGGGTATATTTGAGAGAAAAAACAGATTCCACAGTCGGACCAAAAAAAAAAAAAAACAGTGTTAATTCAAATAGGATATAATTATGACACGCAGAAGAAAAATACAATTAATCAAGCACCAATAACTTTGATAGAGTTTTGGAAGAAATGAAATATATCAGGCTAAATACCAGGAAAATGTGTGTGAAATGATGCAGGAAAAAAAGGAGTTTTAAATATTTTTTTCAGTGTAAACATCTCTAGGGACCAGTTAGGATGAGCTAATACAGTGTACATAATACTGTCAGTGTGGAATAAAATCATTTTTCTGACCTTAAAGTCACTGCATGGGAAATGAAAAGAGGGAAGCTGGATGTTAAAGGGCTTATATATCAATTTGTTTCATGTGATGCATACAGTGTGTATTATACCTCACAGTATAGAGAGGGTGGTAGAATGGAGCGAGGGCCCCCGTCTGGACTTAAACCAGGAACATTGTGACCATGTACCCCCCAGCAACTGTGCTTTCTTTCTTTAATTCTTTAATTCTTTCTTTAGCAGTGAGAAGCAGCATGTCAAAAATACTTTGGCTGCAGTAGAAGCAGAAGGTGTATTTGTCTTAATTTCCGCTTTGAATTTTTAATGCAAAAATGGACGCATAATTGAGCCATTGACTGCCACAGAACTGGGTTTGAGATTCTTGTTCGGAAAAGCTTTGTTTCAGTTGGTCAATTAAAAAAAAAAAAAAAAAAAAATCATTTTGAGAGACTGATTAGTGCGCTGCGGTGGCTGTAGTATCCAGCAGGGCTGTTAGAGCTTAATAGAAGATTTCACAGACTAACTCTGCACATTCACACGCGCATTCATATAAGCCACATATAGACTACATACCTAATGATCTGGATTATTAGAGCCTACTCACGGCATGGGTCCGGGCCACTGTCTATCTGTTTGATCAGCTAATTACCACCATTATGTACACACGTGCACACACACACAGATTTTACCCAAGAGACTGGTTTTATACAGCATGCTGGTGGGCTTTGGCTCCCCCTTCTTTCCCCCTCCTCACCATCGTTCTTCCTCTATTTCTCCTCTTTTCCTTACTCCATGCCTCAGAGCAGCTTTGGCAACTTGTGAGTTATTGAAATCAAACAAGGTCTGGAAACAAAAAAAAAATGGTCAAGAGGCCCTGAGACTTGTTAAATTTATATCAGCCTGCAACACTGCACTCCAAATGACTGCCGGCACTAAGCTGCAGTGTACATTTCCCGATGAGGGTGAAATATGAAGTCAAAGGGTTTGACTAGGCAGAAACTGTGCCTTTATAGGGGCCAAACTGAAGTCTTGTTATGCAAACATTCTTTATTTAGATAAGTCCCGCTGTAGTTATGCCTGGACCTTGATCCTGTGAGTTGAACTAAGCTATGATTAAGCAATTACCAGCTACACGGTATAAGTTTGTTAGCATGCTAGAGGTGTGGGTTTAAGGATGGAAGTAGTCTGCTGGTTGGTTGGATCGTGATCCAGACTGAAATGCTGTATCTCAGCAACTATTGGATAGACATTTCATAACATCTGATGGCATGTCATAGATGTTCCCCAGAGGGTGAATGCTTAAAACTGTGACAGTCCCATTATTTTCCCTCTAGTCTTACCTCTCGAACATGACAGCACACGTTAACTATCTTATCTTTATATCTGCTTAACACCAGTGTGTTAGGCTTGTCATTGTGAGCCTGCTGACATTAGTATTTAGTGCAAAGCACAGCAACCATGGTTCCAAAGATGAGGTTTGAAATGTTTGTATAATTGCAAAAAAAAGTGTGAAAATATGATAATCTTTGAGGGGGGGGAAAGACTGTCAATGATCTGAAATCTAGTTTGTTTTTACATTTCCTAAATTCTTTACCCTCTGCCTCAGTTTTTTTTCTCCACTCACCTATCCTACCTCCCCATCTCCCCAACTTATTTTAACCACCATCTCTCTTACTCCCTTTCCTTGATCCTCCCTCTTGATTCACCTTTTATATGGTTTCCCGTCACATCTGCCCCCTCTTTTTTCCCAGCCTCTCTCCTTCATTTGTCCTCAGCGCTGCTGCAGAAAGAACAAGGCATGTTTCCTCTCTTTTAATTGCCATAATCGATGATGGCCCCTCCACTGTGTTACCCATACTGCTGCTCTCTGCTGTGCTGCCACCTATATGCTCTCCCTGACTCAGGGGAAAATGCATTACCACCTCTGGAGCAGATCCTGCTCGGAAAGATTAGGGTCATTACCTGGCAGCTGGGCCTGGAGTTCCACTCCACGCATTAGAGCCTTAAACTTTAACCTATATCAAGTAACTCTAAGACGTAAAGAAAACAAACAAGCTGAGCCATTAGCAGCTTCTCTGGCTGCTGTATTTCTTACCATAGGGAGCCAGAATACTATAGCAAAGGCTCTCAGTGCCAAGACATACATTCAGTACATTTTTTATAATATTTTATTACTGATTTGGTTTAGGCAGGCTCATTTATTTTATAAATGGTTCACTCATTTTTCTTGGATTGAACTTCAAGATTTATGTTGTTTGGTTCTTCGGGGTAGACAGCCAGAAGGGCGGAGCTGGAATTCCCCCCTACATGAGCCATGTGCTGCTGCAGCCTTGTGTTTACTCATCATATAAAACTGCAGTTTTACATTTCCGTAATTCAATTTCAGCCCGTATAAAAGACAGCTAAGCAGAACGAACAGGATCGCATCGCCAAACCACACTGTTTGGTTTCTAATTTTAGCAGCTCATTAGGAAATATTTCTTTTACTATCTCTCCCTCTTTCTGTGTCCACAGGTTTCTGACTGTCATTCAAACTTACATCCACAGTCATACATCAGTGGCTAAGCGGTGTGTAGATAGAAAGCTCTTACAGGTGGTCTGTGATGAAGTTCTCACTATGGGCTAAGTATGTGGTTTAAAGGGCAGGCTCTTGTAAAAGCCACAGAAAATATGAAAATACAGCAAGTTCAGGGCTAGAAAAACTAATCTGACCGATAGGACTGAACTCTGAATTTCAATTTCGCTCTCTTCCTGTCTCATCTCTGAAGCTTTTCTGCATCTCTGTACCTCACCCCGTGAGGCGTATTACTGAGAGACTATCAATGAAACAGACGTGGAATAAAAACACACTGTGTAGGTGTGAGCAATGTGTTTTGACACAGCCAGTCACTCTTGGCAGCTGTCCTCCGCAGCACAGCCCAGGTCTGAAGTTTACTAATGCACTGACTTTCGCGCTAGTCTAGATTTTTGAGTGTGTATGCGTGCGTGCAAGTGTGTATTTTTCTTCATGTCTATGGGGGGATGTTTGTATGTGTGGGTGTACAGTCGCATAACAGAGATGCAAACCTCTAATTGCCCAGGCAGAAAGGCCAAGAACTAGTGCCAGGAACCTCAGTAAGCATTTCAGAGTGGGTGTGTCGGGGGTATGTACCGCTTTTAGCCAATCACCTCGCGGCTCCACCAGGAAGTTGTGGTTTAGAACACGTGTTGCTGCGGCAATAAGGAACTGAAAGCATAATGAACGGGGAAGAGAAGAGAAGGAAGAGAAATAGCTATTTAGCTCCAGAGTCCAACCTCTGCAGACTCTTCGTCTCACCGTTCACAGCAGAGCATTGTCACACGGCGAACAATTGCCTCTCCGGTGATGTTCTCCCCACACTCTTCCTTTGTCAGCTAATGGACCAGCACAGGATAAAGGCATATTCCCTACAGACACACACATGCAAATGCACAAAAAGCGTCACAAGCTGCCCAGCGTACTCGGTTGTCCTGAGAGATGATTGAATGACATAAGCCATTATCATCCTGCCCAAATAGTGTCACACCGTTACTGCAGGTGATGCACACTTGATGCATTTGCATGGTGAAGTAACAGTGTTACAAATACTGTGTACAAAACAACGGCATGAGCGAGGTGGGCTTAACATTGTCAGCAGGGGACGTGATACGCAGGTCGTGGGAATAAGTTTCAGAGAAATTTCAGCAAAAATGAACAAAACGCATCCTCACGCCTCAGGGAGAAACAGACACCACCGTGCACCACCTCTGACATTAACACCAGCCTTTGGTGAGAAACTTTGCAAATGGATCCAGGTTGGTTTAATGAATATAGATCCCCTGCCACTCTATGACAAAATGTTCTAATGCCTAAATTATATAGTATCTTTTTCCTCTTTGTCTTTTTTGCCATTTTATGCCGTCAGCCACTCAAACCAGATCAAAACAGCGGCTCTGTTTTAAACAGGCGTCTGATTTCCTGCCAGTTACCCAGACTGTAAACAAATCAGAGATGTCTAAAGTGGTATAAAACTCCCCTGTTGTTTTGCTACTCCCTTGTATCTTTGACTGGCATTTCATCAAACACAGCATTTCTCCCAAGAGGAAAGTGAGCGCGTTTTAAATCAAAGCTCAACGTCTGCTCTACCTGAATTTGTTCAGTGTAATAACAGTGTAGAATTTCTGTAAAAGGTTGTGCAGTATGTATGTTAAGACATTTTTTAGCTAGTATAAAACCTGCACATACCTTTCATAAGGTTGCAACGGTAATTTAATTTTTCTTAGCACATTGACTTTTTTCACATTAAAACAAAACACTACATGTATTAGTATAATATATGTTACAGAAATCATTCTGCCAATTCCCCCACCTGTCAGAACTGTCGGTATTGCATTAATTTCGGTAACTGTATTAATTAGGTGCAGCTTATTCTTAGTAATGAGGTGTGTGATTTGCTGCAGGGTCATGTACGGTAAAGAAAAGGAGAGATAGACAGAATTAGTGAACAATAGAATGAAAGAGAAGATCAGATCACCTCCCCCAGCAGAGGGAAAAAAAGGCATTTTATTAAATCAGATCTTCAGTTTTATGCTCTCTGTGCAGACACAATAGCTGCTTTTCCCTCGAGAAGCTTACTGGCTGGCATTTCCTGCTCTGGGATGGCTCTGTCCAGATAGGGGGAAATTGATTTAATGGCTTTGGTTTAATGGCTCAGAAGACTACATCCAATGTGGACACTTTCTTGTTCTCTCTTTTTTGCCCTTTTCTGTATCCTTTTCCTGCTTTGTCTGCTTTTTTATTATTTTTTTTATCTCATCCTGTTTGTGTTGGGTTAGGGTTGTGAAAGCATCGGGGGCCTAGGCTTGGATGCTCGTGTGTGTGTGTGTGTAAGCATGTGTGGTAGATGCTGGTAGGAGACAATGTAGCAGACAGGTCTTTGGTTTAATAGAGAGACAGATCTGGGATCAATAGCAGCAGTAAACCAACACATACAACCTTAGGCCCAGCAGGGCGTTCAATTAAACGGAGCTGATACACACAAACAGGGCCGGGGTGTCTCTGTGCATAGCGGAAAAGTCAGCCATGCTTGGCCTGTTTTGGATGTAAACATTAATACCTGTGCTCTGATTTCCACTATATCAGTCCAAAGAGGAGGGGGTTAGCCTTATAACAGGCTCACATTTGTTTATACATTTGTTTCTTATTGTTCAGACGGGGTTAGACAGAGTCCACATCCTTATTTTCACTCGCTGTGAAAGGGCACAACGCCTCGCTGATCCTGAGTGACCCAACTGCCTCGGGAGAAAATTCTCAGGATGAACTCAAGAGAATATGTTGGTGCTATTGAAGAATGTACACTACAGGCCAAAAGTTTGGAAGCAAGATCAAATTTGTACAAAAAAAGATCATAGTTTCATTGGTATACTTTGCAACAAAATAAACATGATTATTATATAAAGAGTAACTTATCAGAAGGCATTTGTTACTATAATTATCAGGTATTTGAGTTTTTCTTGCTTAGACTTTGCTTTCTTGTTTTCTCTTGTTTCTTTACTCAGTTGCTTCTTTCTAGCCATTTCTGCATGTAGTTTGTCAGAGATTTGAATGCAGTTGATATTTATCTGGGATTTTTGTATGCAGACTCTCAAAAGCCAAAGAGTTAAAGTGCATATAATGCAAACTGTGATTTTTTTTTTTACTTTTGCACTGAAGTTGTGACTCTTGCAAATCTTCTCGACCCTAAAACTAAGCCCTTCTTTTCTTTTGTTGACATTTATTCAGCAATGGTCTGGTAACATCAATGTATACCTGAAAGGTAAATTGAGGAAAATGGTGCATATCAATGAAAGCAAAGTCTGATCATGCAGTAAATACATCCCAAAATACATATAACTCATGCTGGTTTTTAAGAAAGGCATTGTGAACAGAAACTTGAAGTTGCTTCCAAATGTTTGGCCTGTATTGGCCTTGCTTCCAAACTTTTGGCCTGTAGTGTTCATAAAAGCAAACTTCAGATATTCATGCTTGTAGCAGCAGGAGCAACGTCAAAGTTATAAGAGAGGTAGTTTATAAGATGCATGGTTTGTTTCTGTGACAAATATAAAACTACCAGTTATGCCGAGGGTTTAAAAGTCCTGATAGGGACCGTTCTCAATCTGCCTCTTACTACGAGTATTTCTCACTTACTATTGGCTTTAAAATGAGGACCACATTTTTTGGCACTCTTTGGGATTTAAGTGTTTTATTGTTTTGTCTGTGTCAGTCATATCACTTACTTTTGTGCAGGAATCAGGGTTTGTATGAAACTGTGATGATATTTCTGTGGTCATTTGCTTTGTTTTTGCTTTGTTTATAATAGTAAATTATAAAGTTTAGGATATTGTACTGAGTATGTAATGCTGTAGACAAATACTGAAAGATTTAAAACCAACAACAGAAAAGCAAGTGACAGAAATGATGTAATTACATGATAAAACTAAAAAAAAACACTAAACCCAAAGCAATTAATATAATAACTAATAAAAACCCAAAACAATAACAAAATACCTTTCAAAAGACAAAGTCAAAAAACATGTATTTAAGTTGTGGCACAGGTGCTGTGTATGTGGGGCTATAGAGAGGGCGTGTATCTACTGTACAGCATCTGAGGAATGTGTATGCGAGCGTTCAGTTTATGGGACACTCTTTCAGCACCGTTACAGCTCAACGTAGACACATGACAGGTGGGAGTCAAGTTGTGAGCCCTCAGGTCGGGGGCCTCGCACGGACGAAACACACCTCAAAATAAAATACACCAGAGCGACCGTAAAACAGACCCCTGTGCACTGTTAACAACAACTCAAATGTATAGGGTTGAAACTTATACACTGATTATTTTCAGTATTGACTAACCTCCCTATTATTTTTAATTAGTCAGAAAATATTGAGAAATGCTTATTATTTTCCAAAGCCAAGGTTGAAATGGCTCGTTTTATCCCGTCAACAATCCAATACACAGGTATTCAGTTTACTGTCATACTCTTAAGATAAGAAAGCAAGCTGCTTTTCACCTTTTAGAAACTGGAACTACTGAAGTTTAGCATAATTGCTTGAAAAACCACTCTCAAAATATACACATTGAAAACTATGTACAGGGCTGTTTTCTTTCTATGTTAGTCAGTTGTGTCTGTGTTTATGTTTTAAGGTGATCTAATCCTTCATGTTTTTCTATTTAATTTCTTGAATATACTTGTGGAGCTAAAATAAACAAACCTCAAACGACCTCATATTAATCATCTCACGCAGCTATTAGGTGACAGACTAGGATGTTCACAGGCGTTGGACAGCTTTGGACGGCACCCATTCAAGAGTAATCAGTGAAACATAGGCACAACAACGACATGTGTCCATTCTCCAAAACAGCCTGTATGGCACTTAATTGAGATAACCCCGGGGTTTTGACTAATGAGCAAGGTAATTATACAGCCATATACAGTGTGATTAGCTGCAGCATACAGAGGTCACTGAGGGGACACGCACACATGTGCTCCTTTCACCAGTGCGGAGGGACCGTTAGCGAAGGGGAGCAGGATGGCTCCAATCCTCCTCCCCGATCCCCTAAGGTCCCATGTTATTTTAATGTTTCCCATCTGACATCGGCCATGCATGTCTGGCTCTGTTAGTGAACGGCACAGAGAAGCCAGCATGGCCGGCCTGTCTGCTGCGTTAACTCACGTGATTGTGTAAGTGTGTGTTTGAGCGTGACAGATGAGGGGACGCACTGTGCTATCTAGGTTATCTCTTTCGACTGCTTGTTTGGTTGCAGAGAAGCCTTAAGGGCCGCGATTGTGAGTCACCACACGTCTGAATCTTCGGCTTTCTGGGCTTTTTGGTGTTGAAATAAATAATAACTGTTGTGCTATAAATTATAGCAACAGTGACGCGCTTGTGCTTGTTGATTTTGTGCTTTTAAAATGTTCTCTACATAATCTAATATTAGTGGTTTTATATTGGTGAGCTCTTGTTGCCAGAGGCTTTTTACACACACATCATGGCAACCGTGGAAAATGCGCCTAACGCGGATCTTAGTATAGCCTCTCTGTCCTGAATTTCCTTTGTTGAGGGGATTAGACTATGTAACAGATTTCTTCATAAATATAGAGCAGTTGAACAGTTTCAGCTGTTTGACAATTGTACAAAGTCACAGTTTACTGACTTTGACTCTGAATCCCTAGATTAATGCTGCTAATGGGTTATGGTTCATTGCTTGACCAACAGAGGCACCAAGAGGGTGCTGCCATCATTATATCAGGGTCACAAATAATGCATAGATCTTCAAACGCTCAGTAAATAACAGCCCCATAGGGGTGCTGCATTCAAAGCGCCAGCTGAAACTTCAGTGAGATCAAAGACCACACGTTTGCTTTATAGCCCAATTACACAGCAAAGATAAAAACTCTTCATTAAAAACTTTCCACAGAAAAACATGCATATGGCAAGCAAAAACACCATTGCAGATATTGTTGATTTATAATTGGAGTATTTAAAAAAAAAAAAGATTCTGTACTGGCTGCCAGTGCAGGTACTGGCGTTTTAATCTAAAAGGGAAATAAGCTAAATATGTCATGTTGCTCTTGGCAGTTCATTAATAATTATTCTACACCCTCTTTCCCTATCATTTATTCAATGTAGCTACATATCCATAGAGACTTTAATATTTTACTCTTTCACAAAAGTCTTGATGCAAAATACGAGTTGTGCAAACATAAAAGAGAATGTTTAAAAAAAAAAGTTTGGTTCGACAAAGGGCAGCCTCATTTACTTGCTCAAACAATCTTCAGTTATACATATTTGCTTTAGGCAATGTAAAGACCAACTCCACCTAAAACTTTTTCTCTAATCTGTAGCTCTGTCCTTACTGATGGTTTTTAAAGCCTTTGTTAGTCGTCAAGATAACCCCCTTTGTAGTTCTTTTTTTTTTCTTTTTTTTACAATATACTACATTATAGGTAGCAGAGATATCAGGATTTGTTATCTGACCTTTATCTTCGTGTATTATACAGTGAAAAATCAAAATCTGCAAGCTTGAAAATGGCTCATTTTAGATAAATCGTCACTTTGGACACGACGCCCTGATTTGGTCCTGTTGAAAACTTCATTAATGTTCATCTCTCACTATTTCTTAGTTCCATCTCGGATATTTTATGTGCATAACTACAAATCCACAAGTGGAAGTCTCCATTAAAACAAATAGGCATCACCTTACAAACTTGATTGCCATGTCAACACATTGCATAATTTCTACAACATAGTCAGAACAGAGCAGCATTTTAAGCTAGAAGTGACACTTAAGTTATTATTTGACAGATTTCAAATGACTTTACATAACAGCTCATTAACATGTAAACAGAAAGGGAGGAGGGAAAGGTTGATGTTTAAGGTGTGGGAAAGCAGCACTGTTGTGGGTCAGGTCAGGTCCCTCTTGGGTTAAGCTGGGCACCCACTGATTAATATATCTGTTGTCATGAATAAAACTCAGGAGCAGGTTATTTCTAACAGTCAGAAAGAAAATGACAGTAATATTAAACAGTGTTTGCCACGTTTTTATGTTTGACATTAGAATATATCCAGACAGGCTCTGCAGGTTTGAGTTGGCACAGAGAGCATGACCCAAATTTGACAAATTAAACAAGCTTTTTTTTTTTCCTCCTGTGACTCTTTTAGATTAAATGTTGACTTGGCTCTGCTGTGTAATAAATGATGGTATACTACTGCTTTTATGCGCGGTCCCATGATTCACTCTTAGTCATGAGAATCTATGTGGTGCAGTGCATGCACTTCACTGAAAGTTTAAACCACTTCGGCATGACAGAAAGGGTGTCATACTTCACACTGGTTATCAGATATCTCATAGCGTGAGTCGTAATCACACTTCATGTTCTGCCCAAACGTCTTCAGACTGCTAAATGAGAAAACAATCGCCTTGTGTGGCTTGTCACCTTGCTGTGGTAAAGTAGATTTTATCTGAGGTGTTGCTGTTGTTGTTCTCGTCGAGGATTAAATCCCACTGCCAATGTTCGAGGCCTGTGAGGCCTGCTGTTGTTGTTCAATTCTTCAGCTATCACATTTTCATGTCAAGTCAATTTTATTTATATATATATAAATTTGCCTCAAGTGGCTTTTCAGTCTTCACAGCATACAACACAGCATATCCCTAGATCCAAAACTAAGATGACATAAATACATAGATTGTAAACACACATAGGGATCTAGGAGGATGTGGAGCAACTTCCAGATCTGAAACCTGAGGCACACGACCTCTTCTCCACCAGGGATGACTGGAAAAGAGGGCCCACACGCCAACGCACAAGAGGCAAAGCTCGGGCAAACCGCTCACACAGCCACACCATTTTCACACTCAATGACATCAGAAGGTGAGCGTAATGCCACCGCCAGGCAAACGTCCGATGCAAAGAGCATCGGACCTCTCAAGCTGTGATATTTAATTCAGCACAAGAGCCCTGGTTGAATTCCCAATCCTCTTCAGCCGGGATAAATCCACGGCAGGTATCTCTCGTGCCCCCGACACAAGCTGCATGTCCGCTGTGTACGTTTTGTGTGTACAGTTATTGTGTACAGTTGGTATCCAGAAGCCTTTATCATGATTTATATGGTAGCAGTGACTCACTACATCTTACTGGTACGTTGCTCAGCTGAATACTACAGCTGATGTAGCTCCAAAAGCTTTGTTGTTAAGAGAGTGTGTCCAGGTGCAAGATAAATATAATGATTTACATTAGAGGATATGGTGGGCAAAAATGAGTGTGAGATCGTGACGTGATGTACCGGACAGCGAAGCGGAGAGAGACCTGAGCCTGAAGGCGAAGCTCCCAACTCACCAGTCAGCTTACCCTCCAAACCTAGCCAACGGTCCTGAGGTTTGGGTAAGAATAAGTTCGCGGACACCAGTGGCCAAAATCAGTGCCTGACAGAGGGTGGGATTTGCTCACCCTTCCAAGATAAGGTGAGGAGGTAAGGGGAACCAGTGCTTCTTAAGACGTTTCGAGCCCCCCCGGATTCCCTCCTACACGTTTCTGACTGGAAAGTTTTCCCTGCGAGCTCCACTAAGACATACCCAGAACACGTTGGAGGGATTATATATCCTATGTGGCCGCTTTAGGCTGTAGGATTTGCTAAGTACAGCTGAGGCTGATTGGAGTGCATTAGTTTCACAGGTACCACGCTCTGCTTCATCAGCAGAAACACGAACAGTCTCAAAAAATGAATTCGTTATGCATGATTAATCTAATATTGTCTCATGGTACCAATTTTCTGTTCAGGCAGGAGATAATAGGAGCATATTTGATTTGTTCTACATGGTGCCACATTGTAACATGATATAAGCCTGACAGGATCAAATCATGGGCTAAATAGAGGGTGTGTTATAGATTATGTTATACATCTGATCGTTGTGTAATCAAGAAAAGATCACAAATGAAAGATAGACGGCCGCCAGCAGAATAAAGCACTCCAGTCAATTATATTATTGATGGCTCTGCACCGACCTGTAGATCTCACCGATATGAGCTCTGCTGGCATGTTAACATTAATTGACGGCCCATTAGTCTAATGAGAGGTCACATGAGATCCGGGCAGCTGGTATAGGCCTGCTGTTTGTGATAAGGCTGCTGAAGCGGCCTGTTTGTCTTTGTGTGCAGCTTTCAGTGGAGGGCTGTGGTCGCAGCATAATGGGCTCTTTTAGTGCCTCCATCTGAACAGCATGGGCCCGAACAACAGACATGACACCACATTGTTTTAATGCTTGTTTTGTGTCTTTTTTTTTCATAGATCATTTAATAAGCAAGAAAAGTTTATTTTTATACCAGCACTTAAATGTGCTATATATACAGTATTAAAAATAGATTCAATTATAATAGATTAAAAGTATATAAAACCTGTATATTATTGCTGGGAATTTAATAAATAACAGAGCAGTAGAAAAAAATAATCAATCAAAGTCACAAGGAAATTGTATAATTTTTAATTTAGATCTGAAAGATGCTGAAGGGCAGTTTCACAATATGTCAGACAAGGCAACTGGATTAAGGAGCAAAAAAGAAGACAGCAGCAAATCCAACTGCCTTTAACTCAATATCTCTAAATATCCTCCAATGTGGATGGCTGGAAATCTTCTCTGGTCACTTTTAATTAAATGCGAAAAGTCAAGTCTGGCCAAGGGGTTAGAGTACAGGCTATGATTTACTATCATCACTCAACTGACAGATGTCTAGTAAAAGGCATAACATGGCCAAGAAAGTTATTTTTAAAAGTGCATTTTTTTGGATTAATTGATTTTGTTTTTTTTTTTATTATTTCAACAGTATTGCCTGTATTTAATAGTTGACTGTAGACACTAAGGGGTTCAGCATTAAATGATACAGCACATGTGCCATAGACCCCTGAGCATACCTGTCTTCAAACACGACTATCAGATGTAACAGAGATAATATATGCTTCCCCTCCTCACGTGTACTCCACATACTCCGACTGGGTGAGCTCGAATGCTTTGCTGTCGGACGACTCTTCGTGTACACTAATGCAGTGTGAATATGAGGACACGTCTACACTGCACACAAACATGCATACATACATTGCTGTGAGCATGGCGGTATAAGATTTTTATCATTAAGTCATGCGATGACATGAATGACTTTCGCTTATATGTCCTCCTCCTACTCTTCACAATCTCTCTGATAATCTTCTTCTCCTTCCTTTGCACACTTTCCCATTTCTATCTTTTTATCTCTGTCACCCGATTGGTTGCTGAACCATTGACTGGCAGCACTGTTTAAGGCCCTTTATTGTATCAATGCTTCTTGAATATGCTGCAGTTAGGATGTTGCGAAATTAAACGCTGTCCGCATTGCTAAAAGTAAAGAAATCCCACAAACATCCAAAATAGAAAATACATGCATCTTTGGCATATGCTTAAGTATTATGTGCATGCATGCCACATATAGCTCCACTGTGTAATGAGTCCTGTCTGCTGTCTGTGTTCCTCCCGCCGCCATCTTTCCTTCAGCAATAAGCTTTATTTCGGGGATCATTGCAGGGAAATCGTCTATCTAACACAGCCCTTTGCTCAGCTTAAGTAGAACAAATCTTCCATGCACCGCCGTAGCTTAGTGTCCCATGGCAACATGTCATCATCTCCCATCATCTCTCCGTCTACGATGCAGCGCTAACACAACAGTCAGACCTGGACCACAGTCCCAGTAGCCCTGCGTTGCCACTGCTGGGCTTAATGGGGCCAGGCAGAGCTTACTTACTATTTATGTCACTTGGGCTTCTCCTGGAACACGGTGAATAATAGCCCTGCTCTGAACTTTATTCCCAGAGATAGGAGTTAACCGTTTGGGCAAAAAACAAAAGCCACTTTTGATCTCGGGTTTTTAAGTCTTTATGTCGGCACCCGGCGTTGGCTGAGTCCCACATGACTAATGAGAGCTGTGGCAGAGGCTGCTGGCTACACACTGGATACTAGATCTGCCACCGCACACTGTGTGGCCTAGAATAGCCAGTTATATAGTCGTTAATTAATCGGCCTTGAATCGCAACAGCTTGTTTGTCTTTGATATCTCGGCTGGGCCAAATTGATGAATGAGGGAATTATTATAACAATAGCAGCGTGTATATAATGGCAGTGGTCCTATGCTCTACATTCTGCATTGCTATCTTTGGGTAAAACACGCTTGAGAATTTGCCGTTGGTATGTTTGTAATGCATGGAATGCTTTAGATGTTTTTCCTCCTTTGTTTACTCCTCTTCTGTCTGCAAATGTTTGCTCTGTGTTGGTTTGCAGAACAAAATGATTTGCCATTTTGGCCGGGAACATTTCAACAGACCCTCCTGGTTAATGTATCTCCGCTTGATCCGCGTTTAAAGGTCAGGTGTTAAAACAATTCCTGTCCATATGTACTTTTTCCGGCTGCGGTCATTCTTCCTATTCACCCCTTCCTGTGCTTTCAATCTAAATGATTAACAAAATCCTTTGTTCTTGGCAAGAATACATTTAAAGTTAATCTGAGGCTATAGGCGTCTTAGTTAGACCAGTCACGTGGGAATCTTATAGTGCAAATTCCTTCTTCTTGTCATCCCGCCACTGTAGCTCAGCAAGGAAACCGTGTTCGAGGAAACACAAAGGGGGAATTCTATGAGGGAAAAAAACTTGCCATTACAGTAAGTGTGTATGTTTGAACAGAAAGACCCACTTGCCTGAAATATTCAGACATAAATAAAACTGAAACAGATTCTGCAGTGCGTTTATTTTATTATTTACTCATTTATTCATTTTTCCTTTTCCCTCACGTTTTCCTTTTTTTTACTTTTCTGTTTTGTAAATCAACATCATCTGTTTTTTTTAGTATGTTTAGTATGTTAGTATGTATATGCACTAATTGGAGAAAAGCTAATAAACTTAAATTGGGAAAAAATGAACCTTCATGGTAACTTGTTTATGCACAATTGTGGACTGTTTTGCCCCCTAAATTTTCCATTTTATGTTTTAAAGTCCGGTAGAAACGGGAGGAATTGTAGACAAATTATGCTGGATTCATGGAACTATAAAATCTGCTGCCTGCTTTAGATTTTTTTCACAGTTTCTCTTTATAGTACCTTCACAGTTCCCCAAGTACCATTTTGAAAAACACCATTGGAGTGTATTACTGCTTACCCCAGTAACCCTAACACCCTAAAACATTTGTTTGTCAGCCATGCCTAACTGCAAACAATGATTTTGTCTAAAGATCTCCAATGAGGCATCTTCAAATCTTGTAAAACAGACAAAAGCTTTAAATCCTCACATTTAAAAAGCTACAACTAGAGAATATTTGGCATGTTTACTTGATGAATAATTTTATGGGAATTCATTGATAAATGAAATAGTTGTTGATGACTTTTTTCTTGATGGACTAATCCATCAATTGACTAATTGTTTCAGCACAATGTGTGCTGTTTAATTTTGAGTGTTCACTCTTTTTGGCAGTGTACTACAGTGTCAGTGGTATATTAGATCAAATTAATGAAAGGTCTTTACATGAACTTGTGATGTTGATGTGTTTTAACGCTGGAACACACACTCATAACCTTTTACGAACTTGTCCTTTGATGTACAGTAAAACCATGGTTGTTGATTTTAGTAAAAAATGAACAGCATCAAAGTTTCTTTCTAAGCAAAATTCCTCCAAGAGAAAAGGTGTGTAGGGATGAATTATCATCTGCACCTGTTAATCCAGACGGTTGTGTTTCTGGAAAGTTGTAACAGACAGCATTTCTTCCTCTATTGTGCAAAAGTGTGTGTACGCCTGCATGCACCCATATATACTGTAAATCAAACACACACAGATCATAGTGTGAAGTCAGCCGTGCAGATATTCTCTCTCTGTCCTCTCTTTTTGTCTCCTCCGGCCTCGTTCCTTCTCTGCCCCGTGCTCAGGCGTCCTCTGACTCTTTGATTAAGAGGAGCCTGTGGCTAACACGTAGGGGTCAGTGGGCCAAATTGACACAGTGCTAAATACTTGTTTTCTATGAGGGAGAAAGAGAGCGAGAGTGTGTCGGGGCGCTTGAGTCTTCAGCGGCTGCAAAACAGCCTGCAGTGGAACAGTGAACTTAAGTGCGCTGAACCCCTCTGACCTTCTTGTGTGCATGTGGCCATATAGTACGCGTGGGCGTGTTCCTGTACGCATGTTTCTCTGTGCTTAATGCGTGAGTTGGCACCCGCACAATTCTACGTATGTATGATATAAGATTGAAGTCCTGTTTGTGTACGTTGTGCTATTTTGAACACAGACCCTGTGAAGTGTAAAGGAGCCTCGCTGCCATCTGTGTTCCATAACGGCTGTTCTGTATCTGGTCGAACAGGACTGTCCCACGTTGAGCAGCACATATGCAGCGCTGGCTCACCTCTTGAGGGCAATAACTGCTCAGACAAGAACTAACTAAGCGCACATAATGTCCCATTTGTCCAAGAGGCTTTACTTTAATTAAAGTACAAACCTGAGATTTGCTGTATTTGCAGTTTTGTCGTAACACTTTCTTTTATCTTCGGACAGTGTTCATTTTTTACATTACTGCACCATTTTTTTTTTACATTAATCCACATCTAATTACTTTTTCTTGCTTTTTGCTGCCATTGACACAACTGACCATGACAGAATAATGGTGAATGCTAAAACATAGTGTAAGAAGTAGAGCAGAGTCATAAAGTCAGGAAAGTAACTGCTATCCAGCAAAGTGAAGTCTGCTATCCAGCAATGTTCACCTACATTTTTCTAAAAGCTGTCAAAAGCTACCAGTCATACCAGACCACGAACAGCGGTAAAACCTTGAAGAATATTGAATTGGGAAGAGGTACATTTCATCGCTTAAAAAATTCAGCTTTTAACTTGTAGGAGGAGGCTTATCTTATTTCTTGTTACAGAACTTGCAGTTTAAATGTCACTTTGATAATTGCTTTGCTTTGAACATGAATTAGATTCTATTAAGTGGGACTTTTACATACATTTGCCATATTTTGATAATTATTAGATATAAAAGATACTGGAAAATATTAACGCATTGATAAGGATTTTATCCTCATCGGCCAGCCAGAAAGGTGAAACAAACAAATTCTAAGTATAATCTTTAATAGTCATAATCACTTCAACCCTCATGTTCCAGTCAAATTTGACAGATTTAAAAGTTTTATCACTGAAAAATGTAGTTAATTTGATCTTGAATTTGACTGACCTAAGATTATATGACTTTGTCCACAAAGAGGAATTTAACACACAAAATAGATGATTAATTTAATAGATTAATTAATTTAAATACAATTTTGTGTGTTTTATTCAACTTTTGTACACTCTTGTTGTCATTAGAAATGAATGGGGGAGACGACAATTAGTGTATAAAAGTGAGTTCAGGTACATCCTCATTTGCCAGATGAACACACGCACACACATGCATGCATGCACTGTGCGCACACACACACACACACAATTTGGGTTCCCTTTCAACCACTACTACGCGAACCTTTGCCCAGTAGAGTTTCAACATCTGTTGGCAGCTCTCACAGACAGCTGCAACGTAGTTTCAATAATACTGATAATACTTCTCGTAGATTTGGTATATAATGTTTTTATGAGGCCTTGCTCACGGTTTATTATGTGGCAGCACCATGGCAGGCCGATATACCGTAAGTGAGGCTCTTGATTATATATTTGATCACCACACTGGTGAGGAGGAGAGAGGCCAGGAAACTGGCAGTGAGGATGGATTAGAGGAGGAAGTGTCAGAAGCTGAAGATGACACAGAATATAATCCAGACCAAGAAATAACTGATGTGAAAACAAGCGTAACGTGCCATAAATGCAATGCATATATTTGCATATATTTGCAAGTGCATGTATGCAACAATCTGCACATATTGTCCAACATGTGCATGAGAAAAAACACCATTGAAGTTTGAGTTAACCCACTCCAACCAAGTTTAGAAGCCTGATTTTATATCCGTTTTCATAGACTGATGAACATTGTAATGTCATGGTTCTTGTTAGTTGTTGTGGTAACTTAGGCTTTGAAAAAGACCACTCGACAACTTGTTGCTGTTGCTCATATGAGCTTCATCTATAACTTGCAAAAGGCATTCTCTTGTACACCGAGGCTCAAAATGTGAAACACAGAGGCAAAACAACAATGCGAGAGGGAAAACCCCGGGAAAAAGAATCATCTTACTTAAACAGCTACCCTCTAGCGGATTATAAGCATTAAACCATTTTATAGTGCTCATATTACAACAGTTGTTCTTTAATGTATTAAGATATTGATATTGGAACATTGTGAAATTGTTAAGTGTAGTGTTGGGATAATTTCCTTTGTACACAAATAAAATCTTCCCGGTCACTTTTGACCAGGAACACAAAAGGTGTTACTTTATGTGACTGTTTAAAAATTTTAAATGGTTTCAAAACAAATGTCGTTGGTAACTTTGACCCAAAGTAGTCTGTGATAAACATTGTTCTGTATTTAATCTTATTATTTCTTATAGTCAAAATAATCCAGAAATTATGTTTTTTAGAACTCAAATTCAAGAATGTATAAGCTCAGATCAATGAGGCATACAGGCCATGAATAACAAATAGAAATTCAAAACTTATAATGTTCACACAGAATTTAAGTTGATAAAAAAATCTAACACAACAAATAGTGATAATATATGCATTATTATAGTTTTTATGATGAGTGTTAATGGATAGGTTATTTTTGACTGGGAACACAAAATTGTTTAACATGAAATGAACACAACATGAGGGTTAATATGTGGATGGACTACCGACGCACTACCGATTGTTTCCATAATGTAGCTGCCACGTAGCCTTCCATTCTCATCATACAATAAATTAGCTGGATACCTGTTTTGTTTAAAAGTCCATGATTTTTGATATTTCAAAATGTTGCAAAAGAAAAAACTTTAAAAGAAAAAAACAAAACAAACAAACAAGACTTTGGGCTGGACTGAGTGGAGTGTTGTTGTTGTTACTTCATATGGGTGTTTGTACCTCACTGTGCAGAATGATGTATGTAGTTGTTTTCACATCCATCTGCCGAAAGGGGAAAGGTTATCTGTGCTGACCTTTAATCTCAGTTTACCATGTGTGCGTACCAACAAGATTCATGACATCATCAGTGGTTTGGAGGCTAACATGATAACATACAGCATAATGCAACTTATAAAGCCGTATTTCTCAAAACATTTTCTTGACGGGATCTTTTACAGAAACAATATATATAATATAATATGGTTTACAAAACAGTCCCAATCTGTACAGCACACAGTACGCACATTTGTATTTCCACATTTCTAACGTGATCACACAAACACTCACGGTACCAACCACAGATAGCCTGTCATATAGTCCCAACACTTATTTAATAGAGCCCACCCGATCATTAGGCAGATTCCAACCCACCAAGGCAGAAACACAAAGCGGAGGTGGCGGTGATGGGCTGCTGACAGCACACTCTGCCCTCTGTCCCTCCCCCTTCCGTTTTAAGATTGCACTGCGGCACAGTTTCTTCAACCTTCGCCACATGCACTTTATTTTATTTTGTCACACGAGGAGTGTGGTTGCACGCCCAATTTGGAAAACGATATCTGCGAGGATTAATTGTGTTAGTGCAGCTGTAGTGCTGCTGTTGTCGTGACTCTAACAAGTGAAAGTGAGTCTTGGCGTCTCTGTGTCTCACTAAAACACATATTAGGGCATTACAGTTTTGAATGAACATTTTAGGGCTTGATGTAGGTAGTTTAATGTAATAACCCCTGCAAAGACAGATGATAATTCATCAGCTCACATGCGGTACAGTTGCACGTGGACCTGAGGAAAGACAGGTGGAGCCTGTCCGAACACACATCCTAAAGGAGTGCACCGTGCTCCCTTTACTCCTTTGCTCTTCGATCTTTCCTCCAAACTGCAACACTGACAAGGACTTATTGAAATTCAAAGACAGCAGAAAATTCACCCCGACATCCAACCTCAAACACTTTTCCGTCTTTTGTTTTTTTAATCACAAACACACATTCGCTTCCACATACACAAGCTGGTTATGTATAGACTGCCACATGGTCACAATTTTCCTCAAGTTCTTTAGGCAAATACACACTGGCGGCAAACTCCGGATGAACTCATACACACTACAGAAAAACATCTCCATGCACCATGCACATACAGTGTGACTGTTGCCTCAGGACTGAATGTGTATGTACTCTATCTTTGTGAGTGTGTGTGTGTGTGTGTGTGTGTGTGTGTGTGTGTGTAACAAACATCCATGAAAAGAAAAACAAGGAGAAAGCATGGAAAAGATGAAATGATTGATTAACTGTTTCATCTTATTCCTCAGGGATGTTTGCAGTGAAAACTTTTTCCCTGACAGTCTTGGCTCTCGCCGCCTTCTTCCACTGCTTCTTTTCATCCGCTCCTTTTCTCTTTCTGTGTTCGACCATTTTGTTCCTCTTCTTATCGCTGTCTTGGGTTTATGAGTAAAAAAAACTGTAAACTGCCTGTCCTCTTGATCTGTCCTGACATTTCTCAGATAACTCTGAGCAGAGGGAGCACGTTTGCTCTCTTGGACATGCAGCATGTGTACCACACATGGTACAGTGCCTCATCGTGTGTGTGTGTTTGTAAAATTTGTAAATGCTAGCTTGTGTTACTGTGCACATATGGGCAGCTTTACCTTGTGTGTGTCTGTTGTGTATGACAAGGGCTTGGCGCTAATCAGATCCAGGACCACACAGGCACTCGGGTGGGAGCCAGCGGGAATCAGGGCCCACGGTCTTCAGTACCCCAACCAGACTGTCTGCCAAGAAAATCACCTTCCAGCCTGTTTGCTCCACCTTTCAGGCCCCGCCAAGCTCTCCTCCTCCTTTACCACCTTCTCCTCTTTCATAGAGTTCGTTGTATCCAGCCAGGAGAAGATTGAGATTATAGCATAAGGGGGGTTGTAGTTATAGCTCAGGGGCGCCTAGGGGCCTCACCAGGCCTTGTAGGCTTCATTACACCCCTGGGTGGGAAGGACTGGTGGGGGGGACATGTAAGAAATGACCATGTTGGTCCATTGTATGTGTGTGCGTCTGTGGTCTCTTTACAGTATGTGTTTTATTGCTCATTACAGAGGTGACAGAGATGTGGACATGAATGGAAAGGCATGGGGGTGGAGAAAGGTGACCTGGGGTATGGAATGTGCAGCTTTGTGCTGTGCAGGTTTGTGCACATATGTGTCTTAAAAACATCTGTATGTACACTCACATGCAATCTGGTACAAGGAACAGTTCATCCCAGTTCTCATGGCAGTCATGTAACGAGGCTGTGGAAAAAAACGGTGCTGATTCACATGAGAGATGAAGCAGATGAATCAGAAATCTGAATTTACTCATGAATTCCAACAACTGATTGTTAACATCGTATTTTTTCATTGTTAAATGCACCATGTCGACAGAGTGGAAAAGATACACACACAATGCATGCAGGGTTATCTCCTCACTCTGATGCAGTGGGGGAGGACATCATTTTAAATTAGAAAATAATTAACAAAATAACTGGGGCATAATTCAGGTTTTATCATTTCAATTTGGTTTTAATGATCCAGAACACTGATATGCAGAGCTTGACATTGAAAATGTGAGCAATTATGGTTGTTGTTGTCAGGCTTGGAACTGGCAGTTAAGTAAAATCTTGACAAATACAACAGAGAAAATATGTCTTTTAGACGCCCGCTATGCCTCTGCAGGAGACTTGGCTCAAACCAGGTGGATCATGATCAGTCAGCAGCTAGAACCTGATGTGCACTCCCATGCCTATACAGCCCTCCTCTTAAACCGAGGGAAGAGGCTGACACACATGACCTGAATAACTAACTGACACAGCTACTTGCTGTGGGTGAGATCTCAAATATGGTCAGAATGGCCCCCGTATTGTCACTGGGTGTCATTTAATACAGAACGACAGGGGGCCAGTTAGCATCTATGTACGTGCGTGCAGCCGGAGCTTGCTCAAGTTCTGTTGCTTGGACACATGTAGTGTCTTGCAGAGAACGGACCCGCTGTATCTAGGCCAGACAGCTGATGATGTCGCCCCATACAGAGCACAAGCTAAAAACGTTAAATAGAAAGGTCAACTTAAAGTTCAAAGTATAAGTCACTGTTTTCACTCTCACCAATGGTTATATATGTGCCTGTGAACCCAGAATTGGTACATGCGTATTGGCCTAATAATCAGTCTTCTTAAACTCTTAAGACCCACTTATATGTGGGCTGCTTGGACCCACTTTGGACCTCCACTTACAGCCAGTGCTGAAGCCACACCCCTCTGCCATATCCACAGTTTCTTAGCTTTTTCTGGCTGAAGTCTACATTCAACAGCTAATATAGACCTTGAGACAGAAATACACAGACCTGCTTCAGTACAGAAAGGAGGCGAGCTGTGGGCTGCATCTTAAGGTTCCTCTCCCCATGGATCTCGGACTGGCTTCCCCTCAAACAAAACTCGTCCCAATTTGTTGAGGCTTTGCTTTTTTGCTCAATAAATTTGCACATTTTTATTTATATCATTTTATTTGGGCCCTTGTGTATGTGCCTGAT
The DNA here is from genome assembly GCA_023238725.1 of Scortum barcoo. NCBI lineage: Eukaryota > Metazoa > Chordata > Actinopteri > Centrarchiformes > Terapontidae > Scortum > Scortum barcoo. The sequence goes on from CM041542.1 coordinate 16,943,626, forward strand.
GCAAGTCTGTTTGTTTTATTTGAGCTGAGGCTGGTGCCTGGATCCCAGAACTGTTTGTAAACTGAGCGCACACACACACACACACACACACACTGAAACACACACACATACTCACTGCCAGGCTTGTATGGTACAACAGCACATATACGCACACACACATGCAAACAATTGCTATTGTTTCAAAATCACACTGGGAGAAGGGAAGCTGTGAATCCATTTCTGAATGTGCTTAAGCTAATTTAAAATCAATACTCATGTGCGCCTATACAGCTAGTGATGTGTTAATTCATCTTTTGTATTTAAAATGTAAAATAAACAAAAAATGAGAAAACAGTAAATATGGAAGGGAAATATGAAAAAAGTCACATGGAAGCAACCTTTAAAAGTAAATTTGCGATAAATACATTAGAAAACTATTCATTTTGAACACGTTTCTGACTTCCATACTTTGTATTTGAAAAAAACATTTCTTGTCAAGTAGGCTAGAGCTGCTTTTTGTGGGGTTTTCCAGAACATCTAGTGTGTGTTAGAAACAGAGAAAACAAACATGTAGCATACTTTTTTGTCACTCATTGTGTAGGAGACATGTTGCTGTGGCCTTTTGGGAGGGTTTCCCTGTTGCTCCATCTCTAATCTGGGAAAAGGAGACCTCTCCCTGGGCTGTTGGCATGGCAACAGCACCTGCGTGGATGCAGCAGAGAGATGAAGAGAGGGGATTGGGAGGGAGGACAGGCCAAAGCGATTGCCCAGATTGCTGGCACAGTTGGACAAAGTTACCCATGCAGTCACAGCCTGTGTGTGTATGTGTGTGTATATGTGTGTTGCTGTGGTGCTGCAGGCTAGCCTCAAGGCCCGGACGCATGCACGCACACACACACACTCACAAACACACACAACCTCTCCTCTTGCCTGCTACGTTAGCATTGCCAGCTCAATCTGCCTAATGTTGGATATACACACAAGTATACACTATCACGCGCAAACAAAATAATACAAAAACACACACATGCGCACGGAAAATGGAATTTCCTACTTCCTAAGCCCATCTAATTATACCACCTGCACATGCTGACACACACACACACACACACTACATTCAGACCTTTCCCTCTTTCTCAGAATGAAATGTGGCATGACTGCTGCCCTGAAACATTTGCACCCACACAGGGATCCAAACACCAAAGAAGCATAACTTCCACATTTGCTTGGGCATACTCTGACCTTTCAGCTTAAATCGCCACTGTGACAGTACAAACCCCCTCTTTTAGCATAGACCCCCTGATGCTCAGCAAGGTTTTTCTTGCATAGAAATCAGCGGCAATCTTAAAATATCTCTTCATCCCTGTCTTGTCTTGTTACAATAAGACACTTCCATTAGCTGTGAGGAAATGAACAAGTGTGGGGAAGTGGACATCTCCGGGAAAACAATTGGGAAAGCACACACAGACAGAGTCCAGCAGTTTCACACAGAGTGCAGTTTTTCTTAAGGTGGCCTGATGAGGAAATGGGAGGTGGGAGGAGCAGCTGAATGTGTGTTTGAGGGAGTTTGGAGGAGAGAGTTGAAGGGTAAGCTGAGGTTGAAAAGATGAACATTGAGTTGATCAAAAGGCACTGATCTGCAGATGGTTTGATCTGTCTTAAAAAAAAAAGAAAAAAAAACTCAGCTTCTCCTCTCGGGGGTGACGGGCTCTGCAGCGCTCATCAGCCCACCTTAAGAAGAAAAAAAAAAAGCAAAACTGCCAGAGGAGGAAAGGAGAAGAAGTGAAAAAAAGAAAAGTGAGCTGGATTTGTTTTCCAAATGCAGTCACATTCTTGGCAGCACCTTAGCCTGTCCTTGCCAAAGGAGGGTGGGAAGAGGAGGGATGAGAGAGGTAGAGAGAGAGGGGAGAAAGTGGACGTGGGAGAGAGAAAGAGCAGATTGTTTTTTTGAGTGTGTTTTTTTTTCTTTTCCCATTTTGCTCGGTGTCTAGTACATTAAAAGTTAACCCTATCTATAGATAGGATGTACTTTAATCTTTGGCCTCGGCTCACATATCTTATAAGCTTACACATGTGGGTTTTTATCTTTTTCTATGTACGTAGGTGTTGTAAAAGTATACATGGCTTCATATAGCCCCTGCTGACCAAATGTACCAGTTTCTGTTTAGTCTTAACAGTTACACAAACTAGTCACAGAACGTCCACTGGGATTATTCCCACTGTCATCCACCCAGTTTGTCTGTCCCCATACTAAATCAAGCTTGTTTTTATTTTTCTCTTGCACCATAAAGGCTGCTTCTTTCTGCATTAAGTTGTCGTCTTTAAATAGTTTGAAAACTCCATAAATAACGACTGTATAGTGTCAAACTGCAGAACATAACATGTGACAAATCAGTCCAATAATTTACTGACTTAAGATGCATTTTGCTTTGTATTTTTAAATCACCTTTATCAAACTCTTCATTTTATGTATATTTTGGCGGTCCCTTCAGCTAATGTTAGGTTACGTTTTTCCTTCGCTTCACTCCCCCGCTGCAAGGACACTGCTTCACTGGGAGGACAGCGGGTGGCAACTCTGGAGACGGAAGCTAGAAGCTGAAGCAACTTGAATTCAGCCAGAACAAACCTCAGTGCTGTTTCATCTGATGATGTGGAAATCACTGGCACGCATTAAAGGATAACTATTAGAAAGTAACAGAAATAGCTGTTATGTAATCTCACTGTTGGTCACGTTTGCTTATCTACTCAAATACAGTTATTTTTACATAGAAAATATTTCTTTTAAACATTCATGATGATATTATAAGAGCCTCTCAAATGTCTCGGTTTTCTCTGCTTTATATCTGAATATATTTGGGTTTAGGACGGTTGGTTGAGCAAGAAAAACAATCTCAAGATGTCACTTTGGGTTCTCTTGTGATGGGCACTTAGCAGTTTCTAACATTTTAAAGGATAAGAAACCATTATTGTAATAACTGAAAAGCTAATTGACGCATTAATTGACAATGAAGATTTCAGTATCAACGTTTATGTTGTCAACCTTAAAGATTAATTTGCAATACAATGCAATAGAAACTGAACAGAAAAAAAGACACAAATGTGGCACAAAACATCTGTTGTATGCATATCAGCACACACAGTCATGATGTTACTCGTTAACATTTCCACGTTGTCTGCCGTAATGGGACAATAAAATGTTAAGAATAAGCGACTTTGTAATGCTCGGAGTGGAGAGGCAGGCTGGCAGCATCGTTGGTGAGTTAGGTGTGCCCGGCAAGTACGCAGATGTCTTGTGTAAATTTATGTCTTTAACTGCCAGGCGCCAGCGAGCTGTGCCTTGCTGTGCCTTGCTGTGCCACTGGCCTTCCCCTTAGAAAGCTGCCGGCGCTGAGAGTTTAGGTGCTTCTGAGCAAGGCAGCTAACCACTAACTCAGTCGCTGGATTCGAAAAACTGTGGTGCCTCTGGGTCACTGCTGGGTGTGAAGGTCATTCACATGCAGCCACCTCTGGGTAAACAAATGTTTCAAAATGGTTCCAGTCTGCCTGTTTGTATGTGAACTAGCCCCGCTCATCTTCACACACACACTCTTGCACTGGTGTTCCTGTTTCAACATCTTCATCTCTGTCTGCCTCTGGGGCTTTGTCGTAATCATAGGCACAGACACATAAACCCCTCTGATCCTCCTATATATAAGACATTCACACTGAAAGAGAAACAAAACACGCTGTTTGCAATCATTTTATCTCTCTTTGTGGTCATTTTGCATCACTGTGGTTGTGTTGCATCTTTTTGTAGTATTTTAGCATCTTTGGCAGTAATTTTGCATCTCTTTGATTGATTTTAGAATCAAGAAATATTAGCAGGTCCGTTCAGGGATCCATCCATAGTTGCAGTGCAGATGTAACACAAGTTCTTTTGGTATGATATTAGTTAGAGAGCTAAAGTAACAGATGTGTCTCAGAGGTTCAACTTATACCAAAAGTTTGCCATACAAGAAGGGGAGAGAGCTGGGTGGATGTTAAACTGACTGTTGTTGAAAGAAAGAACGAGACAAACAGCAGTGGTGAGAAAAGCATACCATAATTGCAGTATCATGCCGCATGGCCCTGTTGAACCAGTTCTGTCTACGTCTCCTGCAACCTTAACTGGTTTCTATATGCACACTCAAACATACATGCTGTACATTCCAGCAACATAAGAAACATACTGTTACCAGTCAAGTCAGCACAGGACATACCGTTTTCAGCGAGGCAACTCTAAGTATTTATTGTGTGTACTATACAAAGGCTAACAGATACACACAGTGAGATGAGGGCTCTTTGAAAAAAATGTGTTGTAGTAACAGACGGCCCTCTCACATACCAAGCAAAAGAACCTGTCCAAATCCAGAAGAGCTATTATTTTCTTGTTCGACATCTAAATTTGGGATGGACGAGGTGAACTGAGGGCTACTGATCGTAGCACAAACGCTCAGTGTGAAAGTAGGTCAAAGTTCAAATGATTTGAAACCAGAGACTCGTGTCTTTGCATTTTTCTCGGGCACTTCCCCGAGCAGCTGCTGAGTGAAGTGTTATTGCTCCTACCCTGTGAAATAAATGGACGTGAGCAGCTTTTGAGTAGTTTGTATTTTTGCTCTTTATCTGATAAGCATAAATCATCAATCATGTGCCCACATGTAAGTTGAACATTCACATATTTGTGCATGCTTACATCCGTGTTTGTCCTCAAAGCCACAAGGTGAGATTTGCAAAACGTACAGGTAGCGTTAAGCCACTTTGCTGTGACCTGTTAGCTCCTATCAATAATCCCCTGACAGTAATTATCCTGGCGAGGAAGTGAGCAGGGACGTAGCATGAAACATGATCTCTTTGCCTTTGACAACTCGCGACCCTGGGGTAGTAACACCCCCTCCACCCCCCCTTTTTCACCACTGTTTCTTCCATGATCAGACTGCTTGCACCACATCAACAGCTCAGCCCAGCTCTGTTCCATTACTTAACCACTAATTGCTCAGGCCACCCTTGGGAGTCGGGGGCACTGGCCCCACGTCTGCTGTAATGGTGTGAATTCTAACAGGGGTTCTCCTCAGGAGCTTAAGTGTTGAACTTTACTCACTGCAGCCAAGCATGCATTCACCATCATATTCCAACGCTGAGGTTACACTACACCTGTGGCACTCTGATCCTCCTGCATTCACCAGGAATTAAACATCGACGTGATATCGTATTTAGGTCGGTTCTTGGTGTATCTTTAATGAAAAGACGTTAGCATTTTTGAGGTGGAGGTCTGCTGCAGGGTAATAAGAAGTGAACACATATGACCTGACATATGTCCTGCTGCATGTCAAAACACGCCAGCAGCTGCAACAAGCATGTAGTAGCCTTAACATGTGCCGTCGTCAGTTATTAATGGAAATTTTTTAACCCTGTTTTTTTTTATCCAATGAAGAACAACACACTTTTCAGACACACAAGGTTTAGCCTCCTTTCCATATGACATAGAGAGCATAGAGAAATGGTTCCCATGTTTGCAGATGTTTACATGTCAGAAACTTGCAGTTACAGTGACAGTGCTTCAGTGTAACAGAAAAGTGGCAACATGTCCAAGCTGCCCAGTTCAAGAGTCTGATCTTCTAGCCTGCTGAGCACTTCCCCTGGAGCAGCTGTGGCCTTGCTTAAGGGCACCTCAGCGGTGGTAATGAGGGAGGGAAAAGTACAGCCTTGCAGTCAGCTAATGCAGCGTCTCAAAATGTATTGACAGCATAAAACAGAAATTATGATTACAATAAGTTGCATGTTTGGGAATAGTGACTTTGAGACTTGGCCATAAGGGATGAAGTAATTATGCCAGTTTAACAGCACGCATCCAAGGCTACAAAAATGCCAACCAACCAAGTTATTTTTACTCAGAAAATAAGTTGCAACAAAAACCTGCCCCTCATAGGTGCTCTTCCTTCCCCACAGGCTTTCTGTTAATGGTGTCAGTACTACAGCTTACAAACAACAAACAATGAAAGGTTCTCCGCTCTCATTAGTTCCTAAATATTGAGTCAGTATTGTGAGCTAACTTCTGAAATATTGTTTCAATGCCCTGTTTCTTTAATAATATTTTAAACTGTTTTACCTCGATCAAAAAAAAATCCAAACATCCTTGAACCTAATGATTTCTTCCCGGTGTAGAGCTTCTTTTCACTGGCTTGCTTTATACTAAAGAATTCACCCACCGCTTTTTTCTCGTCACTTTGTGAAGAACAGAGGGACATCGATCTCTTTGGCCTGGAACAGAGCAGAAAGAGAGCAGGCCGTGTTTAATTAATTCTGAGCTTCTCCAGGCATCAACATGCATTCACTAGTTATTCTTTTGATGCATTTTAAAGGCTGTATTTCAGAGCATGCAATTAAAGGTGAACCCTGCTTGAGGGAAAATGCCAGTTTTTGCAGGCCCAATTAAAATCTGGAAGCTGTCTTGGAGGAGAAGAGAATCAAGGTGCATGTGGTTGAGCCATGTGAGGTGCACTGTGTATGTATGTGTGTGTGTGAGTGTGTGTATGTTTGTGTGATTGCACCACAAAGAACTTAATAATAAAAAAAAAAAAAGATCTGAGAACTTTTTGGAATTTATTTTCAGAGAAAACATTAAATTTCGAACCTCTTTTTTGATGCTGATTTTTTTTATGCTCAGCACAACTTCCTGAACATGTCATCGCAACTCTAGCCCTCTGCTTCTGCACCTGTATACGTGTGTTTGTTCAACTAGATATAAACTGAAAGATAATCCTACCAGTACTGAGCTGCTATACTGAAATATGACCTTTGAAAGTCCCCATCTATATGGACTTCATACTATACCTTATATAGCAGTCACATAGCTCTACCTTAGCTATGTCTGCTGCCAGAATCTCTCGTTACATCAAAACATGGCTAAATAAATTGTCTTTGGTGTCTGTGCCATACGTGCTGCTTCAGAGCTCCTCCACAGTAAGCAGATTTATAGGCAGTGTTTGTTAGATACTGAGCATGCAAATAGATAACGGAGGAGTGCATTGCTTCTGGAGTGGTTTGACACAGGTCTATAGATATTTGTGCACTTTTTTTTGTTTTATTTTATTAAAAGGTATTTTGGGGACATTGTATGCCTTTATTAGACTCATAACCATAGAGGGCTGGCAGGAAATGAGGGGACAGAGATGGGCAACAACATCCAACAAAAGTTCACGGTCGGCACCATAACCTCTTGGCCAACAGGGGAGACTGTAAACTTTTTAAAGCCACCCTTTAAGTGAAGCGGACTGTCTTGGCTTTCGCATTTTGAAAGGTTATCTGAGAACGAACTCCACAAAAGCCGTTTATCATCTTTTTAAAATGAAGGGATCTCACGTTATTTCTCATGATTTCTCTCCTGACAGAATCTCAGCGTGATCTGCGCAATCAGCTGGATATTCACATTTTATTGCTCATTGATGTGCACAGACCATAAATGGTTGTGTAATAAATCTGTAACTGATACTGTCCCAGATGTTTATCTATATATGTACATTTGTGCTCGAAACCAGCTGAATGCCCTAAATCTGCCTTTTAACACGCCCTATTCTCTCTCTGTAATTTGTCTTCTAGCTCTGATAAGTGGGTTTTTTTCCCTTCATTAACTTTACCTCAGTGTCCCCAAAGTACTCGACATATTATCTCAATCTCACTTCATCTCGCTGTCTTCCATTCCTTCTTTCGCTTTCCCTCCTTATCTCCTCTATTTCTCCCTGTCTTTTCTCAGCTCAAGTATGCCAAGTGCTCTTTTATATCCAAGGCCTCCTGACAAACTGTATTTTTATGCCCCGACCTTGGATATAGGCGGTATTAATATAAGCATAACTTCCTGGGTGCGAACAAGGATGAGTGAGTACATACAAGGAAACAGTAGTTGACAGGGCAACCATATGTCCTGCAGCTTACATAGATCCATCAGACTTCCTCTTTTCTTGTTTTTTTAAATCCCTTGATGCAGCGTCATGTGTTGTGAGTTTTGACGCTCCACGTTTCTTCAGATGAAATGGGTCTTCATTTGCTGATGCTCCGTGTGAATTTCAGTGGCTAATCAAATAAAGGGCTCCATTTTCTCATCCCTCTCTGTCCCAGTGCGATAAACAACTAATTGTTTGTGCTTCAAGCACAAACAAAAGCACAGAGGCTGGTGCCACTTGTAGCGTCAGTCGATGTGATAGAGAGAAGGCCGTTGATAAAGCACACTCCATTAGTGGTAAGCCTTTGGGGTATATGTCATTACTGCCCTATTCACCATCCCACCCTGGTTGATCCTGCTGGAGTCAGAGTGGCAGTCAACTGTGCCTGACCTCTTTTCAGATCAATGGATGGAGTGTCCCCATTGCTCACTGACAGCAGCTTGTTTGTGTGTGCACTGTACGTCTGAGTGTTTTGAAGGGCGTGCTTGAGAAAACGTTGGTTAATAAGGTTTTTAATACAGGTTCCTTTCAAAAGAAATATAATACATGGGTATAATGATGAAGAGGCAGAGATGGCTGTGTCTGACTGAGATCGAATTGACCAATGTTAATGTTGGTTGTTAACGATTTGAGAGAGTTCACCCCATATGACATCTTCCTGTGTCACACAGGTATCCCTACCTCTGGCAGAGGTTGACACGTTTCTTATCTCAAACTCTTAAAGAGTCATAAATGAATATAGTCTGCCTTTTTAAGATCATAAAGGTTGTAGCTTTTCATAAACCTTATGCCTGAGTGTGCTTTAAGTATTTTTATGCTCATGGATTCAGTTATTCTGCAAGGCCATTTATTCACAAATTCAAGACATATACTATATAAGACTCAGAATGACAATGTGCATTAAGCAGTGTCAGAGTATATCATAGTAAGTAGTATCGTAATAAAGTATATTGTATTGCAATGAACAGTTAATACTATTACTCTCAAATTATCTGCTAATTTATTAGATTAATTTTTCAGTCTATAAAATGTATTGTCATGTATTCTCTGTATAAAGTGTTCTCATTACAACCTCTCAAATTTTAATTTTGGTGTGAATTGCAACATGTTCAATCTATAATGTTACAAAGCAGAGGAAAAACAGAAATCCAGCAGTTGTTTGGCATTGGCATAAAAATTACATTTACAACAAATCAGTCATTAATTATCATCAAAATCAAAAATCATCAATCAAAACTTGTGGAACCACTAATTGATTGAGTGATTGTTTCAGCATTAAGACTTCAAAATCATTATCTCACTGGCACCTGGCACCTGACCTTTGAGATTTTGTGCTGTGATACATTTCATTTAAATGATTATTTTCTGAGATGCCATCAGAAAGTCTGGTGTGCATCATGTTTGTCGGTCATGTGTGAAGCTCCTGTAAAAGCTCCTGCATACGTGGAAAAAGGTTGTTTTTGAATATGGCCTGTAATCTCTCTATTAGCAGTCAAAGCAATCATAATATCAGTCATGTCTAAGGACATTCTCATGCCCTGTATCCCGCTGTTCCGGATTAAAGAGGCATTGAGCCACCAGCGATTAGCGGAGGAAAGAATAAAGCCTTCCTTGGACAGCAGAGGAGGGAGGCAGGGGCTAAGGGATCAAGACCCTCTGAGTACTCACTCATGCACACACTCACAAATACGCACAGTCTCCCACACAGATTCAGCCACTCATCTTAAGGCTACTTCACCCCAAGAGGGAGGTGAAACAGCTTTCCAGGAACTCTCAAGTTCAAGTAGGAGAATCAGTGAAAGGTGGCAGTGTTTCCCCTCTGACCTTCAGAGACCACCATATCCAGTCTTAACTTGGCATGTGACTCAGAGAAATCCCCCCTGCTGACGGGTGCATGAGGAAGATTTTCCATCTTCTTTCTCTCACTGCCAAGTTGTCTCCCTCTTTACATGTCATGTGGTTTAAGTAGACACATAATGGACAATGGGAAGAGGGATGGGGACAGAGTGCATCCAATACCCTAGGATTAGCCTGTGGAGCTATTGTTTGGGTCCCAGATCAAGTTTGGGTCTCAAATTTGGGTTTGGATTTATTCAAGTTGAATTTTAACATTGTTGCTATAGGCCAGGCTGCGGTCTCTGTTCTCAACAGTGCTCCCGATCTCAGTGATGCATGGCTTGTCAGCTTCCTGCCCAAGAGCCTAACAGAGTATCCATCGGTCCATCAGCAAGACTTGTTTCGTCTGGCCAGCGGTCCAGAAGAAATTATTCATTTTGCTGTCATAGAGGAGGAGGGGAACCAGCAAAAATACACATTTGACAAGTTAGAACCAGTGATTTTTGCTTTTAAAAAGCAGCATAATGTGAGATTTTTGCTAATTTATTTTCTGCTAACTAGTGGTTTCAGTGACATTGTGATCTGACTGTGTCCTTTGTTCTCTTCCAGACCGGATCCCTCTCTACCCTCCGCGTCCCTGAGACTTATATCCACCTGCAGCCTTGGCCCCAGGGCCGGTCGATTTACCCAAACGGGACCCCCGGTATCGTCCACGTCTTGCAGTTTCACTCCAACCTCACAAGGGGGCCGAGTCCCACCGACCGAGACCCCTCCCCCTCTCTCCCCAAAACCCCGGGGACGGGACCCCATCATGTTTCACTGACTGACCCCTCCCGACCAGCGAATGACAAGTGTGCATCCGAGGGTGGGGCTTGCCTCAGTCTCTCATGATTGGCTGCTGGATGGAATTAAGGTGAATGGAACACGTTCCCAAGGAGCAGGACCCTAACCCATCAGAGGGAGAAGAGAAAAAGTGAGTTGGATGTTCAAGCTTTGTCTTTCTGTTTTTAAAGAAAAACTACAAGTTCTTCACTGCTTTTTATTTAAACTGCTCATCTATCATTGTTTCATATTGGTCTGAGAAATGGTAAAAGTAGGATAAGTCACCCCAAACTGTTGCCTCAAGAAACCCCTGCTCTTTAATCAACTCCTCCTGACCACTGGTTTTCCTGATGTAAACATATCCCTCAACTCAAGCAGGCAGAACTTACTGTTGTTACGTAACAGTGTTACTTATGGAGGGGGTTTTCTGAGGACATCCAGAAGGGAATCTTTACTTTTTCAGACTCTCTTTATCGTCTGAATCTTTCTCATGGTCCTCACTGTTTTTACATCTCGAGACCATTTTTCCAGACAAGCTAAACAACTCGAGCGGGCTCTTTTTCCTCCCCGGCTGCTCTCTTCCTCTCGTCTGAATTGTTTTCAGAGGCCTAGGCCTGTAGCTACATCTGATCCCAACGCTCCTCCCCTTTGCCTTCATTTCTTGAGAAGCAGAGCCCTTCAGACCAGCCCAAACACAAACAAACACTGCACTGTTTAAGCCACTTCTCATTAATGAAAACATAATATTAGTGGAATGGAGCCTCTTTCATAGGAAGGGGGCCTCTGTGTGGAAGAGGCCTCTGGGTAAAGGAAGGGGTTATCAGTCAGCATCAGTCTGCTTTGGCTTTGAGACAGAAGTTCAGTTAATTTACAAAGTTCTGTGATAATTTTAGGGGGCAGTCACTGAAAATTAAAAAGTGACAATTTTAAGTTAATCCCTCTGACTGGGAAAAAATGGATGTAATGCAGATGACTCGCCACTTCCACAAGTGCGTTGTGAAGTATTAAAATGGGTGTGGTTCAGAAACCAGTGCAGGAAGCTTCTGTTCAATCAGATCACATTCTCACTTTGTTTAATCTTTAGTCTCTGTGTTAATAAGTTGTTGAAGAAGCAAACACTGTAAGCAACGTTTTGCCAAAAGCTTATTTACACTGCTATAAAAAATAAGCCTTTTTGCTAATAATAAGAGTAGTAAAATGAAATAAGTGTGAAACTTTTAGCACATTTATTGTTTAATTTATTTTGTTAAAAAAACAAAGCGCCCACGTTTACAGCGCGAAGTATTTACCTCTGTCAGATTAAGATGTAAGGATAGGAGGATGACATGAAGACAACACCAAAAACAGGCCATTAATATGTTTGAATTTGACTCTCTAAAATATTTTTCTTTGTCTCTATGATTAAACTTTATTAATTAACTTAGCAATAACAGTATGTCTTTATGTTACTGTGTGGAAGGACAAGCTGGCTGCCTCGACTACAGCATCAGATTTCCCACCTCACTGTATCTCCCATGTGCTGTATTACAAGCTTGTGTCAATCCGGCGGAGGCTGGATAGATTCCTTAGCTAAGACGGGCACCTGTCAGGAGATTAACAGCTCCTGCTGCCGGGGGACAGGAACAGTTGGTGTGGTCATGGATGTAGGAGCCCGTACACCGGCATTTCTGTTTCATTTGACATGTTGGAGCGGAAGTATTCTGTGTATCTCTGCTTGTGTCCAAGCACCTGTACCAGGTGCTGGCTGCAGCACTTTGCACGTCGAGGATAATGAAAAGCACAAAGACTTAAGCTCTTGGGGCTTCAGACTACAGCAGTTGTTGCATGAAGTCGATATCAGTGGAGTTTTCGGCATGACAGGGATTTTTATTAAATCTCTGCCCCTCCCCTCTGAATGTTGTCAGCATGTTGTGCATGTTCAACCGGTCCGGCTCTTTGAAGTGATGCTATGGATACCAACATGCAGACAGAGAAAATAACACCTGACACAATGTACCTGAACATAAATCAACAGTTGATTGATATGTAGTCAACAATGTTTTGTGCATTTTCCATAAATGTGAAGTATCATCAATCATAGTACTCTTATATTTTACATACTAGATTTTGTTGCAGCTAAGACCATAAAGTTAGATACTATTCGGTGTCAGTTTGCTTTATTAAGCCACTCATATTTTGGCTTGATGCCTCTTTAAGTTGCAGAAATTGTTGTACACTTTGTGTCATGCTGGATTTAGTTCAAAAGTGGATATGTGGTTGCAGCTTGCATCACTTCTCCAAGCATGTCACCACATCTGATGCAAGGCTGCTTGCACTGTGTTGCATTAACAGCGGCAAAGACTTGCACCATAGTCTGTGTGCAAAAAGTGTGTGTAAAAGCGCGCATGTATGCTTCGCTTTATCCAGGAATCAGACGGGGTATCAGCAATCAGTATCATCAGAAGTTCATACAAACTGCAGATATGAGCTTGTTCACTCACCTGTAAATAGTGTAAGAGGGGTGATGATAAGTCTGCAAATGACTGCGTCAGGGAATGCCCTCAAACCTATATGTGCATCGGGAGAGAGAGAAAGATCAATCCACCATACATATGTTTACACAGTTACACGAATAAGGACAGAACTGCCTACCACAAAAATATATTTTTTATTATGATTTTCCTCCTCTGACAGACATCAATGTCAAGTCTTCCCATGTTAAAGTATTAAACACTAATTTCAACTCACAATTTCTACTTATATTAGAGAAAAGTAAGCATTTACAGCCAGGGTACTGTGCTTCTGTCAGTCAGCATATACCTCTGCTAATCAGAGTAATTGACTGAAATGCTATCAATTTCCTCAGTTTGTTATTGCTCCTGGATTTGTACAAGAGAGTTTTCCCCTGCAGGAATCTCAACATCTGTGACAACATTTAAAGGCAAAAAAAGGGGAGGTTTCAGTGTTGGACAATACCTTTGTATGGATGATACCAATGTTCTCTCTTAGCAGCATGAATCACTGGTCCAGTACATTGTGGTTTTTCTTTAAAATAACTCCAGAAAATCTATTTTTTTAAAGAACATCACATGCCATCACGCAGAGTACAAACTGAAAAAATATCAAGTGTGTCAGTGCAACTTGATCTGTGTTGGCTGTGATTTGACTGGCAAGTTATAAACAAGTGCAAAGGCAACACCTGCAGTAAAAAGAACATTATGCAAACATGGTGCTGTAGATCCAGATACACCTGTTCCAGACATTTGATAGTTAATCTGTACAGTATTTGTTTGCATTGTCAAAATAATATATATTTTCTTTAAAATGTGAATTATTTCTGAAAATTAATCCTTTTTATGTCATTTGTAACTAATTTAATGGTTGTTCTGTTATAGAGATTTGTATTTAATGATGATATTCATTCACCCGTATGCATAAGATTTGATTATCTTTGGAAGCATTTTAGAAAAGTACAGAATATAATTTACAGACGCAAAATAAATGCAGCTAAATACAGGCCAAATGCAGACATTTAGTCTGTACAGTCTATTTTTAAATTCCATAGTACAGGATGTATCGAGCTGTATATATGTGAGGATTCAGCTCCATGTTTATTATTGGTTTGTGTGGTTTACTGTATACTTGTGTGTTTGGACAGAATGAGTTGTCTTGCTTTCACTCAGTGGTATGCTATATCCCCTTCCAGTTCAGTCTGTAATTTAGACAGTGGTGGGACACACTGAGGGAACAAAGTGTCCATTAGTGCTGGATGTACAGGACAGACCCAGCTGTAGACCAGTAGCATGCATGTTGAACAATTGGCCTCTGTGGCCCTCTAAACATAGGACTGGAGCCCTCATTCAGACGCTGTTATGGATATAATTCTCTCGACTATTCTGAGTATCTTTGCATTGTTGTGTCTGTTTAAGGAACATGAGCTTCAAAGCAGGTGCTTCTCAGCCTACTGTCATTGATATAAAGGGTCAGTTCAGCCAAATAACATCTTTTCTCACTTACCTCAATTGGTATCTAACCACGCAGATAGTTTTGGTTTTATTCGCCTGGGTGTTGACTGATGTGATTTCAATGCAACTTGGGTAACTGGGATTCGTGGTGCTCACAAAAATGACATTTTAATAAAAATCAGTAGCAACATGTCTCTGTTACAGTGGATATTCCACAAAGCCTGCTGTCAACAAGTTTTACAGGGACTAGTAACTGGGCCATTGTCTCCGGACAAACACATTGACATTATGGACTTTTCATTGTTTGAGCACCACAATAAACGTATTCTTTTGTTCATCGCTTCCACTAAATAAGTGGTAAAGTAAAAATCTCAGAACCACAATGCATACACAACCCAAACTTTGAGCACTGTTAGACCAGCACCTTCTAAAGAATAAAAATGTTTTGTTATTGTCAAAAAATCCCATGAATCTTCTTCCTCTGTACATATAACTTTGTTGTCCAAACATTATTGAAACCACATCAGTGAGACTCACTGTTGCACTGGGTGACATTTTCCTTCATTACAATGAACACACACACTGTAGTTTATAGAGATGTAATCCCACATAACGCCATCCTGCTGCTGTAAACACTGGATAGATTAATGGACAATTGACAATCCCCCAAAAATTTTAGATTTGCTAAAACCTACAGAGAGAAAGCAGCAGAGCAAGAAAGTCTCACAGAATGGTGGGAGAGGGAGGGAGAGGCAGAATCTATTTGAGTGGGTCAGCAGGCTAAACATAGCACAACTGGTAGAGACATCAGGGTGTAAGAGAGTGAGAAACAGATAGACGGAGAGCACGAGGACTGTGTAGCAGCTCGTCAGCTACACCTGCAACTTAAACTAGCAGCACTCCTCAGCCATGCATATTTTACAGACCCACTGCCTCATCAGGTCAGCACTGTAAGTCTTTTTCATGTCATTTTTGGCTGGTGTCGCTGATCCTCCTATTCTGTGTTGCTGTTTTTTGTTTTGCGCAGTGCATACATTGAGTTGTGCAACTTGTGTACATATTCAGTGCAGCTATTTGATTATAGAAAGCAAGCTGTTGCTTTAACAGATCAACTGTGGTTTTATACAGTGTGCTATTGTGTGTTTGTGTGCATGTGTGCTGAAGAGGCTAGAGAAAAAGTACAGTATGTGCATGTTTCTGTGGGGTTGGCTCAGGTTGCTGAGAGGCACAGTGTAAGGGACCGAGCATATTTAGAGGTGTGTTGCAATCCGTATCCCCACCAGGGTTGGAAATTGAAAAGCGTTCTGCAGTATGCCTGTGCAGAGCATGGCAGCGTGCCCAAACCTGCAAAAACTCACATTCCATTAAAAATAAAATTCAGTCACGTGTGGTGTTTTCATCCAAGAGCCGGCATACTCGTGTTTGCACTAAGTGGACGCCCATTCACCAGCTGTGTGACACAATTTGGATTCCTGTCAGGCTGCCAACTTTTTTTTTGCATAAGCACCAAAATCAGATTTTCCTTTCATTTGTTTGTTTAGATGTTTGTTCAGAGTAGTGCTTCAAACGCTTGTGTTAAACAAGAAGGAAATTACTATTTAAGATGCTGCCTCTTGCAGTATATCCAACCATAACTGGGAACTTTCAAACTGAGCCGTGTTAATGCGTATTGTTTGTCTGTCATTGTGTTTTTGTTTTGTTTTGTTTTTCTTGCTTCTTAGGGCCGCTTGACACCATTTCTCTCTTTCCACTGAGAGCTCTTAGAGCAGCAAAAAGCACTTCTGAGGCTCCGCCAAGAGTGTTAAGCTCTCCTGATTTTTTTTTAGCTGCAAGGCCGTTAATATTTTCATTAGTGCTATTTTTGGATTGATCAGAGGCTCAGAGCTGGAGCTTATTCAGAGAGCTGTGATTTATATTATCATTTCATTACTGTGTCACTGCTGTGCCAATGCTCCAGCTCATGTGCCATTTTATGTCAAATGTGTGCTTGAAACTAGAGAGTGACACAGCTCAACTGAGGGAAAACTAAGCTCAACATGTGGCAGGTTGTGGCATCTTTACTTTATGCGGGACCTTTGTTGGGATATGAGATCTCGGTACAGAGATGCAGAGAAGGTGAAGTTGTCGTAAGAGTGACAGAGACCTGAATAAAGGGTATCTGTTTTTATCCGCTTTGCATCTTTTAAATAACATGCGTCACATGGGAGGAGTGTACTGTCACATAGCTGACAATTTGAAGGTTGTCGCCTCCAGCTGCTGTATGGAACAACGTGGGAGCCAAGATAGAGAGATATTTACCTTTGAGTGACACTCTGTGAAAACCACACCTTATCATTTTGTTGCTGTGAGAGCTTGAATTCTTTTATTTCCTCAGCCTACTGATACCTAACTTTGCTTACAAAGTGAATCGGCTACAGTCAAAGAGTTCTCTGATTACTTAACTTGTTACATCACGAAATTTGCACCTTGCAACCTTTGCTGCTGTTGCGTGCCAAGAAGTGTGCCTCACGGATGAACACCCACACTCCGCCAGCTTTTAGATACTTGTTGTGTCAGATGTCCTCCATACGTCCCTGACATCCCACCATGAGAGGAACATTATATCCTTTAGTCAGGTGCAGCAATCGCAATGAATCAAGCTTTAACTGAATAGGCTATTTAGGAGCTTAATTTAATGCTTAATTTAATGTTAAGTCATCTGATGTATTCTGAAAAGGGCAAAGGGAACCATAACTGAGAAAAACACAGTGCCATAATTGAACCCAAGGTAAAATGCGAAGGGCAGTTTGAGTTGGCATTAAGGCTCATTTACGGCAACTCCTGAACAAGCAATTATGTTGTGTTTCTGTGGGGCAAACATTGTTTGCTGGTGTGGAATATTAAAACATGCTGGCTTACTATAAGAGAAGTGAGAAGTCTCTCGGTCATTTTTAAGCAGCGAAAGAAAATGTGCAGTGTTGACCTTTTGATCTGTTGGGAACTAAAGAGTTACTTGGAATAAAATGTCTTCATTATAAAGCATGAAAACAAAAATGTGCCTGTCGAAGGTCTTTGTCAGCTCGTGTCTGCATGTGTCAGCATAACATAATAAGCATAACAGACTGAGAGGTTTCCTAATACAAGAAAATAATAAACATGAGAAAAACATGCCTCATCACAAAACAGTTTCTTACACCAATTTTTATCTCAGGAATCATAGAAATAGTAAAGTGTTCAGTAGAAAAAAAAATCACTGCATCCTACTTCTACATATTCTAAAGTGACAGAGATGTCAGTATGCATACTAAATTCACCAAAAGTGAGATGTCCCACCACGCAAAGTAAAGCAGAAATGCAGGAGCACTTCAGAGTTGGGATTTTAAAATTTAGTATTGAACCTTGTGAAAAATACTTCCTTCTCCCCAAAGTTGTTTCACATTCCACTTTGCAGAACCGAAATGGACAGACTGATCTCCAGACATGTCATGTGTAATTACCTCTTTGTAGAAAATGTCAAAGAATGGTGTGACAGCAGACAAGACAAGATGTCGAGTATGAACTTTAGAGGCAATATCTCTATCAGGAGGGAGATTTTACACATGTTTACGCACATTTTGTTCGTATTTGTATACTTTTACTTGCAAATTAACATTTTTATTCATTAATTGTCATAGACAAGGAGCTTTGGAGGGAGAGTTTAGACACAAGCTTGATATAATTGACTGAATTTACTAATTAACATTTTCGAAGGTATTCGAACGAAGGTATTGTTTAAAAAATGACAAAGAAACTTAGTACGATAAATGCCTTACATACATTGTATACATGATAGTCAGTACTCTGGAGCATTTCTGTATTGTTTATTGTGGAGTTGGGACAGTTTTCTCAGTCAAGAACTAACTTATTTAAAATATCTAGCCCTAAATCACAAATCTGCCTTGAAGGGCTTTACAATCTGCAACATATGACCACCCTGCATCCTGACCCTCAAGTCAGATAAGGAAACACTCTACAAAACAACTTTAACGGGACAAAAGGTTGAACATCACACAGAGCAGCAGGGGAGAGGTCATTCCTCCAGATAATAAAGAACATGCCGTAATGCAATCCTTCACAGAGAAAATGTGACCTATAGGCCTCCATACTGCATCTTAACAGAGTGGGACCTCATTTTATTTATGGTGCTAATGGAGTCCTGCTCCCTCTCCTGGAGCTGGTATTAAAGGACCCTGGTGTGAGAGGAGAGCCGGAGGCCATCATGAGTGTTTGAGAGCACGGAGCTGGACTCTTGGGATTCTAAACACATCCAGCACTGACAAGGAGCACTCACTGACTCTCTCCCATACACTCTTTTCGTAAATGTTTTTTTTTCTCCTCTACTCAAGGCTCTCCCTCCTCCATCTCTGCGCTTTCATAATTCCCTTCAGAGCAGCCAGTTCCCATCTGTGCTTTACATGCCTTTCACATGTGTCAGCGCGGTTGCAGGTGTGTTTCTGAGTGCTTGTTGAGCATGTGTGTAGCTTTGCGTCTGCTTGAGACATATTAGAGTTGCGGTCTTTATCTTTCTTGTGCCGACTGTGGGCCTTTCCCACGTGTACCCTGATAATCAGAGTTGTTGCGGAGGATTAATTGTATTCCCTGCAAAATCATTTTCCTGCTGCTTGGATTCAGTTTGGGAAAACCCTCAAGAACAAATACGACCATTTGTTGCCACAGATGCTCCTCTCTCTTTTTACAGAGAGCTCCATTTCTCCTCCTTTGGGAATTAAAGTGGTGAACCATGCTCCGGTTTTCTAACCCAATTTGAGTACCAAACAGTTAGTTGGTACGGGGATATAGGGTGGTAAAGAAAATGCCCCAAACTTGACAAACACAAAGAGGTTTCTAAAATTCTGTTTATCATCCTTTTTCACAAGCTTAGCTCATTTTCTCCTCACTATGAGTTTATAATTTCATCTTCTTATAGACCCCATTTACACTTGGTATTACCATTTGATCATTACCTGGACACATAAACAGGAAAAACGGCATCTAATCACAGGCTTTTGTATTTACCTTTGGTATACTAAGCTATCTCGTTAGCTCTTAATAGGATCTATGGGATCTACCTGTTTGTTCTGTGCAGAGGAAGCATCCATCTGCAGCCCTTTGTCAGGCAGTGTGAGATAGCAGGAAAACGTTTGGAAATTTGTTGAACTGTTCTTTTTCTTTCAAATGTGGCCAGACTGTAGAGACTGCTTTCACACCTGGCTGCGATCCTATCGCATCGTGAGTCAAAATAATACCAGATGTGATCTGGCCGGTCCAGTTTGGACGGCAGCGTGTTTTGCATTCCTTATTATGTGTTATGTGTGAATCCACATAATGTATCTGGATACAGTAAGGTGTAGTATATTTACATGCATTTTAAATTTATTGCCTTTTCTTTTTCTCTCTTCTTTCGTGGTCTCTTTTTTAGGTGGCTCAATGGCCCGAAAAGGAAGAGGAAGAACAGCCAATGTTCGGTGAAGAGTATGACTGGTGAGTAATTGATGGATGGTATTTTGATGGAGAGAGGCTCTGTAATGCAGCTCTGAAGTAGCAGCTAAGGAAACAAACCTCCACTGTCAAAGCCAAAGTGTGAATGAAGTCAGAATTTTTAAGTGTCTTCTGAAACGCAACTCTCTTGAGAATGAAAGCTCTTCAAAGTCATTTTCCCAGCATTTTGTTCAGTCCTGTTTGATACCTTTTTGGATTCTGAGAATCTTTTTAGAAAAGGAAGATTGTAGCTGTCAGTCTCACCGCAGTGGATGCTGACAGTTGAGTGACTGCACAGAGGCTGGTGTTACATGATTCATTGCTGCCTTATGTACATTGCGCTTTCGATTTGTCATCTCCAAAGAGAAAACGTAAAATATCTAGGCATCTGTCATCAATACACGAAAGCCCCCCGCTTCCTTCTGTTTTCTTGTCGGACGCAGCGCATTGGCTGAGTGACAACTCCAAATCCCCCAAGCTGAAAGAAGCAAGTAAGGAAGGGAGGAAAGAGACATTGACAGAGATAGGGTGGGAGGACAGCCCACATAAAAACCAAACCCAAAACAGGGATGATTGAGCATTTATAAAATATATCTCCCAAGACCTGTACTCTTCACATGTTTTCCCTCCCTGGTGGCTTGTTGCCTGCCTCTCTGCATCACTGCTGGAATCTTGTACCATATTCTACCTGCCATGTCCATTTGAACTAGGAAGGTATGACAATATGTCTGCCTCAAGGGGATGGTTATGCTGTAATGACGCCAGCATTTTCCAGTGAGAGAAGGACCCTCAACCAGACTTTGGATTCTTCTAAAGAGGCATATTTTCAAATAAACTGTCTTTAAGTAAAAAGAAATAGAGATTAGGCTAAGCAGACATTTCAAATCAGTACAGATATATATTAAAAACAGCGGTTTACTGTGATGGCTAAGTCAATTATAGTGTTGAAATGATTTGTGAATTTAGTGCACATACAATTATTCCATTTTAAAGCTGTACTAATCCATATTTTTTAATCAACAATGGATCAATTGATGACATGTGATGTGCACAGGGTCACTTCTAATGACAAAACTCTGCAGCTCCTCTTAGTACCACTGACCATTTCTGTGTCTTTTATTCTGCTGTTTTGGTTTACAGTTTTGGTTCAGTCTCACTGCTCTCATCAACCTTGTTTTCAGCTTGCAGTTCAGCAAGTTCAGCAAAAAGCTCTTATAAACTCACTGCCTTGCTCCCACTCAGCACCAAATAGCAGACTGACAAAGTTAGTGATAAGCCGGTGAACATATCGGAACATTTAACAACTAAAAAGCCAGATACTTCCCTCAGGAGTCAAGACGAAAACAGAACCAAAAACATGACATGAGATGTTAGCTTAAAGAAGTTTATAAAGTGGTAATATGTCAGTGTCGTGTCTCAGCTTTAATGCAGCTTTAACAATTTGTGAATCGGTTAGTTATTTATATAGTTATATAAACGTATACATGTATTTTGTTCATTTGTTTTGTGCCAGACATTGGTATTTTCTTTTTCCAGCATGAAGCACAATTTGCAAATTTACATTAAAAACAAGAAGATAATTAAAGCCAGAGTCCGTTTCACTCCTAATTTGATACAAAAAGTGATGGGATATGGTAATAGATGGACAATTTTTGACTTTTAATATTTGACAGCACTGGTGGGCACATTAGATTTTGTGTAACAGCTGTTATATCAGCTCCAGCACCAGTGTACAGTTTCTTGCCTTCTGATGTCCTCAATGTTTACAGTCTCAAATATCACCTTACTCTGCTGTTGTCATGTAAGGACCTTGGAGAAACAATCCTGAGACTCCTTCAGGGACCTGATTTAAATCCCCCTAATCCACATACTTCAATAAAACAAAATGGCAGATGTTTTGTTGGGAAACTTCTGAGGACAAAATATTTATCTTAACTCAGCCACACTAAAATAATCTCCTTCCTTCCCTGGGTTTTGTTGGTGGAGGTATTGCAGGGCTGTTATGGGAGGGGCTGGTAGCCAGAGCCAGAGAGCTGCAGCAGTATTGATTTTGGGCTTGGCTCCCAAACACAGCCACAGCAGGCTGGCTCGGGGATCGGGATGCTGCTGCTTGCTCTGCCAACACTCTAGAGCTGACATTTTTCCTATATGATCGTTCTCTGATGTCCTCATTATCTTTCCTTTGGCCTGTTTCTCTTCTCCTTCTTTTTTGTGCCCTCTCCCCCCACGCAGTTTCATATTATTTTCTTCTTGTCTTCAGGCCTCGGTGATTTCTTTTTCCCTCTCTCAGGGATAGAGTGTCATTCTTTTTCCCTACTTTTTATTAGCAATTGCTAGTTTTCAATTGGGTTTGCTTTTTTTTCTCTGTATCTAAATTTGTATTTTGATTCCAAAGAGCTCACAAGCTTTTCAATGATATATAAAAATCAATTTGTCCAAAATTGTCACTTGTGCCCCTTTGGCTCTTGCTCTCATCTCTCTCCCTCCCCTCCTTTTTTTTCTGTCTTTCCCACCACCCTCCTCTTGCCCTCCCTCTCCTCCTCCTCCTCTAAAATCTATAACAAAGCCAAGTGGCAGAGCCCAACTGACACTGCCAGTCACAGCTCTCACCACGCCTTGGTAAAGCACATGTCATAGGAACGTCACACACACATGTATGTACAGTGGCTTTGTGTGTTCGGACTTAAACACCCACATTGGGGTATTTATTTGTGACTTGCAGTGTGCCATCTCCTCCCCCTCCCAGTTTCTTAGCTATATATCATGTGTAACGGCTGGAAATCTGCTATTTCCTGTGTCTCTGTGCTGACTCCCTCAGTCTCACTGGTCTCGCAGGCAGTATGGAAAAAGAACAAACTGTCCTCTTCCCGAGTTTAAAGCAGAAGAAAGGCTGCAGATGGAGGAAGAAAAGTAGAGAAAAAGGACAATCTAAATAATGTAAATTCTCATAAGCCAGCAGTGGAGTTTATTTAACCTAACAAACTCTGTTTAGTTGAAATCTAATTATAATTACCCCGGAGACCAAATCTGTAATGTTGTGATCATGTTGATTTGAGGGGGTCTATATTTATGCAATTTAAGAACACTTTATGATAAAAAAAAAAATAGCATTATCATGTGGTTCTAGTTCTAGTTTAGAAACATTTCTTTTGCTACAAACTGTTTGCATCACCAGAAAACATTAAAGAATTAAATTTACTTGTTTTCCAGGATTTCTTAGAAGACATGAGTCATTAGAGAGTCATCTGAAAGGTTGAAAGCCAAAATGGTTCTGTCTCCAAGTCTGCAGCAGTGGTGATATAATTAATAAAATAAATCATTTGTAGTGTTAAAAAGGGAGCTAAGCAGTAATGTGACTTACAGGGCTTGTGTGAAAAAAATGTATGTAATATTGTTCTGACTGACTTTATCTTTGCTTCTGCTTCTCTCTCTAAGGGTATATACCCAGTTACCTCGAAAAGGATGAGCCATGTGTGGTGTGTGGCGACAAAGCCACAGGTTACCACTACCGCTGCATTACCTGCGAGGGTTGCAAGGTACACATATATACACACACATACACACACGCACAACCTCAGAGTTATAGACACCCCAGGTTCATACACTTAACATCAGAGGTAAACTGCCTCTATGCACACAATTTCACATCTGACGCATAGTTCTGCACTCACACACACTCAAACTTGTCACTCACTTAAAATGTGCATTTGGACAAACACATACCAAGGTCTTGAACAAAATGTGTACACCCACAGAAAACTGATATATCGACATGTTTGTGTAAAAACCTGTCAGTCTGTCATGTCCTTCTTGTATCATTTGTCTTCCCGGCTGTCAGTCGGAAGTGTGATCCGGCTACTTCTGTTCCTTCTGCTCACTTTTGTTCATCAGTGACATGCGATATCTAAGGTGCTGCTGAAGGGATTGTGATTAAGCTCAGCGGGCTACAGTGTAGTATATTTGACATAGGATTGATTGGGCCACCAATTTAAAGTATCAGATTCATGGTAATTGTTCAACTTTAACTATCTACTCGCTTTCAGTAGTGCAGGGATATCTTCACTAATAATACAGTCATAAAATTTATGTGTGGGTATAAATTAATTACCAACTGCAGCAATTACAAAATTTGGATGTTAGCATTTGCACATATTACCCCAGATTTGGTAGAAAGTCAGGTACAGACTAAATTATATAAAAATAAAATTTCTCACACAGAAGAAGCAGCAGTGGTAGCTAAAATGTCTCCCTGCCGGTTTGTTATTTCCACTGTACAGTAATACGATGTTGTAGATGCAATGTTTTCCTTTTTATAGCCTTTTCTTTTTGTCTCCTGTCTTCAACTCTCGTGTACCCTTTTCACCATGTTACCCCATTTGTAATCCGTCAATCCGTCTCTCCCTTGCTGCCTGTCTCCAGGGTTTCTTCCGTAGGACTATTCAAAAGAACCTCCACCCCTCCTACTCCTGTAAGTACGATGGCTGCTGCATCATCGACAAGATTACCCGCAACCAGTGTCAGCTCTGCCGCTTCAAGAAGTGTATTGCAGTGGGCATGGCCATGGACCGTGAGTGTTGCATATACATAATTATACACACAAGCATATGAGCTCACATACATGTTGTATTTTGAAGCCACTGTGCTATGCAAGCGTCAAGCGGAAGTAGTGATGCAGTAGTAATGTAGTCGTAGTATAAATGTGCATAGGCGCATGCAAACCAAAAGCACACCTCTTTTTTCTTTTCCTTGTCTCTCTCTCTTTCTCTCTGTTTTTCCTCCTCCTCCTCCTTCTTCTCTGCCTCCCACCATCTCTTCCCAGTGGTGCTGGATGACTCAAAGCGGGTGGCTAAACGGCGCCTGATTGAGGAGAACAGGGAGCGACGCAAGAAGGAGGAAATGGTGAAAACTCTCCAGAACCGTCCAGAGCCCACAGGGTCTGAGTGGGAGCTGATCCGCATGGTGACTGAGGCCCACCGACACACCAATGCTCAGGGCGCCCAGTGGAAACAAAAGCGTAAATTCCTGGTAAGAAAACGTGGAGACAAAGTGGTTTACAGACGTCTGCACTCATGCACATAGATAGTATCTCCCAAAGAGTTGACGATTGACAAGAGGTTATTATGGTTATACATATTTTTTAAATTATAATTAACATTATTGATAAACAACATCCAATGAGAGCATTGTTATATTATCATCATTATTATATTATTCTTAATATAGAAAATTGTAATAGGCAGTAAGTCTCCAGGAAACAGTCTTTTAGTTTGAAAACTTTGAATTAACTTCAATTCTGACACACTGTTTAAATAACAAATTTAGATTTTAAAGGATAACTCTAACTTGCTACAACCAAGTCTTATTTTTCACAGCTCTGGTTCTGGCATATTTCTACCTGTTATGACAACCTTTTACTTGCCAGGTTAATAGCTGAGATCTGGGAACACGACAGTGTCACTACAATGGGGCAAAAGAGTGGTTAGATAATCAGACAACAGCCAAAACTTTAGCCAGATATCTAAACTACTATTCTGCGTGTCCCTGTTTCATGGAACAGCTGTACAAATTTGATCAGGTGCTAAGGATGTGTTGACTTTGCAGTAACATCTGACTTACATTAACCCTTTTAAGTGCAAAAAACCATGCGACAAACAACAGCCGCAGGAGTGATTTCACACCGTAAACGATGTGCTTTAGAACCTAACAACAGGGCAGTATGGATTGTAGACAGAACTGATCATTTCATCTGGGTTATCTGAGGCTTTTTCATCACATGCCTGACTGTCAGAGTAGCTCTTTATGACTTTATCACTCTTTATTCCCTGCTGTCTGTTTCTGTCTCTCCGCCTGTGTCTTGATTCCTCACTTCTCTCCAGCATTGGGGGGGGGGGGGGTATTCATCGTAATCCTTCTGGGCTCTTAACCAGACCTAATTCCCTTCATAGTTTTATAGTTTTTTATAGTTTTCATTCATACCTCGACTCTCGTTTTTTTTTCACTTTAATCTCTTTCCCGTCTTCATTTCTTTGTTTCCTCTCTCACTGTCCCTCAGTGTCTACCCTTACTTTTCCCTCAATTTTTTCCCATCTGTTTTCTGTGAGCTCCCCCTTATCTCAGCCAGCGCAAATCCTCAGTCACGAGCACTCATTTGCAAGTTGGCAGAGATGCTGGCAATCAGGGTTTGTCTCTCTCAAACTGTCTTCCTGCTGCGCTCTAGTGCTCAGATTTTTCCTGGTGCCTGGTATCAGCCTCCGTCTCACACAAACACAGACAGACAGACTGACCTCATGTTTTGGCCCAGGATTATCTGAGGTGCTTACCCAGTTTTAGGCACAATTTCACAGCAGCACGGGGCCAGAAACTATGGCCAAATCAAGCTGCTTTATTAAAAAAAAAAGGAAGGCAAGGACCTGAGATGTGTAGGTGGGTTTTAGATGGGAGAAATGCGGGGGGTTCATCTGGAGAGGAGTTGAAAGAACACTTGTGTGTAGTGGCAAGTATTGTGGGGAACAGGTGGAAACAATCAGGGTAGGGGCAGACAATCACACAGGTGGGAAACACACAAGGGCAGGAAGTCAAGGGGACCTGAAACGAGAGGGAAGGTTAGTCTTTCAAAATAAAACAGACACACTAGAACAGGAAACAGAAACATGACAGACATGGAAACTTAACAGACACGACGAGACATTACAACTATATATCTTAGCCGCGAGCTGTCTTCATCTAAATGGATAAACAGTTCTATTTCACACAGGCCTCACCCACTAATGGGGCTCTGGAGGCTGTAGCCACTGAACCCTGAATATCTAAATTTACATATTAAGCCAACAAGGATGAGCCCTTTCAGTCCTTTGGAGACGGTACTATAAAAGGCAGCAGTGACACCGCTCCTCAAACTACTAAAGTTCACAAATGAATATCCACTGAAGGATGACTTTCTTGAATGGTGCACTGATTACAGTAAGCTCTGCATCGAGTCAAGCAAAAGACTGCAGTGTTTTGGTTAAATGAAGAAGAAGGAAGAATCAGAGGCAAAAAAAAAACAAAACAAAGAAAAAGTCCCAAACCACCCTAAATTTGTTAAAATTAATACCAGCTAGTGTACTGTTGTGTGTGTATCAGGCTTGAAAATATGCTAAAAAAATAATAATACCACCAGTAGACCATGAATTGAGGAGTTAATCATTTTGTGATAAATAAAAATCAAAGAATACTAGTGCTCCATGAGAACCCAGGGGATATGTAAGGACAGGTATTCAGCCCTTGTTAGATGAGAGGGTTTACATGACACAAACATCTTCACCTGCACTTTGATCTAAATGCATCCACAATGTCGTCAATTTAATTCATTACCTGTTTAAAAGCTTTACTTGGTGTGAAAATTGTTGAAAGAATGCTAATTATTGTCGTCCTTGGAACATAAATAGATGTTTCAGGATTATATTCATAGATCTCATCATAACACTTTAATGTGAGCTGGACATTTCAGTCAGTTTACTGTTGTGTTCCTGGAGGGTCTGTGTTTATTTTGGTCTCATGACTTGACACATATTCCAGAAGTATTTAATTCTGCCAGTTTTAGTTTGTTGGTACTAAAGAGCCCAAAGGTTTGGATTGCTTTTCACAGCTGCGAAAACCAAACAGCAACACAGCACTGAAACAGTGTATTATTTAGCTCAATGCGGTCAGGCATCTGGAAACATCTTTCACAAGAGATGCGCTTCATACAGCTGTGTGTGTGTACATGTGCGTCCCCACATCTGTCTAAAAGGAGCCCTAATTATTTGATAACCATATGTATTAAAAAATACATTGACATTCTTGGTGGTTAGCATGTCTTTGATGCAACAATAAACTTAATTACTAAACTAATAAACGGACAGGGTACTGTATATGACTAATATAAAAGTAATCAAACAAGATTCCAAAACAAAGACAATGTGCATAAACTGCATGGAAGTATGTGTGTGTGTGGGAGGGTGGATGGTTGTGTGTCCATATGCATGCTGTAACTGTATGAAAGTAAAATATAAACAATTGTGAAAGTGGACACATTCTTGAATCCAGGCAAGAGATTTTTTTCCAGTGTTTGTAGCTGAGATGAAAAATCCCATCTCATAGAAAGAAAAAAGCATGCACACTGACAAGAAAAGATAAATCAGATTATTCCATGTACAAATGGAATATGTTGACTTTTTTGTAAGTGTTCACACATTTTTTCTTTCTGATGTAACTACAGTTCTGGTAGCCTCGAAAATGACACACATGCCCAATCTGCAGTTGTTTCTGAACTCATTAAGTTCATCTGCAGTCATTTGCCATTGGTCTCAGCAGCATTTAGTAAATAAGACAGCTCATCCGACTGGCTTGAAATTTTCTCCTCAGCTAGTCAGAAACTGTAAAGCAAAAAGGAACAAACTGTAGTGATCAGAAATCAACTCCTGTGATTGAGTACATGGAGGACATATGGTTTTGGTTACATGCAGACAGTCAGAGGTAGACGTAAAAAAAAATCAGCATTTTTTAACTACATAGCTGCAGCCCTGCCATCATGAGGTGATTAGATGTCTATATGTCATTAGAGTGTTTTGAAAGTATGTGGGGAATTTTTGAAGGTGAGCATGGAAGCCATAAATTCCATAACCTTGCAAAGTAGCCGTTGAGTTCTTAGTTTTGATCAACAACTCAATAAATCCTCCAGTTTATATTACGGTACTATGAGAATCTTACTTTCCCCACATCTGGAATTTTCTATGTGGCAGGTTCATCATGAGTGCTCAATGATTTCTTCTCCTAAAAATGCATAATACAGTAAACTTTATACCTTTAAATGTATCTTAATCACAAGAAACGTGTGTACAGGTCACAGAACAGTGATGAAACTATCCCTTTTGATCAGCCAGATTAAAACATACTGGCCCTCATTTCTCTTCCCCGGCTCCTCTGGAACAAACTTTCCAGCACTAATCCATCTGATAAAAGGTCAAGAGTTGAGGCTCACCACATAACTGATGAGACTGCAGTAAAAAAGTTTTCCTTTTTCTCCTGCCGATTTAACAAATTCCAATTCCCAGTGTGTACTGCTGAAGTTCATGTCAGAGTCAAAAAAACTTGTGCTTCCTTAGGGACACGTGGTCAGCGGTTTATTTTTTCTATGCATTAGAAAAAAAGAGTTTCTTCAAGAGATCTTGACCCACATTGGGCTTCATGTTATCTCCCCTTCCTCAGCAGCATACTGTAGCTAAGGATTTTCTCTCGATGCCACCCAGATGGCCATCTAGTTCATAAACAAACACTAACAGTTGTAGGAAAATCAAATTAATCTGTAAGAAAGCCCATCAGGCCTTTGATGTGGAGAACAAATATATATATAAATATATATATAGATAGATATAGATAGATATAGATATGTATGCACATACACATTTTAGCTGGTCTGTGGAAGTATCTGAACCCCAACAGCACTTGTAATATTCAGATTAATTTCTTAGGAAATCGTGTACGTAGTTGAAGGATGGTTCAACTCTAATTTCATTACAAGCACAGAAGTTAGTTGCAGCACCACAGTAGCATAATGCTCACTTAACAGTAGCAGTATCTGAAGATAACTTATGTTTTATTTGGCCAGGTTTACAGATATCTGTCTCTGAGATCTGTGCTAACACCAATGCAAAGGAGGTGAATGCAGTTTTCTTTGCATTGAAGAATTGCATTTAAAAAGACATCAACATCTGTTTCCAGAATGTGTGTTCCCATTAATCTGGGTAATCCACAGACTTCACTGTGAACGGTTTTCTTTGAGACCAAAATACTTCTTCTACTGAAGAAATAGACTCTATAAAGTAATGCGTTGACAGTGACGTCTTTGGATTCGAAGACAGATATATTGCAGTTGAACTTTTTTAAACGCAATTTTTCACTTCTGTAAGCATCTCCACGGTACTGTGGTTGATACAGACCAAACCTGGACAAACAAAACCAAAACCAAATCTTCATGGCTCAACTCCAGTGCAGGTACGTGAGAAAATGTGCTTCTCAACAATTCTTTAAAGCAACCCTATTCATTTAGTCTGAGTTGAAGACTCCATATTCATTTCTGTCATCTTTATCAGCTGTGACTTGTGACTTTGTCTTGCGGTTTGTTTCCAAGCTTCTCCACTTTAGAGCATAGCATGCATTCAGCAGTTCTGAACCTCAGCTGCTCTCTCTGTATCTCTCTCCAGAGAGCTATTTTCACATTGCTGAAATGAAAAATGTCACTGACCTCCACCAGTGAAAACCAATCCTTTGTTTTGGCTCTTGCATGACAAGAGTTGCAGTCCATCAAAGTTATTATTAATAATAACTTATGATAATTAAAATTTTCCATAATTGCTCATCTCTCAGCTGCACAGCAGAGAGTTGACTGAGTCTGCACTGATTTACGCAGTTCTTCTCCCTCCGGATTTTGATTGATGGTTCCTTGTGTGAGGTGATTATTTCTATACTTTTATCTCACCCCATTTCTTGCTGAAGACTAGCCTGAATAAATGACTTCGGCCTTGACACCCGCTTTATTCAGTGGAGCGTGAAACAATATTTTTCATAGTCACAGCCTCGATTCACACAACTCTGTAAACATATGTATTACTGATCTGCAGTTCCTCACCGCAGTTCTCCTCTAAGTAAGCGCTATCTGTCTGGTGACATGTTCCATTCCTTTCACAGAGCACGATCTGCTGTCCTTATCTGATAGATTGTTTTTAATTTGTCTCCCAAGGCAAGTGAGCACTTTTTAGAAGGGAGCAAAAAGACTATAAAACCATTAAAAACTCTGTTGTTTTCTCTGCTATATTTTACTCTAAACCCCAGTGATTCTTTAACCTTATTGTATTCTTTTGTGCTCTTCAATTCAACTGTAACTTGTTATAATGTACTCTACTGCACTATCCACTTTGGATATATTGTGCATCGCTTATTGTCAAAAAATACCTTAAAAAGAGCAAACCAAAATGTGTTACTCTGTCACTCAATACTTTCTATCTTTCCGACCCTTTCTGTTGTGCTCAGCCTCGGATGTAAATCTTGAAAAATTGGTCTCAAAACTATAACTAATTTTTTTTAAAAGGAGTCAGTAATCACCTAAACAGGTGGGTGTTGTAGTTTCTGGCATCTACTTAAACAGGAGTAAACAGACCATTTGTTGGGGACTACTTTAATCGGCGGATCAGCACACACTTGATGCTTTAGTGAGCATATCCAGGTTCAGGGTAGTGTATGTGGGACTGACTCTAAATTAATTACAGTGCCCTTGTTCATATCTCATTTTTGACCTCACTCTAATCAGCAACCCACATTTATTTTCCCATGTAGCCAGACAAAATCGGCCAGTCCCCAGTTGCGCCCACGTCAGACGGAGACAAGGTGGACCTGGAGGCCTTCAGCGAGTTCACCAAGATTATCACTCCTGCCATCACCCGTGTCGTCGACTTTGCCAAAAAACTGCCCATGTTCTCTGAGGTGAGTGGTGGTTAATGGTCTTGAGGATCAGAGGGCGAGTGTGGGAGTCTGACAGATACAAGAAACTACAACACACAGCAGACACAGCCAAGCCTCTGTCATCCCATGAGTGTGTGTTAGTTCAGGAAATGTATGATTTAGGAGGTGAATTTGTCTCGGAAAATTAGCTGTTTCTCAGTTTGAGAAGGACCATGGCAAACGTGGTGCAAAAGTAATTTATGAGTCATTTCGAATTCTATCCTGTGGAAATGTATTGTGGAAAAAGACTTCACACATACGAGATCTTCTATTGCCCCGCCTTAATTAGCAACATTTAATCATGTTTCTTGTCTCTGCTGCTTGTAATGAGACCCTGTGTTATTGGATAATTATCAGGGTAGCCGAGGTAGGGACAGCTGCAGTGTGTGTATGTGTGTGTGTGTGTGTGAGTTAGCAAGAAAAAAATAGCTGTGTGAGTGAGATCTGGGGTGTAATGACTTACAGGAGCAAGAAAGTTGTAACTGTAATCCGTAACTGTTTTTGAGAACATAAATCAGATATGTTTGAAAGCAGAGGGCGTCACTTTTTTAATCAGCATATTTTAAAGCAAAATGAATTCATATAGTTCTATTATTATACAATTGTTACTAATATGATAGATACTACTATTCAAATGAGTGTGTAAACTAGAATAAATTCCTCATACTGCTGCTGGATTCTCAATTAATTTTAAAGATGAAGAAACTAAAGGGTGGCAGATAAGGATACAGGGTTTTGGTATTCCAGACACTGGAGCGAATAATCAGTCGTGTTTTATATGTTATCTTTTATTGACAATATAATAGATTATATTATGAAAGAGGCCTTTTTAATCTGATGAAAGAGGCGGAAGAAGAGAACCTGTTTAGCCTACTCGGGATCTGTTCGCTGCAGTGAATTACCGATAAGAATGCACAGAAACAAAGCCCGCCTCATTGAGCGACTAAAAATTAAGCGTGCCCTCCAGGTCCACATTTACACAACAAATCAAGCCAATGAGGCTAATTAATCTACTCAACGGGTCAATTGAAATAAGAAACAAGCTCACATTGAGGTGGGATTTAAATCAGCACACCAGAGTCTGTAGATTTAATCAAATGGGTTTCAACCCAGAGATTCTAATATCCATGTAAATCAGGGTGTATTAGTCATAATCTGTGTTCATCAGTGGAAAAAAACGTCTGCCTCTTTTCAACCCGTCTTCATGTTTCTCCGCCTCTTTCGTTCCTTCCTAACTGTTTCTCCTCCCATCCATCATCCGTTTTTACAGAATCCCTGAAACACGCCTTTCTGTTCCACACAGCATAAGAGAGGAAGAGAATCTGAAGTATTTCCTGCAACATGCAGTAGTATTTAATGTATCAGTGGTAGTCATGATGTTTCAGTTCAGCTTCTCTCCACAATCAGCATTTATTTTTTAGTTTTTTCCTTAGGAGGAATTGTGTGATCGCTGTGATTCCTTTTGTTTTGTTTTAATAAACTTTTCATTGTGTAAATTTGTCATCTAGTATGCTCTAAACTCTAAGCGAATACTTGAGAATAGCAAAATGTATTATTTTTTGGATTATATAGATTTTTTTTTTTTTTACAAATAACTGTTTAAGATGGTCAAATCTGCTGGAAAGGTGTTTTTGGCCTATTTTGGCATCTGTTTATTACCAAAAAATAAGGCGTTATAAATGTTTCGAGGATTTTTATTATTGTTTTCCATTAGACATTGAATCTATTTTTCCTCTTTATCAGCTACCATGCGAAGACCAGATCATCCTGTTGAAGGGCTGCTGCATGGAGATCATGTCACTGCGAGCTGCCATGCGCTACGACCCAGAGAGTGAGACACTGACGCTGAGCGGCGAGATGGCCGTGAAGCGTGAGCAACTGAAGAACGGCGGGCTGGGCGTGGTGTCAGATGCCATCTTCGATCTGGGCAAAAGCCTGGCACAGTTCAACCTGGACGACACGGAGGTGGCACTGTTGCAAGCCGTGCTGCTCATGAGTTCAGGTTGTTGACTTAAGAACTTCTGACCTTCTGAACTTCTTCATTTTTCAGCTTCTTTGGTAAAATTTCGAGCTGCATGGCAGTGCATTTACTATAACATTGGTAGTCTGGGAGTTTGAGCTTAATGTAATGTAAATGCAAATTTACTGCCCTTGGAGACACAATTCCATGACAGTCCATATGCCTACTCATTACCCACTGCCTCTCACAGTATATATTGTAGCCTATTGTGAATCCAAATGTAATTATAGCCTCAAGATAAAAGTACATACATAGTCAGTGTTGAAAAGGAGAAATTCTGAAGCTCAGAAAGTAAATCTAAAGGGCCTTTGCTCTTGATCTGTTCAATGCAGAAACTCTGTCATGAGGCTTTTTTTTGTAGTTTTAGGACACATGTCACATCATACACGTCATATGTGCCTGGTTTTGTAATAATAGGGAGCAAATAAAGAGAGGATGTGTATAATCCTGGCCTCTTGCACAAGAAGCAATGTAATAATTCTCAGAGTATCCACAGCTTATTAAAAAGTAAGAAATGTTCTATCAAATCTGTTAAAATTAAGTGTGAAATAAGATTTATTTATGTATAACAGCTATTGAGAGTAGTTTTAAAATATATATTTTCTGTATCATTTCAGTAATTCAATAGAATTCTTTGATTTAAAGTTTTTATATCTTAAGGCCACACCAACATTTAAAACCTGTGAAATTAGCAGAGAAATAAATACATCTCTGTGAAACTCTGCAACCAAAAATCATTTTGACAGTGCTGACTTTTGAGGGAATAGCTTGAGCACTAAGTCAAATTTTTGCTAGCATTTTTTTGCTCTATTTGTTCATTTGAAATAATGAAAGCTTAATATATTTGATAGCAACAATGAATAAATAAATAAAAAGACAATACTGATTCAAAATTATTGGATACATCAGTCTGATACTACGTTTGGTTCAAAAACATGCTAGCAAGCCCTAACTCTAGTCAAGACAGTACACACAGTATTTCTTCATGACAATTATTCATAATAACAAAAGAAAGTGTTCATTGAGACAGTTGAGTTGTTCATTTCTTTATGCACTCATTCTCAAATGTTCTCCCTCCCTTCATTTCTTTCTCCCTCTCTTCTCCCACCTTTGCTTCTGTCCTGTACTCACTCTCCATGTGTCCATGGCCTCCCCCTCTTCCTCAATTTATCTTTTCTTGTGTTTCCTCTATGCCTCCCTTCTTCCCTTCATACTCTCCCTGTCACCAGACCGTTCTGGCCTGACCTGCATGGACAAGATCGAGAAGTGCCAGGAGACCTACCTGCTGGCATTTGAGCACTACATCAACTACCGCAAGCACAACATTCCCCACTTCTGGCCGAAGCTCCTGATGAAGGTGACAGACCTGCGGATGATCGGGGCGTGCCACGCCAGCCGTTTCCTTCACATGAAGGTGGAGTGTCCCAACGAACTCTTCCCCCCGCTCTTCCTGGAGGTCTTCGAGGACCAGGAGGTGTGAAACACATGCAAAGGGAAGAGGAAGTTGGGGCAAACTGGGAGATGGGAAGGGCCATCATTTTTAATGTGGAAGGATGGAGGGAGAGTCCTCTTGGCAGGAATCTGCATTTCTCCGGCATCGCATTTACAGTATGTGATTTAAAAACTGGAACCAACAATAACAGAAACGACACACCAGCAACAGGAGAGCCAAGCAAACAGAGGATTTTGTTTTTTGAACACCCTCTCCTCCACCTCTTTCTCCTCCTTTTACTTACCCCTGTTTTAAAATTCGTGTGGGGGCCCTTCTGTCTGAGCATGATGTCTTATCTAGTAAGAGTTGTAGCCATTTGCCAAGACACGTACACTCAAACACAAACAACACATGCACACAAACACACAGACACCCACAGCCTGTTCCACCTCAGTTCTACAGAGCAGCGCTCTTTGCAGGGGTCCATTGCCCCTCTCTGGTTCTTTTTAGTGGTCACAGATTTACACTTTTGGAAGCCCATGTTTCCAGCTTTCATGCTGGCCAGCACCTCTCAGTATTATTTCTGAATAAGTGTTAAGGCAGCAATTCAGAAAATATGGACATCAGTGACATTGCTCTCAGTCATGCAGGCACACACAATCACTGCACATTGAAATTTCAGCAGATGTTTTAAGCATTATTCTGGTGTATAATGGCTGTAATCAAGCAGAGCTGCCAGACTTAGTTCATTATCAATTCCTCAACTTAATCTGAGCCGTTACAGCTGTTATTGGAGCTTCTTCTTCTTAGATCCCAGTGAAACCGGTGCTATATTTATATAAGGCTACTCCAGTTTTATGAAATTGTGTTGTCTACCTTTGAAAAACATGCAGACCATGGCTCCATATCTACCTTCATTTGTGTCATTGGACCGGCTCCTGTGACATACAGCACACACACACACCCACACAGACACACATATGAGCAGACTTGCCTTGTCATTGCCTATGCTGCTTGTGCCAGCAGCCTACCATCTTATGAATGACAATTAAGCCCTTCTCTCTCCAAGGAGTTACTGCATTGAAAGAAAGAAAGAAAGAAAGACATAGTGGAGCAAGGGAGACACTTGGAAGGGGAGAGGAGGGAGGAGCAGAGATAGTGAGAGGAAGCAGGATTTAATAGCTGGACTGTAGATTCAGAGCCAGGAGTCAGAAGTAAATCTCCCAATTGCAGCCTTGAATAGCAGCAACCACCGGCAAGACAGCAGAGCTCATTTTACACACACACACACCCTCTCTCTCTCTCTCTCTCTCTCTCTCTCTCTCTCTCTCTCTCTCTCTCTCTCTCTCTCTCTCACACACACACACACACACAAACACATAAACACAAAAAAAAAACACATCACCTCAGAGTAACGTGAATGCCTCATTTTACT
The DNA here is from genome assembly GCA_023238725.1 of Scortum barcoo. NCBI lineage: Eukaryota > Metazoa > Chordata > Actinopteri > Centrarchiformes > Terapontidae > Scortum > Scortum barcoo. The sequence continues at coordinate 16,980,062 of CM041542.1, forward strand.
GTATGCGCTGCATGGCAGTGTTGATATACAGCCCTAACCTGCAGGGTTTGTAAAGAGTCCTCTCCTCATGGACTCAGCTCAGTGTGGCCCCTCCAGGCTTCCATACACATTTGCCTTTTTTTAACCATGGGCGTCACTGAGAGCAGGCAAATGCCAAGAAGGCTACCATTTACCTCAAAGTGGACACACCCCCAGGCTGGGGCAGCAATACTGCCCCTGTGGTGTCAGGCACTACCTCACCTCTGTGGACACAGGGCAGCTGCCCACAGCCTACACACAGACATACACCATTCAAGTTGGCGCATGTGTAGATTAACACATGGGATGTGCATAATTTTTGCATAGGTGCACACTTGTCGTCATGGAGAGACAAAACACTCACAGCATACACACACACACCCTCAGTACTATCACTTGGTTGAAATGAAATACCACTGAAGACAGGAGGGCCAGCCATCCCCCTGGAAGGTTTTACCCACTCCAGGGAATGGTACCCATTACATTCGGGTTATCTCTTTTTGTTATATGGGACCAAGTGTCATCTTTTGAAATCTGGATTTACCTGTTTCAATCAAAACAGAAATCGACTCACAGAAGTGACGAAGGACAGTGTGGATGTACAGCCCAGCTGACACCCATCTAAGCAAGTAGCGAGAGGATAGATAACAGAGAGTAACTGAAAACCCATGGTGGCCACGTCCATTGAATTAGCATGCACAGAAAGGGCAGATTCCTTCTACATCATGGCGATCTTCCATAGTACACTTATGATGACTGCCAATGAATCCTAATTAACATTTACTTGGAAATAAGCTTTCTTTCATGCATAGACCGTGCATTAGATGTAAAAAAGAAGAATATTCTCAACCGAAATGAAGCTCCACCAGAAGCAACTCAGAAGCTCTTTTAAGTCTTGTTCACTTTACCAATACTCACCACTATAACAGTAATGTCTCACTGCAAAAATCCATGGCAGATGTTGTAGTGTACTTGGCAAATGACCATTCAAGAATGTTGATATGATTATAAAAGCCCGCTCTGTTCATTCCAATTCTGGGACCAGGCCAAATCTAACGGGGTTTACCACTCTTATGAGAAGAGAATGAAAGAAAAGAGAGACTAAGAAAATCAATTTTATATTAAATGCCAAGCAGTAGTTCATACTGGGCACTTGTACAGGATAGGTAATCTGCACCCCTCAGAAGTACCGAAGCGGATTAAAGTGTGACAGGGATCACAGGCAATCGTCACAGATGGCCTTGTCTCACTTCCTCAACGTATGGAGCACTGCAGGGAGGAAGGAGGAGAGAGGAACTGGAACGGCACCTTTGGGTACAAGGGCGGAGTCTGGTCTGACACCCAGAAGAGCGCCCTCCGCAAGCAACATCACCTGCCTTACCCTATTCCAGCCCATGACTTTGCCCTATTCTGGAGCCTAGCTCTGACTGAATTGCACCCCATCTCCATTGTCACAGCTCCCACCCAGCCAGGCTGGTGGGAGTTTTTGCACTACTGCAGCAGTCCTCCTTTCAGCCCCTTGCTCATCAAAGTTTAACCCACAGCTCTTGTTAGGTTACCTTTTAATTTCAAAGCTGTTCTGTGTAAAACAGAGCAGCTTTGGAGTTTAAGCTGCTCTGTGTAACAGAGCAGTCGTAGTGGGCTCAGTCCCAAACCTGTCCTCTTTCAGTATTAGACCAACAATACACGACCCTCACCCCTTAACCAACCCAACCAGGGGTGGAAAGAGATCCCTGCCAGATCCCTGAAGGTAGGAGGACTGTGTAGCACTTATCCATTCTCCCTGTAGTACAAAATTCCCAACATCCTTCCTATAGCAAAGTCATCCATGTGACATTTCAAGTTCAGAGCCCCCCTCGGAACAGCCTCCCTTCCATCTTCATCCTCTCTCTCCTTCTACTCTTCCCTGAGCACCCTAGCTATCGTGCCCACTCACCCCTGAGCGGGATTCCCCCAGTTTGGCCCAAAATCATTGACATTGATCCAGGCCTCTCTCTTGTCAGACAAGGCTGGCCATAACCGCCCTTTAGAGTGGCACCACCGGATGAATGTGAACCGTAAAGCATCAGCAACGGGAACGAGAGACTTGAGCGTGAGAATGTGCAGATGTGAGAGAAGAAGAAAGCATGGGACAGGAAAACAAAAAAAGCTGAGGGCCTCGACCCTCACTGCCATCATTGACATGGGTGAGAGAGGGTGACGTGGCCGGTTGTTGAGACGATGTTAACAAACACTCGGAGGAAGGGGAGATGGCGATGTAGGAATATATTCGGTCTCCCCTTCAGCTCCCACAACGACCCCATATGAGCCCCCGCCCCCATGCCAGCTGACAACCCCAAATGTCCCCCTTCAGCTCCCCCCAAAAGGATAACCTTCAACTTTCAAATGGTGAGGATCAGAAAGAGATCCTGCATCCCACAGATGCAGGTTTGGAATTCCAACACATCTTTGTAAAAGAACTGAAAAAGAAAAAAAAAACAAACCCTATTTATGTCCTTTGTTCTCGTGAGCTGACTGGGTATGTGTGTGACAGAAGGGGTTATAATGCTGCTTTACCTTCTGAGTCTGATTTAGATTAAGAAAAAAACGTTATATGAAATGATTATAAATCCATAAAACAAAATGAAAAGAGATGACTTTTTAAAAAAAGACTCCTGAACAAAATTATTGGAGATTTTTTCATTTTATCATTGTTTTCTTATTTTTTCTGTTTGTTTTTTGATGCTTAAACTGCTATGTGTAAAAAAAAGGAAAAAAACCCCAGCTGTAGTCACTTTTTGACCATGCGTGCAGTGTAACATAGAAAATATTTCACTTCTTTTTCACATCTATAGTTTGTGTTGATAAGCCAACTGATCTGTTTGTCTGTGTGTCTGTCCAGCTGTCCGTCCCCTTTTATCAGGAGGAATTTACAACCAACAAAACAGGAATTTCTTTTTTATATTTTGTTTCTTTTTTATGAAATACAACTTTGGAGAAAAAAAAAACTAAACAGGAAAAATAATGCAACAGAAACTGAAAATACAAAAAAAAAAAAAAACTGAAACAATCTTGTCATACCTCACACAACACAAAACTCAAAGGAACTTGGGAGGAGTCATATTTTGCAGGCACATGTGAAAGTTCAGAGATGCATATATAGATTTTAAAAAATGTATATGTTAAGATAAAATGTGCTTGTGTGTACGCATCAGTAGAAGTTACAAAAGGACTCTTCCCTCAAGCTTTTGTGCTCTCTATGTTATTGATTTGGTCCTCGGATGATGGGAGATGCAACGTAAACATGAGCAAATGTGAGACGTTAGAGATCATCTGTTAATGTGAGCACTTCTCCAACTTAAAGGCACAGTCTATACACAGTAAACTCAAAATGTGAATGGCCCAGAGACTGAGGGATTACGACTTTTGTAATGGCTGAGTGTTTTATGGTATTGAATGTAGCTGACAGTAGGGGGCTGGACCTGAGCCCGGCACCCACAACCTAACTTCCACACACCAGCAGAAAGGATAGTGGTGTCACATAGACGTTACAAACAACCAACAAAACTGAAAATATATATTGCCCGTCTGCAAGGTGCAATACTGTTATGTATTTTTGTATGTTTTCTGTTTTGAGTTTATCTTCATTTCATTTACATTTTATTTTGGCCATAACCAAGGATGTAAATACAGAAACACTCAAGATTTATTGCAGCAAAGTCAAATTTAACCCCTCCATCCCATTGTCATGTACGTGGAAAAAAAACAAAGTAATGTGTAATGCTTCATACATTTGTATGTGTGCACTCTCTCACATGTGCATGGTGATCCATGTTCAGAAGTGCCCCGTGACATTAATCATAAACCCTGTGCCTCTTCTTGTTTGCAAGGAGATAGATTCATACCCCTCATATTTTCACTAAGACATGACATGCTACACATGAATGCCTATAGTTGTGTGTGTGTTCATCTGTGGAATCAGTTTCACTTCTTCCAAACTACTGATGTGAGTGTTGCGAGCAGCCACAGTGGCTAAAGGTTAGGAGGGCAGTGAAGTTGTTTTGTTGAGTAACGCGGGAGGTGGGAGAGGGAGATATGAATAGAACACAAGCAAGTTATTATTTGGCGTGAATGCCAGCTAACCTGGCTGCGACACACCCACATCAGAGTTGGGAAAAGTCCAAAGTGGATTTCCCCATTTGTCCACCACCCCATCGCCTCCCAGAGGCCAGCCTGAAAATCTTGTACTCTCAGTGTATCGAGTATAAACCTGGACCAGTTTACAACAGGCGCTGACAGAGGCCCCATTTACACTTGTTATTTCAGTTGTCTTGTATCCAGATAAACAACAGCTCATTTTGGCTTAACTTTAGCCGTGCTGTAGAGTCTACATCCTCAGATGGCTCACTGATGCATTTACACTTGGGAGATGTTACGTATGCATTTACATCTTTTCAACATCTGGCCAGAATGCATCTCAAAACCACCTCCCAAATTTGATCAGAACCAGATTTCAACCCATCTTGAATGCTTTTTGGATGCATTGGATGTATTTTCTGGGACCCACCAGCTATCTGACCTGCTTAAGACAGATGTAGTAAAGTGTAAATGGAGTCTTAGATGATGATGACAGTTTAAACTGAGTACCATATTTGTTTTTTAGGTCTGATTGGTTAAAACAGAAACTAATCTCAGTCTATGATGCCTCTCCTAACTCAAGTAAATTACATTTGGCAGACCACACAAAGCAAAGTTTGGGTTTCAAGGCTGACTCTCTGGGGTTTCCATGCCCATTCCTTAGATATTATGATCCTGGTTTATTCTCACATGTTAACACATTGGACAAGGGTGGAGATTGTCTGTAATGTTTTTTGGTTTTATGGTTGTCTTTGGTCCCCCCCCCATGCCAAATGTGGAGTTTGTGAAGACATGCAAGTAGCAAGATGTCTATGCAATTTCCCTCCAGCTCCCTTTCGAAAGACAAGCTCAGTATAACAACATCGAGGCAGTCTTGCTTAAAAAAAAAAAATCAAATTCGGCCGGGCTTGAATTCCAGAGGTTCTTTGCATGACCTAAAGACCCTTGCTACTCTGTGTGGGCAAGGGTCAGGACTGCCTTGGTGAACTGGCCTTTTGCCCAGCTGACAGGCTGGTCCTCAGGGTCAGAGACTCTTCAAGTTAGTCCGGGTCTAAGAGAACAAGTAGGAGGGGTACTGGGGATGTTGTGGAGAATAAGGATTCTATGAGATGTGCTGTTTTTTGTAAAGTGCTCAGAAAGTGGTGTGTGTGTGTGTATGTATATGTGTGTTGTTTGGGTACTACTTTCGGCTACTTTATGCAATGCTCTCATTGTTTGGTGGGTTGATCGTTCCAAGTTTTGGAAGAGCCCCTAAATTTAATCCCTCTGCAATATGTGTGTAAAGCTTTAAGTTTTCTATCCTGCGTTAATGTAATGCATAAGATCAGTTGGGTGTACGTAGCCTAACCAAGTTTACTTCGCCCGTTACCTCAGCTTTTGTGAGGAAAGGAGTTGACCTTTTTTTTTAAAAAAAAAAAATGTATATATATCATCAAAAACATCAACCCACTGAGAGTAACTTCTAGAAGTTGCACACTATCAATTTTACTAAAGCACTTAATTAAAATGCACTTTGAATGGCCCAGACTAACCCACAATAAGTGGAAGAATCTTTGGTGTTAATAATTGTGATAAAACATATACATTTCACCCAAGCAAATTGCCTTTTTCAGCATTAAATGTTTTTTAAATTAATTTAACCCGAAAATATAACAGAGCTGAAGCCCTTAGGCAAAGACAGTTAATGACTAATTATAAAGTTTACAATTATTTTCTAGTGAAGTGCAATAAGTGAGCGAACCTTTGGACATATTTCTTTTGTCATCAGTTCATATTTATACATTTGTGGCAAATAATAATAACAAGATTGCTTTTAAAATGCACCCAAATCATGAGAGCATCAGCTAGACCCGCCTCGGACACACACACACACACACACGCATGCACACACACGTACACATGCAAACACACACCACTTTTTGTGAATGGGTAAAGGAAGCTATTGAAGGATTCTCTCAGGTAAAAGAACATTTTCTAATAAATGATGATGAACCTTAGATGAAAAAAACATTGTTAGCTCATGTTTTTTTTTTTTTTTGTCCTCTCAATTCACAATCAGCAATGTGCCGTTTTTTTCTGTTCTGTGTTCGGTCCCGGACAAGTGTCAGATAGAAAAGGTGTAGACGTCCAGGTTTCAGGGATTTGGATCCTGAGTCTACATCAGCCACACAAAAAAAATCCTGCCCTCTTTGCTTTCTTAACCCTAAATGAAAACATATTTTATCACGTGTGGATTCTGTTGGTTTTGTGTGGTCGGGATTGTTTGTGAGTTGTGTGTAGGTTTGGTGCTGCATGGTATGGAAGCCCATTTCTGTCAAGAAAAGGAAAATCAAGTTAATTTGATTTCTATAGCGCAATATCACAAATTACAAATTGCCTCAGTCTCAATCTTAATGCCCTCTAAAAACATCCAGAAAACCCTTCAGTAAGGAAAAATACTTTCAGGAAGAGCAACATAGAAGTGACACCTCTCCCTGCAATATATGTTGTGTGTGCAGAATAAACCAATGTTAAACCAAATGATTTTAATTACAGTATGGAAAATCATAATGACAAAACTATTGATCAATTGTAAACATATACAAATGTAGCAGAATATGGAAAACAACAATACTAATAAAAATGGCTTGAAATTTGATGTAGTAATACTGCAGGAAACACTGTTAGAGATTGGTAACCACAAGAGCAGGTTAGTCGAGGAGTGTAGAGCGATTTATGGTGTGGCATTGCGCTACTTTGAGGTCAAGTTATAGAAGTACCATAGAGAAATTCAGATCCATAGAAAGCAGAAGTAATAAATTTAATAAGAAAGTGATCTTATGTCACGGATGAGAGTGAGAATGGATAAGAACAAGTGAGTGAGAATAAAGGAGAAGGGGCTGACAGCACACAGAAATCACAGTAAAAGTGCGTCATGGGAAGTTGCAACTGCCTTAAAAAATAATTGAAATATTAGGGATGTTTAAATAGACAAACTTTTTTTTTTTTTATTTCAAATTTGTGACTTAGTAGTTCACAGTTTGACTCAGTAAGTTAACTTTAGTTTGATAAATTCAAGGTCAACCTCAAATCTTGACTTACTGCGACATTGTTTTTAAATTATTTGATTTACAGTCAGTAAATCAATAATACTTTTTTGTAACTGTTAATTATTTTTATTTTTGTCATCTAACTTTTTATCTTTTTTTTTTCTCCTAGTGGAAATGGGCTTCCGTATAACAGCGAAAACACACAAGATTTTACAAGATTAATTTTTCTATTCGGGCCAGCCTATTTCAAAAGTCCGGCTTGATCATATGATCCTCAGTAAATCACATTTAGGTTTTTCTCATAAAGACGTGCTAGAGTGTACAAGAGGAAATTCAACCCCTCCTGTCAGTAATAGTCGAGTCATTTTCTCCCTTTACGGTCAGAGTGCCAGCAGCAATAGCCGGCCCTCCCTCACCCAGTTGGCTAATGGTGTACATACAGCAGCACTTGGCTCCCATCCAAGCCGGGCACCATCCACCCTTGAGGGGGCAGAGGAACTGGCTTCGTTCCTCCATCCACAGGCCTGTTCTATTTCAGTGTGCGTACTGTTTAACTTTGTGATGTACTGAAAGGTCGGCATGGCTAAAATCACGGCTGTGCATGTATATAGGTGTGTGCATGTGAATGTCAGCGTCCGTGTTCATGTGAGAGAGCTGTGTTCGGTGTGTGCGAGCGTGTGAAAGAACGTCTGCGGTGCTGATGTCTGATCGACCTGCTTCGCTTTCCCTCCCGAACCCTCCAAAGCACCTTTTTAGGCCGCGGTACATGACAGAAGTCTTTTAAAGAGAGTCCTGTCATAGAAGTCTATTATTTCCTTTGAAGAATGTAATAATATTGTGTTCAGAAAGGCTAACGGAGACTGAAACAGGAGGGGGTCTAGGGAACCATTTTTATGTAAGAGTGGGGGGGTTTTAGGGAATGAAGAGTGAATTGCAAGAGTGAGTAATATTTCAAAAGAAAAGCTGCAAAGATTCCCACAAACAAAAGCCAGACTGTTGCACGCAGAGCAGAGCAGAGCAGATTACTGCCACAGCTGCAGTTTGAGGCTTTACAATTTTGGTTCTCTTTCCAAATGATAGCCTTATTGATTGCTTTTGTATCCCCCTCCTCTGTGGCATTGTTCTGCAGCATGTTTCATAGGACTCCAGAGGATTTATTATGAGGGCTTGCTTTTAGAAAATGCATACTGTTGATGAGTTGAATCTCTGGTAAAGAGTGAATTAGTGTGCTGGGTGGTAGCAGTTAAGGACTCCCACGAGTGATTTTTAGGTTATCGCAGCACACAATATTAAATGACTGAATCTAAGCCAATATCCCCTTTGTGACCACATTAGCACAAAGGGAAAAAAAAAAATCTGTGGAGAATATTAAAGCCCTTGAGCTGAACAGTGTAATCAAAAGTGCCAACTCTGCTTATTGCACACACCATCAACACTGTTCTCATCAAATCTTTTGAGACTTTAAGACACAACCTCAGACTGTTGGGTTTTTAAATTGTGACTGTTAGCATAGTGTTTGGCAGCCGTCACTTGCATGTTAGCGGCTGAGTAGGAGGTGACGTGTAAATAGAGCGATGCATCGATCGTGAGATAATACCGCACCACCTCACCCCAGCCTCTAGCCTCTAGATATTACGAATAGCTTTGAGTGGATGCCGTCACTGTCCTGTTTTGAGACCGTTGCCTAGTATACCAAATCCCAAGACAGAGCTTATAGGTGGTGTTGTGGAATCAACTTATGAGTTGAGGTTTTGTGCTGCTTGGACTATCTAAAAGGACATTTATCGGTAGAGAGTATTTTTTATAAACGGGTGGGAAATCACATGCCTAGACAGCTAAGAATGTACATAAATTAGCTCATATATTAATAGTGTTATTAATCAGAGATATAGAACAGAGATTAGATAAATTATGTGAATTATACTGTGGTTGGGGGAGATCCGCGCTTATGAGAAAAATATGCAATGTTTGTCAGGTTGGAAAAAAAGGTTTTGAATTGGTTCAGAACTGCTCAGGTTTGATAAGCCGGCCTCAAAGGGTGCTTTCCGTCCTCTCTCGTCCCTGTGCTCTTGGTGCAACGTGTCTCACTCGTCCTCCGTTCTGTCAAACACCCTCAGAGCATACAGAGCTCTCTTGGCACATACAGGACACAAACCCACTGTTTGTATGCAAAACCAGAGGAAATGCTCTCTGCTCAGCCGACATTGAAACCTAAACGAGGGGATCCATTTTTTTTAACTGTTTTCCACTCTGTAGCAGGTCCAAGCCACTTTATACAGCACCAGCAAACCACCAACGACGACCTCTTCAAGGCTTCATGTCCACTGGGAACATCTCCTTTACTGTACCACCTTTGTGCTCACATTGTTTACAACCGAAAGGACTCTGTGTTGCATGTACAGAAAGCTTAGCATGCTTATAGTACATTCTTAAAAAACTTTTCGCAAAAATACGCTAGGCGTCAAAGTGGTATCTCAACAGCAGGACAGCTTAAAAAGCTGATGCCTAGTGGACGCAACAAGTTCTACGTCTTGTATGCAGCAGTTGGTGCCGGTAGATGTATCCATGTCAGGTTTTATTTGTAGATGGGGTTATGTTGTACAAATGTCTATGAACTGTCAATGTGTCTGTATTCACTATTTTACAGTCCACTGTCCTGTTAGACAGTGAGAGACTCAAAATGAAAAAAACAAAAAAAAAAAAAAACAAAACAAAAAAAATGGTGCATCAGAAAACATGACAAATCAAGAAAAGGTCAATAGTCAACAACAGATCTGACTGAATGTAAGCATTGCCGGTGTGCAGGAGTTTACTTTGTCTTGATTTGATATAAATATTCCAGTTTCATGGTCTGGACGCTGCATTCAAACACCTTTTTGCCAATGTGTGTATGGATATTTCAGCAAATTCAACCAATGAGAGCGTGCTGAAGTCCACCTCAAAATCTCTCGGGTATAAGTTTTGATTTCCTGTTTCTTTTTGAAATTTCTATTTCAATTTGTCTGTTTTTCTTGAATTTTCTCAAGGACCCTGTTCAGCCTGCTCAGTATATTTGTGACTGTAGAAACACATGCTATAACTTCATGACTTCAAACCAGCAGTAGATGTTTTACAACACTTACGGAAAAGAAACAGTCAACATGCAAATGAGCTATAAAAACCTTGACGTCAACAGCTAATACTACTACTTTTCTTACTTTTGTATCACTCCTCCAAGAGTTTTTTGCTTCACTGTGACTGCAGAGGCTGCTGGGAAAACTATGATGTGTTCTGCAGACACTCAGGGGTCACGACCCGTCCGGTCAGGATCAGGGTTAGTTGGAAGGTGCCAAAGATGGGATGTGAGGTGTTTTTGTCAGTTAAGTTGAAACCGTGTAAACCTGTGGTCATAGCTCTCCCTGTAAACAATAATCCAGGCTAGTGCTATTATTTCTCGAGACAGCTGGGAGCAACGAAGTGCAAGAGATCGAGGCAAGATCGTCCTAATCCAGGACTATCATTTTACAGATGATGGTCCTGGATGAGCATCTCTTAAAACCTGGACAGCGGCTCTTAAGATTCATTGCAGAACAAATTTTGAAATCAATCTTCTTAGCAACGCATAAGGTGGAAAAAAAAAGAAACAAAAATTACTTTCTACCAAGAAAGCTCAATGTATTTGTAAACTCAAACATGTCACAGGATTTTTTCCTCTTTCACTGTCTCAAGTGCTGCCACTAGCAGAACATAAGTGAAGAGGACGACTGTTTTATCCTACAGCCAGAAGACTATTTAGGCTTGTGCTCGTTAGTGAGCAATTTTCATTCAAGTGAATGGATGCCATCTTGGGGTCCAGTGTCCAGTTCTTATAAGGATACATCTGTGGCTTTTAAGGACTTTCTTAGTCAGAGTAAAAAGAAGCACTCGCCTATCACCTTTTTTGTCACATTATAAGTTGCTGAGAAGACTGTTTTCTATCTAGAGAGTTTCCATTTTCAGCTTTGTTCCTGTTAAGAATGTTAAAGAATTTTGTGAGCCTGTGAGTGACTGAATCTTCCAGGTTTATACGTATCGCAGTCCTAGATCTGGTGGGCTGTCACATGCTAAAGGGAGAAAGAATAAGAAGCCAAAGGGAATAAAAATCCAGATGGGAATCTATAGTTTAGTAAAAGACTGCGCTTGCAGTGTTTAACAAAGTTTGCAGGTACCTTCAAAGGACAGAGGACAGAGTACGCAGGGGAACACATGGCCATTCACTCTACTAAGAGTACAGATCTCGCCTTCTGTCTCTTTACAGGGGTGCCACATAGTCATATATTTTCAGGGTAATACAAAGAGTTGCAGAAAATATTTCAAAGTTTATTCAGTTTACTTCTCTGTGACTGAAAGGACACTATATAAATCGCCCTGATATAACCCCAGCCTACTGGCATCGGGTGCAGGTTGCACCAGATAATAAGAAGTATCTGAAAATATTATTACGCCCAAGTTTGGTTCTTTTTCGTCTCTTTTTCTCTCTGTTCAACTCTCAGATGACATCACTGTCACAGGCATGCAAAGCAAACGAACAATACTGAGGATTCATTTCCACGAAGCACAGGGGCAAACAAAGCTGTCAAGCAGTCAAACATTAGTCAACTGGGCTAAACAAACACACGCTGTCTTGTCTCTCAATAAACACAAACACGCACGTGCAGGAAACCTCCGAATATCTACTGTGATCTCCTCTCACACCACCCACACCTTCATCACATCAAACCCCTTCTCACCTGGACCTGTCCTCCCCGCAACTCCCTGGTCCCCTGCTGTTCCTGAGCACCCACCACCCCCACGCCCCCCTTTTACCTCCTTCTCCTCCTCCCGACACGAGTCCAGTGGGTGGTGTGATGTCAGGTTTTTGTGGTGGGCTGCTTATGACAGGTCCAGACAATCAGCGTGTCTGTAAATGTCTATGTGTGATTTTCAAATCTTTGTTTATGGTCAGGGTTTTAAAGGAAGATATTTTTATGGTAATTGTTGCTGGTCTATTTTACTATATATTTATGTAATAAATATGTGACTAAATTTACATCTCACTGACTCTTTGGGCTGTTATTGGCTCTCAGTTCTCCAGCCGGCTACGTCGTGTGCTGGAGGGTTTTCATTAATGGACGAATAAATTAAAACCAAAAAAACCTTTTCTTGTTATCACCTCATTGTGTCTGGCACCGTTTTTGTTGGGGAAATACGTTAAAAATGTAATTTTCTCCATCATGGCTGTATCATATCTGCTACCCAGATTGGTTTAAGAGCTGGAAGTCTTCTTAATATAAAAACCTGATGCCTGACATGCCTCATAGTGATATTTACTGTCCTGATTTATGGGACTTTGAATTGATTATCTGACCAATAAGAGGAGAGAGTAAGAGATAATAAACATGTCACTACTGCATCGACACTTCCTCGCTCAAACACACTCTGCAGTCCTGACACAAGTTTCAGTAATAATACATGAAAATGTAAATGTCTCCGTGTACCATAATCCAACATGAGCACTTAATCCTACTTATATTGAGGACGGCTATGTGTGCCAGCAGTATGCAAGCACCTCCCTTTGGTGAAAAAAATATTTGCATAATTGAAAAACATTGTTCTTTACAGTTTGCACGTTGCAAAAGGATGTAAACTTGCTGGGCTGACATAATAGCTAAATGAGGAGTAAACAGGGTTTGTCTGGTCACGTCAGTGTCAGAGCGGGGTGACAGGGGCTGGCAGCACTGCTCAGTTCATCAGCACATGTCACAGCACATCCCGTCTGACTTATTGACAGATCAAATCAGATGTCTCTCAGAGCGCTGTGAGGTTTCCCAGTGAGAGACAGCTGGTCACAAGGCTATGACTGCTAATTCTTGGAGCCAGAGGATTTGTCGTCACAGATGGGAAGGCTGCCGGCCTGCACGCTCTGTCTCTAAAAAAAATAAAACAAATCTTTGTTTAATTCAGCGGATCTCTGCACAGTGAGCTCCAGCCTGCTCGGTTTTACTGGGATGCTGAAGAAATATATACATTGTTACACCTACCTTGTAAATCCTCATGTCATGGGTTTATGATCCATGCTTTTGCAGCAAGTTGGGGCAATTTGGATTACGGTTAGCAGCCCAGCAGCTCAGCAAATTGTGGAAAGCCTGTCATCAGCTCCCTCTTGACACCTTAAACTTATGTCTCACCAAAAACCTTGTGAGGCAAAAAAAAACGTACCGCATAAAACAGGATTTATAGCTGCAGAGTTTTCAGTTATTAGTTTCAAGAATCCAGGTCAGAGTCTGACCTGTGAGGAAAAAAAAAACATGAATGATGAGTGAGGGGCCAGGTTATTAGGGGTCACTCAAGGATGACCTGTCCAGTCTGACAGTGTATCACCATCTGGTGGTCAGAAGATAGAGGGTGTATTGTGGCCGTTGTGTGAAGAACATTTATCCTCAAAATGTCAGCTTTTATTAAAAACAACGGGACTAAATATCTGCTGAATCAGATATATATTTGTAAAATATCAACAAATAAGCATGACAATTGCAAATGAAGTAAATACAAAACATTTCAGAATAGTCTCCAAGGAATCACAGTATACGATCATGTATTTTAATAGACAAAAAGGATATAATCTACTGACCCAGTTTCCATTCCATGTAAAGCTATAGAATAATAAATAATAGGTATATACTCTGTCTGAACATTACATTTTAAGGCTCATGATAATCCATTTTTTGATCACCCATAATGAAATATCCACCCACAGCAAAATAAATGGAGTTTTGGCCATTTGGTGATAGCAGAACTTAAACATTATCATAATATAAAGTTCTTATGGCAACCATTTTTGCTAACAGCTGCCAATATATGCAGACACAAAGCAATGTGGGCATTCACTTGATGTTTTTCTGGTCAGCTAATCGATTTAAGTCCAATATTCACTCTACTTTTAGTTGTTTTTGGTCTCCTCTAACTCCTGAGGGAAATGTGTGTCTCTTTGTGGCGTAACTGCTGTAACTTTGCCTTTCTGCTGTTCGATTCAGGGCAGGATTGCATAGCTTTTTTGGCTGAAAATCAGCTCCCTGCTTCTTCTAGAAACAAGACTGATGAGAGCCCTGAGAGTAAATGAAATCAATAAAGTTGAAGGCCTTAAAACAAAACCAACAAGCTAAAAGATGTTCAACTGCTCCACTGAGCTGGGAGGAACCTAACAGTCGTTGATAATTCTCTGTGGGTTCGTCACTACTATTGTAGTTAGTAGTGCTTCACAAATTAACTGAAATTTTCTGCAATACTATATTAGTACTTGTTCTGAAATACAGCTTTTGTATTTCTCTTAACTTGCAGGATAACAGTTGTCCTACTTTCTGTTTTGCCACCCTGCAACAGTCTCTGTGTTGTAGGTGAAATCCAAATCAGTGATACTTGTCAGTGTACTCTCTTCACTTTTATAGGAAGTACTTGCGCGTGTGTGAAGGAAAACTGTGATTCACGCTACACTGCTGCACAGTATATAGGGGATGGCTGCTGCTCCTGCTCAGGAGTGAAAGGTCCAGTGTGACCCATCTGGAGCAGAGTCTGATTGGGCTTGTTCGAGTGTAGCAGGTGATGTGCGTGACTTGAAGGTTGCACTTCTTTAAGAACATGGAGTTTTTTAATGAATTTGGTGTAGGCAGGGTTGATCTTTTCCCATGAAGTACGCCATGTGGCTGGAAGCTGTTGTGGGGGCTGTGATCTCACAAAGGCAGCTTTTCCGCCAACCAATCCCTCGCAAGCTGTTTGGATGATAGCCCAGCCCCCTCAGACCGCCCTCCTCCTTTCCTCTCTCTCCCTCTTTCCCTCTCTCATGTGTGTGCCATGCACACACACCCTCTCAGCCTCTCTCACATACACACAGTTCATGCTCCGTCATAGTAGGAATTTTCCACTCAGCAGCGAGAGAACATTGCAGCCAGCTGCTCTGTCAATTGCAGTATATGGTTGAATCTCAAAGACTGTTAGCAGACTCCCTTTTTCATCCAACTCGCTTCTCCTGACTTTTTCCTCATGTCCATAGCTACACACAACCGCAGCCACACAAAGTACATGATGTACAAAGTACGTTGTGTACTCTCTTTTTGCCAGCAGCAAATTCTTCATCTTCATCCCTGTTTCTTTCAAACATGGCTAAAATGAACTTCATGCAGATATGGACATGTGTGTTTACCAGCACAGTGGAGCAGAAGAATGCAAATCCAAGTATTGAGACCCATGGGAGACAGGATGGCCCACTAATACCCACACTCCACTCCTTTTCTCCTCTCATCTCAATTTTTCAGTCTGTCTAATCCTCATGATCTCCCCCACTCACCAGAAAAATCATGTATAGTGTACATGCATAGGCTCTCGAGAAGATCAGGGACAGTTATGTACATGTAGCATGTGTTCTGTATGCATTAGAGGCCTCTTACGTAAGTATGAGCTCACCTCCCCCTCCCTGTTGCCCATACATTTCCCTGCCTCCTCTCAAATCAGGTCAGGTGAGGACAGCAGAGCAAGAGAACTGCCGTGGTCAGGTGAGGACGCCACTGAAAATGTATACACAATCTTGGAAGCCTACACTGCAGAGGGGAAGCAAATGGAAAAAGGAGGGGGGATTTGAGGGGAAATTTCTTATAAACACTGGCTGGATCCGTAGCAACATGCGTAAGTGGACAGAGAAAATAAATAGATTCTGTATTAATCTGAAGTAGCAGCACAGTGCCACCTGTTTCAACAGCATGTCTCTCCCGGTGTGAATTACCCAGTATTATTTTAAATAGACAGTTTCTCTGCTTCCAAATTCACTGTATGACCAAAAGTATGCAGACATTTTTCACTTTGGTCTGGGGCTGTTTTTAATGGTTTAGGCCCAGGACCCCTCCGTTCCAGTAAAGGGAATCTGAAAGAATACTTCAGCATTCTGGCGAACAGATGGAGGTAGTGCCAGGGATTTTCCTAGCTTAGCATAAAGACTGAAAGCAGGGGCAAACAGTTGACCTGGCCCTCTCCAGGGTTCAAAAATACCTTTACTGCACTAACACCTCTATAGCTGACACAAGGGGTTAGCAGGAGTCCTGTAGGTCTTGATTTATGGTTGAGCCTATTGATGTCACTGCATACTGTCTACATACTTTTGGCCATGTTGTGTAAATGCTCTCGGCTGCACTTTTATATTAATTTTAGCTGCAAAAGGATTGCATAAATTTGGAATGTTTATGAACGGCGGGGTTACTTCATAAATTACAGCAAAATGTATTTTTATTTACTAAGACAGCACCCAAAAGTTGAAGCGCTAAATCAGTTCCAGACTTTATTTATAACAGTGCAAGAGGGGAGGGGGGATACTTGGAAAATAAAGAATGCACTGGCTTGGAAAGATCATGTGGGACTTCGGGGGAAAGCGACTTCCTGGGATGGAAGCTTCTCCAAGAGAATCCATTACTGCCTAAGTCAACATAGATACAAATGTAAAATATATACCCTTAAAGAAATGAGAGCGGGTAAGTGAGAAATGATAAGTGAAACAAAAATAATTGCCAAAGATTACAGAGGTTCGGTGTACAACATCATACAGGCTGACTCCTTAAAATGATAAGATATCACAGGGTGTGTGAGCATGAGAAACATGCAACTTATGGAAGGTTCCTTGATCAGAAATGAAATAGTGGTCTGCTTAGTAAGTGGTATGTTTATGGATGGGTAATGAGAAATCAATTTAATAAGGAGATTAGAGGCAGGGGGTCCAAGAGGAGAGAGCCAGTCAGACACAGATAGATGGAAATATGTACAGTAAACAGACAGAGGACACCGTGTGTGTGTGTGGTGAGTTGGGGGGGTGAGGGGGGTCGAGAAAGTCCTCGAGGTATATAAAGGGTTATTTCAGGTCGAGGGGGGGAAGGAAGTCTCCCACGTCCTGCGTGCCAACATGCACTCCCGACACAAACAGCATACCCCCTTATACAATACATTACGATGACCTACATCCATACAAAGTGATTCAATATGCAGTCTTGATTTACTGATCCACACCACTTCTCCCTCAGTAAAACACGAGTTAGCGAGTACAAAACTGTGAATCATGACTGCATGTAGTGACACTTGGTGTACTGGCCAAGATTAAAACTGAGATAATGTTGTAGTGGAAGCCTGAGCTAAGTGCTCAAGATTGTATGGAGTGATTCATCCCTATTAAGTGCACAGGAGTAGCCAGAGTTCATATGTCTTGGGTAATTTATAAATAAATCTGCTTTTACTCTCTGTTTCTGGTGATTCCTTGTAATAACTTGATGTACACTACATGGCCAAAAGTATGTGGACTCCCACAAACAGTGTGATTGTTGAACATCGCATTGCAAAGCCACAGTAAGGTCTGTATCCGACTCCAAGCTTTTTGTGAAGAACCTATAGTGAGGTTAAGTCTGATCACATCTGAGCACCATGGAAGAGACAACACGCTTTTCATGCGACATCTAAAATATCTTAAACCCATCTGTGTTAATAAATTCTTCATTGCACTGTAACAAATTATTTAGGCAACAAGGCTACGCTAGACATAATGTAGCTCTTGCTGTGCACCCCAAGGACCAAAGTTAGATCTGTAGGCCCAGAGAACATAAAACATAAAACATGTTTGGCTGTTTTTGGACACGGTTGTAACCCATAAGAAGTTGCACGCAATCATTTCATATCTAAATCTGTTAAAATGTGCACTGAACACTTACACAAGACATGTGCAATTCATCCCAAAGATAGCTGGGACAGGCTCCAGCACCCCTGCAACCCTGTGTGTCCTCAGGATAAGCAGGTTTAGAAGATGGATGGATGGATGGATGGATGTGCAATTCATCACACAAGGACCAGGAATGTAAAATGGATAAAAATATATAGGCACTATATGTCTTAGGTACTTAGACCTCTTGTGGAACTTAGTGTTAAGAGAGGTTAAGATAAGGTATTACTTTATTCATCCCTGGGCAGGTTGGAAATATAAACGCATAACAAAATACAGAACGAAGATTATCAGTAAGTGGCATAAATATATATATATATACAATAAACACACTGTCAGAACTGTAACAGATTATCAGCATGTGTCATAAATATTTTAAATATGAGTACAAGTGTATAAGTATTGACCGGTCAACTGGATAAAAATTAGATGATAATCCCAAAATATTTACCCATTACCAGGAGTAGGAAGTTAACAGTATAAGACATAAGCAGGTTAAACAGTGATGTAATGATGATAAAGCAGTCAAAAATATGCAAAACACCACAAACACCACACTGAGATGTAAAGTGGTTACCTGTGGTGATAACATACATAAATAACAACTGATGAGCACTGAGGTGAAGGGCCATATTTACAAAATACTGAAATATATAGATTTTTTTTTAAATAATTTAATAATTAATTTAAAAAATACAAAATATATACTTTTACATTTTTAAACAAAGTTGATAGATTTGATGGGTCACCGGATTTGTACACTCTGTTGCCAAAACCCAGCATGACAAATTGATTTCTCACAGTAAACAACCCACATGTTGAGGCATTAATGGAGTTGATACTGTTCAGTCATTGTTAGGAATTTTACCGCCATCATGCGGCGAGCAGGGGCAAGACATGCAACTCCCGACGTGTTGTCGTCACTGCGGTGGGGCGGGGCATCGACGGGGGTCAACCAATAGCAAAGCACGAAGCACGTAAGAGGACAGAAGCGGAAGTTGCCCACATCCAATTTGTCTGCCGTCGTTTGGCTACGCTGAACAAAACAACACTCGTGGAGGATGGCAGACGGCGGTGTGGACGAGCTATCGCAGCTTGAGTATTTGTCTTTGGTGTCTAAGGTCTGCACTGAGCTCGACAACCATCTGGGAATAAGTGACAAAGATTTAGGTATGTATTTTGTGGCCGCTCGAAACGAAAAAGGTCGTCTAACTAGCTAGCTCATGCTAACTAGCTTTTGTTAGCTAGCCGCGGAGTTTGTTTAACTGTCGTGTTTGTGAAACATGTTAAATATTTTCCAGTCTGTTTCTATCCGAGACGTAAAGTTAACTTATAAATGTGTGGTTGTACTAACATATCAGCATTGTTAGTTGCGATCCTTCTTATTTTTAAGTGCTGCATTGCGTTTTAACAAATAAAAAATAGTTCAGTACACTTGTCCTGTTTACTAACTGGCAATTTGTTATTTCATTGTCTTGCAGCTGAATTTGTCATCGACCTCGCTGAGAAACAGCCAACCTTTGATGGATTTAAAGGTCTTTTGCTTAAAAATGGAGCCGAATTCACAGTAAGTTCAAATATCACACTCAGGGTGATTTAAGCAAATGTTAAAAGTTAAAATTACTTGATAAGTTGTCTGTTTTTGTTGTGTTCATTATAGGATTCTCTCATCGGTAATCTGCTCAGGCTCATTCAGACAATGCGACCTCCGTCCAAAGCATCTACGAGTAAAGGTAAACATGAATTTACTTTGCTTAACCAGATATCAACTGTGAAAATAACTGAAACGCCAACTTCTGTTACAGATGATTATCACAATAATGTAAAAGTAACATTTTAAGTGAGTGCACAATGTGGGGAGCTACAGAAAAGATTGTCATTTTACTTTGGCATTATAACAATTAAAATGTATCGGGAACTGCTTCAGGCTAACTACATTCAGAGCCATAAGACATGTTTTGTCTTGAGAGACATTTCCTCCAATAAATCAGTGTAGTATTTACTTTTTTAGTTGTTTATATCTGTAGTGTGTAATTTCTAGCTCCCTTATATGATGTCACGTGCTGTTTCCTCCTATTTCAGCGTCTGAGGTTTTGGTCAAGCCGAAGACAGAGAAGGAGAGGTTGAAGGAGATGTTTCCTGCACTGTGTAGAGCAAATGATCCAGCGCCAAAGGTACAGTGTGTACTGTTAATGTAGGACAAGATCTTCACACATTTCATGTTTTTGTTAAGTATTTCTTATATACACTTAAAGCACAGAATCAAACCTAGAAAAGATTATGTTTACCCTTTGCTGCATCCTGTGGGAGATTTGCTATAGGAGAAACTTTTCTTAGTAATTCATTTATCAGTCCTTTAAATGGTATGACTTAATGTTATTGTCCAAGATTGATCCTCGCTTGAAAAACACAACTTTGGAAAATCTGTAAGCGATTCCTCACAAGCCAGGAGGGACGCCTCCCTCCGCGCTGACTTAGCTTTGTGCCTTAATTAATTTGATGGGATAACTAAACTAAAGGTGAAGGCTGCTGTGTTCTTAATTTTTGTTCTTGTTTGACTTTCTCAGAAGCTACTAGATGAAGATGACGTTAAAGTAGCAGCTGATGCCATGAAAGAGCTGGAGATGTTTATGCCCAGTGTCAGTGGGACAGACTCCAAAAGCAGCAAGAGCAGGTAAGACGACTAAGGAGTGGTCACATTTTAGTTGCCTTATTGAAATATATTTTTTTTATGAGTGAGTGATTTTGGCTTTGTTTGAGTAAACAAAGATACAAATTCCAGTAAATATGATCTTATTTTTATTACATGTCAATTGTGTTTGTGATGTTTACTTGCATGTATGTTTTCCTCTTCTTCCAGGTCAGAAAAGAGCAGACGCCACAGCCGAAGTCGCAGCAGAAGCAGAGATAGAGACCGTCACAGAGACCGAGAGAGGGACCGGAAGAGACGGCACCATTCTCGATCCAGGTCCAGATCTCGCTCCAGAGACCGTGAACGGCACAGAGATAGGGACAGAGATCGCGGCAAAAGAAGAGATAAATCTTCCCGTTGGAGTGAGCGCTCACCAAGCCCCCGAAAAGACCAAGACAGAGACTCTGACCGCTGGAAAGACAAACACGTGGACCGACCTCCACCAGAGGAGCCGTCTGTTGGTGATATCTACAACGGCAAAGTCACCAGTATCATGCAGTTTGGGTGCTTTGTTCAGCTGGAGGGATTAAGGTCAGTATAAAGCCGCCAAAGTGTAATTAACATTTAACTGGCCTAATATCAGGGTGACAGTTTAGCCTACTAGTTACTACTGAGACTTTCTTTTGACCAATAAAGAATATAATTTTTTTTAAATACATGCAACTGTTCATGGTGCGTAGGCATTCCTATGGTGTATGGTGCATACACAGGGCATAGGTTACCCACATGGGAAGGATCTGTTTTTATCACACTGTTATGCTGTTTGTAAAGTCAACCATGTTGTTCTCTGTGTGAAGGAAACGATGGGAGGGTTTAGTCCACATCTCTGAGCTGCGGAGAGAGGGCCGCGTGGCCAATGTGGCTGACGTTGTCAGCAAAGGTCAAAGAGTCAAGATCAAGGTGCTCTCATTCACTGGCTCTAAGACCAGCCTCAGTATGAAGGTAAGAACAACTTATTAAACTGGTTTCAGTGAAGTTACTCTGAATGACCATAAATTGATTGAAGCTTGTGTGTCTCCTGTTGGAAAGTAGCAATCTTGGTAAGAGCTGTGGTGTTGGATTATTTTGAAAGAATTGTATGTCTTTTTAATTTGTTTGTAAATCTGATATTCCCTTTATATCAGAGTAGTTAATGGTTAGAACCAGCGAGACATTATCAACTACATTAAAGTAATTAAACCACTCTGAATTTCCCATGAGAGACTACGATTGATTGAGATTGGAAATGCATTACTTTGTCACTATAGGACCGTCTCTCAGGGTAGATTGTTAACCCCTGAATTTTCAGCATGTAATTTTCCCTCTTTTATTTGCCAGGATGTGGACCAGGAGACAGGAGAAGATCTCAACCCAAACAGGAGGAGGAACGTAGGCCCAGATGGAGGGGAGGAGATCTCCATGAGGAACCCCGACAGGCCGAGCAACCTGAACCTGGGCCACGCCCCTGAGATGGAGCAGGACGACACCCTGGAACGCAAGAGGCTCACCAAAATTTCTGACCCAGAGAAGTGGGAGATCAAACAGGTGGGTCTGTACAGAACACATTAAGGAGACAAGATGTGCTTAAGTCATGGAAGAAGCACACCATTTTATCACATGCCAGTGCTCAAGCTCTCTGTCTGCCCTCAGATGATTGCTGCCAATGTCTTGTCCAAAGAAGAGTTCCCTGATTTTGACGATGAGACTGGAATCCTTCCTAAAGTCGATGATGAAGAGGGTAAGAAATTCATTGTTTTTCACCAGTTGCAGAACTGCAGAATATAATAGGGATGGTGAGATGAAGCCTCACGAAGCATTGAAGCCTTCCATCCAGTTGGTTCACTCATGACCCAAAGCTTCACGATGCTTCATTTGCTCTAATGTGTCATCAAGTGGACAATAAATGTAAAACAGGCAGAGTGATTATCAATGACACCATGGCTTTGGTGTGTGAAGCTTTGAATTGAATAAATGAATGAATGATGTTTGTTATGCCAATACATAAGGTGATTAACTTATTAATATTGTGTCTATCTTTATGATATATTAGTGGGGTCAAAAGGGAGGGTTGTGATGTGAACTTTATACTTTAGATATTTATGACTATGTACATATTACATATATTCACATATATTTATGTATTTTTACAGCTGGGAGTCACCAATCTTAATTTCTTTATGTGAAAACATGATGACAAAGATTTTTGATTCTTGTGTTACTTACTTTGTGTCACGTGGTACGGCCGGCTCACTGCGAGGCTTCAAACGCGTCACCACATACGTCATTAACACAAGCTTCGATACGCGCTTCTACCTGGATTACTTGACACACACTTTGAAGCCTCGACATGGAAGGACACATCACTACAGTTTAATAACACTGTTCTTTTTTACTATTTGAGTTCTTCTGTATTTGAGTCTCTAACAAGCAAATACACAAAAAGACTTATGTAATTTAGTTTTATGCTGCTGTAGATATGCATGTCTGTATGAGGAAACGGTCCACCATGGTGGTCCAGATCCAGAACTCTTGATGAATTTCCATGAAATCTGGTGCAGACGTTATCTGGGGGTAACTTCCAGTAATATGTGACTCCATCATCAGGTCATTTTTAATTTGTACAATACTTTGATTTAGGACCAAATACCAGCAAAACTAATGACATTAACATCAGCCCCTAGCTGTCAAACTATCCTAGTTATTATAGTGAACATTATACCTGCTACACCTCAGCATGCTTCCATGCTGACATTAGCACACAGGGCAAACCACAACAAAGCCTCACAGAATTGCTATAATGGCTATAGATTATTAGTGCTGTGTTTTCCCATTACCGTCTCATGAAATGTGATTTGGAGTGCACTTACTAATTGATCCTGTTCACTTCCATACAGATGAAGATTTGGAAATTGAGCTGGTTGAAGAGGAACCCCCGTTTTTGAGGGGACACACCAAGCAAAGCATGGACATGAGCCCTGTCAAGATAGTAAAGGTACAGTCTATGTCTCAACACATCATCATGTATTTACTCATCGGAGAAAACGGTTAGAATATGCAGATTAATTTTAACCTTTTATGCTGACGTTTAACAACTTA
This sequence comes from Scortum barcoo, assembly GCA_023238725.1. Lineage (NCBI taxonomy): Eukaryota > Metazoa > Chordata > Actinopteri > Centrarchiformes > Terapontidae > Scortum > Scortum barcoo. The sequence continues at coordinate 17,003,730 of CM041542.1, forward strand.
GTGTCAAATTTCATCTGATATGTTGGCGTCAACCTAACATTTGATCAGGGTGCTGAAACATTTAGTAGAGCTGTTATCGGAAAAGAGCTTCTTATTTTTGTCATTTATCTAACTGACTTTGGAGCAGTTCAACTCAGCACACATTTTCAGTGAATGTAAATGTACACCGCATCTATAGTTCAATAATATGTGCACTTGTCCTGTGTTTCCCTCTGTCCATAGAATCCAGATGGCTCTCTGTCTCAAGCGGCCATGATGCAGAGCGCACTGGCTAAGGAGAGACGAGAGCTGAAGCAGGCTGCACGAGAGGCAGAGATGGACTCCATCCCCATGGGGCTGAATAAACACTGGGTCGACCCGCTGCCAGACGGTTAGAAATCCATTAGATGTGCACATTAAGTAATTTCTAAGTCACAGATGTTGTTGATGAAGTGCAATTCATCAAATTGGTGTGTAGCCATAAAAACATCTGCCTGCTTGAAATTAGCACATAGATCATCTTCACCTCTGTCTCCAGATTGTATTTAGAAACATATTTAAGATGTATCTTTGCTTTTGGCACTAAAGCTTTAAATATAAAAATCCATTTTGGAATGCAATCTGTGCACTTGTACCGCTTTATCAAAACCTCAGCCCAGTCTGAGTCAGACATGAGGTTTGCTCCATGGTGGCAGGCAGACACCCCTCAGGCCTGCCAGTACTGGAGATAATTATCTGGCTTCCTGCAGCAGCATATCTGTCCGGATGGAAGTCTTGCCGTGGTTTAGTGTGCTCGTATGCCCTCCATGTGCCCAAGTGGTATAGACAGTTTCCAGTGGCGGGCATTATCCTGCCATCACTGGCAGTGACGTAGCTATTAATGTGGTTAGATCTTACTTTAAGTCTTATAACTGGTCTATATCATGCTCCTGTCTTTCTTTCACAGCTGATGGTAGGCAAATTGCGGCAAACATGAGAGGCATTGGCATGATGCCCAACGACATCCCAGAGTGGAAGAAGCATGCCTTTGGAGGCAACAAGGCCTCTTACGGAAAGAAGACCCAGCTCTCCATTTTGGAGCAGAGGGAGAGCCTGCCCATCTACAAGCTGAAGGAGCAGCTCATTCAGGTTTGT